>CM053624.1:242495556-242540409 GCA_028646595.1 Phalanger gymnotis
GGTGGGGGGGGGGGGGGGGAGGAAATGGGGAGAAAATTTGTAATTCAAATGCCTGTGAAAATCAAGGCTGAAAACCAAACATGTCAAAAATAAATTAAAAAAAAAAGAATAGAAGGAATGCAGAAAATTGGGGGAAAAAATCTTTCACAGACAATCTTGCAGAGAGAATGGGATTGGGTTAGAAATATCACTATGGTGGAAGAAATGATGAGCTTGTTGATTTAGAAAAACGTGGAAGGACTTGGACTTAGGAAGGAAGATGCTCTCCACCTTCAGAGAAACAGATGACAAGTAGAATTAAGCACAGTATGGTCTTACATATATGTGTATGAGTATATAGGGGTGTAGGATGTGTTCAGTGAGGACTGGTACCTCTGATGATGACTGCCGAGCCTTTCTCAGGCTTTCCACCTTTGGTGTCCACCTGTTCCACCCAACTCTCACCTGTGCTCCAAGAAGCTGTGGCATGCTCAGTGGCCACACCCTGGTAAACCATTTCGGCAGACAGATCAAACCAGGTTAAGGGTAACCGAGGGGTCTCAGACCCATTGGTGAGTTAGGGAGGTGTCTACCCCAATCATGTGAAGACTTCCTATGGTGGAATGGGTGGATAAGAACAATTTATTCCAATGACCATGAAGGCAGCTGAAGCAGGCATTGTGGAGGGCTTAGAGCTTTGTTAGACATGGAAAACGCCAAGGTCACCTACTGCATCTTGAGCCAACACCAGTTATCTTGATTCTGTCCTGCCACAGGACTATAATGACTCTGGAGGAAAGAGTGAGGATAATGACTTTGTGCAACTCTGCCTCACTTAAATCCAATTTACACACGAATCAAAAGACATCACTCATACCATTTTACCTATCTCAAAGTCCTGTGATGACAGGCAAGTGATGAAGCAGCAAGTGTGGATACACTGGGAGCTGTAGTCACAATCCTGTATACAGGAGGCCCAAGCCATAGGCTCATTTCTCACCAGAAGCAGCAGTGGGATTCGGCAGCCCTGTGTGTCTGAGCAGCCTTTTGAGGATCACATTGCTCACTTCCTGGTGTGAGGAAGAGACTAGAAAAGGTGCACTAAAAATTGTCTGCTTACCCAACCTGGTTCTGATTACTGCAGCAGGCGGGGAATCCCACTCTGTGGTTGAAATACAAAGAAATGTACAAAAACATCTTCAAAGCTGATTCTAACTCACCATCGGCACATGGAATGTGCACACTTATAGACAACACAAAATCTAGTAAACCTGAAAGACGAACAGCTCTTGTTGCAAGAGAACTCAGTAGGTATCACATCCAAATAGCAGCCCTGAGTGAAACATGGCTGGCAAATGAAGACCAGTTTACCGAAGTCGGAGCTGGATACACATTTTTCTGGAGTGGCCGCGGTGAAGGGGAGCACCGGGAAGCTGGTGTAGGTTTTGCAATCAAAACTAATCTAGTCAACAAGCTTGTATGCCTGCCATAAGGAGTGACAACAGGCTCATGACAACGCGATTGCCGCTTGCAGGAAAATGTCATGCTGCCATCATCAGAGCCTATGTTCCCACCATGACTAACCCTAATGAGCTCAAAGAAAAAATTTATGAAGACCTGAAGACCCTTATCATCAAGGTGCCAAAAGAGGACAAGCTTATAATTCTGGATGACTTTAATGCTAGAATAGGTTCAGACTACTAAACTTGGCAGGGAGCCTAGGGAGGAATGGAGTGGGAAACAGTAACAGCAATCGTCACTTACTACTGAAGACTTGTGCGTCTCATGACCTTCTCATCACCAACACTGTCTTCCTTTTAACTAAACACAATAAAACTTCATGGTTGCACCCCTGCAGCAAACGTTGGCATTTAATAGACTATGTGATTGTAAGGAGAAGAGACAGACAGGATGTGAGAGTGACAAAGACAATGTATGGTGCAGAGTGCTAGACTGATCATAGACTTATCCTTTCCAAGCTAAATATTCGCATTTAGCAAAAGCAGTACCCCCAAGGCAAAATGACTACCAGAAGAATTAATGTCAACAAATTAGAGCTCTTCTTTGAGCAGGTACAGTTTGTTGCTAACTTGGAGGAAAAATTGAGCCAACACACAGTTGGCAACAGTGGAGTGGAAAAGGAGTGGGCAGCCTTCAGAGATTTGCTCATCTGGGTCAGAATATTCACAAGCACCAAGACTGGTTTGATGAAAATGATGGGGAAATTCAGAAGCTGCTAAATGAAAAAAGGGAACTCCACAGGGTTTACCAGCAGGATAACTCATCCATCTCTAAGAAGGAAACATTTAATTCCACCAAAAGTAAATTACAAGCAAAGCTTAGATTCTTGTCTCAGTAAGAAGGCAGATGAAATTCAGTTTTATGCTGATAGTAATAATCCAAAGCGCTTTTGTGATGCCCTGAAGGCTATTTATGGGCCAAAGACCTATGGTGCATCTCAACTACTCAGTGCTGACAGAGCCACATTGATTAGTGATAAGGACAAGATCCTGGAGAGATGGACTGAACACGTCCATAGTGTTCTCAACAGACCATCATCAATCAATGCTGAAGCCACTGACCATTTACCTCAGGTTGAAGTCAATCCCTCCCTACCTGAAACTCCAACTGAAGAAGAGGTTTTGAATGCCATTAGCTCCTTTCATGTGGCAAAGCACCTGGTGCTGATTCTATTCCAGCTGAGATTTACAAGGTAGGAAGTCCATTGCTCATACAAAAGCTAACTGAATTTTTCCAGGTTATATGGCAAGAGGAGGTTATCCCCCAGGAGCTCAAAGATTCAGTGTCTGTCTCTATAAAGGTAAAGGAAATAGATTGTCCTGTGACGATCACGGTGGGCGGGGGGGAATGGGGTCTCTCTGTTAGTCATTGCTGGCAAGATTCTTGCCAGAGTCCTCCTTAATAGGGTGCTTCTTCACCTGGAAGACAGTCATCTACCTGAGAGCCAGTGTGGCTTCAGAAAGGGCTGAGGAACAGTTGATATGGTATGTGCTGCCCCACAACTCCAGGAGAAATGACAAAGGTCTGTATATAATGTTCATAGATCTGACCAAAGCCTTTGATACTATTAGTCGTGAGGGCTTATGGAAAATTATGTCAAAACTTGGTTGCCCAGAGAAGTTCATCAGCATTGTACATCAATTTCATGATGGCACGCTGTAAGGTTAAGCAGGGTGAGACTTTTTTATTGTTTCTCTTTTGGAGCACTTAGGTAATCAGTTTCCTTTGATGAGTCTGGCCTTTGTTTCTTTGATTAAATCAGGAGTCTTTGATGACCTGCTTACTTCAAGGGAAAGCCTAGTTTACATGGGTTTGAGTCACATGTCTGTGACACCCTTTGACGCTGAAGAAGCTTTTAGGTCAGAGTGGGTTTGAGTTGCATGGTTGTGACACCCTTTGATCCTGAACAGGGTATATAAACTCAGAGGTCAGCATTTTGTTTGGGGCTCTCACTCAGTAGAAGAGTGTTGATATGGAGACTCTGGGTAGCTGCTAGAGCCCACCAGCTTTGAAGAAAAGCTAGATGTTGGTGCTTCTCTCTCTGATAACCGTTGGTATATTGCTTGGACATACAGCTAGAAGCCTGCCTGCTGATTTGTGTTTATTTGCTCTGTTTATGTTATCTCTGTTTGTAATTTCTGTTTGTATTTGCTCTGAAGTTCAGGATGCTGGCTTTTCCCCCTGAACTAAGTGAATGATATATGTATGTTTGATTAAAGTGATATTCTTAACCCCTTAAAGTTTCTTTCCTTAGAAAAGCAGATCAAAGAACCTGTGCTGGCAGCTCTTGTTGCTGGTCTTGTTGGGTCTTACACCTCAGCAGCAGGTGCAAGCAGCATTATTGCTACATATTCTCACCCCAGTTCTAGACAATGGACAATGCTTTTGGGTCTTTCCAGTCACCAAAGGAGTGAAATAAGTTTGCTCCCATGTGTTTGCTCCCATGCTTTTTAGCATGATATTTTCAGCCATGTTGTCAACTGTTTTCAATGAGCATGAACATGGCATCAAGGTCAGCTACCGCTCTGATGGTAAATTCTTCAACTTGAAAAGGCTACAAGCCAAGACCAAAGTGAAGAGAGTGTTGGTGTATGATTTTCTGCTTGCAGATGATTGTGTATTCAGTGTAGCCTCTGAAGCTGAGATGCAACAAAGTATGGATCAATTCTCTGCTGCTACTGCTAATTTTGGCCTAACAATGAACACCAAGAAAACAAGTGCTCCATCATCCATTACCACACCATCCATACATGGAACCACCAGTTACAGCAAATGGAGGAGTTTTGAATGCTATGGATAAGTTCACTTTCCTTGGCAGCATACTTTCCAGGGATGTATACATTGATAATGAGGCTGAAGCACACATTGCCAGAGGTAGCTCAGTGTTTTAGAGGCTCTGAAGGAAAGCGTGGGAGAGAAGAGGTATTAGACTGACTACCAAACCAGGGTCTACAGAGCTGTGGTGCTGACCTCGTATTCCTGTGTAATCTGGGCAGTCTACCAGCGCCATGCCAGGAAACTGAATCTCTTCCATTTGAATTGTCTTAGGAAGATGCTGAAGATCACCTGGCAGGATAAGGGACCAGACACTGAGGTCCTTACTCGAATTAAACTTCCAAGCATTCAAACTCTGCTTCAGAGAGCACAACTCTGATGGGCTGGCCATGTTGTTTGAATGCAAAACGTACGTTTGCCAAAAAGACTATTTTATGGAGAACTCATATAGGGCAAGGGTTCACATGGTGGTCAAAAGAATCGACACAAAGACACTCTCAAAGTCTCTCTCAAGAACTTCAGAATTGATTCTGTGACATAGGAGACACTGACACAGGACCATTCAGCAAGATGTTCCTACATCAGAGAAGGTGTTGTGCTCTATGAACAAAGCAAAATTGAAGTAGTTCAAAAGAAACTCAAGATGCACAAATTTAGAGAATCCGTCCCAAATGTTCACATGGACTATTTGTGCCTGACTTGTGGTTGAGCATTCCAAGCTTTGAATATTGACTCAAGCATAATGATGTTATGTAGGTCCTCTTCAAGAAGGAAGGACAACAACCACTAACCAACCAACCAATGAGTGTATATGTGTATGTTTATAGATATCTATATATATGTATAATATGTGTGTGTGTGTGTGTGTGTGTGTGTGTGTGTGTGTATCTCTGCTTAATTATAGCCTTCTTTTGCTGGAGGATGGGGAGATGAGGGAACAGATAAAGTAAAAAGTGCATAGAAGAGAACAAAAGAAAACTTACAAGGAAGCAAAGAAAAGCTGGATAGCTTTGAAAAAATGTGTAGTATTTATCATATAGTTTTTCTTGAAATGGAAATTTATTGCTTTATATTGAATACTCACTTATGTTCTGCTGTGTACATGGCAATTTTTTCCTTTTCTTATTTTGTACTTAAGTTTAAAATAAATTTAAAAACTTAGAAAATGTTTCCTGGGAGCACTAAGAGGTTGAGCCACTTGTCCAGGGTCATGCAGATTATGTGTCTGAGCTTGAACTTGTGTATGGATTTGAACCAAAGTTATTTTTATTCTGGAGTCAACTCTATATCCATGATGGTCATTATCATTTTTAATTAGACCTTTTTATTTGATTTGGATTATTACCAGGATGTTTGGTGTTTCTAATTGTACTCCAAGTGCCTAATGCAGTTATAGATTCACTGTTCTCACTTTTCAGTGGTATGTTAAGTCGTAGGTTGCATACTACATTTTTGTCCAACATTGACTTTCAAGAAAATAAATGTTTTAGCCAAAATTTGCATTGGTTCTGTCTACATTTAACAGGGTTGCCTCTAACTTTCACAAAACATTCCTTCCCCTCCTCCTCCTGTTTTCCATATCATTGAAAATATAAGCATCTAATCTAGGGGAGTGGAGCCAAGATGGAAGCTGGAAAGCAGGGACTTGCCTCAGATCCCTCCAAACGCCTATAAAAAATGGCTCTGAACAAATTCTAGAGCTGCAGAACTCATGAAAGAGCAGAGGGAAGTAGGGCTCCAGCCCAAGCCAGCCTGGATGGTCGCTGGGAAGGGTCTATCACATGGAGCTGGGAGTAGAGCAGAGCAAAGCCCAGCGTGGGCCACTCCAGGACCAACCAGACCAGGAGCTGGGAAGAACAGACTGTAGGGCCCTAAATCATTGAGTTGTGGCAGTTACCAGACTTCTCAACCCACAAACGCCAAAGACAACAGAGCAGGCTACTGAGGAAAACTTCTGGGACAGAATGAAAGGAGTTTGCGGTCGGCCAACCCCCTCCAGGGGTGGCAGAGGTGGTTCAGCTCTGAGGCTAGTTCCAGAGCTACAGCTGCAGTTGTTTCCAGGGCAGATTAGAGTGGGAGTGCAAAGCCTGCTTTGCTCTGCCTGGATCTGGGCCACAATCCTAGTTGGTAGTTCTTGGGGGAAAAGGAGCACTGGTGTAGCAGAGCTTGCTGTGTAGAAGTAGCTCTGAAAACAGCAGCGCAGCCCCTCAAGCTTGGGACAAAGTACTCTCTAGTCTACAAGCAGTCACGCCCAGATGAAAAACTCAAGGGTCAAGTAGTTGGCTGGGAACATGAACAGGCAGTGAAAACAGACTCAGATTCAGACTCAGACTTTGGAATCTTTCTCTGGTGACAAAGAAGACCAAAACATACAGCCAGAAGAAGTCAACAAAGTCAAAGAGCCTACATCAAAACATTGTTGATGTGGAAAATACCATTTAGACCTTAATATGACTTTTAAAAAATTATTGATACCTTTCATTTTTTCCATCACTTTCATTTCCAAATATATCCTTCTCTCTGCTCCCTCCTTATTTCCAGAGAGACATCTATAGTGACAAAGAATTTTTTAAAAGAGGGAGAAAAATGTTCAGCAAAACCAACCAACAGAGCCCTGTATTTTTTTTTCTATTTTTTTGAGTGGGGAGACAATCAGGGTTAAGTGACTTGCCCATGGTCACACAGCTAGCAAGTGTCTGAGGCCAGACTTGAACTCAGGTCCTCCTAACTCCAGGGCCTGTACTCTAGCCACCTAGCTACCCTGAGAGGATATTTAGCATGGCTTTTCAACTCTTACCACTCTTTTCACTTCATCATCACCACACAAGGTAGTTATGATTTATACATCTAGATAAATCATGGGTGGCCACGTTTAGTTATTCAGTTCAATTTGATTCAAGTATTTCACAGAATCGCAGAATGTGAGAGTTTGAAGAGACTTTGGGTCATCTAATGCAGCCCATACATGAAAGGAATCCTCAGTATATCATCACACAGTCATCTAATTTTTGCTTGAAGACCTCCAAGAAGGATGAACCCAGAAAGGTTAAATTATTAGAAAGTTTTTCTAAAATTAAGCTTAAATTTGTCTCCTTTTTCAATTCTATCTCTTGCTCCTGCTACTTCCTTGTGTAGCCAAAGAAGAAGAACAAATCTAATCCTTCTTCTACATAATACCGCTTCAAATACTTTGCGGCAGCTAGGTGGCACAGTGGATAGAGAGCTGAGCATGGAGTTAGGAAGATTTGAATTCAAATCTGGCCTCAGACACTAACTAGCTATGTGACCTTGAGCAAGCCACTTAACCCTGTTTGCCTCAGTTTTCTTTTCTGTAAAATGAGTTGGAGAAGGAAATGACAAACCACTCCAGTATCCTAGCCAAGAAAACCCCAAATGGGGTGATGAAGAGTTGGACATGTCTGAAACAATTGAACAGCAACAAATACTTGAAGACACCTACCACATTACCTCTCTGAGTTTTCTCTTCTCTAGTCCATACATCCCCAGTTGCTTCAACCAGTCCCCATATGACTTGAACTCAGGACACTTTACCATCCTGGTTGCCCTCCTCTGGACACCTCCAGCTTAAGAAATGTCTTTCTTAAACTGCGGCTCCCAAAACTGATCACAATGCACCAAATAAGGTTTGACTAGGGTAGAATACAATCCAACTGGATAGAGTGCTGGCCTTGGTGTCTGGAAGATTTTAGTTCAAATCTTACCTGAGATATTACTAGCTGTGTAACTCTGGGCAAGTTACTACCTGGGACTTAATTTCCTCATCTACAAAATGAGGGTGTTAGATTCATGCCATCTAAGATCCCTTCCTGCTTTAAATTTCTGATCCAATTATCTTTATTACCAAAGCTATGCCTCTCTTAATAAAACTTTGGGGTAGCTAGGTAGTGCAGTGAGTAGAACACCAGTCTTGAAGCCAGGATGACCTGAGTTCAAATCTGGCCTCAGACACTTGAGACATTTACTAACTGTGTGACCTTGGGCAAGTCACTTAACCCCAATTGCCCTGCCTTCCCCCCTCAAAATAAAATTAAGCTCAAGGATTCAAGTCGTTTATTAATTATCTACCATATAGTAGGCAGTGTAGTATAGCAGAAAAAGAGATGGCCTTAGATGGGCAAACAATTTAACTTCCCAGGACCCCAGGCAACTTTAAAAAATGACAATTGGAGGAAATTTTGTTTCTCTGCTTTGATAGAGGGACTTTCCAATGAAATTACAAGTCTGGGCAAGAAAAAAAATATGCTAGAAATTGTGAATACAGAGACTACAAATATACCTTGTTTTATTGTCCTTCACTTTATTTTGCTTTGCAGATTTTGCATTTCTTTTTACAAATTGAAGTTTTGTGGCAACCTTGAAAGCAAGTCTATCAGCACCATTTTTCAAACAGCATGTGCTCCTCTCATGTTTCTGTGTCACATTTTGGTAATTCTTGCAACATTTCACACTTTGTCATAATCATTTTCATATCTGTTATGATGATCTATGATCAGTGATATTTGATGTTACTATTGTAATTATTTTGAGGCATCATGAATGATGCCCATATGAGATGGAGAACTTAATGGAATAGTGACTTGTGTGTTCTGACTGCTCCACACACCAGCTGCTCCTCCATCTTTCTCCTTCTCCACAGGCCTCCCTATTCCCTGAGATACAATATTGAAATTAGGCCAATTAATCACCCTACAATAGCCTCTAACTGTTCGAGTGAAAAGAAGAGTCACTCGATGCCTCCAACTTCATTGTTGTCTTATTTTAAGAAATTGCCATACTGGCTAGCTATATACAAGATATTTACAGAGTAGCTGGAAAGCAGTCTTAGATAAATGCCACTAGAAGTTTGATTAGGGGTTCTTAATTTCAGGTCTGTGTAGGTGTATGCTAGTTAATGTTTAACAACCAGCTTGGGTGAAGCGGGAATCCAACATGTACTTTTAAGTTTAATCTGCATTGCTGAAATTTTATCCATTTCTTTGAGCCTAGACAATCATCCTCGACAACAAAAATAAATCCTAAACTGTAGCGTTTGCTATTTTTCAAGGTGAAAATGCTTGCTTTGCAAATTTAATAATCATCTCTTGTGAACGAGTTCTTGTGAAGCTAAGCTGACTTCAGCATACCACTGGATCTACAGACCTCAAGGGGTCTATGGATAGATTTCAGGGGGCTCATGAACTTGGATGGGAAAAAAAAATTTTCCTCACTAACCTTCGTTTCTTTTGTAATGCTATGTATTTTATATTATGCATTTAAAATGTTTACTCTGAGAAGTGTTCCATAGGCTTCACTAGGCTGCCAAAGGGGTCCATGACATCAAAAGAGTTAGGAAACCTTGCTTGGGAGGGATTGGGAAAGGCCTGTGCAAAAGGGAAGATTCCAGTTGAGTTTTCAAGGAAATCAGGGAAGCTAAGTGACAGGTGAAGGAGAACATTCCGGGCATGCTTTTGCACAAGAGTACTAGGGCTTTGATGTTGATTCTGCTGTCTTTTCTTGCCCTGTGTTTCTGAGGGCCATTACTCAATACGTATCTAGCCACTCCCAAGGTCATATTACATCTCAATGTTAGGCGTGGGTCCTCATGGCTAATTCTTTGCACAGTTTAGCAAAACAGGACATGATGTGTTCCAAACATTAGGCCAGCTGCTGTTATGTACCAACAGCTGAAAGATAAAGACACCTGTATCTGAGTGGCCCCAGTGCCTGCAGGGCTGATGGAATTTCCATGGGAGTAGGCTACGATGACATTTTAGCGTAAATAATGATGGGAAAAATATGGCTTTTGAAAAGCATCATCAGATGTCAAATGTGGAAATGACCTCAGACATGTTTTGTTGTTTGTTTTTTTATAACCAGTGCAGGGGAGATTTAAAATTGACCCTGTTATTTCTTTTAGCTTTCACTGATGATGGACAGCTGTCCTCTACCTCTAACTGAGTCCCAGAGAAGATAAAGTGAGAATGAATAGGATCATTGCTTTAGAGTTGGAAGGGATCTTAGAGGCTATCTAGGCCAGGCCCCTTCACTTTATAGAAGATGAAACCAAAGTCTAAGTAGATCAGATGATATGCTAGAGGTCACACTGTGTGATAAGAGAAACAGCAAAGAAGCAAACCTAGGTGCTCTGCCTCCAAACCCAGGACTCTGTAGAATGCTGCCCCTACATTAAGTACATTAAGGCAATGTTGCCCCTAACTCAGGGGTGTACTGGAGACAGCTTGTTAAATTGTTAAATTTTGTTGAAATTGTTAAAATTTCAGTGTGAACATTTATGTCATGGAAATCAGCAAATACTACAGATCAGGGCCTTATTTATTGTTTTATTGATCATCTAGACTTATGAAAGTGATGGAAAATATGTTAATAATGCAAATTAAACCTTAAATTCTGTCTTGCCATTTCAGAGAGCTAGTTGCGCACCACTGCCTAATTTCAGAAAGTACAAAGTTAGATTTGTTTTTGGAGTTTGCTAAACAACTGAGAGTTCAAGGGAAGATGTTTTGGGGGAAGGGGCTGGTATCCACTTGTGAAACTTATACAGGTTAAGAGAAACATGATGGCATAGGGGAAAGGGTGATGGATTTTGAATCAGAGAAGCTGGTTGGATCTGCCCCTTACTACCTATACAAACTTTGGCAAGTCTGGGTCTCAGTTTCTCTGTGCCTCAGTTTACTCATCTGTAAAATGGTAGGTTTGGACTATTTAACTTCTAAATGCCTGTTCCATCTCTGAGTTGATGATGCTATAATTTGTGTACAGAGGGAACAAAGTATAATGGAGAGAGCTGATCTCGAAGCTAGGAAGACCTAGTTTATTTCCCTCACCCGGGAGTTTATTATCTCGATGAAGTCACAGGTCCAGTCCCTATCTTCTATGATTCATCTATGTTTTCCTAGCCACTTTACGAGTAACAAGGAAGTGTTTGGTTCTTGCTTTCCTAAGTTCTTTGTGATGCAGTCTATTAATTTCTTCTTCCATTCCCTTAATATTCCAGGCAGAGCTGTGCCAAGGGAATAGTAAAGCAGGTGACAGAAGTGCACAAGATGAAAGGCATAGGGACAAACAACCTCTCCCCTTATCTCTCCAGGAGAGAACCTGTCTTGCAGCTCCAGTCTAACCTGCAAAGCATGGGTAGGCTGAGGAGCAGAGAGGCTGTTCTGGCCTGGCCTTAACTACTGGGTTCCTCTGATTAGGTTTTGTTTTTTCTTCCCACCAAAAAACAAGGATTACAGTATACAATCTCTTTAGCAAAGTAGATTTTCTCTCGATGGGATAAAGTATAAGGAAAAGAAAAAGTTGGACCTTATCTTTCAGCTGCACTTTTATAGAAAGTTACTTTTTTAAAACAGTAAGTTGATTTATTTTTAATTTTCAACATTCACTTCCTTAAGTTTAAAATTTTCTCCCCTTCTTTCCCCTCCCCCTTCCCAGGACAGCATGCAATCTGATATAGGCTCTACATATACATTCCTATCAAAAATATTTTCACATTAGTCATATTATATAGAAGAATTAGAACAAATGGGAGTAACCATGAGAAAAAGAAAGTTACTTTTGTAGGAAGAAAAAGGCACTGTCCTTCAGTTCACGGTTTCGTGGAGAATTTGCTGATCAAATTCTGAAGTCATTACAGTACCCATAAAGCAAAAAAGTCCAGGTACGTTTGGCAAACAACAATCAAAACAGGAGAAATGTAAGAGTCTGTTTCTATTTCAGTCAATACGAATTTATTAAATATTTATATGTGTTAGGAACTGTGCAAAGCACTGGATGCAAAGAAAAACAAAGACACAGTCCCTGCCTTCAAGGAATTTGCATTCTAACGGGAGAAACAACATGCAAAAAGGGAATCTCAGTGGGAAGGTACTAAGTTGTAGTGTGTGGGGTGAGGTAGGAAGAGATAATGGGAAAAGCTTCTTGCAGTAGTTAAGAGCTGAATCTTGAAGAGAGATTGGTTAAGTTCTTAAAATGTTAAAACAGGAGAATAATTTGATTCAATAATAAATTGTTATAAGGACAATTTCTAAATCACATGATTCCATGATGGGGGCCCCACTATGGGTCAAGCTAATAATGCCTCTGCTTATTTGAAAAAAGCTACTATGAGGCAGTCATTGTACTGATTTGTTTTGTTTGTACTTATTCCTTATGAGGAGGGGATGTATGTGGGGGATGGGTGTGAGTAAATGGGTAGTAATAGAGGTGCAAAAAAAAGAAAGAAAAAAGGGCCTCAATAAAATAAAAGACATTTTAAAAACCTGTTCCTAAAGGGACATGGATGGGATAATTTTGTTTGTTATTCAGTTGTTTTCAGTCACGTCCAACTCTTCCTGATCCCATTTGGGGTTTTCTTGGCAAAGATAATGGTTTGCCACTTCCTTCTCCAGCTCATTTTGCACATGAGGAAACTGAGGCAAACAGAGTTAAGTAACTTACCCAGGATCACACAGCTAGTAAGTGTCTGAGGCCAAGTCTGAATTCAGGTCTTCCTCACTCCAGGCCCAGGGCTCTATCCACTGTACCACAGAGCTGCAATTTTGTTACTACTTTAAATATACGCTTAAAAAAAAAAAAACTTAAGAGACAGAAGTTTATAGATACGTATCTAACCCTCTCCCTTGCTCTTTCAATACTGAAATATTTGTTGCAAGATACTACAACCCGTGGATACATTAGAGCTGGGAACAACCTTAAGAACTATAGAGCCCAAGTGTTTCATTTTTACAGATGAAGAAGCTGAGGTATACACTTAAGCAATTTTCCAATCACATGGCTAGTAAACATCTAAAGCAGAATTTGAATCCAGGGCCTTCTGACTCCAAGTCCGGAGGCCTATCTATTCTATTATGCTGCCTGTTTGTTGATGATTGTTACATTCAAATTTCTTAAAAAGTAAATTTTAAATTAAAAAAATTTAAATTAAAAATGAGTTCTTATGAGGATGTATATTCTTTTGTGTAAAAGTCAGATGTCAACAAATGTCAACAAGAATGACCTGAAATGGATGATTTCAATTCTAGGACAGCCCTGAAAACATGACTTGGGGATTCCCTAAACATGAGGCACAGAATGTCTATACAAAGATCATAATGTCTGATACATTATTCAGAATTGCTCCTGCAGTCTTCCCAGCAACTCTCCTTTGGCTGTACAGTGAGATGATCTGCATATCAAGAAAAAGGAACAAAAGGCAAAGGCAATTTTTGTGGACTGGTGATTGGGAGGGGCTGGGAGGAAGATGTAAAAGGGTGATCTGGAAGAACTTTATTGTGGTAGGAGGGGCTGGCCTGTTGTGCAACCTTGTAGTCTGTATTAGGGCAATAAAGATCTTTGAGATACTAAACCAGAGCTCAATCTTCCCCAGCCTTCCATGGGATATGGTAGAGGGAGGTCATGATTGGTGCAGCCATTGCACCCTGGGCAAGTCACTACCTCTATATACCTTTTTTTCTCATCTATAAAATGGGGTTAATAAGAGCACCTACTTTACAGAGTGATTGTGAGGATAAGATGAGATAATGTATCTAAAAAGCTGTGCAAACATCAAAGCGTTATACAGATGTGAGCTGCTGTTATTACTATTACTATGTATATTATTATTAACAACCACCACCACCATAATAATAATGATAGTAAGAATAATTTCTTGAAAGGGCCAAGAGCTGGCTCTCTCTCTCTCTTTCTCTCTCTGTCTCTCCCTGTCTCTCTGTCACTCTTTTTGTCCTTGGGAAAGTCAATTCTCTTTGGTCCTCAGTTGCCTCATTTGCAAAATGAGGATCTTGGCTTAGATGATCTCCAAGGCCATTTCAACTTGGCTGCCTATGTGGTCTCTTCCAGTTTGAAAATACAGGGAGTGAGTAAACAAAATCTGTATTTTCTCTGAAGCAGTGGTCCTATGGGTGGGTGGCAGCATGCTGTTTCCTTGGCTCCAGATGAATCTACTTGCATTAAGCAGTTTCTTTCCTCCTTCACTATAGGGTTCTATGAGACATATGTTTGTCAGATGTAGTCATTGTATAAGATGATTTGCTTTATTTTTCCTATTTATCACAAGTGAGGGTTCATTGGTATGGTGATGAGATGGCATTTTATTCCTCTGGTATGATGTAAAGGCAACATGCTTCAAATAACAATTTTTTTTTTTTGGCCGGGGATGGCAGGGTGGGAGGGAGTGAGGGAGATAAAAAGATACCTATGTCTTTTGGCTCTCCCAGCCACCTTATTTCTTAGGTCACTGAGTTAGTGGATGAGTGAATGAATGAATGAATGAATGAATGAATGAAAAAGCATCTGTTCAGAGTTTGCCTTCAGCCAGGTATTTACCCAAGCACAAGCACACAAATACAAAAAAGCAAGATAGTCCCATGCCTTTCCGGACCTACATTCTAATGCAGGAAGACAATACACATGGGAAAGTGGTGTTCAGGGAAGGGTGTTTTTGTCTGGGAAAGTCACTGGAAAGGTTAGTGGAGCAATGGGGTAATTGATTGACTCATCTCTTCTAGGAATGACAGTGTTTATCTAAGCAGATTTCCAAGAAAACTAGCCCTGTGCCCAGAACCATTAAAAAAAAAAAGGTCTAGCAACCACAGTGGATAAAGAATAGTGATATTTTATACTCAATGTGAGTAATGAGCAGTCCTTTTTTTTCCCCACTACTGACATATTTTCTGCTTCCCTCTGGATTTCATACTCATCCTTGCAACTTTTTTTAAAATTAGCACTGCAGGAAAGTGCTTTCCTGGCAACAGTCCTGTGAGGAAGATAGTCATATGGAAGTACTTTTTTTTAGCCTCTAAGTTTTTTTTATTTTTTAATAATATTTAATTTTTTCAATTACATGTAAAAACAATTTTTCTTCATTTTTTAAAATCGAGTTCTCTTTTCCCTCTCCTGCTGCTTGAGGAGCTGGTGGCCACCAAGCTGGCCACCAACATGAAGGACACTATATGCATTAGAACCAGGAAGTGCATGACAAATAGACTTCTTCAGCATAAACACATGGTTATAGATGTCCTTCATCCTGGAAAGGCCATAGTGCCCATGACTGAAATTCAAGAAAAGTGGCCTAGATGTACAAGACAATTCTAGATGTCATATTTGTCTTTGGATTCAGAATTCACTTGGTGGGGGCAAAACAACAGGCTTTGGCATGACTTACGATTCCCTTGACCATGCAAAGAAAAATGAACCAAAGCACAGACTTGCAGGGCATGGCCTGTATGGGAAGAAAAAGACATCAAGAAAACAGTGAAAGGAACCCAAGAACAGAATGAAGAAAGTCGGGGATACTGCAAAGGCAAATGTCGGTGCTGGCAAAATGAAGGACTAAAAGGCACTACAGATGATGTTTATCTGTGAAGATAATAAATTTTCATCAAAGCATAAACTATGTAAACACTTAAAAAAATTGAGTTCCAAATTCTCTTTCCCCCTCCTACCCTAAGATGGCAGGGAATTTGATCCTATGGAAGTTCCTAAAAAAGATCCTTTAATGACATCTGAGGATTCTACAATTTCAGTGCTTGTGGCAAAAATTCCACAAATTGATTTGAAATGTATTTAGTGATATATTTACTAACAGGCTGCATGTCTTTTCCTAAATAAAGTCTTACAGCTAAACAACATTCACAGAATGGGGGTAGTGGTACAAGCCTATAACCCTGCTATTGCGGCAGGCCGAGGCTGGAAAAGTTAAGGAGTTTTGAGCTACAGGTGGGCTAAAGCCAATCTTCCAGCCCCAATGTGAGTGGATGGCCACCAGACTGCCTAAGGAAGAGTGAATCGGTCCAGATCAGGAAAATGGAGCAGGTTAGAGCTTCCATATTGGCCAGTATTGGAGTTGATGTCATGAGTGGCTGATATATTTTCAGCCTGGATGAGACAGAACAATTCAGTTTTTAAAACAATAACAACAATAATAAAAACACATATAAAATCAAGCCATGATATAAAATGATACCTAAGTGAGAATTCCGTGCAAAGACATGAGCTGAAACAGGAGGACAAATATTTGAAGCAGAACTCTAGAGCATCATCAACCTAGCTAGCACTTATACATTGCTTTAAAGTTTGCAAAGTGCTTTACAAATATGATTTTATTTGAACCTCAGAACAACCTTGGGAGGTAGATGCTACCATTATCCCCATATTATAGATAAAGAAACTGAGACGGGCAGAGGTTAAGTGATTTGCCCAGGGTCATTCAGCTAGTGTATTTAGCTGGATTTGAACTCAGGTCTTCCTGACTCCAGATCTAACTCTCTATACACCATTACATCTAGCTGCCATTAGCATCTAAGTGCTCAGTGACAAGGTTCTATGCTAGCTGCTGGGGATGCATAGATAGATAAAATCCCCAGATTTCAGCGAGTTTATATTCTAAGGGGTGGAAAGACAAATACACAAACATCTATGATGCTAGAGAGCATATGAGAAGTAAAAAAAGCAAAGAGCTTTGAGAAATTTGATGAAGGAAAGATGTGTGAGGAAAGCAGGGCAGAGAAGTCTTCTTTGAAGAGATCACACCTGAGTGAGTAAAGGGTCTGAAGGACTGGAAAGGAGGGAGGGACTTTCCCATTTATCGAGCCCTCTAAGATTTCAGAACTCCTTTACCTTACATTATCTCATTGGGCACTCATAAAAAAAAAAAAACCCTGGAAAGAAGGTTCAATTATTATCTTCATGTTACAGATTAGGAAGCTGAGGCAAACTATTCCAGCATCATAGGGCTGATGAGGATCTGAGACACGATTTAAACCGAGGTCTTCCTAACTTCCTATCCAGCGCTTGCTGTCCGCTATAACACTAATTTTACCCAACAGAGATGGGCTGTGGTAGAGGGAGTGAGGAGGCAAGGGAATACATAGGATGTCCTACAAGTCTTAGTGCAGTATTAAGCACTAAGACTTGTGGGACACTCTGAATTTCAGGAATGGGGTATGGTATGAGCAATGGAAGGATATGGAAGAGAAGAGAACGAGAATAAGGAACAGAACTGTACAGTTTCATTGGAAAGTGGAATATGTGGAGGAGAGTAGTATAAGATATGGATGCATGGGTAGGTTGGTGGGATTGTGGGAGGCTTTGAATGCTGGGGTTAGAAATTTATATTTTATTCAGTAGATGATAGGGAGACACTTAAGATTTGAGTAAAGAAGTAACAACATAACATATTATGAAGATTACTGGGATCAAGTAATATAGCCAATAGATTAGAGACAGAATAATCTGGAGACCATTTTATTTAACTTGTTATTCCAATACACAAGGAAAGATGAGAATTTGAATTAGGTCAGTTGAAATGAGAGGAATCAGAATTGTGCTGGAGATACAGGAGAGCTGATTGTAAAATTTTCAATGTGAACATTTATACCTTGGAAATCAGGCCAATATTCCAAATCAGGGCTTGATTTATTGTTTCATTGATGGGCTTCTTAAACTTTTTTTCCCTTGCGACCCCTTCAGCTCTTCTTAAACTGTGGGTCACCACCCCATCACTCTAGACTTAAGAAAGTGATAGAGAAAATAGCAACAATGCAGATTAAACGGAAAAGTGTCTTGTGCATACATCCTCCCCCCTCCCCCCAGTCAGTTGTTAAATATTTATCAACACACCCTTGGCTGTATGGGATCCATTTGGGAGGGGAGTGTTAGGACAGAATAATTAATTAGCAGTATATTGCATGAAAGATAGGAAGAACTTTTAAGATGAGCCCATGGTTCTCTGGACATGGGAGGCTGGAAGAATTGCAATGCTTTTCTTGATTTTTTTCTCTAATAAGCCATATTCCAGAGCTACTAGGGTGGCTCCTAATTTCCTCTCTCCTCCCCTCCCTCTGTCTCTTTCCCAGTGCCTTCAGTCATTGCTACTGTTGTTCATTGTTGTACTGTTGTGCTCAGCTCTTGGTGATTCCATTTCAGGTTTTCTTGGCAAAGACACTGGAGCGGTTTGCCATTTCTTTCTTCAGCTCATCTTACAAATGAGGAAACTGAGGCAAACAGGGTTAAGTGACTTGCCCAGGGTCACACAGCTAGTAAGTTTCTGAGGCCAGATTTGAACTCAGGAAGATGAGTCTTCCTTACTTCAGGCCCAGCACTCTATCCACTGAGCCACTTAGCTGCCATGTATACATACATACATACATATATATATACACACACGTGTTTGTATATGTGTGTGCATATATATACATATATATATATATTTGGATTCAGAAGATCTGGGAATGAATCCCAGCTCTGCCACTTAGTGCCTTGAGCAAATCATTTTGCTCTCCTGAATTTCAGTTTCTCTACTTGTGAAATGAAGGGATTGGATTTACCACTAATATCCCATATAGCTCTAAAATCCAATGACATAGGACATAGTGGTCTTTCCAGGACATCTCTAATAGATGTGCTTAGAACACATAGATGAGAGGAAGCTTTCCTAGGAAATTTACTCTTCTGGAGTTGGATTATAACTGACTAAATAGTGGATATTAATTCACTAACTTGGATTATAAAATCTAATGCATGAGCTACTGGGTTTGATGTGTCAGCTAGTTTTACTGAGCTATTTTTTCCTTCCTTTTTAATTCTTTGTTACAAGGGACAGTTCTCTGGGTGGGGGAAGGGAAGAGATTTATTAGAAAATGAAGCTGATGTAAAAGATAGAAATAAAATTAAAAGCAAAAAGATCCATTGCCCAATGAACCTCACTAAAATCAATGATTGCTCCAGACATTTTCATTTTATAGATGATCTGGGCTTATATTTACTTCCATAACTCAAGGACCTGTGATTTTTATCAATGTGGATATGCCTTGTACAAATACAGATGACAACTTCTCTACACTTTAGTAAAACAGTCGTTGTGAACTGCTTTAGTAGAAAAAACTTAAGACCTGTTGGCCAATCCTGTGCTGGTGAGCCCTTCCCAATTTAGGTGATCTACTTGTAGGATGACAGACTTGTCTTTGAAGCCTTTCCACCTTCATGGGACTTACAAGAGATTATGTTTTTCTGGTATAACTCTAAAGAACCTAAGGTCACCATCCCACCATGATGAGACATCAGAGGACTTTAGTGAAGGCTGAACTCTATAGAATCATGAATCAGACCAGATCAACGTAAGGAGCCAAAGCATAAGAGACTTTCTCCGACTATGCAGATCAGTGCCTTCTTGACAATTTATAGTCTTAAGAGTTTCCAGGGGGTAGCGAGAGGCTGTCACCTGCCCAAGGTCACCCTCTTGACAGTATGTGTCAACATGTGTACATCAGAATTTAACTTTCCTCCCTCTTCTTGACTCAGAGGCCACTCTCTAGTCACTACTCTGCTCTGCCCCTCTGAGAAATAAATAAAGGCCAAAAAAAGGAGCCCCTTAACATTTACCATGCATTAATTAAAAATGTTAGGCTATTTCTTTGCACTTAAATTTGTCAAGGGTGTAACTTCTTTTGCTTCACTCCCCCCCCCAAGAGCCTGAGGCAAAATAATAAAATTAACAACTACACAGACAAAATCATAAACCATATAATTAGAAGGGCTGAGACAAAACCAATTTAGAAGAGTTAGCTCACCAATTTAAATAGCTACTTGCACTGGTCCTATAATTTACTTGTCCTAAATACTGTTATTTTACTTTTCTGGGCATTAGGTAACACAGAAAAAGGCTCTAAAAGCATTTCAATAATCCTGCCATGCTATTATTATTATTTATTTTTAAATAGACCCATCCCTAAGCCTTTTAAAGCATGTATAGAGAACAATACATATATAGCTATCATGGGAAGTATTTCAATCCAATGACCTACTACTATACACATACATACCTACATACGTACATACACAAACACACATATATATCAATATATATCATAGTCTAATGCAATGTATACAGGACAGATCATGGGAATTAGAGCTAAAAGGAATGAATTAGACTCCTTTTTACAGATAAGGAAACTGAGGTCTCAAGAAGTTCAAGGTAATAAGTACTTAGAGTCAGAATATGAATACAGATCCCAAATCCAGTATTAGTTTTATTTGACAACGTACACCATGCCATGATAGCGTACGTTAGACATACTTGGGATTTACAGGCTAGATTTCTTTCTTAAGGACCGTACCTTAAACCCAAATCACTCTGGCTTTCACTGATTGGCCAATAATAGGTTGCAGCCCAAGCTTCACTTGGTCTTTGTTTGGGCCCTGATGGTTCAGAGAGAATGTTTTGGCCAGAAATCTGGAGGTCATTCTCCCTCTGCCTCATTTCTTACCTAGCCTTAATCACTGAATGGGTGTTGCCTCAGTCAAACAGAGACCTGAGACAGACCTTAACTTAAAAAGTCCAAGGTCTCCCACTGCATTTGAGGCCATCTCTAGCGGTCTTGATCTACATCTTGCCACTGGACCTAGATGGCTCCAGAGGAGAGAGAGAAGCTGGTGACTTTGCATAGCCCTCCCTTCCTTAAGTCCAATTCACTTGCAAATCATGGCATCACCTTCCTGATGTTACGGTGCTCTTTGAGAACAAAGGACAAACAACAAACATTAATGTTAGATATATAAATGCATCAATAGATCTGTCATATATTTTGGACATAACGTGTCCCTTACTAGTGGCCACTCCATCCACATGGTTACAGGAACTTTCTTTTTCTCTCTTATGCAACACATGGGATTTCTGTCACCTCTCCTTGATATGATAGATATCACTGCATGGAATTTTCCCTACTTGCCCTTCTCTCTTTGCACCAGGGTTGGGTCTGTGAAAAATGACCTAGTAACTGCTTTCTTCTTTTCACTTCCATCATTTCATCTCTAACTCTCTCTCCTCCTTCCATATCACTATCTTCCCACCTCTCAGGCCAAATCTTTCTCATCCCAAAGGCCCTCTCACTCTTGGCTCCTATGATGACATGCTTGGTATAGCTCTCCTTTGTAAAAAAAGAAAAAGACACTGCAGCGATGATTTGAGGTTTCCAATGAAATGGACATGAATCTTACTTTTTTTTTCCTTTGCACAGTCAATTCCATCCAGCAACATTTACTCATTCCATCAGCCAGTAGTTACTAAGTACCTATTACATGCCCAACATTGTGCAGGGTACTACACTAATCCTACAATCATCATCTATATATAATTTTGCTTTTCCTTACAAGATTTAAATAAAATGAAGGCAAATTTAGCCTCTTTTAGGGGAGGAAGAAGACTTCCAAAAACTAAAGGAATTAATTACTCACAAATAAAGATTAACATTTAATAGTAAAGTGAGAAAAATCACTATCTAGATCCCCTTATATTTCAAGAACTATTAGCGACAATGTAGAATCATATTTGTTACTGTTGTTCATTTGTATCTGACTCTCTGTGACCCCATTTGAAGTTTTCTTAGCAAAAGTACTAGAGTGATTTGTCATTTTCTTCTCTAGTTTATTTTACAGATGAGGAAACTGAGGCAAACAGGATTAAGCGACTTGCCCAGGCTCACAAAGCTAGTAAGTGTCTAAGGCCAGATTTGAATTCCGGTCCTCTTGACTCCAGGCCCAGCACTCTATGTACTGTACCACCTAGCTGCCCCAGAATCATATTACTTTAGTGTTTTAAAGGAATTTAATAGTGCCACAAAGGCAGAGGCCTCGTGTTATCTAAATAAAGCTGGTATCTTCTCCCATACCTAACATAGTGTTCCATATATGAAGATACATGATGAAAGTTTGATTGATTTCAATTGTCCTTATTTTGCTGGTGAGGAAACCGAGACCCACAGAGAAGTGACTTATTCTAGGTCACACAGCTGATTAATGGCATGGCCACGAATGTAACCCATTAGAGCACATCTTAATTCTTTCTCACAGCTAGGTTGGCACAGTAGGTAGAGTGCCGGGCCTAGAGTCAGGAAGACTCATCTTCCCTACTTCAAATCTGGCCTCAGAAACTTGCTAGCTATGTGATCATGGGTGAGAAATAGCCCTGTTTACCTCAGTTTCCTCATCGGTAAAATGAGCTGGAGAAGGAAATGGCAAACCACTCCAGTATCTGAAGTATCCAGTAAATGAAGAGTCAGACATGACCAAAACAACAAAATAGTATTTCATGATCTGAACTGTGATTTTTCATGTTTATCAGACATTAGGACCTAAGTAAATTCAGTCTCACATACATCAAAGGACCTTATTAAATTATTATTATTAATATCAAATATTAAATAACATTAAATTGTTAAAATATTATTATTAAATAATCAGGCCAAAAAATTAAGAATGGTAGTTTTCAGAAGGACATAGCCAATTATGTCAAACTAAAGATTCCATGCCTCTACCTGTATGTATTAAGAGAGCGTCAGTCCATACCAAGGAGGCAGTTATGAAATGACAGTATATGGAGATCAAGGCAGCAGAGATCTTTAATATTAAGAAAAAAGCTTTGTTTATGTAAGAAATAAGGAGAGCAGCATTAAATAGCTTCAGTTTCTTAATAAAAAGGACTGAGGGAACTGGGTATGTTTATCTAGGAGAAGGGAAAGAGGTGGAAGGTGGAATCTGGAGGTGTGTATGAGACTTGATGGCTATCTTCAAATAGTTAAAGGGGTAATTATATGGAGGAGCCATTGGACTTTTCTATGGTTATGTTGGCATAACCTTTCAGGTTATGGTATTGGATTCCTTTCAGGTATGGGTCACTGAAGTCTCTTCTAGAATTACATGATTCTGTAAATTTGTACCTTCACCTCCTTCCTGAGCATGCAGATTTTTATTTTAAAATCAATGGAAAATGCTCTTTGCAACTAACAGTATAAAAAAGTATAAAAACCACTGTCCAACTTTCTTTTGCCCTAGTTTACCCCTAGTCTTGCAACCTGGGACTTCTCTTTTTCATCCTATTAGCACAAATGAATTTATCTGTACATTTATGAGTTTAATGATAATAGCTAATATTTAGACAGCACTTTGATTTTTGTAATGCGCTTTTTTTTTTTTGCATGTGACCTCACTGGATCCTTGCAACGACTCTGGGAGGTAGGAACTATTATTACCCCCATTTGACAGATGAGAAAAGTGAGGCAGGGTTAAGTGACTTGCCCAGGGTCACATAGGTAGTGTCTGAAGCAGAGTTTGAACATGGGTTTTCCCGACTCCAAGCCCAACACTCTACTACACAACTACTAGTTGCTCTTAATAATAAAATGATTAACATTTATCCCCATTTTATAAATGAGGAAACAGGTAAAGCGACTTGCCCAAGGTCACCCACCTAGCATGTGAGCCCAGATTTGAACTCAGGTCTCTGTGACTCCAGGACCTGTGTTCTATCCACTGCACCACCTCGTTGCCCCTAGAAGCACACTTTTCATTTTTTTTTTCTTGGAAGAGGGAAGGCAAGGCAATTGGGGTTAAGTGACTTGCCCAAGGTCACACAGCTAGCGTGTCAAGTGTCTGAGGTCACATTTGAACTCAGGTCCTTCTAACTCCACGGCCAGTGCTCTAGCCACTGCATCACCTAGTTGCCCTTAGAAGCACGCTCTTCACTAGATATAGCTTGGGGTGCTTCTTCACACACACTGTCTTTGCCATTTTAGCCTAGGGGAATGGCATCTACCAATCAAGATCACCATTGTCCATGATGTGGCTCATTTAGGAAATGGAACAGAACAAGGCTGGAAAGGTACTCTGGGTCATTGGCATTATTAGAGGCAAAGGAAAAGTCTGAGAATGGAATTTTATACATGGAAAACTCCATGAAATATTTCCGTATTTAAAGATACAGGACAAATCATGAAACTTTTTAAATGCCACATTTACTGGAGGTAGAAAGATATTTATTATATTCCTGCCCCTCTTGAGCTCCTATCCTCTTACAGCACATATTAAACAGCATGACTCATACTCAAAAAGAACAAAAAGTTACATGGAATATAATACATACACACATATGCACACACATATATATGTAATTTTTTCAGTCATGTCTGCCTCTTCAGAACTCTATTGGGGGTTTCTTGGCAGAGACACTAGGTGGTTTGCCATTTCCTTCTTCAGCTCATTTTACAGATGAGGAAACTGAGGCAAACAGGATTAAGTGACTTGCTCAGGGTCACACAGCTAGTAAATGTCTGAGGCTGGATTTGAACTCAGGAAGAGGAGTTTTCCTGCCTCCAGGCCTGGCACTCTATCCACTGTGCCACCTAGCTGCCCCAAGCTGCTACTTAAGACCAAAATACGTTTCAAGAAATTTAAAGTATTTTTTTAAATGCATTATCTACTTTATCTGCTTTCTTAATCAGAATCTATTTTAAGTATTTCCTTGATGGCTGAGGTCAACACGATGAACATAAAGGATCACACTGTGCTATAACACAGTGATAACTCAGGGCTTACTGATGTGTATAAGGTTGGTTGGCACTACACTAAATGAGCCCACATTGTTGCTTTTTTTTTTTTAAAGCTATGTCTTCTTTTTATAGATTTGCTCTCTTATTTTTTGCAATCAAGCTTTCATTCCTGATAAACTTGACTTGTTGCTGTTGATAAACTTTCCCTAACTTCTCCTAATTATCTGTAGGCTTGAAAATGAGATATCCATTCTTGTCTGAAAAGCATATGTGTAAAGTTAGAGTAAATAGGGTCAGAGTGAAGGCTGGAGAAGCTCTTCTAAGGATAAAGCACCATCTATTTTATTTCTGTAGAGTTTTTTTTTAAATTTTGTTTAGGCTTTGTTTCCTGTGTTCTAAATAGGTGAGATTGCTGGACAGCTGACTGCCAACTAAGTAAGTTGTTACTAAAATTAGGTCATCAGGAAAAAAAACAAGCTTTTTATTCTGTATTTAAGATGTTAAAGCACAACCAATAATAATAAAAGAAAGTTACCTGAGGAACAACTTAGAAAAGATTTCCGAAATCCAGTCTAAATACTATTTATTTCTATTTCTCTGTTTCAAGATTTCCTTTCTATAATGGAATATGTATTTAATGCAAACAACACAGTAGCCTTGCCCCAAATCTCAGCACGGCAGCAGCTAAAATAGGGTGTCTTCTCTTACCAATTTAATATCTAAAGGTACTCTGTGTGTGTGTGTGTGTGTTCAAGAAAAAAATAATTTCTGTAAAGACTAGAACTCAACTACATTAACTCCAGCAACAGGAATTTGGTTAAAATTCCCAATATGTGGGCAACATCACACACCACAGTAAGTGTTCTTATTATACAGTTGCCCCTGAAGTGGTTACTGTCATTTCTTTACCCTCTTACTAGGAGCAAAGGATAATAAATGGACTGTCCAGCCGTCTCTCCTCCAATCCCTGGAGCACATGGATTTCACAGTTAAGAACAGAAAAGAACCAAAGGGAGTTATCTTTTGTTGGAGAATTCCCCCTCTGCCTGTGATGCTGAAACACTAAAGATTTTTACAAGTATTGTTTTATTCTTTTGATGGGGTGTGGGAACATTTACGTTCCACCCAGTAATGAGTCTCATTCTGATAAAGCCTGGTGGTGCTGACAATCTGTTTGTCACTGTTATTTTTATAGGGCATCCTTCATAGCAACTAGAGTGAAACCAATTCACCCTTCCCTGGGGTTTTTGCTTTAAAAAACAAACAAAAACATTCATCGTTCTTCTTTGTTGTAAGCTTATAAAAGTGAGATATAGTATAAAAATAGAACTAAACAATTTCAAGAAATCCACAACCAGAGTTGCAGTCAAAAATATATATTCTTTTCACATAACTATCACATAAATTGAAACTAAATGGGGGTGGCGGTTAAGAGCACGAAAACAAATTCAGGTATGAAAGAGAGAGGTACTCTTTGTCTACAGCTTTCAACATCTTTAAAAATTAGACCATTGTCAAGTGTCCTTTCCAGAATAATCCAGGAAAGACAGGTCTAACTGAGTTTTCAAGGCTTTAGAAAACTCCATTTCCAGCAGTTCGTGGAGAGACATTCCATCGTGAGCATACACCCAATTCTTCCCTGTCCAGTCATAGCGTTTGGGACCACTAGAAAACAAAAACAATTACATGACACATTTCATGAAGAGAGTGTGTGGTAAGAAGCAAGAATTCACATTTACAGAGATGCCCAGAAATGAACTTCCCAAAGTGATCAGCAACATGATGCTTCATTATGAAGTGACTGTCCCTACAGAAATCCAGAAATACATGGGACCTTTTGTGACCCCCTCAGCTCAAGTGAAGCAATCAATGAGCACTTATTAAGAACTTAATATGTGCCAGGCACTGTGCTAAGCACTAGGGATACAGAGAAAAGCAAAAACACTGTCCCTGTCCTTAGGGAGCTCATGGGGGAGAGAGCGTGCCAAGAACCAGCTACATAAAAGACACATGGTGAGAACTGGAGGTAATCTCAGTGGGGAGGCTTCTTGCAGAAGGTGGCATTTTCACTAAGAGCTGAAGGAAGCCAGGGAAGCCAGGAGGCAGATGCAAGACTGAGAACATTTCAGGGGCTGGGGAGAGCCAGTGAAAATGCTCAGAGTTGGGAGATGTGAACAGTGACTACCCACAGTAGGTATTTAATAAATGATTACTGATTGTGTAGTAAATTTTGGTTTTGATCTGGATCTGTAATTTCAGCAATGTTGAAACTCTAGGTAGAGTGAATCTCTTTAATCAATGCACACCAGCAGCTTCTTTGTAAATTGTTTTAGTCTTACAGAGTAGTTTGCCGAGGGTTATACAAGCAGTATGCCTTAGTATACGGCAACTAGGTGGTGCCTGGTGTCAGAAAGACCCAAATTCAAATCTGGCCTCAGACACTTACTAGCTGAGCGACCCTGGCCCACTTATTTAACCTCTGTTTGCCTCAGTTTCCTTAACTGTAAAATGAAGATAATAATAGCACCTACCCTCCAGGGTTGTTGTGGGATCAAATGAAATATAATCGTAGGTACCATATAAACACATCATTGTCAGCAGTAGCATCATTATGATGAGGATTATGATTGTGTGTCAGAGGTGTGACTTGAACTCAGGTCTTTCTGACAGAGGTTGGCCCTCTATTCACTAAGACATGTCTCCTGTTTTAAAAACATACTATCTACATAAATATTGCTTAGATTGGAAGGCAAATTAAAAATGCTCCTTTTTCTAAATTTAAACTGAAATAGATAAAGTTGTGATGTGTGAATTATTCAGAGATCAAGATACCTGTGTGATAGTTTCTCTTTAGATCAGGGGAGAGATGGAAGGAGAATAAGGATATTATTCACTTACCTTTCCAAACAGAAGGGGGGTAGGTATGGAAGGAAGGAGGCAAAACACTACATTTGCTCAGCTTTAGAGCTGAACCCTCAGAGGCCATAGAGTCCAAAGTCCCCCACCCTCAGCCCCAGTATTTTACAGATAAGTGAACTGAGGCCTAGAGGGATGCAGTGGCTTGCCACGACCACAAAGACAGTAAAAGGGCACAACCTGGATTTGAACCATGATCCTCTGACTCCCAACTCCAGGCCTCTTTTTTTTTAAACCAGACAGCTTCTTGGTACTACCTTCTTGCTACTTAGAATTACCACGTACTGTCAGTAAGGTTAGTTCATAGTCTCCAGAGTGGCTCCCAAGCTCATATAATAAGTACAATTGCCATCAGAATGAGTGATTCTGGCTTTTTCGCTTGAAAAAAATGGAAAGGGGAATAAAATAGTCAAAGGATGGAGTGGAAAAATTACTGCCGCGTCATCCTACTCACCGCTCATTTGTTTACTATATTGCTCTGGGAACTGAATGGTAAATGGGATGCAGCAACTGAGGCTTCCTGAGTTGGGGGGGGAGGGTCCTGCAGGGTTAGGAATGGAGAACAGGGGGAGAGCTCAACTCAACATCCCAATGAATATTCTGCAGAACAGGAACAATATATGTAGGCACTTGTGAATAAGGATAAATCAAACTGATTGTAAGCTGTGCAGACGTTTTCTTTTTTGCAGCTCTGGAGCCGATGGCTGTTTGGAGTCAGGATTATCTGCTCCAATTACTTTGTTATTTATCTTCTTTTTTCACATCTGGAGCAAAAGATGACATTTAGATTCACTGACGAGGGCTACTATTTTGGGGGTGATATTTCATTAGCTGTTGCTAAGAATGCTTGGCATGAACATAATGATTTAAGAGTTAAAAGATTTATTGGAAAAATTATTTGACCCTTACAAGCTGTGCTGAATTTTCTTCTAATGACAGTCATTCTTTGGCACCCTAATTCGCTGAGGAGAGGTTCTAGCAAGATGGCTAAGTGAATAGCCTTGACTAAAAATCATATCCAGCTCCTCCTTATAGCTGAAAAACCAAAAAATAAACCTTCCTATTGCCACCATGATCACCGCTAAAAATCACCACACACAGGAAATTACTCGTCTCCCTCACCCAGAACCAAATTTCAGTTTGTCTCCCTTCCATTTGGGCATAGCTCCCTAGCCGGTGCGTGGTGATAGTGCGGCGTTTAGTCGTCTCCACTTATTTGTAGCACTGGGTCCTGTGCGATCTTCTTTGGAGAGAAGGGGGAATAAAGTCAGTATTTCCTTGCCCCCACTGACTGAGGAACGGCTAAGCAAGTGTAATGGAGCATGAGGAATTCGGAGAAGCATGGGAAGACTACTGTACACTGAGAGGCAAAGTGCAGTGAGCAGAGCCAGCAAAACAGCACAGGTAATAACCACAAAAATACAAATGGAAAGAGCAGCTACCAATTCAACTCAAAACAACTGAAAATGAACGTTGCAAAATTACCAAAAACAAGAAAGGAGGAACAGATGTCCCCTCACTCCTCTGCAGAGGAGGTGGTGCTAGTAGGAGGGTGGTTAAACGATTTGCCCAGGGTCACATGTTTAGGAAGTGTCTGAGGCTACACTGAACTCAAGTCTTCCTGACTTCAGGTCCCAGCTCTCTTTATACAGGACACTGTGCTACCTATTTGCCCAATTAAAAGCCGGCCACCTTTGGAGTGGCTTTGAAGTTCAAGGAAATATATGAAAACCATAGAGAGCTAGAGATAGATAGGGCCTTAGAGGTCATCTAGTCTAACCCCCCATTTACTGATGAGAAAATGAGACCTAAGGTAATAAAAGGAGTAAATGGTGGACCTGGTATCTGCTCTTTCCACAACATCACTGTGAGCTCTTTAAAAAGTCAAAAGAAGGAGCACGTGAGATGAGTGGGGGCAGGGGAAACAGCTGGAGGAAAAGGGAAGTCTTGTTGAGTTGAGCCATGGCACAGGGGGAGGCAGCAGGCCTAAAGTGGGCACAAGACTAGATGGGGGAAATGTGAAGGGAGGGGACGGTCCTGGTGCAACTGCTCAGTGGGGTCTCTGTCTGGACTTTGATTTGGGGCATCTTTTAAAAGACAGTGAGGGCAAGGGCCAAGTAGACTGCTATAAACCAGGCCACAGGAAGTAGCCTGTTATAACCCTTACTAAAAGTTACTTGTTCATCAAGACATCGTGCACAAAAGTATTGCCAGGCTGCTCAGTAGGAGCTTTTGAGTAGAGGCTGGCAAAGTTGATATGAGATACTTGTAAAGCACTTTGCAAACTAAGGCTTGACATAAATGCTAGCTATTATTATCATTATTAATTATATTTCACAAGCATGCTTGTGTAGCACTATAGTACCATACTCCTCTTCATCTCCAGCGATCATAAAAAAACACGAAGCTTCCTATCCACTGAGCTATACATATCACTTCCATAAGGGTCATATATATGCAGCACGCATATTTTAAAGAACAGCAGAACTAATCATTAGATTTGGAGTTACGCTGGGAAAGTGCCTCAGAGGTCCATACCCTTCTGGCTCAGAGATCCCGATGCAAGTATCCCAAGAAAGCCAATGATAGGAAAGTCACAAAATTATTCCCAGTGGTCTCTTTTTTTTTTTTTTTTGTAGTAGCAAATAACTAGAAACAAAGTAGAAGCCCAGCAATTAGGAATGGAAACAAATTGTGATACATGAATGTAATGGAACATGACCCATCGTAAGATAGATGAATATGAAGAGCATGGAAAAGCACAAGAAGAACTCTGACAAGTTACATAAAGCAAACTTAGCAGAACCATGAAAGCAATATACATGACTACAACATAAATGAAAAGATCAATAGCAAATATGTGTGTGTGTGCATGTGTATTTATACATACTGAACGCTATGAAATTATAATGACCAAACTTGGCCCTGAAGAAAAGATTATGAGGACTTTATCTCTCTCCCTTCCTTCCTTGCAGGGAGGGAATGGCAAGGAGGGGATGACTATAGGTATAGAACATTGGATACAACGTTGGATTTGGCTGATGTGTTAGTTTTGCAGAACTTTTTCTTTTTATCTTTTTAGTTTCTTGCCAAAAGGAGTGGCTCTTAGTGAGTGAAGGATACCCTGGGAAATAAAGGTGATATAAAAATGAAAGATATCAGTAGAATAAAAAAAAAACAATGGAACTGCTATAGTATATCTCAATATTATACAAATTAAGAAAAATCATAAATCTTGTTAACTGTCAATGATACGTGTATTCATCAGTGGGGGTGCTCTTTTCACAGGCCTGGTGGACAACTGTTCTGTGGCAGCCTTGGGTACTGCTATGGCCAAAAAAACCTAACCAACTTTTGGACAACTTGGCAGTGCACTTCTCCAAACTTAGCTAAGTTAGTCCTCAAACAACAGATATATAAGCAAGCCCATGCTGCTAAAGTCAAATCATATCCCTTATAAAATAATTCCTCATAGTTAAAGTCTATTATTCATACTCTCAGCCTATAACACAAATATCTACCTTCTCTCTAACAACCAGAATTGTAAAGGGTTTCTACCGTATTTCTATCCCCTTTTCAGTTACATAGCCCCTTTAATTCTCGAGGATATGTCCCCCCACTCCCATTAGGAGTAACTGAAGGAATAATAAGCTATTTTGGAATAAGTGCTAATTTATGAGACAAATTTCTTCTTTTTTGGGTGTTGTATTCCTAACATAGAATCCTCTCTTCATCTTTATGCTATCTTGTTTTGCTACCTTTTTTTTTTTTTTTAAGAAAACAAGTTGTTATTCCCATACTTCCTAGCTGGCTTGGATAACAGATAGTGTCAGTAACAGATTCAAATACTGTCTCTTACTCATGCCAACTGTACAACCTTGGGCAGGTTTCTTAACCTCTTCATGGCCTGGGTAACTCTGGATCCATAAGTCAAAGCTGAATTGCTGCTCTGTGTTGGCGAAGATAAATCACAAGTCCAGTTGCAGTTTGTTTCTTCTTTGCCTTAGGTCCTCATCTTCCTATCCTTAAATCATGTGAACTATTTTTTGCCTTTGAATTCTTCTTTTAGATTAGCTATAACTGTTCATGCTTTAGGAACATCCTCAGGTATCTTCTTATATATCCCATTTACTTTCCAGATCAAAATGCTATCCTTTCCCTGTTTCTTACAGCTTCTTTCATGAAGAATGTAGATGAAATCCACCATTAGTGAACAACTATCATGCTATATACATTTACTGAATGGATCTGCCCATGAAGCATCTTTTATTTATTTTTACAAACTTATCTCTAAATGATTTTATAATAACTTGCCTATGAGAAAAATGACCAGGCCTTTTTTGTTAATAATTTAACTGAAATATTTGAATTTTTTTGGTTATTAATGGGGTCTATAAAGAAAAGCTCTACAGATGGTAAACCTTAATTTACATAAAAAGCGATTATAATTCATCTAAGGGTATAACTTGTTCAAGAAGACAGTTCTCAGGAGTTTTTCTTTCTTTTTAAAAATACTCTCACACTACATAAAGGCCAAGCAAATGGTAATTAACATTCAAGCACTTTCACTTTGATTGGAACATTTCCAAAGTCCATGCCTTTCAAACAGTGCTATTCCCTGATGTTTGCACAACTTTTTCCTTTCCTTTCTTTTCTTTTTTTTTTTTTTTTGCTCATTCCCCAGCATATCACATAGAGGACCTGGTCAGCAAGGATAATGTGTTTCCTTAGGTAAATTAACCAATGTCATAGGAAGCACATGGAAAAGTTCTCAACCAAATCAAACAATCTAAATGACAAATTTTGACTAAAGAGGGAAAAATAGAAAAATGTATTTTTTAAAGAAAAAACTAGTATTTGTAATATACCCTACATGGATTGTCAGCAGTTTCTTTAAAAATTTTTTGGCATATACTGCAGGTAAAAAATGCTACTTAGGTTTTCCAGAAATTTATCATTATTCACTGAAATACACTTCTGAGCAAGACTTGTTGTATAGCATCATGTTACTGTCAAGTGTGTCCAAATAAAACATGGGCCTGCGTGGCCTTTTTCAGTCTCTAGACATAGCTGTACATTTTTCTGGTGGTTACCATGACTGCTAGTATTACCCTCTAGAAATGGAGACGAAGCTACTGACACATATATTCTTGCTAGCCCAAGTAGGCTGAGATGTTTTTCCAGGAGTGAGGATGAATTTGCAGTGATCTATCCATATTTTTCTCACTTTAGTCCCTGCTCTGAACAAGAGCATGAATTTGTAGGATAACTGGCCATAGGTAGGAGCTGAGAGCCATGGCCATGGACTGAGGTGAAACTAATTGGTTCACATAAGAATCAAACCTCTCTCCCCTACTTCACTAGCAGCACTGTGAGGATATATTTCTTTGGGGATATCCTTTATCCTGTTCCTTTTCAAGGTTCCTCATTGGTTCCACACAGGGAGCTGGATAGCATAGTGAAAGGAATGTTGGAGATGGAGCCAGGGTGATGAGTTCAAATCTCATCTCGGTCACTCACCAGCTGTGAGACCCTCAACAAGTTAATTCATCTTCCTATGCCTCACTTTACTCTTCTGTGAAATAGGGATAATAACAGCACTTACATAATAGTGTTACTATGAGGCTCCAATGAGATAACAAAGGCAAAGGGCTTAGCATACCTTAAAGCACGAAATAAATGCTAGCTATTGTGGTTGGTATTACTATTAAAGTTCATCTGGCTAACCCCGCATGTACCTCTCCATTGCCTTGTGCATGAGATTCATTTTCAGATCTTCTAAAGCTGTTGTGGGCCATGTCTGAAAGCCTTATGACAAAGTCAGTGGGATTCTGGAATTTATAAGATGGATTTTAGTTTCTAGGAGAGTCTGGGGATATTAAAGGAGCTCAGTAATTTTCTGAAAGTAATCTAGCCTGCTCTCCTCCTGTTTAATACTAAGACCAGCTCATTATCTATTTATGTTGTCAGTCCTAGAAAAAATACAGACAGACAGATTCTACAGATTGTTCACCCAAATGCCATGTTAAAATCTAGGCAATCACCAGGGATAACATGAATTTGAAACATCATTTATAAGCCTGAAGGAAGTGGAAACAATGGCTTACTAATATCTGAGCTCTAGCGAATTCACTTATGACAAAGAGTGACTGAATACAGACAGCATGGTGAAGAGATCATTCATAAGTTGCCCCCTGCTAATTATCCAAAAATTAATGTAAACACTACGGCAGGGAAACATGCAGCACCCTTTATGCTGAACCATCTCCTTTCTCCTATCTTATTCCTCTCCAGTAAACGTGCATCTATGCAAACTCCAGGTATGCACGAGGTGAATAGGACAGTTTTTGCCCAGCCCTTTAAAACTCTTGTGCATGTCAGTCAAACCTGCTGCCCTATGCTGCAAATGGAATTCTGCTAATCTTTGGTTTCTGTGTTTAAAGTAGCCAAAGAAGAATTGCAAAACAAATCCAGAGGTCAAAGTATAACTTGTTTTGCTACCAAAATTGTATTGTGCGTGGGGAAAAACCCTGAAATGGAAAGCTGTGTAATTCTAACAACCAACCTCGTCCCTGACAAAGAGAGGAGAAAACACTTCTCTCTCCTTCTTTGTAGAAACTGAGAGGTGTGTGGAGCTTGGTGGTGATCCTTTACCAATACCTTCAGATTGTTGAAGTGATAGTAGTTGGTTCAGATGTACTGCTTTTTTCTCCTTCTCGTCTGTAATGTTTGTTACAAAGATTGGTTTGATGGATAGGGGAGGAAGGATATGCTTGGACATAAAGGTAATGTGGAAACAAAGGATACTAAAATTTAAAAAAAAATGATACAATGTGAAATAAGACCTTGACGCATACATGCCATTAATGCAGGGATGATGGAGACTGCCTACCCTAGTTCCTAAAAGACACACTTTTTTTCATTTACATATCTTTTTGGTTAAATAGCCTCATGTCTATTTATAGAAACCAAATTATCGGCAAAGAAAAGTCATGTGATTGGGGTAAATTTTTCTGCATAGAACAAGAGATAAATATATGCAAACATACATGAAGATTCACTTTTAAAGCTGGTTAATAATGGGCAGGGGAGAAGAAGAAAGAAAAGGCACCACGGGAAATTATTAAGGTACATCACAGTTCAATTTGTGCCTACTTAAATTTTTCCAGAACAAGATAATTTACATACCTGGATGGAGAAGACAACCATATCTGCTTATTGGGGGTCTGTTTGTTGATCACATAGGTTCCCAGGTCTCCACCCAGCTTTATTGTTAGAACACCATTCTAGTATTTGGGGGAAAGGGGGAAATTGAAAATTGGCATCATGTCATAATTGCTTTGAACTTCCCAGTTTCTCAATGCTTTGCAATCATATTTGAACACAACAGATAGCACAACAATGTTGACAGCATTTAGAAATACTAATAACTCCCAACTTTAAAAGCATTTTCACATTCTTAATCTCATTTGGTCCTTACTAAAAACCATGCGTAAATGCAAGCTAGGGCAGCTATGATGAGCCCTATTTTTACAGATGAGGAAACTGAGGTTCAGAGTTCTGTCCAAGGTCACAACATGGAGGTAGCTCTCTAACTACCTACCCAAGAGAGTGTTCTTATATACTCAATATCCACACACACTCAAAATGCATATATAAACAAACAATAAAATTAGACATGTAAAATTCATCATGTAACTATACTCACAAAAAGAACATCAAACGGGTCAAATCTACTTAACTGTTTACTTTGTTTATTGTGGGAGGATGATGGTGAAGAGTCCTGAAGCCCTAGGTTCCCCCCAGAATCCTCTCCAATCCCAGATCTTTTCACATGTCACAAGAAAGCTTTTTTTTTTTAAATGCTTAGAAGACACCTCTCTCATGCTTCAAGTCACACATGGAAGCAGACTTGTTCACTCACCTTTGCCCTTCAAATAATTAATGTAAAGTGTAAAATACCATTTCAATGATAGAGCCTTTTATTTCCATATCTTCTGTGCCTTTTAGGACATACAAGATATGGGAGAAACAGATAAGAAAAACAAAATTCCCCTTAGTCAGACTAGCACTGAATGATTTTCTGGGTCTCCTTCACTATACATCAATTGTGATCTGAAGAAAGTATCTCTATAACACCTGTGTAGATATAACCTATTTCTTTGGGTCAGTTCTCAACCCCATGTCAACTTAACTGTTGTGAATACTTCCTACAAAAATTTCTTGAAGTATGAAACCAAACTATTTAAATAAAAATAATGATAGTAGCAATAAAAGTACAATTATTAAGTATAGGAAGGCAATACAAGCAGCTTATTTTCTAGGTGCAACCTAGCCATTAGATAATAACTGCATAGAGACAATTAAAACTAGACCCAATTACATGTAATTAAATGGGGTGTGTATGAAGTGTGCCACCATTAAACTTAGAACATAAAACACGAGGATGCTTCTGATTTACTATTTCTAAGGACTAGACTGAAGGGGGGTAAATGATGCAAAAAAAATAATTCTCCACCATTGGACTCAGAGATCCCATTGCTAGGCATATGTCACAAGGAGGTCAAAGACAAAAAAAAAGGTCCTAAATTCACCAAAATATTCATAGCAGCACTTGTTGTGGTAGCAAAGAACTAGAAACAAAGTAAATGCTGAGTGACTAAGGAATGACTAAACAAATTGTAGTATATAAATGTAATGAATATATTACTGTGCTGTAAGAACTAAGGAAAATGAAGAACCCAGAGAATCATGGAAAGACTTAAATGAACTGATACAGAATGAAATAAGCAAAATCAAGAAAACATGCACAATGCCTACAACATTGTAAGTGGAGAAACCCCCAAATCAAACTGGACATTGTTATTATAACAAAATCTGGTTCAAGAGAAAAGATGAGAAAAGTACTTCTTTGCAGAAGTCCATTATGGGTATGGAACATTGCATATACTCTGAGACTTGGTTGTTATGTTGGTTAGTTTTGCTGAATTGCTTTTTATTTCTTCCTATTTTATTCTTTGTTAGAAAGGACGGCTCCTTGGTAGAAGGGAAAGGTTATTTTAAGAAATGAAAGTGATATAAAAAAAAGTTATCAACACAAAGTTTTGAAAAAGATGCTCAACTAGTCTCCCCTAGCCTTCTGAAAAAAGTATTTTAAGTCATAGGTTAAAATCTTCCTAAATCCATCAATTTTAGGTCCAGGAATATTTAGGGGAAAGGTAATAATTTGTGACAATGACTACATCAGATTAACACTGATTTAGGGTTTAGAAATAATATCTCACAGCTTTCAAATTTGAAAACACTGGTGGAATAGCTATCAAAGAAAGCAAACCACCAGAGCAATGGTTCCCACCTTTTGGGCCATGATTAGTAAAAATTCATGTAAAGGCATAATTGATTTTATGGTAACTGTTTTTGTAATTTTGTATTCTATCAATCAACAAATATTACTAGTACAGCTCCTATCACGTGGGGGAAGGAGTTAGGGAAATTTTTTGCCATTAATATTAGAAAAGTTCAGGTACCGCCACATTAATGGATACATGCTCCTTGCTTCTATCTCTCAATTACAATAATCTCTTGCTATTTGTGGTGAGTAATAATAATTCCTCCCATTATATGTCTGTTTGTAATTTGAAGCTCTTTTAAAAGCAGCAGCCAAATGGAGGGAAATGAAGGATGTTATTAGTCTACTAAGGCGTTCTGATGTTTGCACTGCTTGTAAGGACACCTCCTGCAAGAAATAGGAATCCAACATGCTAGCCAATTGGAAGAGGAATTGTTTATGTGGGCACAGAAATAAGAACTATTGTTACAAATAAGTAATTTGTAGAAGCAGTCACACACGAGCCAGTATGCCCCACATGCAATTGCCTGGGCCAAAAAAACCACAGCTACAAACATCCTCCAGTCCCCAAAGAAAACATCCATAATACTTGAATAAGACGTCGGTTTGCAACTTAGAGAACAGAGGACCATACCAACGTGCAGACATTCATTTACTATCCCAATCCTATAGGAGTTTAGGATGTCTCTGGAAAAAAAAATCAAAAGAAAAATAGAGGTCCAATAATTCAGTGATATTCTATAAGGGTGTGTCAGTGTTGTTTGGTTAGATCTCTCATGGACAATTTAGTTAAGCAAAGGACAGAAGAGGGTTTTCAGTGTACATCGATTTTTGGTTCTATAGTGCTATAGCCAAAACTCAATTATTCACATCAATTGAAGAGAAAGCACTAGCACAGATAATGGTCTCCTTTGATCAGGAGACCCATAGTTTGACTGCAGGAAACAACACAGGTAAAATAATCTTAAGTCAAACAATCTGGTACAGAAAACTGAAAGTTGACTATAATCTTTCTTTACCAATACCTACCTGGCTCAAGGTTTTTTCCTGAGCTATCTGGATAACTGCCTCAATTGTAATTTCAGCCTGAGTTATTCTAGATAATTCTCTGCTTGGCCATGGGAAACCTAATTAAGATTTGTCAATAAAATAGCCATGTTTTAAATCTTTATAGTGTTTACAACATTCAAGTTATTATTAGCAGCATTTATTTAAATACTTCAAAAGATGGGTGGTCTCACAGGTGATCAACGAGGAAAACCGTAATTCCTACATAACTTAGTACAGTCCTTATTAATTGCTGTGGCCGAAAAATGAATCACCCAGTGGCCCAAGTTCTGGAAATAGCCTCTTCAATCTCTTCTCTCTCCGACTCACACTTCATACTGCAGCCAACTCATATTCTTTATGCAGAGATCTGGCCATGTCATTCTTTTACTTGAAAGTCTTCAGTGGCACTCAACTGCCTAGTAAGTAAGGTTAAAACTCCTTTTCTTGGTATTCAAGGCCCTCTATAACCTGGTTTTATTTTTTTATCTTTATCTCACTCATTTTCCCCAATGTGTTTTACCAACCAAATAGGACTACTATCTTGTCTTCTAGACATCACCCATGTAGTGGTTTTGCAGATGTCATGCTTCCATGGGTGTCTTTCATTCCTCTGTCCATCTATCTGTTAAAACTCAACTCAAAAACCACCTCTATTAAGTTTCTTCCCTCTCTGACCTCATGTAGGACTTTGTTTTTCATTTTTCCAATGTATCTACAATAGTACTACTACTACAATGTATCAACTAGAGTTACCTGTGTTGGTACATCCTGTTATAATACTGCAAAGCTTCAAACGGGCAGAGAGTGTTTTATCTAAACTTTGTAGTTCTGAGCAGAGTAGGAATTTCATAAATGTGCAATGAAGCTAAATCTAATTAGGCTGGTTGTTAGATGATCTGTTCCTAGGCCCATTTCTGAAACCTTTTAAGCTTATGTAAGAACTTCCAGATCTTCTACTCTACTGATCTAGCTTTTAGAAACCATAATGAAGTTCCGAAGGTGAGCTTCAGTGGAAGATTATACCATCATCATCATCATCACCGCAAGAGCTAGCATTTACACAGTACTTACTATGTGCTGGGCATCATTTTAAACACTTTACAAATATTATCTCATTTGATCCTCATAACAACCCTGGAAAGTAGGTACCGTTACTATTTTACAGTTGAGGAAACTGAGGCAAACAGGAGTTAAGTGACTTGTTCAAGGTCACACAACTTGTAAGTGAGATCAAATTTGAACTCAGATCTTCTTAACTTGAGACTCATCATTCTATCTACTGATAGCCACCTATCTGTCTTTAGGGAAGTAAGGAGGAAGAAGGGACGTGGCTAAACAAATTATGGTATACGAATGTAATGGGATACTACTGTACAATGATCAATGACAAAACAGATGGTTTCACAGAAACCAGGAAGACTTGTATGAACTAATACAGAGGTAAGTGAGTAGGACCAGGACTTATATAATTAACAACAACATTGTAACAGCAAAAAAAGAAAAAAGACTTCTTAAAAGTACAGGGACCAACCAGGATTCTAGAGGATCAATGATGAGCCTGCTAACCACCTCTGCACGAGGTGCAGACTTGTCTCAGGGTGAAGAATGAGACATATATTTTTGGACATGACCAATACAGAAATTAATGTTGCTTGACTATTCATATTTGTTACAAGGGAAAAATAAACAGCTGATAAATAAACAAATAAAGGCTTCCAGTCCAAGTCCACTTGCACACAGGATTTATGTTCCTTGACTATGCTTACTTGTTACCAGGATTCTGCTTTTTATGCCCCCTACTAGGGATAAGGGGAACTAGTGATAGTGTTGTTTAAAAAAAAAGAAGAAAGGCAAAAAGAAAGAAAGGGGACAGCCAGGTGGCACAGTGGATAGAGCACCGGCCCTGAAGTTAAGCGGATCTGAGTTCAAATCTGGCCTCAGACACTTACTAGTTGTATGACCCTGGGCAAGTCACTTAATCCCTACTGTCTACAAAAAGAAAGAAAAAAGAAGAAAAGCAGACCACTGAAGCATTTTTAAAAATGCACAGAAGAGAACAGAAAGAAGTTTGGAAGGTAATATAGATAAGCAGGATTGCTCTGAAAGTAACAAATTAAATTTATTACATACTTTTGAAAAAAGCAAGCTGTAAGTAATAGAGAATTGTGGTTTTATATGATTATTATTTTCCTGTTCTACTCTGTATATGGAACTGTTCTTTTCTCCAGGGTGTTTATGGAGTTCAGAAAAAAAAAATTTTTTTAAGGCTATACAGGGATGCAATGTGGTACAGTAGAAAGATCACTGAACTTGGAATTATGGGACCAACATTCAAATACTGGCTCTGCCATTTATTAATTGTATAACCTTGTGCAAGTCACTTATCTTGATTTCCCATCTGTAAAATGCAGTTAGAGCAGCTGACCCCTAAATTCCCTTTCAGCCCTAGATCTACAATCCCATCAATCAATCAATGAACATTTATTAACAGTTTGCTGTGTGCCTGCATTATGTACTTTATGAAGAAAAAGCAGAAACAATCCCTGCCTTTAAGGAGCACACATTCTAATGGGGGAGGCCATATATATAAATAGTATACATATAAATATGTAAGCTTACAGAATGTTCCTCCAGCTTTATTTCGCTAACTCACGTCCCTCTACATCCATAAAACCTGTCTCTAAACCCTTTTTCAAAGATGCCTTCCATCATTCACCCTAGCCCGACTGTTGTTCGTACCCTTATCCAGTATTCTCAAAGGACACACGTACTCTGTTTACATTCTATTTAATATTTAATAATATGTCCCTGTGAAGCCATCATGTAGCAATTTCCTTGTGTGCTGGTCAGTCTCCCTGGTTGGGCTGTGAAGCTGTTGGGGGCAGGGCTGAACACGTCTACCATGTTACTGCCATTCATTCTGTCCCCACAGGTCTGAGCATAGTTCCTTGGGGGTGGGAGTGGGGGTGAGGGAAGGAAGACAGCAGAGGGAGGTACTCACTAAATGTTGTTTGTACACCTGAGATGATCTTCAAAAAGATCCTTATCATAAATAATTCCAGAGTTTAAACTGCTTCCTGGTATTAATTAACTGCTGTCAAGAGAATTAACCTTAACAAGGGATCTTCTCCTTGCTCAATGGGGAGTTAGCACTAAACAATAATTAAAAAGGTCAGAAGCCAGAAAGAACCCTTTCCTCAGTACGACACCTAGTGGCTTGTTATGACCATTTGTTAAACACTCAAACATAAGTGGCTGTCTCCATCCAATTCCAGAAATCTTAATTCCGTGCAGAGTGTACCACATATAAACAAACACAGAGAAGCATTCCTAGCAATAAGAAACATCTACTAAACACCTGCTATATGAAGAGAACTATGAAAAGTGTTGCGTAAAATAGGAATTTTAGGTGAGGGACAGTTCATGACCCCATGGGGTTTATAGTCTAGGACAATGTTATTAAATGAGGCAGAGCAGCAGGAGCTGAGTATGATCAGGGGATAAGGAGAAGTTGGGGTGGAAGGCTTCCTTTTCATTCAATATGGGCTTCCCTTTGCAGATTCACACCTGTGATTTCATCAGTGTAGGAAATCCCAGAAAGCAAACACATTCTACAAATGTGCATTTCCTAGTCTTAGAGTAAAGTTCTTACCATGGGGTCTGAGAACTCTTTTCTTCATATTTGATAATTGTATTCCAATATATTTTGTTTCCTTTGCAATCCTATGCACTTCATTTTCTGCATTAAAAGCATTATTTTGAGAAGGGGCCCAGATTTCACCAGACTGCCAAGGGGGTCTGTGACATAAAAAGGTCAGGCACTGCTCTCTTACAGAACTGCCTGGAAACCCCGAGGGTCTGAGTGATCTGCCCGGAGTCGTACAGCTAGTGTGTGTGAAGGTGGGTCTTGAGTCCTGGTACTGTTGATTCCAAAGCTGGCTCACCATCCACGATGAAGCAAACAGTGCCACACCGAATACAGCCTAGATCTGAAGCCCGTTCAAGTACGGCCTCAGATACTTACTTGCTGTATGACCCTCGGCAAGCCACTCAACTTCCGTCTGCCTCAGTTTCCTTGATGGTAGAATGATAATAATAGGTGCTACCTCCCAGGATTGTTGTGAGAATGAAATGAGATAACATTTGTAAAGCACTTTGCAAACCTTAAAGCCCTATATATAAATGGTAGCGGTTATGTCACACTGCCTCGATACAATTTCTACACTAGGTAGGGTACAGAAGTACAATTACTGTTGTCACTGTTGTCATTCAGTTGTGTCTGACTTGTCATACTGTCTTGGGGTTTTCTTGGCAAAGATACTGGAATGAATTGCCATTTCCTTCTCCAGTTTTACGCAGGCAGGGGTTAAGTGACTTGTCCAGGATCACACAGCTACTAAGCCTCTGAGGTCAAATTTGAACTCCCGTCTTTCTGACTCCAGGACCAGTGCTCTATCTACTGCATCACCTAGCTGCCCCTAGTACAACGGAGGTATAAAGTGATGTGATGGCTCTAACAGGGAGAGATCACTTATGGCTGCATGTGGGAAATCAGGAAAAGCTTCATGGAGGAGATGGAATCTGAACTATGATATAGTGAAGCAGGAAGCTGTACAGGTTCAAGTCTGCAACATCAAAACTTTTTTATAAGTGATTTGCTGACTGCCTTCTTCCAAAGCTCCTCAGGGTAATGGCCAGCCAAACTGTATTTGATTTAATTCTTCTGTAATGTTTCAATGTAGCATGGAGATGATCCTGAATTCTTAAAGGCAATGCCAGTGAACACAAGCTGTCAGATCCTACTAAGCTCCAAAGACTTTGCTTAAGGCCCTGGCAAACAGGGATATATCATCCAAGAATCAGCTCAGCTAAGTTAAAAAAAAAAACCCAACAACTCACCCTCAGGTTGGTTACCTGGTGATGAATTGTTTTCTGCCATTGTTACTGACTGAGATGGTCTACTAAGGCACAGAAGGACTGAGAGATGTACTGGCAGAAGGAGTCTATAAACTAAGATCTTGGGCCAAATCTAGACTGTCTCCTGTTTTTGCACAGCCTGAAAGCTATGAATGGTTTTTTACATTTTAAAATAAAGTTTTACTATATTTATTACACTGTAGTGCATTATTATTATATTGTATTTTTCATTGGTATATACTTTATTTATACCAATGAAAAAATGGATCCTTCACAAAAGGTTTTGGGGTCGGGTTTTCTTTTTGGTTTGTTTGTATTTAAGCCCATCCTTCTTCATGGAAGGAAACTGGTAAACAAATATACAAAATCAGTATTAAGGTTTACAAATTGGGCAAGGTTTCAAACAAGCAGGAAAATTTCAAAACGTTAATCTCAGAATGGGAAAGGAATAGCTCCCAAGACATGTCTGTGATCTGGTGCTAGCTAAAGCACTCAAAAGGACTGCTTAGCCAATCAGAAATTTAGCCAATGAGAAAGAAATTTAGACTCATTTAAAATTATTTCCCTTCAGGTATTCTCCCTATATTCCAGCTAAACTGGCCTGCCTGCACAATGCCGAGTTAGTTCTGAACAGTAATTACAAAAGTCAATAGGCAGCAAGAACCCTTTCCCAAATTTCTCAAATTCCAAATTCCATCTCTTGCCTCTGGAAAGAGTATGCTGCATACTTGGAATACATTTCATTTTCCTCTCTGTCTAAGCCTGAGGTGCCTCTGAGGCCCAGCTCATATGCATCTCCTCCGTGAAGTCTTTCCTGGTCCCTCTAGTTCTTCTGGCTCACTCTGTCCTCGAATAATCCTGTATTTATTATTTGTGTATATGGTATAAACCCTAGTAAAACATAAGCTCCTAGGGAGCAGAGACTTTTGTTGTTGTTTCTGTTTTAGATTCCTTTGCACACAAAAGGCACTTAAATAACGTCTGTTAGATTGACTTGCATGGACTGACTGAATTTTTAACAGGCAGACTCTGAGTCTTTACTTCTGGCACATAGCAGGAACTTAATAAAGGCTTGCTGACAGTTCTGTACTGCTACTTAGCAGGACTGTTGTCCTACTGACAAGTCCCTGGCCATAACATGAGAAGAAACCCCACCAAAGTCTACTGTCCCAAGAGGAGGAGGCCTCTTGTAATGTTCTTAGCAGGTCTCTATTTCTCCAAGCCACCTGGGGAGATGCTTGTTCTCTTTACAACCTTACAACAATTTTATAAAAGGATTCATTAAGCTACTTTCCTCAAAATGACTTAGAAATGGCTAGCTGCTGGAAAGGGCCCTGGATCTGTAGTTACAGGGCCTCGGTTTGAAATTTGGTTCTGACTTATTTCCTGTGTGACCTTGGGCAAGTCATCTGACCTCTTGCTAACTCAACTGCAAATTGAGGAGGTGGGACTAGGATGACCTTTAAGGGCCCTCGAAGCTCAAAATCTATGAGCTTGTGTCTTGATCATTGAAGCTGCTGAGGGAGACTTCTTTCCCTCAATGTGCTGTTCTTCCAATGGTGTCAGAAATATTAAAGTAAGAATAGAAATACCCCGAATGAAACATCATAATCCTTGGATGTGAAAGGCTTGTCTCCAAGATCTTCAAAAAAATATGCTAAGGAGTCCAGTGTTTCCTCTGCAAGTTTTTCATAAGTGGTTTCATCTAGTGAGCTGCAGAAAACACAGGAGTATACAGTTAGCAAAATTTATTTACTCAGTATCAAATTAACTTTATTTTTTTAAACGATAAGAAAATGTTAAAAACAACAACCTCCCTCTCCTGCCTCCAATAACAGGACCAAACTATGTAATCTCTGAAGTTTCTTCCCATTCAGAAATTCTGTGATTCTATGAAGCTGAAACAGTCCCGAAGACCAAGAAGACTTTGACAAAACCATCACCTTTTTTTTTTTTACTTTTGAACATCTATTTTTTTAAAACCTTGAGTTCCAAATTCTCTCCCCT
>CM053624.1:242540909-242598571 GCA_028646595.1 Phalanger gymnotis
GTTCCATGCTTGGGCGGATGCGCTGCCTCACCAGCACTCTTCCTTCCCCAAGAAGCCCCAAGCTGGACTGGGCTTAAATCTTCAGCAGGCTCTTCACTCCTGCTCTGATCAGCCACTTAATTCCTCCCACCAGGTGGGCCTGGGGCCAGAAGCAACTGCAGCTGTAGTTCTAAAGCTGCCCCATCTCCGCTGCCCCAGGGGCGGTGGCCGAACCACAAACTCAGTCCTGCAGCTTTTCCCACTAACCTTCTCTGTTGTCTTTGCTCTTTGTGGGTTGAGAGGTCTGGTGGATTCCACAGCTCAGTAATTCAGCATGCTAGGGCACTCTCCGCTCGGCTCATGGTCTGGTAGGTCCGCGTCTGGTCTGTTCCTGCTGTGCGCGCTGGGCTCAGCTCCACTCCCCTCAGCTGGGGGCTGGGAGCTCTGTTCGGGATAGACCTTACCCAGAGACCATCCAGGCTGTCCTGGGCTGGAGCTCTGCTTCCCTCTGCCACTTTGTGGGTTCTGCAGCTCTAGAATTGGTTCAGAACCATTTTTTTATAGGTTTTTGGAGGGACTTGGTGGGGAGCTCACGCCAGTCACTGCTTTCCAGCCGCCATCTTGGCTCCACCCCACCCCTCCCCCGGACAACTAAATATTAAGAGAATGGATCTGCATGGCTCAGCTTAAAACTAACAATCTAAAGAAGGATGTTGGGAGTGAACTGACAAATACATGATATGGTCAGATCACTTAATGCACAAGTGTTTACTGAATGTATATGAAAGCATTTTCTCAAAGAAAACACGTGCATATAAAACACACACACACACACCCTAAGCTTCTCCTCAAAAATGGGAAAATGCACCTTCCTCATTGCTTAACAGAGAGGCAGGAGAAATTCTATTGGTGTCAGACACCATTGTGTTCATTTAGTTTTGCTGAACTCTTTTTTTTCCCCTTCTCTTTTTGTTATGAGGGATGGTTTGCTGAGGACAGGTCAGGTCAGGATTATATTCAGAAAGGGTGATATAAAAACAAAATATATCTATGAAATTTTAGTTAAACTACAATCAAACAAAAATTCTCTTGGGGTTGTGTATTGACTTTAGAAATTAATATTTACTGATAACTTTTATTTTTACATTACCTACATTTCCCAGTGTATCTTTTCTCCATCCCCCTCCCAGAGAACTATCCCTTATTACAAAGAACCAAGGATTCCTAAATTATCTTTCCTTTACCTATCCTTTTCCAAGTCAATTGTTTTTGATAGTAAATACATCACATGTTCTTCTAGTTTTTCAATCTTTGGACTTTGTTTTCATATTTCATGTTGTCTCATTGAATCATTGAGCTCTGATTGTTCCATTCTATTTTTTCTGAGAGTCTACTATTTGGGTCATATTTTCCACCCTTCTGTTCTAAGTAGTTTACTCTCCTTCCAATTTTTTTCCCACAAGTGCTCTAATTTCATTAAAAAAAATCTCTTGCTTCATGTCTTCCATTCCTTTTGGAGTTCTTATGAAAATGTCATTCTTTTTCTTTGAGGTTCTACTTCTACTTATTATGGAGTTACTTCTTGGGCTTTTCTTTTTTTTCTTATTTTTAGTTTTCAACATTCACTTTTATAGGATTTTGAATTCCAAATTTTTTCCTTCTCCATCCCTTCTCCCCTCCCCAAGATGGCATGCAATCTGATACAGGATATACATGTATGATCATATTAAACATATTTCCACATTAGTCACATTGTGAAAGAAGAATTAGAACAAAAGGGAAAAACCACAACAGAGAAAAAGCAACAAAAAAAGAGAAAATAGTATGCTTTGATTTGCATTCAGACGCCATAGTTTTTTCTCTGGATGTGGATAGTTTGGCCTTTCTTTTCTTTTCTTAAAGATGCATTTTATTTACAGTTTTGTACACTGTCTTTTTCTTGTTGTTTTGTTTTTGTTTTTAGAGGGGAGAAGGCAGGGCAATTGGGGTTAAGTGACTTGCCCAAGGTCACATAGTAAGCGTGTCAAGTGTCTGAGGCTGGATTTGAATTCAGGTCCTCCTGACTCCAGGGCCGGTACTCTACTCACTGTGCCACCTAGCTGCCCCTAGTTTGACCTTTCTTAACCAACAGTTTTGCTCCTCTGTGTCTGGAGTTTACTTTTTGTTCATTCATGATTCTAGCCTTGGTTCCCTGAATGGGACTTTGAGCCAGTGATGGCTTCCATCACCTCTTTGTCCCCTAAGTCTGGCTGCTGCTGCTACCCTGCCACCGTCTAGGATGGGGCCCAGGGGAATTCTGAAGAATCCTATCCTAATGATAGCAATGCCACTGCATGGGTGCTCCAGATCAGTGAGTGATGACAAATGAGAAGCACTGGCAACACAACTTACTTTTTGTCACCCAATGTTCCTGTTTTCCTCAAATTCATCAGATGAACACTCTGTTTTTTGACCTTTGGAATATGGCCTCTGAAGCCCTGGCACTGAGAACTCTAAAAGACAAAGATAATTATTACTGCTTCTCTGGATACATTAGTCACATCAAACACTATTACAGAAGCATCATGACCCTTCTTAGGAAGTTCCCAGTGTCAAGAAGTGCAGGCTAATGTTTCTAAGGAAACAGTATTATGCTCCCCAATTTATTTATCACAAATTTCTTCTCTTTTTTAATACAATATTACCAAGGCAGCCTGGTATAGTGGATCAAGATCTAGGCTCAGAGCTAGCAAGAACTGAGATTAAGTCCCAGTTCTTACCCATAATGGCTGTGTGACTCGGAGCAAATCACTTAATCCTAGGCAACCCTTTAAGATGAGATGTTGCATAGAAAGTGACATCATGCACTGGAAGAGGGAATTTCCTCATTCAAGAGATTCCTATACTATTGAAGTCACAGCTCCAGTCTCTATGCTCTATTACCAAAAAGGGTAAACTTTAGTAATGTTTAGTAAAAAAAAAATCCCACCATGATAGAAGATACAAAGTGAAACTGTCATCAGACAGTCCACAATTTAAGATGAAGGGAATAGTTCCAGCTGGAAGAGAATCAGAGAAAGCTTTGTAGAAATGGACATTCTTATTCTAGGCATCACATTTTGAGATAGGTATTAATAAGCTAGATTGGATCCAGAAGAAGAGGATCACAATGTTGAGGGGATAGGCTAAAGGAATTAGGCATGTTCAGCCTGGAAAAGAAGAGAGAATTTAGCATTTTCTCAAATATTTGAAGATTTATATCCATGTGGAAAATGAATTAGACTTGGCCTTCTTGACTCCAAAAGGCAGAAACAGGACCAGTGGGTGAAATTTATAGAGAGCTCAACAGAAGAGAAAACTTACTAGTGATGAGAGCTACTGGTTCTTGCTGGATGCATCAAGTGTCCTGTCAATAGAGGTCTTTAAGAAAAGGTTAAATGACCACTAATCAACGACAGAAAAAAGATAAGGCAAGCAATTTGCTTATCTTGGACAAATCACTTAATTCAAGATTGTTTCTTCATTTGCAGATACAGATATTATTAATAAATAGCATTTCTATAATGCTTTAAGGTTTGCAAATCTCGTTTACATAAATGTTCTCACTTGATCCTTACAAGAACCCTGTGGTATACATACCATTACTATCTCCAATTTTACAGATGAAGAAACTGAGGCTGAGATTATAATGACTTGCTCACGTCACATAACTAATAAGTGTCTGCGGCAGGCTTTGAATTTAGGTCACATGACTAATAAACGGCTAAGGCAGGATTTGAATTTAGGTCTTTTTCACACCAAAGTCCAGTGCTCTATGCATGTATTACACCACCTGGCTGTCCCTTAGCAAGATCTTCCTCAGAGGGTTTTTTGAAGAACATGCTTCATAGACTACAAAGCACTTTACAGAAAGATGGGCCATCTTTAACGGCATTCTGTGATTATTAGAGGCCTCTTCTCTGCTAAGATCCTAAGATTTTATTTGCCTGTCTCTCAGATCCCTAACCTGGGATCTGTGAACTTGTTTGAAAAAAAATTCTGATATCTACATTTCAATATAATTTGTTTCCTTTGTAATCTTGTGTATTTTATTTTGTGCATTTTAAACATTATTCCGAGAAGGGGTCCATAGACTTTGCCACATTGCCAGAGGAGATCACAACACAAAAAGAGGGATCTGTTTAGTTTCTTGCAGATTTCTTGTCAATACTCTTTAAAAGTCACTGCAAAGACATGCAACATAATTTCCAAAAATGGTAAAGTGACAGGGACATCTGAATGCTCCAATACTACCAGAAGTGCACTAGACTTTGCGTCAGGAGATGAGGGGCTTTAAAGACTGCTTCTGAGACTTAAAAACTCTGTGACCAAGCTGGGACAGCTCAGTGCCTTAGCGGACAGAATCCTGGGCCTGGAGTCAAGAAGACCTCAGTTCAAATCTGGCTTCAGATACATGTTAGTTATGTGACCCTGGGCAAGTCACTTAATCTCTATGTACCTCAATTTCCTCATCTGTAAAAATGGGAGTAATAAGGGGCTGAGAGGGTTGCTGTGAGGACCAAATGAGATCATATTTGTAAAGCAGTCAGCATAGAGCCTGGCACATAGTAAGAACTCTATAAATGCTTATTTCTCTCACTTCCTGTTCATGTGTGTTGAAGTCTCTGAGCTTTATTTTTCTCTACTAAATGAACTCATAAGATTGTCATGAGGACCAAATGGGACGATATATCTAAGTTTTGTAAACTTTAAAGTGATGTATATGTACATAAAATTCTAGCTATTATTGTTACTTAATAAAAATGGGGGAGATGAAGTACAGAAATAAACCTAAATCCTCAGCAGATTTGGAATAACTTACACTTAAACAATTTAATGCACATTTAATAAGCATCCCTGTTAAGCACTTATGGTTACTAAGTGCTTTCTTGACAACAGCAGCAGGCTGTTGGTTGAATGTTTTGCTGAAATCCTTTATTTTTCTTGTTTTCTTTTTTTTTTTAAATCATAAAAGATGGATTGGGGGATGAGAAGGGGAGGAAGAAGGGATGTGGGGAACACAGTAGCACACACACATAACAATCTCCAGTATGGAAGTTATTCTGTTGCTGTTGCTGCTTTCCAGTCATTCAGTCATATCTGATTCTTCACCATCCCATCTGGGGTTTTCTTGGCAAATATACTAAAGTAAGTTTGCTATTTCCTTCTTCGATAGATTAAGGCAGAGGTTAAGTGACTTGCCCAAGGTCACACAGCTAATACGCATCTGAGGCTGGATTTGAACTCAAGTCTTCCCGACTCCAGGCCCAGTGCTTTATCCACTGGGCCACCTAGCTGTCTCATGGAAGTTATTTACCAGTTTATAAATATTTTAATTAAAGAAGACACGGTTTAGTGGTTAGATTTAGAAAGATCAGAGTTTAAGTCCTAACTTTGGCACGCACTAGTTGTGTGACTGTGTTCAAATCGTTTATCTGCTAAGTCTGTCTGGGTAACCCTCTCTAGGACTCTAAATTTCCCACAAGCTGCTACTCTGTATCAATGGAGGGAGTATCTTCAATAGTAGTTTCCCATACAGATGAAATCTCAGTCCCTACCACAAAACAAACAAACAACAGCTTTACAATGTGGCAAGTCACACCTTACAGAAAAAAATCAGGGTTCCTACCATGGCTCGTCCCACTTCCAAAAGGTGAGTAGGGAGAATTCAAAGTTGTAATGATTAAAGATCTGTGAAATAAATGCTAGGAGGAAATGATCGCAGAACTGTGATTAATTCAGCCAGAAGAGAAGCTGAATTAATGACTTCATCATTACCCAGTGAAGAATTTTATAATCATGGAATATTAGAGACTTCAGAGATGATCTATTTTAATCCTCTCTTTGTATAAAAGAGGGAGCTCTGTCCCAATCAATCAATAATCCAGAATTTATCGCGGGTACAATATGTGCCTGGCTTTGCAGAAGCCAGAGAGAAAAATTAAACAGCCCCTGCCCTGATGGAGCTTACGTTCTAGGGTGGCCCGGTGGATAATCAAGTGGAATCTGGCTAGCTGGGAGACCCTGGGCAAGTCACTTAACCGTCCATCTCAGTTCCCTCATCTGTAAAACGGGGATAACAACAGCATCCCACCGACCCCTCCCTGTCCCCCCACCCCTGTTGTGGGGATCAAATGACAAAATAAAAGTAAAGCGCTTAGAAAAGTGCCTGGTACACACAATGTAAATGTTATTATATTTGTAAGGCGCTTTTGCAAACCTTAAAGCGCTATATAACTATTAACTACATCACAAGATTCAGTCAACAAACATAAACACGGAAAAACAGAGTCCACTCAGCACAACCCAAGGCTCCCTGAGAGGCAGAGGGATGGACAGAGCACTCAGGAAATGGAGGGACAGGCACTGAAAAGGCTGGAGTAAGGTGCAGGAAGACAAGAGTTAGGACAGATGTGGACCTCCGGCCACTAAGCGTCAGGGAGCGCATTCGGACCATTATAAATGCAGGGTTCCTGCTCCGCCAGCTCCTCCTCCTCAGGGCGCTTAGAGCTAAAGAATGCGCATGTGCGGCTCCAGCCACCACGGCCCCTCCCCCCACCACAGGCCCCGCCTCCATTACAGGACCCCGCCCCTACCGTAGGCCCCTCTTCTCGATCCCTAGGCTCCTCCCCTTTCATTCGCCCCCGCCCCCCTCTCCCCAGGTTCCCCCTCCCTCTGGCTCCCCAGATCCTGCCCCTCCCGTTTCGCCAGGCCCCGCCCTCGTACCTCCAGTTCGTCAGGCCCCACCCCTCCCGTTCCCACACCCCGCAGCCAGGGCCGCAGTCGCAGCCTAACCGGGTGTACATACTCACCAACTGTCCCGGAGACCAGGAAGCCACAGCTCCAGCCCCTGCTCCCAGGGCCAGAGGGCCGGCCCGGGCCGGGAGGCTACAGAGCCCAGCCCTCCTAGGCCCCGGCGCCGGATGCTGCAGGGTGCGCGGCCCAGCCCCACAGGGCCTCCGCGGTGCGGCCCGCGCCAGCGCTCCCAGTCTGGGCCTCCACATGTTCCTCGCGCGCCTGGCAGCTCGGCCGCGGCGCCTGGGGCGGGCGGGGGGGGGGGGGAGTTGGCCCCGCCTCCTTTGTCGCGCCCTATAAACCGCGCGAACCCCGGGCTTCACGCGGCTGCCCCCTGGTGGTGCAAGCCTGCAGCTTCCCTGCCGGCTTTTTCACGTGGGGATCCCTTTAAAGGATGTAATCATGGAGAAATAACGGCGATATTTCCTTGGAGAGGCAGCCCTGCCCGGGGCTGGGGATGGGGCGGGGGAGGCCTTACCAAGCTGTCCCTGGAGGCCTCTGACACACAGCGCAACCCCAGGCAACTTCTCAGTGACCCAGAGAACTCTCCAAGACTTTAGGCTGCAAAGCATGTGCTGCACTGCATTAGTGCAGGGAATTTACACACGTGGAGTTCCCCACACTGATGCAATCACTATCCTACCCTCGGAGCCACAAGGGACCTTGGAGTTGGTTCATCTTAATCCAACCCTTAATGATGATTATGCTAATGATAGGATCATACTGATGCTAATAACTAACTTTTATTTAGCACTTACTCCGTGCCAGGCACTGGGCAAAGCGTTCAGATGTATCTCATCTGAGCCTCACCGCAGCCTTGGGAAGCACGCGCTACTGTTATTCTCCATTTTACAGATAATAGCTAATATTCATACAACACTATGGGCCAGGCACTGTGCTAAGTGTTTTACAAATATTCGATTCTCACAGCAACCCTGGGAACTAGGCACTATTTTCTCTTATTTTGCAGATAGTAATAATATGCTATTTATATAGTACTTACTGTGTGCCAAATACTGTACTCAGTAATTTACAGTTATCTCATTTGAGCCTCATAATAACCCTGGGAAATAGGTGCTATTATTAACTGCATTTTACAGAGAAGGACATAGAGTCCCAGAGGAGCGGTGTCTTGACTAGGGCTATACAGCTAGCAAGTGACTGAGTCAGGATTTGAACTCTTGTTAGGCAGGTGCTGTTATTATAGATGAGAAAGCTGAGGCTTAGAGGGGTTGTGACTTGTCCAGGGTCACGCAGCTAGTAAGTACATGAGGAAATATTTGACCTTGCTTTCCATGTCCAGCGCTCTATCTGCTGTACCCCTGGGCTGCCTTCATTTTATAGGCCCAGAGAAGGTTGGTGATAACAGGTAATTAGTATTCCTAATGAAAGAAAGTACCTTGAAAAGGGATAACAATAGTAACCTATGTTTAAGTCACACTTTAAAAAGATGTTCTAGTCTTGTATCATTTGCATGATTTAGTGAAAAGAGGCCTGGTCTTGGAGTCAGAGAACCTGGGTTCAAACGTAGGAGAGCCGAAGCAAGCCAATACGTGTGATGAGGGTGGATGATAATCCTTGTTCTGCCTGCTTCACAGGTCTGGTCCGTCAAAATAACAGCTGTTATTTTAGAAAAGAATAATGGAAAGAATACTGGATTTGGGATCAGAAGACTTGAAGTTTTGCATTTCAGTTACTGCACTTTTTGCATATATGAGAAACCCTGGACCCTCTCCTCATTGGAGACTTCCCTAGGAAGGACTTATTCCATATTTCACCTCACTCTTAATCAGGATTTTCTCTGGACTCAACCTTTTTTTTTTTCTTGACTGCCATATTCCTCTGTTCTCCCACCCATCTCACTTTGCAGCACCTCTATATGTGTCTCTTCCCTCATTAGAATATAAGCTTCCGCAGGGTAAGGACTATCTTGTTTGGTTGTATTAGCACTCCTAAACTCTCAGCACAACACTTGGCTCATATTAAGCCCTTAATAAATACTCTAAGTCAGGCCTGCAGAACATAGTGCTTGCGGCCTGCCAAAGGATATCTGGTGACCTGGGAAACATGTAGGGTTGCCACTGCTCACGCTTCTGTTTGTCACGTGACCCTCAGCAACCAACCATCATCAGTCTGTGTCTAGTCTAACCTATCTGCACCAAAGTTTAGCCTCTTTTAATTTTGGCCCCCATCTACTGCCAAGTTGCTCAAGTCTGCTCTAAGTCATTGATAAATGATTGTTGAAACAAACAATGAATAAAATCTGCAGTCACAGAGACAGGCACTTTAAGTAGACCAAAGGAGCTATAGTGACTTATTAAGGCTGCATGAATGCACATGATGAATGTTTGCTGTCAAAAGTAAGGCACTTATAAGGCCTGGGATGTAGAGAGATTTCTCTGGAATCTTAACAAATAGTCAAAGCCAGGTAGGGCCAAGTAGGCAATAATATCTCCTCATACAGGAAATTTCTTGCTCCAATGATTTCCATCTCCTTGTAGCCTGGTGAAAAAATGTGGGGCTAGCTTTGAGATGACTCCTGACGCGCATTCTAACACTCCAGGGTGGTTGGATGGGTCCTGGGAAGGGATTCTCTCTCCAGTCTAGCTACCCTATGGCAGGGCAAACCCTAGGTAAAATGGTGAAGAAAGCCACAAGCAGTCTTAGCTGCCTTCTACCTCCACTAACTTTCTTTCTCCTCCTTCCTAGGCACTTATCTTTCTCACTCAGTAAGTTAACTTATATTAACCTGGCGTTAGCTGATAAGGGAAGATTTCCTAGTAGTATTTGCATTTTTCCACCCCCCCCCCCCCCCCCCCCCCCCGCCCCCAGAGGACTCTTAGAGAGTGGAATGCTAGGAGATAGGGTTGATACTTTTGGGGAGAGGCCTGCCTAGCTCTCCTCACTCAAAGCCGTATGTCATAGGCAATGTAGAGGAGTCCCTGGCCTGCTCCAGATGTCTTTGCTTCTGCTCAGAGTTTATCCTTCAAGTAAAATTTTGGGACCCATGTGGTATTCTAATAATCTCAAAGGGTGTTTCTAGGGATTCTGGTTTGGCTGGAGACTTCTCTCTCCAGATAAGCTTCAGTTCTGGGGTGGGAGGCTCTTTAGAACTGACAAGGATGTTCAGAGTTTCCTCTAGAAATCAGACCATCTTCTATTCAGGTTAGACCCCAAAAGACATTTCTAGTAAGAAAAAAATGCAGACTGTTGGGACATATACCCCTGAACAGTCCAGAGGACCCCAAAGTATTTCCTCTCTTAATTCTAGCACCCTAAAGTCATAGGGTCATAAGATTACAGATTTAGAGCTCTAAAATACCTTAGAGGCCATTGAGACCAATTTCCTCATTTTGGAGGTAAAGAGACTGAGGCTTAGAGAATTCACGTCACTTGCTCAGTTACATAGCTAGGAGGTGTCCAAGGCGGGATTCAAAAAGTGGTCTTCCTGACTCCAAATCCAGCAATCTATCCTTTATACCATATTTTATAGTTTGTAGTATACCATGCTGCCTCATTATGTCACAGCATCGATTGTTTTTATGATCTGAGATTAGTGAATAGGGTGAAAATTGTACATTGTATATTTAATCTTAGATGCAATTTTAAAAATAACTTTCATTTACTTGAAGCACTGTCTTGTCTTAGCCACTCCCCCAAATGAAGGCAAGAGATGAATGCATCTCCCTAGCATGCCCTTTTTTAATCTTCTTTCACGGCCCCCTACCCCTTTTTCTGCTCCAGGACTGACAAAGCCTGACTTTAACTGATAAGCTAGCCCCTCCCAGGCTAAAGGGTTAAGAGAAGGGAAGGCTGAGGGAAGTCCCAGGGAGCCAAGGAAGGGTGAATAAGCCCAGAAGGAGGGGAAAGCGAGAGACAAGAAGCCTCTGGGAAACAACTTTCAAGAAGAATGGGCATCATGAATCCAGGAGCCAGATTGGATGGTTGAATGCTGTGGCGCCGAACCTTCTCCTTTCCTCCCACCCCTGTACTGCCCCATGGCTTCTGCCCTCAGACTCCTGCACGTCCTCTCTGCTGCAGCACCAGCTCTGAGTGGGTAGAGAAGAGTAACTCTGGACCGATTTCTCCCTAGCCAGTGGGCATTCATCTCCTGCATCCTGATTTCTTCTTTAGGGCCAAGGCAGTGTATGAAGTTAATGAAGATCTGTTAAATGCCTGTGGGGAACACTATGTTAAAATACTAGGGGAGGAGCCTCAGGGAGCTTATCCATCTAGTGGATGTATATATGTGAAACAAATACATAATTGTAATGTGCACATGAGAAGTATACTAGAAAGGTGCAAAGTAAGTACTATGTGACTGATATCTGAAGGAGAAGGTTGGTTGTGTACAGGCCATATCAGGGAAGGCTTCACAGAGGAGGGGGCTTTTGAACTGGATTTTTAAGGATGAGTAAGAATTCAGCCACTGAAGAGAAGGAGAGGGCATTCCAGGGTTGGGAAATAACAGGAACAAAGACAAAACTTAGAGGAAGGGTTATTTATCTTTTCTATTCCATGGACCCCTTTGGCAGTCTGGTGAAGCCTCTGGACTCCTTAGAATGTTTTTAAAAGCATGAAATAAAATACACAAAATTACAAAGGAAACTAATTATTCTAGTATATAATTATCAAAATATAAAAAAACAAACAAATCAAGTTCTTGGATCCCAGGTTATTTTCCTTTTGAAAAGACTTTTTAGGTTGTCTATATTTACTGACATATGTATTCATCAGTGGGGGTTGCTAGGTGGCACAAAATGGATAGTGCTGGTTCATCTTTCTGAGCTCCAGTCTGGCCTCAGACACGTACTTGTGTGACCCTGGGCAAGTCACTTAACCCTGTTTGCCTCAGTTTCCTCATCTGTAAAATGAACTGGAGAAAGAAATGGCAAACCACTTCCGTATCTTTGCCAAGAAAATCTCAAATGGGGACATGAAGAGTTGGAAACAACTGAATAGGTGCTCACTAGTCAGCTATAAGCTCGATGTCAGCTTCTTGAGGGTAAAGAATCTATTGGTTTTTGTCTTTGTACTTGCCAGGGTCTAGAACAGTGCTTTGCCTTGCTTAACAAATATTAGGTTGAAATGAATTGAACATCTTCTCCCAAAACATACAAATCTGTACTTTGAACTTCATCCACGTTGGCTGATTCTTTGATTAGATTGAACAGTGGGGAATGTTCTGTCCAGCAGACTAAAACTTGACTCTCAGCCTAATTGTATCCAGCCTGCAACATGTTTTCTAAAATTATCTGTCAGACCTGGACTCCAACTGTTAAGTTGGACAGACTGAATCCTGCTCATACCTGAGAGTTCCCCTGGTATGACACAGGTCCTGACTGTTCGCCTCAGTGCTTCACTGCAAGAATTCCACTGCCAGAGTCAGAGGCACAGATGGCCAGGCAGATTGTCAGAGGTAAGTTGCTAGCAGGAGGGTTTGAAGGTAGAGTTGGTGGAGTGGTGTGTGGAGGGAGGGACCAGGGAAGAAAGCTAGTGGTACTATCACTTTGGATCTTGGCTTAGGCTGAGCATAGAATAGGTGAAGGGCTGGTGGAGTTTGGCAGGGATACTAGTAAAATAGGGGTGACTGCTTGAGCAGACCTGATGTTGTGACTGATGAGTAAGGGAAACCAGTCTGGCAGCCCTGGGAGGCTGAAGATGGAGAGATAACAACACCAACAACAATAATTATTATTATTATTATTATTAATTTATATAGTGCTTTAAGGTTTGCAAAGCTTTTATAAATTATCTCATTGAAATCTCCCAATAGTTGTGATGTAGGTATTGTTATTATCCCCATTTTACAAGTATGGAAACTGATCGTGAAAGAGGCTAAATGATTTATTCAAACTACTGTCTGAATGTTTTTTTAAATAGTATTTTATTTTTTCCCTAATTATATGTAAAGCCGATTTTTAGCATTCATTTTTACAAGATTTTGAATTCCAAATTTTTTTTCTTTCTCTCCTTCCCCTCTCCTCCCCCTTCCCTAAAATGATAAGCAATTCAATATGGGTTATGTATATATATACATACATACGTAAACACACACATATAGATATATAGATATATAGATATATATTCAATCATGTAAAACATATTTCCATATTAGTCAAAGTTGTGAAAGAAGAAACAGACCAAAAGGAAAAAAAAACACACACACATAAAGGGAAAAAAGATATCCTTCGATCTGCACTCAGAGTCTATTAGTTCTTTGTCAGATAGTAAATGTTAAGGCAAGATTTGAACTCAAGTCTTCCTGACTCCAAGTACCAAACTCTATCCATTCTGTCACCTAGCATGCATAGTGGTGAAGGTACTGGGCTTGGAGTCAGGAAGAATTGTCTTTCAGTCAGTCCTTAAACACGTACTAGCTGTGTGACTCTGAGCAAGTCACTTACCTTTCAGATACCCAGTTTTCCTCATCTGTAAAATGAGGGGGTCGGACTCCCTTTTTAGGCACTCTTCCACTCCAAAGCTATTTTCCTGTGAGTAGAGTTGCTTTACTGAAGCTTGGTAAGGCTTTTGAAGAGTTTCAATTTTGGTAAAACTAAGTGAAGGCAATAAGTAAACATTTGTTGATCAGAGCTGAAAAGAGTAGAGTTTAGAGATTATAGTGAAAAAGGGCTCTCTCTGGCCCAAGGAGGAAAGAAGGTGGGAAGCACTGGCTTTTCTCTGGCCTTCAGAGTCTCTTTTTCTTACTCCCTCAAGTTTCCTCTCCTCATTCTCTCCCCTCCCTTTATTTTTAGCGTGTCTTCTTTTTCATCTCTTTCCTTTGGATGTCCTTTCCTTATTCTACTTGGTGTATTTTTTCCCTCTTAATCTTGGCCCTAGTTGGCCTCTTTTTTCTTTAGATTATAGAAATCTATTTCATCTAATGTAGTATATTGTTCATCATTAATCTAGCAATTTTTTCAGTTTACCTCCAGAAGGAAGAAAGATAGGTAGGGTCTAGAGTGACCAAGGGAAGGAACAACATCTAGGAGAAACATAAGGTTAATAAGGACATGAAGTAGATGTAATTTTATTTGTTAGGCACTCAAAAAGAGACTCTTGTTCTTTAAATTAAAAAAATTAAATTTAATAACTATCAATAAAAAATATCAAAAGGGGGAAAAAGGAATACAATTTTACATAAAATTCTTAGCATTCACCAAAGTAAAACCAAGTGAATCCACTGATAGACTTCTTCCTCTTTTAAATCCTTCCTAACTAAATTAATTTATTTTATTTTCATCCCCGCCCCCCCCCCCCCAAGTCACTCCTTGGCTTTAAATTATCCCTCAAAGGAGTCACATTCTTTTTTTTTTTTCCCTAGGGCAATAGGATTCTATTATGACAACAACATAACAACTTGTACCCAGGGAACTTAACTCATTACCAAGGAGAAACAGACTCTGGGCAAGAGGGAGCCCATTAAATGCTATTTGATTGATTGATAAGGGAAATAAGATAGAGATTCTCTTGCAATTTCGAAGGATATTTTGATTGGGTTATAGGATGGAGATTTTCTACAATGAGTCACAGACTATTAGTAGTAACACTTCCCAGTCTAATACTTATGAAATTGTGAACTCATTGTCACATATTCAGAGTCTGAATCTCTGCTATAGAATGGGATTTGATGTGTGACCTTGAGCAGGTGTACTTTCTGACTCAGTTAATATACAGATCACAATATTCATTATAATTGATGGTGAGTGAATAATTTAATTAGTGCTTTCAGAGTTCTTTGACCACAAACTTTATGTTACAGGTGAAGACTGTAGCAATGATTAAAAAGCTCTTTCAAAGAAGAAAAAAGGAAACAAATATTGGATGAAATTTTCAGCTCTAGCCTAACTACTAGGTAGGGCATGACAATTTGTTGCCCTGTGATACAGAGCAGCAGACTCTCTATTGAAAGATCCTTTCTCTGGCTATTTATCCCTCAGCTTCATGCATATCAGGCCTATTTCCTTCACCCTCACCCCTTCCTTGTTCCATTCGATGTTCGCCTTCCATTGTGCTTCGGAACTCCGCAATATTGTTAATAACTGCTCTTCTTATTAGACTTCCTCCTCTCACACTCCTGACTCAGCTCACTTTCCAGACTTCTCTGTGTCCCTGACAGCCACCTTCTCACCCTGATTATACCTTTGTCCCCTGAGGCCTGCCGGAACCACTCTTTGGACTTCACCTCTTCTGTGAACAGCCTGCTGTTTTCAATTCTTATTTACTTATAGTCTTCATCAAGCCTTGCTTAATCACTGAATGGGCATTGCCTCTGACAAACTGAGACCCAGGAAAGACCTCAGCTGAAAAAGGCCAAGGTCTCCCACTGCATCTAGGGCCATCTCCAGTCCTTCTGATCTATATCCTGCCATTGGACCCAGATGGCTCTGGAGGAGAAAGTGAGGCTGGTGACTTTGCAAAGCCCTTCCTCACTTAAATCTGATTCACTTGCATGTCATGGCATCACTTCCCTGAAGTCATGGTCTTCATCAAGAACGAAGGACAAACAACAACAACCCCTATGTATAAGTTCCTTGGGGGTAGGGATTGTCTTATTTGCCTTATAAGCTCAGCCTAGTAATAGTGCCTGGCACACATCAAACACTTAAGTGGTTTATTTATCTTAATATTCTTGTAATCATAGAAACCTAGCTTTTTTCCAGATGACTCTCAATCCCTGGCCACTTTCTCCAGTACTGGATGCACTTTATCTTATGCTCCCTGACACACTGACCAGGAGGAGGAGGAGGAGGCATGTTTAAGGCATGGCCACTTTCAGACTCTTCCACTAGGTCAGTCTTGCAGCAATTTTTCCTCCTTTGAAATGTAGTCCATCCAGATTTATCATACTATCTAGACGCTGGTGATTGTTATCTATGGGTCTCCAGGTCATTCTCCGTTCTTTATCATGTCACAATTCCCTTGGGCACTTTCATTTGCATGTTAATATCCCTTCAAATAGGTATGCCTTCCTGTTGATCAACTTCTTTACCTCCACCCGATTTATATCCCCCCCCCCCCCCGCCCCCACGCCTTCTCCCCCCACACAAACACATTTGAGGACCGGTCATATTCTTGATTTTTATCATCACTCCTTGTTGTTCCACCTCCACAAGCTGTAACTCTGAAATTCCTCTGGCTAACCACAACCTCCTGTAATTCTTTGTGTCTTCTGTCCCCTTTCCTACCACTCTCTCACCTTCATTGCTGAAACACAGGGGATCCATCTAGGACTGAGAAGCATTTCTCTTTTTTTTCATTTTTTTTTTCATGTTTCCAGAGTCAAATAATTCACCAAGTGACTAGCCTACTGGTGATTAACTTCTCCAGGCTTAGCAATTCTGTTCCTAAAAGGTAGTGTCCAGAACTCAACATTAATATTCCAGATGTCAACTGGCCAGCACAGAAGGTACCCTGTACTTTTGTAAGCAAAGGATGTGACTTATTAGTACTCTAGAATATCAGCTAATGTTCTCCACAACCTTTGGAGTTGCTGTGCTGACCCACCATTATGGAAGCTGTAGGAATACTTATTACTATATGAAACTAGCAATGTACTTTTTCCCATTAAATATGCATTTTCTCTCAAAAACGATAGTGAGTACAACTGAAAGGGCACTATTGGTATTATTAGCATTATTAGCTAATTCAACATGTCTGTACCCTCCTGGTAATGGTTATTTGGTGAAAAATGCCGGGGAAGTAAAGGGGGTATTTTCAAGAAGGGAACTGGAGTTTTAGATGTTATTTGTAGGTGGCACAATGGATAGACTTGGAGCAAGGAAGTCCTGTGTTCAAATCCTGCTTCAGACACTTATTCGATGTGTGACCCTGGTCAAGGTAACCTCTCTTGGCCTCTATTTCCTTACCTATAAAATGAGGATAATAATTTCACCTGCCTCCCAGGATTATTGTGAGGATCAAATGATATAATATCTATGATTTGCTTTGCAAACCTTAAAGTTTTATCTAAATCCTAGCTATTAGTACTGTTTCTGTGACAACATAAGTTCTTTGTGGGCCCAGATAACTTCACAAAGCTAATCAAGGTTCTCTGTACCTAATGTTGCCAACTACAACAACAATGAGATGGGTAGGTACTGATGTATGATTGGCAAGGTCTTTGAAACTCAGATACAGGATTTTTTAGGTGGTAGGACTCTTAGAGGTTCAGCATAGTCTCCTCATTTTAGAGATGAAGAAATTGAAGGCCAGTGATTTGCTGCAAATTTGTCAAACCTATGCGTCATGACGCCTGCCTTGTAAAAACGGCTTGAGCAAAACCAGTCACGTCTACCAGCAGATTTACTATTAGGCACATATAATCTACCCTTTCTCAAGGGAAGAGGGTGCCATGTTTTTTCAGTGGGATTCATTTTGTCTTTGTCTTTCCCGCATTGAGTACAGTGCGTTGAGCACAATAGGTGCTTAATGAATGCTGGATTGAATTGAACTTAGATTCAACCTCCCTCGCCCACTTCTGACTCCAAATTTAGTGTTCAACTTTGGCTCTTATAGTCCAGCATTTCATCCCTTATTATTATTATCCCAACTTATGACCAAGGATGAAAATCGATATTTTAATTAATACTTGATATTAAACATAGAATGACTTATATATAATATTTTATATTTTGTGGAGTAATTTCATTCACATTATTTCACTTGTTCCTTATAAGAACTCAGTGAGGAAGACATTATTACACCAGTTTTATAAAGGAAGAAAACAAGACCCATAGAGGTAAAGTGACTAGTTCAAATTCATACAACTAGTGAGTGACAGATGTGGGACTCAAACATACGTCTTCTGACCAACCTGACACAGAGTACTGGAATTCACCAGAAATTCTACCAGACTCTTTAGCTAATCAGAAGAAATCAGATCAAAGGCTGGTTGCCAAAAAACCAGGTACCATAAACTTCCCTGAATCAAATTCAGTTTTGAAAAAAAAATCATTGTAAATGAAAAGACGCCTTTATGCACAGGCATTTTAACTGAGATAAAGTTCAGGTAATTACTCTTTTTGAAAGATAACTCATTCTATCCATACATGAGATTTTTCTCATGTTTTTGTCAAATATGTGGCAGGTAGGGGCAAAGTTTTGGTAGGAGTCAATGAAAAAGTACTCCTTAAAGACAATGAGGTTGGAAGATAACCAATGTTTCCCATGTCTCTTTTGCTCCCACTTTATAGAAAAAAGTTATAGCTACTTGGTAATAACAGAAATAATTACTTCTAACTTGACCCAGGCACCCATCAGGGGAAAGGAGAGGGCCAGTGACTCCTCTTTAGCGACACCTAGTGGACAAATAGAGAGCAGGGATGAATTTGGCCTTTAGTCTGCATCTAGGTCAAACCAAAGTCTTGGAAAAAGCCTAAGAAAACTTCAGATCGTAATTTTAGAGTGGAAAGAGATCTTAGAAGTCACAGAGTATAATCTTTTCATTTTGCAAATGAGAAAAAATATGAAGTGACTTGTCCAGGGCCACACAGCTGGTAAGAGTCTGAAACAGGTAACAAACCCAACTCTCTGTAGCTTCCTCTAAATTTGTACTACATAGATAGATTGCTTTTGTGACAATCGGTGTTTCTCACGTGTCACTATGGCTTTCTCTTTCTTTGAAAAATAGTTCAAGAGGTTTCAAACATGTGGCCCATATGTCACATGTAGCCCACCACAATCCTGAGTGCAGCCTGAATGAGATTAAAATGCAGTTTGGGAATATTTAACAAAACAAATAAAAATACAATAAAATATAGATGATATTACATTTTAAAATTAAGTCAATATGAGGCCTGCAGAGATTGCTATGTATGGTTTAGTGGTCTCTCTTTCTATTTAAGTTTGATACCACTGGTATAATGGATAGGGCACTGGACTTGGAGTAAGAAAGATGTGGATTCATATCTTGCCTTGTATGTTTACTAACTGTGTGATCCTGGGCAGGTCACTTAACTTCTTTTGGCCTCATCCAGCTTAAAGAGATCTATCTATTTACATATTTATCTATATCTCTGTCTATATATACACACAATACACATACACATATGCATTTATACATACATATACACATATACATACTAGCTGGGGTGTATGGGTGTTCAGGGAGGACTAATACCTCTGGTATGAGAGCTTGTCTAGGCCTTTTCAGGGCTGCTCATCCACCTTTGTCGTCTACCTCTCATCCAACTCTCACCCGTGGCTCCAAGAGGCTTTAGCATGCACAATGGCCACACCTCAGTAAACCATCTTGGCAGACAGGCTAAACCAGGTTGAGGGTAACTGACAGGCTTCAAACCTGAGTTAGGGGGATGTCTACCCCAAGCATGAGGACTCCCCCTAGTGGAATGGGCAGATGAGCACGATTTATGCCAATGGCCACGAAGGCGGCTGAAGCAGGTGCTGTGGAGCACTTAGAGCTTAGTCAGATATCAAGGACACCAAGGTTACCTACTGTATCCCGGGCCATCACTAGTCATCCTGACTTTTGTCTTGCCACTGGACTTTGATGATTCTGGAAAGGTGAAGCTGATAACTTTGTGCAATTCTGCCTCACTTAAGTCCAACTGATGAGGAGTCAAGACATCACCCCATCATGTCATTGGTCCTCTTTGAAAATGAAGGCGGAACAACAGTATGCTAGCTATTGCCAATTAGGTATTACCTTTGTAATTCTGCTCTAGCTTTTTTGATTCCATATGATGCCATATCCTTCCTTTTATGATTTTGTCAGCTAACAAAAATCTATTTTCTCTCCCTCTCATCTTCTCCTTCCCCATCGAAGAAAAAAACAGAAAAAGAAAATCCTTATAATAAATATGCACAGTCAAGCAAAATAAATTCCTGCATTAGCCACTGCCAAAGATATATATGTGAGTGCTATCCTTGCAATGCCATATGAAGGGTCTATGGCTTCTCAGTTACCGTACTTTTGCTTTGCAAGCCCCTAATCAATGCTCTGGGATTTGGATGCTGGCTTGCTCTTTACTTCTGAAATAAAAAGCCTAAACATGAATTAGCAAACCAAGATGAAAGCTTACAAAATGTTTTCTTTGCAACAACTTCATTACTATCATCACTGTTTTAGAAATAAGGAAACTGAAGTCCAGAGAAGTTAGCCATGGTTGTCACAGACATTAAGCTATTCAGTGACAAAGTCTGTATTTGAATTTAACTTCTGATTCCAAGTTCAATGTTCTTTCCATGAGTACACACTGAAATAGAGAAACTTGAGAAAGTGTCCAGTTCTTTTAGGATTTTCTTATCAGGAAAATCAGGCCTCATTTGATGTACAAAGGTTCCTTTATATATCTTTGTCTCTGAGGCTTTTTTTGTCTCCCACAAGCTGTAGATATACAGATTAGAAACTGCTTAGGAAGTACAAAGTGTAACTATTATTCCATGTTGGTTCCATTAGTAAGGAGATGCTTCATGTTGCACTGCATAAATGAGGCATTTAAACATTCTCGGTGTGTAGACATTATCTTACTCATTTCTTTTCTTTTTTTTCTTAGTGTTTATAATTTTTATTACATTTTTAAAATGTCCATAAAAATTAAATTCCAAATTCCCTCCATCCCACCCTCCCTCATTCACTAAGAAGGCAAGCAATATGATACCCATTATACATATGAAGTCATATAAAATATATTTCTGTGTTATCCATGTTGCAAAAAAAAAGCAAGAAAAATAACGATTGTAGAAAACAACATGCTTCAATCTGCACTCAGAGTTCATCAGTTCTCTCCCTTGAGTTGGACAGCATTTTTCATCATGAGTCCTTTGGAATTGCCGTGGATCATTGTATTGCTGAAAATAACTAAGTCGTTCACAGTTGCTTATTATTACAACATTGCTGTTAGTGTGTACAACATTCTCCTGGTTCTGCTCGCTTTGCTTTGCTTCCATTCATCTAAGTCTTCCCAGGTTTTTCTGAACCCAACCACCTCATCGTTTCTTACAGCATAGTAGTATTCTATCACAATCATATAACACAACTTCTTCAGTCATTCTCCAATTAATGGACATCCTCTCAATTTCCAATTCTTTGCCATGACAAAAAAGCTGCGCTCTCTCTCTCTCTCTCCATATATATGTATATGTATATATATGTATATATATATATATATATATATACATTCTCCTTTTCATTTTTCTTTGATCTCTTTTTACCAATTTCTTTTCTATGGAACTTCGTTCATGAATTGTTATATACCTTTGTCAGAGAAAGGAACCAAGTGTTATGGGCAGTAGGTAGCTCATTTCTATGTATGTGTCATATATGTATATGTCCAATTGTGGAATTACCCTGAGGGAAGGAATATAACTGAGCCTGACTAGCCTGTTATACTATACCGGGGGAGTAGAATGGGTTCATTGAGGTTGTCTATGGGCCAGACTTGGAGCCCCAGCCTTTAGGGTGGCTCCCTGATTTGATTGGGCAAAAGGTGTTGACTTCTCCTAAATATGTCCTCTTTGGGAGCTGGGGGAATACATCTTGTAGGCATGTGGTTATGCTTTTTGTAGGAGTGGGGACTTGTCAGCAACGGGCACTAGGCCTCTCTCCCTATCTGAACTCATACTTCTTTGCAGTCCATTCAACGCATTGCTGGGGGAACAGATGAGGAGTATGGAAAATACTGGAGCAATAGTCACTTTCCATCATCATGCTAAAAATATTAAACTTTCTGGGACCTCAAGTTAAGTGCTCCCTTGCCCGTCTCTCTTCGTCAGCCTTACTCCCCAGGATAGGAAAAACAAATGTGATGAAAAGCGCGTGTTGCCTGGATGACGGCTTGCACCTGGATGGGTAGCCCATTGAGCAAGTCCATCATCACATACATCATGGACAGGAAATTAAAATGAACGATAAGCTTGGCCTAGAATTAAATAGGAGTGTGGGCTGGACAGCATCAAATTATATAGTATTTTCAATGATTCTAGGCTGTTCTCTGCCATGTAAAAAACATTTAAAAGTAAATTTTTGTGAATATCTTTTATTTTTATATCATCTATATTTCCCAATGTACCCTCTCTCCTCCAAAAGGTCAATCTTTTATAATAAAGAATTTTAAAAAAGTGAGGAAAAACATTTTAACTAACCAACATATTGGGAAAAGTCTGATAATTTATGTGGTATTTCACATCCATAGTTCTCCAGGTCTTCAATGATATGCGGAAAGTATTTTCTTATAGGTGTTCTTTGGGGTCAAGTTTGGTCATTATAATTTGACAACATTGCTTTAATTGCTTTGTTGTGACTCTTTGCATTAACATCATTGTAGTCATTATTTATTGTTTTCCCAGTTCTTTTGACTTTATATCAATTCATATAAGACTTCCCCATGCTTTTCTGTCTTTATCATATTCGTTTTACAGCCCAATTGGTGCCAAATTTCCCAATTGGTGCAAATAATGAAAGAAGGAAGGAAACAAGCACTTATTAAGCACCTACTATATACCAGGCACCATGCTAAATGCTTTACAAAATTAGAGAGGATTCTGGGAAGATGGCAGAGTAGGTCAGAAAATTCCAAGCTCTCAAGGTTTTCCCCCACAAAAGAGTTAAAATAGCACCTTAGGGCAAACAAAGTATGGGCGGAGACAAAGAAGAATAGGGACACGACCAGGGTCTTTCTGGGACTATTTGAGAAGAACCTAAGAAAAATCCCAGAAAGAAGTTTCGTCCTGTAAAGAGTAAACACCTCCAGGCTAGGTTCTGTTTTAACAAATGGCAGGTCTTGGGATTAGTTGGTTTGAGAAGCTGTCTCTGTCCCAGCCACAGGAACTTTTGACCACAGGAATAGTGAGGAGAGTTGGGCATTTGAGCCCAGGAAGATTGAGGGAACCTCTGCTGATGAGGAACACCAGACCCAGCTGTGCTTTGAAGAGCAGCGGGGGCAAGAAGGAACCACTACAGGCTGGATGAGTAAAGAAGCAGTGGGGGGCAGAAAGCCCCTGGCTTTGGGTACTTACAGGAGGTTGGAGGCTTGGCTTTGGTTCCAGGCTAGAGGGCAGAACTGAAGATTTGGGGCAAGAGGCACCATTTCTCATACCCCAGGGCTAGAGGTGATTACAAAAATCAAGCTATTACCACAAAAAATGCACAGGCAAAGGTGAAAGAATCCAATCATAGAAACCTATTATGGGACTAGAAATGACTGGGGTTCATCTTCAATGGAGGATATTGAAGTAAAGAAACCACCAAAGAGCAACATCAAATGGTCACCTGCCCAAGAAGAATGTATAGAAGATCTTAAAAAAAAGACTTTAAAAATGAAATGACAGAGATGGAGGAAAGACTAAAAAAAAAAAAGAATAATCCAAGAAAAATAAGAAAGTTATGAAAGGAAAGTCAACCAATTAGAAAAAGGAGATCCATAATCTTAAATAGGAAAATGACACCTTGAAAATTAGAATTGGGCAAAGTAAAGCCAGAAAAATTATAAGAGATCAAGAAATAATTAAACAAAACATGAATAATGAAAAAAATAGGAGAGAAAGTGAAACATCTTATAAGAAAAACAACAGATTTGGAGAATAGATCAAGAAGAGAAAATGTAAAAATAATCAGAGTAACTGAAAGTTTTGATCAAAAAAAGAATCTTGTTACAATAATACAAGAAATAATTAAAGAAAATTGTTCTGCAGCATTAGAACAAGGCAGGGAAGTAAAAATAGAAAAAAATCCATTGAACACCACTTAAAAGAGATCCGATGAGGAAAACTCATAGGAATATCATAGTCAAGTTCAGAAACCTTTAGCTCAAGGGTAAAATATTAAAAGCATCAAGATTAAAACAATTTAAATACATGAGTGCCACAATCAGAATTACACAAGACCTAGCAGCAGAGACATTAAAGGACTGCAGGTCTTGGAACATAGTATTTTGAAGAGCAAAAGACCTGGGACTCTGGCTGAAAGTATCACACCCTGCAAAGTTAAATATTATTTTGAATGGAAAAAATGGACATTTGATAAACTCTCAGACTTTCAAGACTTTGTAAAAAAAAAACTTCAAGATCTGACATACAAGAACCAAGAGAAACATAAGGTATATACCAAAGACTAATTATAGGGGATTCGTGAGGACATACTATTTACATTTTATATAATATAAAATGTATGTCTAGGAATCTTATTAATAACTGGCTAGCACATAAGAAAGATTGAGGGTAACCCTGACTATGATATGAATTTTAAAAAGTAAAATCATTTAGAAACAGCTGAAAAGAGTAACTATTTTATGCAAATGAGGTACAAGAGGAAGAAAGGATACAGAGGAATTAGATGGGGGAGGAGGGTTGGTAGTTCTGGTAACCTACTTTCGTTGGGAATGGGTTTAAGAGGGAACAATACATATATATTTGGAAGAGTATAAAAGTCTTTAAACAGAAAAAATAAAATGGTAGGGGCGTAGAGAGGGGGAGAGGACAAGGGAGGGACCTTTAGAGGGTAGAATGAGGGAATGGGTAAAAGGGGTATATAGAAGGGTATATAGAAGGGTGTTTAGATTAATGGGAATGAGAGGACAGGGGAGAGATCCTTGGAGGGGGGAAGGCAAGTAATAGGAGGGCAAGGTAGCAAGTAGAAGTAAAGTAGAGGAGGCAGGAGGGATAGGAAACAAGAGATAGGTACAAACACAAAAACAAAGATCAGGAGTACGGTGTGTTTGGGAAAGTATATCTCTATATATGCATATATATATATATATTGTAGCCTTCTGGGGGGTGGCAGGAGGGGAAAAAAAGAACGAAGTTAAAAAGTGCACAGCAGAGAACAAAAGAATATACAAGGAAGCAAAGAAAAGATGGACAATTCTCAACACAAGGTATATTATTTATCATACAGGCTTTCTTGAAATGAAAATTTATTGTTACATATTTTGAATCCTCTCTTATGTGCTGCTATGCACATGACATGCTTTTTTTCTTTCTTACTTTGTATTTAAGTTTCAATATTTAAGTTTATGATACGTTTTTGTTTCTTTTCTCTATTCTGTATTTGTGTTCTGGTAAAATATAAAAAAATAGTAAAAGGAATCTCATTTTATCCCTACCATAACCCTAGACAGGGGTTGCCTTGAGGTTTTACAGAACAAATCTTTTGGTTAATGGGATTTGTTCTGTGAAGTTTGGATTCAGTCAAAGGGCTGGGCTTGAGGACCTAGAGGGCCTTGGGGCCACCTGTTCCCCACCCAGAAGATCCTCATTTTACAATTGCTTTTGCTTTCAATACTCTTGAGGCAAACAGGAATTAAGTGACTTGCCCAGGGGCACACAGCTAGTAAGTGACTGAGGTCACATTTTAACTCAGATCTTGACTTGAGACCAACTGTCTGCTATACCACTTAGCTGTCTTTGAATCTCAGTGAAATGGTTGTATATATTCGAATTCATGCTACTCAAAGCTACAATTATATAAAATACGATAATTGGTTCTTGTTCAATCCTTACTGTTATATCTGACTCTTTGTGATCTCTTTTGGGGTTTTCTTGGCAAAGATACTGGAGTAGTTTGCCATTTCTTTCTCCAGCTCATTTTACAGATTAAGAACTGAAGTAAACAGGGTTAAGTGACTTGCCCAGGGTCACACAGCTGGTAAATGTCTGAGGCTGGATTTGAACTCAGAAAGGAGGGTCTTCCTGATTCCAATCCCAGCATGCTATCCAGTATACCACCCAGCTACCCCAGTAATTGGTTCTAGCCCTATGGAAATATGTAGCATGCTTATCAGGGCCTAGCTGCTTCTTATAATACAGTAATTTTCTCTTATATTCATGAACCACACTTGTTTAGCTCTTCCCCAATTGATGACCATCTGCTTTGTTTCCTCTTCTTTGCTACTACAAAAAAAGTGTTGCTGTCAATATTTTGGTATTATCTAAAAGCCCATCTTTTAAAATAGCAACATTCTCTGGGTGCTGCTAAGTGGCTACAAATCATGGAACATCGGTATATCAGAAGAACTGAAATTGTGGGTGACCCAAAGGGCATTGGACAGATACTTGTTGGATAAGTAGACTGCATCACGCAGAATTATCACAATGCTCTAACATAACATGAGGGCCTAGTTATTCCCCTATCTGTCTTTTTGGCCCCACCTAGAAAAGCTGGGAACCTTACCCCATGATAACATCCATTATATTGTTGCCATTCCCACTTGTAAGTACCTGCCTTATGAACTCACAGAAAACAAAGCGGACCCATCCTAGCTTGTGAAAAATACTGACAGCTGTCAGACCTGTATAGCTTGTCACTACAGTCATGCATTAAATAGGACTCCAGCAAGTGTTCCCTCTCATAGCTCTCTGAGTCTCCCAGCAGGTGGCGATGCTAGGCCTTTTTCCAAAGGAAAAGCTATTTCTCTGTCATAACCCTTAGTCCAGCAAAGGGCATATGGGAGTTATTTCTGAGCTCCCTATTGTGTGGCTCAAATGCAGGACCAAGCTTGTGTGCGCTTTCTCTAAAGACAATTCTGAATTCCCTCTCAAAGTATGGTTCTTAAAGACTCTTAAAGATCACATAAAAATTTCCCTCGTCAGGAGTACCAACCTACCCTTCTTATTTTCAAAAATTTTTCAGTTTTTCACACTGGGTTGGGTGAGAAAAGAAATTTAGTTTGATGGCCTATTTTCCAGGCCCCTACAGACATGTTTTTTCTTGCACCTACACTCTGCATTGGTCTAAAAGCTTTATATTAACATCTCTCTGCTCTTCTCCCCGCTCTTGAGACTAGCTGGGTGGTTTTATTTAAGTTACTGGACTTCCTTCCTTGATAGCTGGGGTGGAGTGGGAGAATGCATGGATGGCCTAGATATAACTAGGGTAGGATGACTAGAGTTTCACCCAATGCACCAACTTCAAAGGATGCTGACAGCATCTCACTGCTTCAGTAAGGAAACAACAGAGTTTTGTACCTAGGTAGTCAGAGAAAATGGTTGAGATGGGAACTACCAGAAGGCTGGAGGAATTTCTTTCCTATCTCATCCTATCAGTGGTATGAGGCTCCCCTTTAAGTGAGGGTGAATTGTAGCCCTCTTGTCCCAGGCATGGTTACATAAGTTTGTAGGATCATAGACTAAGAACTAAGGAAGAGACCTTAAAAGCCATTGAGTCTAACCCCCTCATTTTATAGATGAAGAAAGAATTTAGGTTACTTGCCCAGGGTAACATAGCTAATAACTTTCTGAGGTGGGATTTGAACTCAGGTCTTTTTAACTTCAAGCCTAGCATGCTGTATACCATACTAGCTGCCTCTCCATTTTTGGGAGTTGCTCCAGGTGTAAAAGTTCTTCCTTATGGCTCTGATGGGGAGGGGAAGCCACTTTTCCCTCAGCCTTTCTCTGAGCCAGACAGAAGAAAATATGTAGCCCTCAGATGTTTAACTTAATCAATTAATTTTAAAAATTAGTTGAAACAACTATTTCTGCTGAATTTTCATATCTGGTAAAGGAGTTTTCATGCTCTAGATTTTGTCATGCTCTCCAGTCAAGCTGAATTGGGCTTCTTGCTATTCCTCACACAACAGTCTATCTCACATTCTATACCCTTACACACGCCTGGAATACCCTCCCTCCTAGCCTGTGCCTTGTTGAATCTTTAGCCCTTTCACTATTCAACTCAAGGACTGACTCCTACAACATATCTCTTGTTGTTCAGTTGTTTCACTCATGTCCAACTCTTCGTGACCTCATTTGGGATTTTCTTGGCAAAGATACTGAGGTGGTTTGCCATTTCCCTCTCCTGCACATTTTATAAATTGAGGAAACAGAGGCAAACAGAGTTAAGTGACTTGCCTAGGGTCATATAGCTAGTAAGTATCTGAGGCCAGATTTGAATTCAGGAAGATGAGTCTTCCTGACTGCAGGCCAGGAGCTCTATCTATGGTGCCACCTATCTGCCCTAACAACTCTAGTTCACTCTCCCTCAGAAGTAATTTTGCATATATTCTGCTGGTGTACCCCCTCAGAATTTGCTTTGTATAAATTCGTTCTCTTCTCCATTGGGCACTATGATGTAGTGGAAAGGATGGTAGGAGAGTTCTTGGGTTCGAGTCCTCACTGTTCCTGGGCATGTCCTATCACCTCTTCTTCCTCATATGGAAAATGAGGAGCTTGGACTAGGTGCAGCATGATACAGTACGGAGGATACTGGGTTTGGTTTATGAGCATCCTGGCTCTGCCACTTTACTACCTGCATGACCATGGGCAAATCCTTTGGCCTCTCTGGCCCTCCATTTTTCATCTGTCAAAAAGGAGGAAGTTGAACTAGATGGTCTCTCGAGTCCTTTCTAGCTTTAGATTTCTGATCTATAGGCACCATGACAGCTCTAAATTCTGTATTCTTGTGTTTCCACTTTAGTTGCATGGAGCTTCAGTGACCTGCTCGTCCTATTGTGGGGGCACTGCATAGAGCGCCTGGCCTGAAGTCAGGAAGACTTGAGTTCACATGCAGCCTCAGATACTTACTAGTTGTGTGTCCCTGGCAAGTCACTTAGCCTTGTTTGCCTCAGTTTCCTCATCTGTAAAATGAGGAGGAGAAAGAAATGGCAAACCACTCCTGGATCTTTGCCAAGAAAACCCCAAATAGGGCTGGACACAACTGAAACAACTGAACCACCACCACCACAACAACCCCTCCCCTCTTTTTTTTTAAAATTCTGGATCTTATGCAACAAACAGTACATTGGTGGGAATTGACGTGATGACTTCAGGGAATAGCAAATAGGTCAGTCTGGTTGGAACAGAGTGTGTGAAATACAGTAATATGAAATAAGTCTGGGAAGGGAGGCTACAGTCAGATCATAAGGGTTTTGAATGCCAGGATGAAGACATGTTCAGCTCTGTGCTTTAGAAAGATTAGTAGGTAGAAGAATTGAGGCTGGATTGGAGAAGGGGGAGATCAAAGCAGGGAGATCAACTGGGAAACTTAAAAATAATCCACTGTATTAGTTATCCCTTGCAGGTTTGGGTTGTCTATAAATCTGATTTTTATCCAAGTTGGGGAGGTCACATGATATAGAGCAAGGCTGTCCAAAATACAGCCCGTGGGCAGCATGCGGCCCACAGTGGGATTTTATGTGGCCCACCTGTGGGTTTTAATTTTCATGAGCGAAAAAATAAAATAATAATTTGCATGGAATGCTTATTAGATTTTTTAAATTACATCACTAATAAATAATCCTGTCGATGTTATCTTTCTTTGGTATTTTTAAGCAGTATTATGGACAGAACATATCACACAGAATTTTCAATCGATCTAGGGGATGCTTTCCATCTGTATGATGCAGACTAGTCAGTATGCACCTGCCTTTATACTGTTGTATTGTCGCTTTGTTGTTTTGTGTTTGCTTTCGCTCTTTGTGCCTTTGCCTGTCGTATTGATGATGCACACGTTCCCCCACTTTCTCTTAGTGTATCGTATTTTTTATTCTGGGTGTGGCCCTCAAATAATTATTTATTTTAATGTGACCCTAAGATAACCCTGATGTAGAGGAATGATTACTGGCTTTAGGACAAGAGGGCTTGGGTTTGAGACCTGGCTCTGTGTAAACTCTGGGAAAATCTCTTCAACTTTCTGAGTATTTATTGGTTTCCTCATCTGTAAATGTGTATAATGATACCTGTACTACTAGCCTCACAGCCTCACGGCTTTGTAAACCTTCAAGCACTATAGAAATGTGAGTTATTATTGATGAAAATGTGAAAGAAAACTGGGCCAAAGACCTCTGCAGCACTCCATAGAAGACCTTCCTTAGATGTCAATCTAGTGACTACCACTCCGGTTTTTTTTAATCTCCTGCATATTTTATTATTATACACACACATATATTTAGTTTCAAACATTCAGTTCTATAAGATTTTGAGTTCTAAATTTTCTCCCCCTCCTTTCTGTCTTCCCTTCCCAAGAGGGTGTGCAATATGATATAGGTTATACATGTGTAATCGTATTAAAGATATTTCCATACTAATTATGTTGTAAAGAAGAATTAGAACCAAAGGGGAAAAGCATGAGAAAGAAGAAACAAAAAAAATCATATGCTTCGATCTGCATTTAGACTCCATAATTCTTTCTCTGGATGTGGAAGACATTTTCTAGCATGAGTCTTTTGGAATTTTCTTATATCCTTGCATTGCTGAGAAGAGCTAGGCCTATCAAAGTAACCACCACTCTTTGGACTGAAGATTTTACAGATTACAAAGCAATAGCTTTTCTTAGTAAGTTGAACAGTGTAGGCAAGTTTGTGATTCTGGGTCCCTTTCTCTGCCAATGGAAGAACTCAGCCACTGCACCAGTTTCCTCAACTTACCTAGGGATAATCTTTGAGGAAGGTGCTGTCCTGAGTTAAACTTGGTCTTAGGGTCATATCATCACATAGTCCTAGGGTTCTGTTACCTAAGGGTAGTCAAACCTGTTGATTAAGGTTTCCCAGAATCCTCAGACTATGAGTACTCCTGCTCAATTGATCCTGCAGAAGGAAAAGAAAATTCCCTTGGTATAGTAGATTCTATGCTTATTAAGAAAGCAAGGTGATAAAAGATGCCTTTCTCTGAGAGGCAGTGGGGTATAGATAAAAGGGCCTTGGACTGTGCCTCTAGTGATCTGGGTTCAAGGGTCAGTTCAGTCCCTAACAAGCTGTGTGACCTTGGGCAAGACACGACCTCTTTGAATCTGTGTAGCAACAATCTGGCTAGCAGCTGTTGTGGGGTGTAAGACCCAACAAGACCAGCAGCAAGAGCTGCCAGCCAGCACAGGTTCTTTGATCTGCTTTTCTAAGGAAAGTAACTTTAAGGGGTTAACAATCTTACTTTAATCAAACATTTATATGTGTGTATATATATATATTAAAAAATGTATATATATATGTATACGTATATATATGCATATATATACTCACTTAGTTCAGGAGGAAAAGCTAGCAAATTGAACTTCAGAGCAAATACAAATAAATTACAAACATACATTATAAACAGACCAAATCCAAATCAACATCTGGGTTAGCAAAGCCGGAGGGCAGTTACAACTGCTTGTCCAGAGTCATGAGCCACTCCAACAGTGACTGGGAGGCCCCAGGAAAAACTCCAACCTTTGGGTTTATATATCCTATTCAGAGTCAAAGGGCATCATAACATTTGACTCAAACCCACGTGATCTAAAAGTGTCACAAACATATGACTCAAACCCGTGCAAACCAGGCTTTCCCTTGACATAAGGAGGTCATCAGAAACTCCTGATCCAATCAAAGAAACAAAGGCCAGACTCTTCAAGGGCACTTGATTAAATAAGTGTTAAAAGAGAAAACAGTAAAAGTAAGTCTCTAAAATGAAGGGTTTGGCAAAATCAGAAAAAAATTATTTGGCTACAACAATATGAGTAGAAGGAACAACAAAACAATAAAGACAGTGCTTTGAAAATATGATGATCCAGTGTGGTTCCTAAGAATACTTAGGAGATGCTACTTTCCCCATTCTTTGGAGAGGTCAAGGAACTACTGGTGTGGAACACTGCATATAACATCAGATCTTTTCAGTGTGTTGGCTAGTTTTGCTATAAAGGATGGCTCTCTGGGACAGCTATTTGTGAGGGAAATGTAGGTGATATAAGAGCCAATTATCAATAAAATATATTTGAAGTGAGGTGCTTGGATTACCTGATTTCTTTTTCAAAAGAGATTTTTATTGGTATCTTTTTTTTCTCTTGTCTAGATTTCCTCCTATGTCTTTTTTTCCTCCTCTCAGAAAGCCATCCTTTATAACAAAGTATTTTTTTTTAAAAGAGAAAGATTTAAAAGATTTAACGAAGCCAATCGGTACATCAAAAAAAAAAATCTAACATTACCTAAAATGTTCTACACTTGTGGACCCCCTCCACGCACCTCTGCAAATGGGGGGGGGGTATGTTCTTCTATCTCTTCTTCTGAGCCAAGTTTGCTGTTTGTAATTTTGCAACATTGATTTTGCATTGCTTTGTGGTTATTGTCCTTTCTGATTACAGTAATGTAGTCACTAAGTGTATTGTTTTCCTGCTTCGCTGTGCATTAGCTCATCTAAGCCTTTCCATACTTCTGTATTGTTTGTTCCTTATGGCATAGCAATATTATATTCATTTATATCCATTATATATCCATATATATCCATATATATATCCATTATGTTCATTTACCACAATGTGTTTAGCCATCCCCCAATGGGCATCTACTTTATTTCTAGTTCTTTGCTGGGACTAGATAACTTCTAAGGAACCTGCTAGCTCAAGCATCCATGAATGTATGATGGATCAAGCAGCAAGAGAGAAGATTGCCTAGAGGAATTTTATAGTAGTTTGAAGTTAATGAGAAACAGGTAGCGGGAGAATCAGTGAAGAGGCCAAAGTGGCAGGTTATAGAAGAGTCACAAAAATAGTGCAAAGGTAATAATTTAATTACGGGCAGGCAGGTGGCACAGTGGGTAAAGTGCGAGACCTAGAGTCAGGAAATCTCATCTTTCTGGGTTCAAATCTGGCCTCAGACACTTAACTAGCTGCATGACCCTGGGCAAGTCACTTAACACTGTGTCTCTCAGCTTCCTCATCTGTAAAATGAATTGGTGAAGGAAATGGCAAACCACTCTAGGATCCTTGCCAAGAAAACCCAAAATGGGTCACAAAGAGTTGAATGTAACTAAAACAAATGAATAACAACAATAAACAATTTAATGGTTCATTTGCTATTACTTTTTATACAAAAGAAAGGGTATTTTGATAGGAACATATAGAAGGGTACAAGAAGAGTGAGAGTGAGTTCCAAATGTGGGCCATTGTAGGGCCAGAGCAGACTTGGATATTGTGTTAAAGTGAGGGTGGGGAGGGCAGTGATGGATAGCAGCACATGGTCATTAAACTACTGAGAAGGTAGGAAAAAGTCAAGAAGGGGTAGAAGGTCCTAGAAAGGACTAGTCCTGTCCCTGCTTCCCTCTCACAGGCCAGAGTGATATTTTACTTATTTACTCTGCCCCACATTGCCTTTAGTTTAACTTAATTAAACAAGTATTAATGATCCATCTACTGAGTGCTAGGTGTTTTACTAATTGCTGTATATACAAACATGAGTAAGATACTGTACCTTCTCCCAAAGAGCTTTCAATCTATGTGGACATATAGGGCAGGGATACAAGTAACTGAAGTATGCATCAGAGACAGCAAATGCATAGAAATGGCACAAAATACTATCAGAGAGTTGAGGGAAAAAAAGGGTTACTTTTAGCTGGGAAGTTAGGGAAGAATTCATGTAGTAGGTGATGCCTGAATTGGGCTTTTGGCAGTAGGGAAGAATTTTAACAGAGATGGGGCAGTGCATTCCATGTGTGGGGGGACCAATATGTAACAGGTATCTTGCTATTTCTCACATGTGACATATCAGTGCTTCCTTTGATCTGTGGGGCCCCAGTGGGCCATAAACATACCAGTTTTAGGACTACTCATCAATCATTGTCTTTTCTCTCTGTCTCTGTCTCTGTCCCTCTCTCTCTCTCTCTCTCTCTATTTGGTAGATCCAGACTGTTAACATCCAGTTAGACCCCAAGTTCAGAGTCAAATAGTTTAATTAGAATAGTGAAGTCATGATCAAAGAAGCATTTGATGCACATATCAGAATTTAACATTCCAATCACTTTCCAGACCTGAAGCTCTAATATTCTTTTCTGACTGTTTTCTTGCTCTTTGGTCTCTTGAACTCTGGGAGAGCCAAGTTGTAAGGCTGTCTAGCTCATCCAAAACCTCTTGGTGCTACTCAGAGCCAGAGAGGGCTGTATGTGTTTTGGTGATTTTCTTGGTTGCCACTATAATGGTGAAGAGAATGGCAGGCTTGTTGCCTCTAGGATCCCAGAGATTCTGCTCTTCCTTGGTCTGGTTTGTGCATCTGCCTATCTGACTGAAAAAGGGATACTCTCTAAATGCTGATGCTTTACAGGTGTAGCACTGCCTGTCACAAATCTAAGGTTAACATACAGTAGGGGACAGGTATGGCTATTTTGTAATGACATTCTCCTCTCCTTTTAACCTTTGTGTGCCACTCCTGCATCCTGCCTTATGTCTCCAAATCAAACCAATATAAGCAGTGCTGGCATCAAAGCAAACTGGGAAATGTTCCGATTGTGGCATTTCTTAAGGAACTTGGGGACACAAACATCCTTTACACATGGAAATAGGAGAGGGTGGGACATAATCAACAACTCCTCCAGTTTGGCAGTAGTGGATTATGTGTGAAGGGCAACAGAAACAGCTAATGGTAGAAACTTAGATTGGCCCTAGATTATGGTGGAATTTGAATGCCAGGCTAAGGGATTTGAATTGTATTCTGTGGGCAATAGGGATTGAAGGTTTTTGAGCAAGGGAACGACATGAACAGACTTGTGCATTTGGAAGATCACCCTGGCAGCTGTATGTAGGATGAACTATAGTTGGGGAAGAGACTGTAGTCAGGGAAACCATTTGGGAACAACAGTCCCAGCAAGAGTAAAAAGGGCCTGAACTAGAGTGTTTGCAGTGGAAATAGAAAGGAGGGGACTGATTTAGAATACATTGCAGAGACAGATTTAACAGATCATAGGATTTAAACCTAGAACGAACTTGAGAACTATTATGTTAAATTAATTATGTTAAACAGTATCTTATATTAATTAGATTCACAATTTTCATAATTGGCATTTTCAAATACTATTTTTGCTTTAAGGAGACTTCTTTCTCAACATTTTCCTCCTAGGAATGAATGTACTTCCTGAAGCTGATATAATTCTCTTGCTTCCTACTGTTTTTCAGCTCTAACATCCATTGGCAGTGTGACTATGAACACATTACTTAACTTCTCCAAGCTCCAGCTTCTTCACATATAAGATGGGGTTGGTACTTACACTTCCAGGATTAGTTTTTTTTTTTTTGGAGGGGGGAAGGCAGGGCAATTGGGGTTAAGTGACTTGCCCAAGGTCACACAGCTAGCGTGTCAGGTGTCCGAGGCTGGCTTTGAACTCAAGTCCTCCTGGCTCCAGGGCCAGTGCTCTACTCACTTTGCCACCTAGCTGCCCCTACCAGAGTCGTTTTGAGGAAAGTATTCTGTAAACCTTGAAGCACTACATAAAAGGAAATTATTATTATTGTTAAAGCAATGTCTTGCCTGTACCATTTATTACACAACTACTTATAGCTATGCTACCAAAACTGCTACTCATCATGGCATTTTAGGAAGCAGCATCTTATTATCTGCCCATCATTTATTGAGACACTCCTTTTGGGAGCTATTTTTAATTTCGTTCTTTATCCCTGTCGTGTTCTCAATTCCTCTTCAAGCAATTTGTTGACTATCTGGGGCCACCAAAGTCATAAAAGAGGGAGGATGAGTTAAATGAATAGCAATGGAGAGACCAGGCAAAACCAATATATTGCCAATGTTGAGAACAAAATATTTTTATTTCTGTCAACAAAACTATAGTTTACAGTAGTATTTACTAAATAAATTATATAATTTCTCTTTTAACAAGCAATAAACTGAATCACAAATATTTCAAAGACAATATATGTACACAACATAAGGCCTTGTTATAAATAGCTTTCTCTCTCTCATTTCACTAGTCAACAGTGAAAATATCTTTATAGAAGCAAGTCTCCATAAAGTCGGTGCAGACAGGTTACACTGATCCTTGTTATGAAGTCAGTTTACACTTCCAACAACATGGACTTAACGTGATTATGACTTTGAAAAAAGGAGCAGAATTTATACTTTATTAACCATTTTGTATTGATGAGTTTTTAAATAGATATTCAGATTACATATTTGACTTGTACATTATCACTGGATACATGCAAATGAAATAAACACAAGAGCCAATAGGAAAATATGACTTCCAAGTCCCAAAGGGTGATTGGCAACAGTATAGAAAGTAGCTTAAATACAGTCTATGTGATTCTTCACAGTTCAACAAGCAACAGTAAATGATAGGAACGCGTGGCTTTTTTTCACATCATTTCTGCCAAGTAAGCAGTGCTATCATTTCTATGGTTTGAGGCTCCCCTGACATCTTTCACAGGTAAAGATAAGTCCAGTTGATTACTACACTTTGTGTAGCAAGGTTGAGCCAAGTTGTGCCCAGTAATTCTGGAGTGGAGAACAGGATTTTCAGTCACTGTGGTTACTTCTGCCCATGTGTATAGATTTTCACTTTCTCTTACTGAAAAGAAAAAAGAACACAGGTATGAATCTCACTTCTTTTTTTGTAAATACAAATCCATCATTTGCCTGGTGATTCATAACCAGATACATTCAAGCAATTTCTTCTCCACGTGTAAGGATTAGGATTCACAAATAAAAATTATGAGCTTTCATGGTCAACAACAGGTCCAAACATATCAGTCCCCTGCTCAATAAACTGGTGGGTTCCTATTTCTTCTAGGAACAAATACAAACTATTTCCTTTGGTATTTAAAGTTCTTCATAACCTGGCTTTGACCCATTTTTCTAGGCTTATCATCTATTAATCCCCTCTACACAATACTATTTCAGCAAAACTGGTGTTCTTGCTATTCTTTCCACATAGCATTCTATCTCTGGACTCCTGTTCCAGTTGGGCAATGCTCCTTCCCTTCCTCTTTTCCTCCCTCCCTCCCTTCCTCTCTCCCTGTCTTTTGCTCCCTCTGTCTACATGGGTAATCTTACCCTTACATGTGGGTTTTCTGCTCAAAGTAATAGAAATCGTGAGTGCTTAAATCTCTCAAGATGTTGGGATTTGGAGGCTAGATTTTTTTTTCTTTTCGCTACTTATTTATTCTGTCACAAAAAAAAACCCTGAAACAATTAACTCTTCTGACCCATGTAGTTTCATTTATGATTTCTTGAAATAGAGCTCTGGAAAGCCAGGCTTTGATAAACCCCACTGGGATTCCAATGGAGCTACCTGACTATGCCTTAAACCCAAATCACTCTTGCTCTCACTGATTGACCAATAATAGGTTCCAGCCCAAGCTTCACTTGGTTATCGTTTGGGGTCTGATAGCTCAGAGTGAGTGTAAGTAGCGATTGTTTCTGTTTTGGTCAGAAATTCTGAGAGCCCTCCCCTCCCAGATTGATTTTTTTTTTCTGTGAGTAGGCGAACTAGGAATCCTTTTGCCTCATTTCTTATAAAGCTTTAAATCACTGAATGGGTGTTGCCTCAGACAAACTGGGGCCTGGGAAAGACCTTAGCTTAAAAAGGCCAAGGTCTCCCCCTGCCTCTGGGGCCATCTGCAGTTGTCCTAAGCTATGTCTTGCCACTGGACTCAGATGACTGTGGAGGGGAGAGGACAGTGACTTTGCACAGCCTGCCTCACTTAAATCCAATTCACTCGCAAGTCAAGACATCATCCTCCTGACGTCATTGGTTCTCTTTGAGAATGATGAACAGCAACCTTGCCATTGCAAAGGAGGCCTCTCTCCGCCATGCCTAGAATACTCTCCTTTTCAACCCATTTCTTAAAACTATTTTCCTTCAAGGCTCAGCTTAAGCCTCACTTTCTATATAAAGCCTTTCTTGATCCTCCCAGCTACTAGTGCCTTCACCTTCCTCCATTACCTCGCATTTATATTGTTTATATGTTTATGTACTTTTACGTGTACATGTTATCTTCCTTGAAGGCAGAGCTGTGTTTATTTCTTTGTATCCTTAGTACCTAGCACAGTGGCTATCTATCTATCTGTCTGTCTGTCTGTCTGTCTGTCTGTCTGTCTATCTATCTATCTGTCTATCTATGTATCTCTTAAGTACCTATTACAATATAGTAGGTACCTACTTAATTACCTAGTTACTCAAAGTACCTAATATCATATATTACCTATTTCTTAAGTACCTATTACATATGTAGTAGGTACTTAAATGCTGGTTCATTGTGTGTTCTTGGAAAACATATTTCAATAGCAGAGGTTATTTGCCTCATTACAACCCTGTGAGGCTGGTATTCATTTGCTTTGTCTGGATCTGTGATATGATTTTATCAGTGGAAAGGACATTAAAGGAGAAGCATTGACACGTATTTTACTGCTGCGTTCTAACGACCCTGAGACCTTTCCATCTGATTTGCAGCTGAAATCTTCCTTATTTTTTGTCTCCCCCATTAGAACTCCTTGAAAACTGGGACTATCTTTTCTATTTGTATCCCCAGGGCTTAGCATAGTGCTTTGCACAGAGTAAGCACTTAATAAATGGTTCATTCATTCATTCATTTATTCACAAGTGGAAGGAGACTTACCTGGGGATACTGTTACTGGGGATAAAGTTAGTATGTGATAGAATCAGAATTTGAACTCGGGTCTTCTTGACCTAAACTTTCTTTCCTTCTTTTTGAGGTAATCAGGGTTAAGTGACATATACAGGGTCACACAGCTAGCAAGTGTCTAAAGAGGCCAAATTTGAACTCAGGCCCTCTAGATTCTAGGCCCCATGCTCTATCCACCGTACCACCTAGCTGCCCCTAAGCTTACTTTCTATCCACTATGTTAAACTCTTCTTTGAGGTAGGTAGTGAAAATACTATCTCTATTTTATAAATGAGGAAATAAATAGAAGCTGCACTTTTAAAGCCTTGCCTAGGTTATTCAAATGCCTTGGCTTTGCTCTGTGCTTATATTCTAAAGATAGAAATTGTTATCTTTCAATTGAAATGGACAGATAATCCTCCAGTCTCTTTTCAGCAGATTATTTCATCCTTCTCCATCAACTCTTTTATCAGAATTGCTAAAATGGTTCCCTTTTCAAAAACTAATATGAGCCCAGGTTGAGAGTCTCAGAGAAGTCTAGGCTGCATTTGGGACTCTTTCACTAATTACCTTTATGATCCTGAACAAGACCTCTCTGATCTCAGTTTACTAATCTGTGAAAGTATACCAGAAATACATGCCCTCCCTATCTCAGAGTATTGTTTTAAAGATCAAATGAGACAACAGAATTGAAAAATAGAAGGCATTATACAAATGCAAGGCATGATAATCCCTGAACCAGTTCAAACTCTGTGGCGACTTTAATGGGAAGTGAGAAGACCACAGACTGGCTGGGGTCTGAGACTAAGAAGGGAAAAAATCACCTTGATAAGCTACAAATTGGAATTATCATATGAGACATGAGTTGGCTAAGCCTTTGTCTTGACAATTTATTTTTTTTAAAGAAAAATCTTTTAATAAAATAACCATAATCAAGCAGAATAAATTCACACAGTGATCATGTTCACAAATATACTTCTTTTTTTACATCCTGAGTCCATGTCTTTTCTGTCAGGAGATGGGCAATACAATTCATCATGGAGACATGGTTGTTGGCCATTTAGTTTCAAATCTGTTTCATGTTTACTCTCTCTTTCCTCCTCCTATATACCCTTCTCCCAATTCTTGTTCTAGTCACCTCTTCTCCTGGTCCCATTAGATATTTTCTCTAGGGCAAGTGGTTTTAACTTGGGGACCATGAACTTGTTTTAAAAAAATACCCACATCTCCTGGTTTCTAGTCCAGTGCTTCTACCATTACATCATATGGTTTCCCTGAGAAGTCTATTCCAATATAAATTATTTTCCTTGTTATACCATGTTATTTTATTTTATGAACTTAAAAAACATTATTCTGAGAAGGGATCCATAGTCTTCAACAGCCTGCTAAAGAGGTCCATGACACAAAAATAGTTAAGAACCCCTGCTCTAGAGCTCACGTGCATGCGCATACATACACACACACACACACACACACACACACACACACAAATCATATTTGGCCTAATAATGATATTCTACATTCTATATGAGTATTTATATGATAGCAAATAATTAAACAAATAGACAACTAAGAAATTTTGCATTCATGCAGAAATTATTTTACTTGGGACTAGCTTGTCACTGGGGCAGCTAAGTGGTGCAGTGCTGGGCCTGAAGTCAGGAAGACTTATCTTCCCTAGTTCACATCTGACCTCAGACTCCAGCTGTGTGACCCTGAGCAAGTCACTTAACCCAGTTCGCCTCAGTTTTCTCATCTGTAAATGAGCTGGAGAAGGAAATGGCAAACCTCTCCAGTACCTTTGCCAAGAAAACCCCAAATGGGGTCATGATGACTTTGAAAAACTGAACAACCATAAGAACAACAAGCCTTTGTTATTTCCCAGGAAGTGGTGGAAATAAATGGCCAAGGAGTGAGACAATGTCACAAGGTGGATGAACCCAGCTCTGGGTCCTTCATCCTGATTTTCCCTCTGAGGCCACATTATTTGTTACTAGAAGCCACTTCCTAGTTGTAGCAATTTATAACTCCAAACAAACACCTCTGAGCTTTAAGTAAGTTGCTGTCAGGCATAAATGCTTTGTGGGATTTGAAGGCTCAGAATCTAGCTGTGATAAATGTTGTTTCAGGCAGAAATCTAGACAGCAGTGCTGGCCTTTACTCAGTATAGAATGGGATATGTTGTTAAATTTATAGCCCCACAGAAAGCATCAATTAATCTGCAACGAAATAATCCGGTATTATTTATATAGTAGCAAGAGGATAGATGTTTAATCCTCTTAATCCTTCTATACGTTATCTGCATGACCTTGGGCTAGTAATTTCGCTTTTCTGGGACTTAATTTTCCCCGTCTGAAAAGGTGTTGCTATACCTTCTCCTTCTTAAAGCTTGTTATAAATAGCAATAGGGAAACAGGGCTCTGAAACATGAAAAATTTTTTTTTTCTATTTCTTTGCCAGCCAACATTCACCCTACCTTTTACAAACATATTACCATGAACATAGATTTTTGAGTTCTTACAGTATCCTGGTGAGGGTGTTAGAGGTGGAGGAATTAGGATGCTCAGGTTAGAATTGTCCTTACCACTCCCTCCACCCCCCAAAACAACCCAAAAAACAAAAGCAGGGTTAGAAAGAAAAAAAAAGAAGTGTTTTCTAATGGCCCATGATTAAGACAGTTATGTAAGTAAGACTCAGGTGTCAAGGAGGCAATATGGTATAATGGTAAAAAGACTGGAATGGAAGGGAGGAGATCTAGACTTAAGGGCTATTTCTCCCATCATAATAGGTTACATTTATGTAGTGCTTTGAGGTTTATGAATAATTCTCCTCACTAAAGCTTCATGAAGTAGGAGATGTAAAAATTATTATTTCCATTTTATGTGTGGGGAAACTGAGGCTCTGAGAGGTCTTAGCTTACCCTTAGTCACACAGCTAGTCAGTGCCAAAGTTGGAACTCAAACCTTGGTTTTCCATTTCTCAATCTAGTTTGTTCTTTCTACCAGGATACATTCCTTCTTTCCACCAATGTGACCTGAACAAGTCAATTTAACTTCTCTGGGCTTCAGTTTCTTCATTTGTTAACTGATGTCTCCATATTCTATGATTCTACTAAGGCAGAAGATAGGTAAGAGCCATGATAGACAGGAGAGTTTTAAGTTTCATTTTGCCATTTTATGTGTCAGGAAAATGGAGTTCTCTTCCATAAAGAATGGGCTGGACTTTCATATTTACTGGCTTCTTGGATGTGAACTTAATATGTTACTTTTCTTTTCTTTTAAAAAAAAATTTCCCCCCAATTACATGTTAAAACAGTTTTTAACATTTGTTGTTTTTTTTTTTAAATTCGAGTTCTAAATTCTTTTTCTCCCTTCTCTCCCCTCCCCTCTTCATTGAGAAGGCAAGCAATTTGATATAGGTTATATATGTGCAGTCATGCAAAACATATTTACCTTTCTTTTCATGGTAAAGTTGAATCCCCAAGTCTCAAGTCAAGAAAGAATGATCTAATTAAGCACAGTGTCCTGAACATAGTAGGTATATCTAATAAAGATTTGTTGAATTAACTTGAAATGGCTATCTTGGCCCCTATATACTGTAATTAATCTCCTTGTTTTCTCTTTAAAATTTTTCTGCATACATATGTATTTATAAATACATGCATATATGTATGTTTATATATTTATACATACATACATATATATACACACACACAGCTGTATATGTCTGTCTATCTATCATAGTCTTTTCACTGGTGTAGGGAACTCCCTATGAAGAAGCATCACCACCAAATGCAGATATTGGTACCCACTCTGCAACTTAAGAATCTTAGAGTTGTGTGGGATACAGATAGTCTAAGTAATTCTCCCAAGATTATACAGGTCTTCCTAATTCCAAGATCTGTTCTCTACCCACTACATCACTCTGTCTCTTACAATCTAATTTCCCTCCTCACCTCTAACTAGTAGAATACTTTACTTCTTTCAAGATTTGGCCTAAGGATAATTTTCCTACATGGAGCCTTTAAAATTTTTTTTTTATCTTGTCAAATATTTCTCAATTACAAATTTTTTAAACATCGATTAATTTTTTTTGATTCTAAATTCCCTCCATCCTCTCTTTGAGAAGGCAAGCTATTTGAGATTGTTTATACATGTGAAGTCATGCAAAACATATTTAATATTATCCAAATTGCAAAATAAAGCACAGATAACACCCCCCCCACCCCGAAAAATAAAGTGAAAAAAAAGTATTCTTCAATCTGCACTCAGAGTTCAACAGTTCTTTCTCTGGAGGTGGATAAGCATTTTTCATCATAGGTACCTTGGAATTGTCTTGGTCAGAGTAGCTAAGTCTTTCATAGTTGATAATCATACAATATTTGCTGTTGCTGTACACACTGCTTTCCTGGTTCTGCTCACTTCACTTTGCATCGGTTGTAAGGTTTTTCTGAAACCATCTTGCTCATCCTTTCTTCTACCACAATAGTATCCATGGAGCCTTTCTTAAATCCCCTACTGCTAGTGCTCTTCCTTCCTAAATTATCTTGTGTTTATTTTGAATTTATTATGTATTATTGAATTTATTTTGAATTATATATTATTGAATTTATTTGAATTTATTATTTGAATTTATTTATATTGAATTATGGAACTGAATTTATACAATAGCATTTATATAGCACTTTAAGCTTTGCAAAGCACTTCATATATTTATTATGCTATATTATATTATATTGTATTGTATTACATTAATCATCTTAATCCTCCCAACAACCCTATCAGGTAGCTACTATCCCCATTTTAAAGGAAAAAGGTTAACACACTAAGTGACTTTTAATGAGTTATATAGCTACTAAAAGGATTTGAACTCAGACCTTGAATCCTCTGTAGCCATTACATCATTATATGTACGTAGTGTCTCTTTCAATGACAGAATGTAAGCTCCTTGAGGTTTTGCTTTTGTCTTTCTATCTCTGGGGCTTAGCATAGTGCCTGGCACATATTATGTGCTTAATAAATACTTGACTGAAAAAAATTTACATGTGGAAAAACAATGAGAGAATGATGAAATATTTACATGGTACAAATTCTAAGATCAGTGGGGGTTGAAGTAAAGCTATTGAATTTTTGAGGTAAAAGTACTTCAAAAATCATCTGGTCTAACTCCTTTTAATAAATGAAGAAATAACCCAGAGGCTTTAAATGATTTGAGGGCAGCTAGGTGGCGCAGTAGATTGAGTGCTGGGATTGGAGTCAGGAAGACTCATCTTCCTTAGTTCAAATCCAGCCTCAGACACTTATTAGCTGTGTGACTCTGGGCAAATCACTTAATCCCATTTGCCTCAGTTTCCTCATCTGAAAAATGAGCTGGAGAAGGAAATGGCAAACCACTGCAGTATCTTTGCTAAGAAAAACCCAAACAGGGTCATGAAGAATCAGACACGACTGAAGATAGCTGAACAACAGCAAAATTAGATGATTTGTCTCAAGTTCACGCAGTCAATTAGTGGTAGAATTTAGCTTAGTTTAGTTCAGTAGGGTTCATGGAGGAAGTGGGACTTGAGTTGGATCTGAAAGGATGGGTATTTGACTCGGATTTGACTTAGCATCCTGTGCTTCCTCCTCTCCTACCCACTTATTGGTTGAATATAGTTGTGGTGGTAGCTCATGAGAGAACGGATTTACTGCCAATAGTTAAATATCCTCAGTAAGTACATGATACTCCTCAATGAATAAACACACTGGGATCAGTCTAGACCCAAATGACAAGTTTGCTCTTCCCTAGGCCTTCTCACATGATGGATTAAAGAGCTGATCCTATCATTTAAAAACTGTTAGTGTGAAAGAGATTTTTTTAATACCATTCCCCTCCTGGCGATTTGTTCCTTGAGAATGTTACATGATGGTTTGGGCACCAGTGATTTATCACTCCTTGACAAGTCTACAGCAGGATTTCCAGAACCCAAGTTACTTTTGCTAATTGTAAAGTTAATTTGTTACCTTATTATATAATATATCACATAGTTCTTTCATCTCAAGATAAGAGACAGGCAAATTAATCTTTCCCCCAGCTGCTTCCTTCCTTGGGAAAACATGAAGAGGAAGAAAATCTATTATTGTTTTCATCTGAAAAGGAACACTGTCATCCGATAAGTACATTGGCCCATCTCTCATTGCTACAGAAGGGACTAATCGGATGCCAGAGACTTCCAGGCTGGGTATGAGCATGAGATGTAGCACTTGGATTGTGTATGAGGAAGACTGGAAATAACATCTTCCTATCACCCTATCTGTGCTTAGAATCCTAGATTTAGAGCCAGAAGGGATCTCAGACTTCCTTACTTTACAGATGAGGAACTGAGGCCCAGGGAATTTTAGTGACTTGCCCGAGGTCACATAAGTATTATCAGAGATGGGATTTGAACCAAGGGTCTCTGACTTCCAAATCCAACACTTTTTCCCATTGTACCCTATTTATATTTTGCTGATATTTTGATTTCTAAAGATTCTGTGAAGGAGACACAGTAGAATGATTCCAAGAGATCATCTTCAAATATTTAACAAGAGAAAATGAAGGATGTTCACTCATTTTGGTTGTGTCCAACTCTTTGTAACCCCGTTTTGGGTTTTTTTGGCAGAGATACTAGCGTAGTTTGTCATTTCCTTCTCCAGCTCATTTTACTAATGAGGAAACTGAAGCAAACAGGCTTAAGTGACTTGTCCAGGGTCACACAGCTAGTAAGTGTCTGAGGCCCCATTTGAATTCAGGTCTCCCTGACTCCAGACTGAGCCATCTAACTGCCCCAGATCATAAATACACACTACTATATTAATTTGTTGTTGTTGTCGTCCTATTGTATTTAGTAATGCCTGACTCTTCGTGACCCCATTTGGGGTTTTCTTGGCAAAGTTACTGGAATGGTTTGCCATTTTCTTCTCCAGCTCATTTTACAGATGAGGAAATTGAGGCAAACAGGGTTAAGTGACTTGCCCGGGGTCACACAGCTAGTAAGTATCTGAGGCTGGATTTGAATCCAGGAAGATGAGTTTTCCTGACTCCTGGCCCAGCACTGTGCCACTTAGTTGCCTGCTACATTATACGATGTAACATTATACAATCTATACAAAAGTAGATAGCAAAAAAGGATAAGATACAGATGAGATCTGATCCTAGAGTCAATAGAGACTCATACTTTAGGGAAATCACTTTGGCATCTGTGTGGAGAATGGACTGGAGATAAAATAGACTTGAGACAGGGAGACCAATTAGGAGGCTAGTACAATAGTCCTTGTGGAAGTGATGAAAGTCCAGACTATAGGGTACAATGAGGCTGTAATAACTAGGGTGATAGGAAAGACGGTGGTACTGTCAATGGTAATACAGGAAGAGAGATGGATTTGGGGAAAATGAATGTAATAAGACAGGCAACACGTCACAAGTGACTCATACCTGCTCATACCGTGTGCCTCATTCTGTCCCACCCAAAATAAAGGGGGGGCAGTGCCCTTCTTCACTTGCTGATCACATTCCTATCCCACTAGCACAGAATCCACCCTCCGAGAGGTACCTGTCACAGCCACAACATAATCTGGGACAGAGGGACAGGATACAGCAGTGGGATTTTCCCCAAGGATATCTGGGTACTTGTGTAATTGCTTCTACATGGATGCCTGAGAAGCAGTTAGGTTATAACTATCCTGAAGGGACAACGGTCATCTAGGAAGAGGGGAAGTTGGGACTTTGTACTGCAGAGGCAACAGAGCAGAGTTGGGTGGCATTGGGGAATGAGGGTAGGTAGGGTTGCATTAGAGACAATTCCTACAATGAGAACGGGATGTGACCCATCTTCCCACCTTCTAGTTGGTTGATCACATTTTGGAGACCAGACAAGAAACTGTAGATGGAACCAAATGGAACTCTTCTTGATTTTCCATTTGAGAATTCTATTTAGACTAAGCATTATCTTGGCTGGTCCTTTTTCAAAAAATTTAAAAAATATATTTTCCAAACATTTTCATCAGTCTTTCCTTGGATGTCTAGAAGCAGGGAGCGGAGTCATGAATAAAAAGTGAGCTGGCCTAGAAATCAAGAGAACCGGGTATTGGTCCAAGTTCTGCCACTAAGGACTTGTGTGTATATTACCTCGGACCAATTACTTCACCTCTTAACTTCAGTTTCCTTATCTATAAAATGAAATCCATTTGTACACAGACTAGGTGATTTCTGAGGTCCCTTCCAGCTCTGACATTTTCTTTTTATCTGAATGTTCCCTAGACATCTCTAACTGGACACGTCATTTCTCCCTCAAAACCCAATCCCTCCTCCAAATTTCCCTGCTTTGGTTGAGTACCATCATCTTTCCAGTCACCCAGATTCAGAGACTTGGAGCTATTCCTGTCTCCTCAATCTTCTTCCTTCCCTGCCCTTCCTCCCCATCCACTTAGTTTCCAAGTCTTGCAATTTCTATTTCTCCAACATCTCTGGCATCCAGCCTGTCATGGATCTAAGACACATCCCTTTCACTCTACTGACACACAGCCACAATCTCAGTTCAGTCACTCATCATCTTGATAGTTCACCTTATAATTATCCTCCCTATCTATTTTTTACTACTAAATTGATATTCTTAAAGGACAAGTATTACCATCTCACTCTCTTTCTCAAGAAGCTTCGGTGGTTCTCGACTATCTCTAGGATAAAATATAAACTTGTCTGTTTGGCATTTAAACCCCTTCTTGATCTGGCTCCACCCTATCTTTGCAGACTAACTTCATTTGGTTCATATCACATGCTCTATGTTTCAATCAAACTGGTCTATTTTTTGTTCCCCATACATGCCATTCTAATCTTCCATTTCTAGGTCTTTTCTTGAGTTGTTCCTCATGCTTGGAATGTGCTTCATCACCTTTATCTCTTAGAATGCCTACTTTTCTTGAAGGCTCAACTCAAATGCCAGCTCCTCAAGAGGTTATTTTCTGATTTTCCCCCTTGTTAGGATATCCCCCCCCCAAATATTCTCTATTTACTTTGTATACATTTTTTAATTGACTTAGCTTTATACATATTGCTTCCCTCCATTTGACGATAAGCTCTTTGAAGGTAGGAACTATTTCCTTTTTGTCTTTGTATTGCCAGTACTTAGCACAGTGCCTTGCACATAGTTGGCACTTAATAGATATTTGATAAGTTCAGTGAACAAGCATGGTTCTATATTATATGCATCCATCCCTCCTATTGTATCATTTTCTATTTTAATAAAAATTCATTTGTATTTATAACTTGATTTCTTTTAGGTCTGACCTATTAGTTTTTTTTTTAATAAATGCCTGATCAATGGGGCTTATGGTAGTTTACATGGCTGTTCCAAGTCAATGCTGTGAGATACTAAATAACATACCTCTTTCCTCAACTGTAACACAGGGATAATACCTGACCAATTTGTCTTACAGGACTTTTTTTTTTTGAGCACAAACGAAATAATATGTGCGAAAGTGCTTTTGGATATATAAAGTGCTATAGACATGTAAGGTATTGTTATTCTCACAATGAGAGTCAACATTTTCTTAAAGAATGAAAAGAGATTAGAATTAAAAAAGAAATAGGGAGAGATTGGATGTTGTAGGGAATCACTGGCAATCTAGAAGACTCTGAACAAGTGAATAAGAAATGAAGGGTCAACTACACCCAGATCTATGGGATAAATGGAAATGAATGCTGAAATGAAGTGTAAGTCAGCATTGTCTGTGAAGATACAATACAGCCCAGTTTTTTATTGTAAAATTGAATTACTGCAAAGAAATTACTGTAGCTCAACAAAGCTCTGACCAAGATAAGAATCCTTGCATTATTTTTTTTTGAAAATCCAAAGTTCCTTTGCTGCTCCAATCATAACCATTCCAACAGGTTCAATTATAGTAAGGCCTGCAAAAATTATGTATAGCATCATAAATAAGACCACTAGCTTGACTTCACTGATTTTAGAATTCAATCATCTCAATTATAAAATGGATGCTATGGGATTCAGGCAGTCAGGCTTAAACTTGTCATAACGTAGTAAGTCTGTTTCTTTGTACTGTTGATCAAGATTATTTTTGCAATATCTTAAGGGAGGGGAAGACCTTTTCTGGTATTACAAAGCCATTTTGGAAAATGCATTAGGACTGGGAGTCAAGAGATTTGAGTTCTAGCCCTTACTGTACAGTAAATGAACTATGAGCCATAGGTGAGCTGCTTCTCCTCTTTGGTCTTAAAAGCTCCTGTTAAAAAAAAAATAGACTCGAATCAGTGCTTCTTAAACTGTGGGTCATGATCCCGTATGGGGTTGAGAAAAATGTGGCAACAGTAAAAGGTTTCTGAACGTGCAAAGACCAAAAATTAATTAAAAATCAAACATGTAACAAATCCCAGGTGTTTCTAGCAGCGCTTGTCCATGTGGCATCGTGCAACTTCGCTGCAGCCTTGGTTCTGAACACAAAGTATGCGCACTTTGCATAAAGGGTCTGGAGTGGAACCGGTTTAAGAAGCCCTGGACTGGATGACCTCTAAGGTTCCTTCCGGCTCTGAAATTAAATGATTTAATGGGATCACTTTTTTGATGACAGTAACATGAGCCATGTGGAACATGTTACTAGCTGACAAAAAAATAAAAATTAAAAAAGGATTAATCTTAGTACTGATACAAGTCCATTACAAACCATCCTTCAAACAGCCCATAGTTTCATGAGCCACAGCACAGATTGTTGGTCTGGTCTGAAAACTCCTATAGATGGAGATTTGCAAGTCACCTGTAACTTCTTACCACTTGCAGAATTGTCTGGGGTACTGAGTGGTTAAAAGACAGCTAGTATACGTTGGGGGCAGATCTGGAACCCAGGTCATCCTGACTCTAAGAATGACTATCGACTACCTCAGCAATTTTCAAAGTGTGGACCAAAGACCCTCAGGGTTCCTTACAACCCTTTTTGGGGAGAGGTCTGTGAGGTTGAAACTATTTTCATAACAATACCAAGATGTTATTTACCAATAAAATTCTCCTCTCTTTTTTAACTATATAACTGTGGGAGGCCAGATTTTCTTCATATAATTCAACCAAGATAACATATTGCAACAGATTGAACACAGAAGCAGATATGAAAATCCAGCTGTCTTCTATTAATCCACACATTAAAGAGATTTGCAAAGTAAATGAAATGTGACTCTTCTCACTATTTTTGTAGATATAATTATCTTTCATAAAAATGTTATTTATGTTACTATGCAATAGGTTTATTATCACTATTTTAACATAAGTTAATAAGTATTTTAAAACTGTATCTATTTAATTTCAAACAGTAAATAGTGATAGCTAAAAACTCACATAAATAACTGCTGTTTGGGGTCCTCAATAATTTTTAAGAGTTTAAAGGGACCTGCTGAACTATAGCAGAGATGTCAAACTCACGTAAAACTCTCTAGTGTGGCCCAAACTAGATTAAAATGTAATTTGGAAATATTTAACAAAATAAATACAAACTTGTAGTTTTCTAAATCAGTATGAGGCTCACAGGGAGCCCATTTCTATTGGTTTTGATACCACTGACCTAGACTGTACTGCTATAGCACAGACTACATACAGACACTAATTGACCTAAATCGTATGTGTATATATGTGTGTATATATGTATATATATGTATGTATGTATATGTCATCAAAATCAGTGAAGGATCTAAATACAGAAACTCATGTCAAAAAGTTAGACTGAAGTTTACAAAGTTTTTGTGACTCCTGATTAATGGTGCCTGATTTACAAAGTATTTTCCTTGCAATAATTGTGTGAGGTAGGTGGATAAAGTGTTATTACTACTGTTTTACAGATGAGGAAACTGAGATTTAGAGAGGTCAAATGTCTTGCCCAAAGTCATCTGGGTCACCTGGCATATAACGCAGTATAGAGAGAAGGTTACGGGATTTGGAATCAGAGAGGCTGGTTTCTAACACTTCATCCAGCTCTGCCTTTTTTGGTCTCTGCGACCTTGGGTGTTTCCTTGGCTTTTCTGGGCCTGTTTCCTCATCCGTTAAATAAGAGGGTTATACTAGATCAGAGGTATCAAACACACGGGCCAACTGCAAGAACCAGATTAAAATGGAATTGGGAATTTGAAACTCAAAATTAAAAAAGAAAGATGAATATTGAAAATGTTTGTTTACATGTAATTGAGAAAAAAACAAAAATTAAATGTAAAAAATGCTTTACATGAATGCACATGTATAATCTATATCAAATTGCTTGCTTTTTCAAGGAAGGGGGAAAGGAGAGAATTTGAAACTCAAAATTTTAAAAAATAAATGTCAAAAAATTTTGTTTACATGTAATTGAGAAAGAAAATTAAAATTAAATGTAAAATGTGATTGGGAAATAGTTAGCAAAATAAATAAAATACGATACAACCTAGATAATGTTAATAAGTGGTTTTCTAAGACAAGATACAGTGACACCAGTCAGAGCTTTTTAATTTGTGAGTTGTGACCCCATATGGCAACAGTAAAAGGTTTCTGAACATACAACACTAAAAATGAATTCAAAATCAAATGAATCTGAGGTGTTTCTCTTGCCCATTGTGCATTGTACAACTTCACTGCAGCCTTGGTTCTGAAAACAAAGCATGTACACTTTGCACTGCACATGCCCTCAGGCTAAGCAACCCCAAGGAATGGTGCCAAAAAGCAAAAAAGTAGAAAGAGTTTAAGAAGCTCTGGACTAGAATCTAGAATTCTTGATGGTGATCTGATGATCTCTAAAGTCCCTCCCAGCTCCAAATCTATGATGCGATGATTTTAAATCTGTGCTTCTATGATCCTAAATAACAATGGGGATTTGAACTCATGGGTCCTCAAGTCCCACTGCACTTTCTTTTCTATCATGCCATCTCTTACGTTTACAGAACTCTTCCATACTGTCACCCTGCCCCACCTCACCCTGCTCTTCCCCCCAGACTTGTGACTGCTCTTACTCCCTTCTTTATCTCCCCAAGTTTTGTGATTCCTTGGGAGGGGACTCCCTCTATTAACGTGGTTTTGCAATTTTTTTTTAATCTTGGAGAAATGCCTGTTGGCACTGAGATGTTGCCATTGAAATGTTGAGATCTTGCCCGTCTCTGAGGATCCCACAGCCATTCTATATCACAAGCAGGACTTGACTATGCCTTTCTGACTTCAAACCTAGCTCCAGAATCACTGTATCATGCCGCCTCTCATATAAAATTATGTTAATCTGTTCATTCTATCACTTTCATTTGTCTGCTACCCTTTATCCTATTTATTAATTCACGATAAAAACATAATCACTCTTCACATCAGTCCCACATCGTAATTGACATCTCCGATAAGGGAGATTAGTTAAAGGAAGGACTAAGTGCTTTTCCCTACTTGCCCTGCTCTTCTGTACTCTAAAAATGCATTTCGCAGAGATAATATACCTAGATTAAATACCAATAAAATGCAGGGGATATTAATATGGAATGATGGCGAGGTTGAAGAAAAAACGGCCTATCCCTGATATAATACATTAGAGAGAAAACTATTGTTTTGCAGTTATTATTACATATTATTATTACCATTATTAAATCAGCAATCTCATGATTTCCCATACAGTTCTGTTGTCAGCTAGGCATAAGAGGGTATTCAAACCCATTACTCCTTTCTGTGGAATGGCTTTGCTGCTTTTTTTTAAATTTAAAATTAAATTTTTTTTTTTTAGTTTTCAAGTTTCATTTTTATAAAATATTGAATTCCAATTCGCCACTCTTTGCATTAACATTCCCTTGTGTTCTATACTGGGCCAAGAAGAATTCTTAGAAATTGAAACAACTTACAAAGCTGCATTAATGACCTTCAATATTTCTGGCAATTCAAACGGGAGATCATATTATCGTCTGCCTTTACCAATACAGTATGCTGCATTCTTCTTAATGCCCTAATCTGCTGTTGTCAGATCAATGGAAAGCATCCCTTTGGTCACTGATTAAAGATATTTAAAAAAATCTCCCACTGTTTGAAAATCTCTGAAATGATTTGTTGTTGTTTAATCATGACCAACTCTGTGACCTCATTTGGGATTTCCTTGGCAAAGATGCTGGAGTGGTTTGCCATTTCCTTCTCCAGCTCATTTTACAGATGAGGAAACTGAGGCAAACAGGGTTAAGTGACTTGCCCAGGGTCACATAGCCAGTAAGATCTGAGGCCAGATTCAAACTCAGAAAGATGAGTCTTTCTAACTCCTGGCCCAGTACTCTATACACCATGCCACAGAACTGCCCCTAAATCAAAATGGTTTAGATTGCCTCAGATACATACAACTCGAAGGTCAAGTTCTCTTTTAAGCAGGGGACTTAGAGTTTAAGGACCTGAGCTCAAATACTGACTATGCTACTTACTACCTGTGTCACTCTGGCTGACCTCTAGAGCATCACTTTCTTTGCCTTTAAAATGAGGGAGTTCTGTGGTACAGGGGCAAAGAGTTCTGGATTTGGCATCAAATGCAGGACCTGAGAGGGACCTGAAGACCTTAGTTCTTCGAACCTTGGGCAAGCTACTCAAGCTCCGTGGGCCTCATTTTCCTAATCTGTTAGATGAGGGGGTTGGAGTCAATGACTTTTAAAGGTCTCTTGCAGATCTAAATCTTCAGAATCTAATTGGATAATTAAAACCTGGACTGAATGCTTTAGTTAGCACATTAGAACTCAGACCAACTGCAGTTTGGTGGTGCAATAGATAGACTGTGGGAATCAGGAAGACTGGAGTTCAAATCTAGCCTCAGACACTTGCCAGCTGCATGACCCTGGGCAAGTCACTTACCTGTTTGCCTCAGTTTCCTCATCTGTAAAATGAGATAGTAATAGTACCTACCTTATAGGGTTGTTGTTAGGATTGTATGAATTATAAAGTATTTTAGAAAACTTAAAGTGCTTATATTAGTGTTACCATTATTTTTCTATTCTTGTTATTCTAATTTATACGTACACAATATACAGTGTGGCTGCTTAAAGGAGATTCCATTAATTATCAGTTATATTTAAATCAACACACTTAAAATGGTTTGTTGGCATAGCATTGTCTCCCCCACGAATTCTACAATAATGCCCATTCCTACTCCCAGCCCTATCTGCTATAAATTATGCCAGTCACTAGAGAATAGATCAGCTAATTTTTCACTATGACTTCCCCTGTCCTCCGCTCAGCTCAAGAGAGACCATCCTGGAGCTTCCTTTCCTCTCTCTCTTTCTGATTCTAAGTATCTTCACAACACTCCTAAGCTCAGAGACCATGGGTATCTCTGACTACTATACCTCAACCTGCCATACTCACATATGCCCTGACCTCCCAGGGGGGATAATCCAAAATAATTCCTTCATTATGTCACAGGAAATAGGTAAAATCAATCTCTCTCTCTTTCTCTCTCTCTCTCTCATATAAACCCACATAAGTATATGCATACTTAAATGTGTCTACACATACTGTGGATTATTTATTTATAATTTATTAATAATGTTCGGATCCAACTTTATGTGATTAGAGGTTGCTTGCACTCAGAATGTTGCCTGACCTCAGTAACTATCTAGGAATGCCAAAGATGGGTATGAGTTATTTTGGGTTCCCCCTGGTCCTGGAACCAAAACACTCTTGTTTTGTGTTTCCACAACCAGGACTTGTTTTGGGTCCACCCAATCTTATGTTTTGGGTTCCTTTCATTTGATTCCTGTGTGACTCGTGGGTCATCAAAATCCTAAATAACATAAACTTTCCAGAACCTGTAGAGGAAGCCACACCTTCTTTCTGGCTCTATTTCTCTCTCTCTCCCAAATGACCTGATAAATTTCTTTTTAAAACTATTTCAGACTCTGGGGATTGGGCTTGTGAACAACAATATATACGCATATACACGATGTGTGTGTGTGTGTGTGTGTGTGTGTGTGTGTGTGTGTGTATGTACATACTGTATACTATACATATATGTATAAGATATATGGTATAAAAATAGTCCTGAAGGGGGAAATAGTCTTTCAAGAAAAATCTTGCTACTCATAAACACTCTTAAAATACTAAACAAACCTTCTGCTTATAATAGGCTAGTGCTTTAAGTACATATGATGACAGAACAATCATGGTATTCTGGATACTAAAAAGACCAAGAAGAAAAGACAAAAATGTGTGCACCGATCCTTCATTTTAACCCTATAGAGACATATTCTTCATTTTTCAGTTACTCCATCCTAAATGTGAAGGCAAATGAAAATTGAAAGGAGGGTAATGAGCTATTAAAGTGAATAGACTTTTAGGTCTGAATGAACATGCAGATGTACAATAAAAATCTCCATGCATGAAAACACACCCTGGAATTAAAAGTTAACGATTCAGAGCCTTCTAGACATGCAGCTGTTTCAAATATTCTTAAAGTTTAGGGCAGAAGATGTGAAGGAAAAGTAAAGTCGGAGAGGCCATGCTTTCTGCCATCTTTTCCTTCAAGAAATTTTCTTTAGGGCATCCTCAGCTTATCGACAGGCTCCGTTTCAAAAGACTGTAGATAAGTTGATTGTTTGGAATTTGAAATGTTTCGAAGAATCATGAAACTTTGGAATATTTTGTAGAATGAGTGGGAAGAAACCTTGGGGATGGTCTGGTTCAAGGAGTATTTTTTTTAAACTCTTCCATCCTCCTCTAATTTTTTTTTTGGAGGGGGGGAAGGCAGAGCAATTGGGGTTGTTACTTGCCTAAGGTCACACAGCTAGCAAGTGTGTCAAGTGTCTGAGGCTGGATTTGAACTCAGGTCCTCCCGACTCCAGGGCCGGTATTCTGCTCACTGCACCATCTAGCTGCCCCCTCTGGTTCAAGGATTCTTAACCTAGATGTTTTTGTTTGTTTGTTTACAAGTTCATAATTTTATTTCTGGCTGTATTTGAATCTGGATTTGTTTTAAAAAATATTTTGATATGATTTCAGTGTAACAGGTTTTCCTCATAATCCTGTGGATTTTATTTTACGCACTAAAAACATCATTCTGAGAAGGGTCCATTGGGTTCACCAGACTACCAAAAAGGATCCATTATTAAAAAAAAAAGGTCAAGAACCCTTGATCTAATTCAATTTTCTTAATTTTACAGATGAAGAAGCTGAAACCCAGCAAACTAAGCCCAAATAAGCTAGGAGTGAGGTTAGGACTAGAATCTCTTTTAACTTGTAGTCTTTCAATTATGCAGTTTTATAAATGGTGGATAGGTTATAAATAGTAGGTTTTCAGGCCAGCCCATAAAAACCAATTTAATATAGAATGTATGTGAAATATACACGGAACTCCTAGTACCACAGAGTTGTGCCATTACGTATTATGTTTTGGGGAGAAAAATGATTCAGAGTTCCAATGTGGGATGCCTGGACTCACACTCTTTCTACCTCAGCAATGGGTCTAGGAATTCTTCCACTTCCTAGCCACAAGGCAGTAGTAGGGCCTTGTGTTTCCCATCTCCAGGCCACTAGTGCTGGCTCCTTCAAGGTGGTAAGTGTGTGTAAGGGACGGGAACTAGGATCCAAAGAACAGGAAGGCGTGTTCCAGGGAGTAAAGGAAAAGGAGATAATGCTTAGGACCTTCTACTCATGTTAACTGAGGGATGTTTCCCAGTCCTCACCCCTTCCTGTATCCCTTTCTTCTGCTACTACCTATCCCCTTTGACCAGAGACTCTCTCTTTGCTGGATCATGATAGAATGGAACTCAAACATCACAGTTTCTGTCTCTCAAGCATACCGTGCTTTGGAGACTTTCTGCTGTTAACAATGTGAAACAGAGAGGTGTAAAGTCTCCTTCTATTATCTGTTACCTTCTTTTTCTTTTAACTTAGACCCAACTTGTTAAGTTACAAATAAATGCTATCTTTGAGTACACAAAGGACTGGAGTAGAGATTCCATGTTCCTGAGAAAAGAGAGACTCAGGTTATCTTGTGTACTTTATCACAAGAGTCAGGGTAGAGGTTGGGGCTCTGTGGGTTTGACACAAGTTGGGACCACTTAGGGAGGGAAGGGTTAAGGTTGGGGAACCCATGCGAAAATATTAGGCTAAAATTAATGTAATATCTATGTAATTGGCAATGAGGGAAGGGAAGAGAAGAGAGAAGAAGACATATGGCTTATTATCTTTTCCTATTATGTCTGGGCTCTCTAAGACTCCCTTAGGGTGAATTGAAAGGCCTTTTTATCATAGACTCTGCCTATACTGAAATACTAACTCCTCAGTCTCAAATACAATTACAAACCAACAGACCTCTAGGAAAGGCACTATGGGCACACAAATTGTAAGCTCCCATCCTAGCTGTTTCCCTATTTGTCAGAACCCTGAGCATAGGGACATAAAGACATGCTTACATCAGAGAAGTTTCTCCTAGATGATGCAAGGGTGTCTTCACATCATGGAGCTTCATCAAGGTCTTACTTTGGCTCCATGATGGAAGGCACACAATTTTGTTAGCCTAATTAAGTCTACTGGTATTGGAAATCCCATTTCTTATAGCTCATCCCAGTCATGCTACTCCCTCTCGGTACTGCTGTGATTCTACTGCTATTTAAGACGTTAGTGCTGAAACATCTAAGTACCCTCAGTTTCACTTCAATTGCCAACAGTGATATCTTTTATTTTGGTTAATAGCACTAACCTTCCTTTGACAGCACCTGTCTTGCCATTGCAAATGGCACCCAAACTATCCTCTATCTAAGTGAAAAGCTGGGATAGTGTGTGTGCGTGTATATATTCCACACGCCATCCCATCTCAGGCAAGAATTAAAAGAGGCAAGATAAGGAAACCTCAGCAATGAGTAGGAAATGGGAGTTTCCTCAGTCACTAATCCACGTAAGTCAGGTGACTATTCCTAAAGAAGTCAGGCATGGGGCAGCTAGTTGGTGCAGTGAGTAGAGCACCAGCCCTGGAGTCAGGAAGACCTGAGTTCAAATCCAGCCTCAATCACTTAACACACTAGCTGTGTGACCTTGGACAAGTCACTTAACCCCAATTGCCCTGCCTTCCCCACTCCAAAATAAAATAAAATGAAAAGTAAAAAAAAAAAAGTCAGACATACTTCATGTGCCTGGTGTAGTTATGGAGACTGAGGAAAAAATATGTTGTTCTTCAGTTGTTTCAGTAACATCCAATGCTTTGTGACCCCATTTACAATTTTCTGGGCAAAGATACCGTAATAATGGTTTGCCACATCCTTCTCCAGTTCATTTTACAGACAAGGAGCTGAGGCAAATAGGGTTAAATGGCTTGTCCGGGGTCACACAGCTACTAAATGTCTGAGCTTGGTTTGAACTCAGGAAGTCATAGGAGTCTTCCTGACCTCAGGCCTGGCACTCTATCCATTGCACCACCCAGTTGCCCAAATGAAAAAAGTAGAACATAAAAAATACAGAGGAAAAAAAATACAGATGAAAAAAAAAAAGCTAGTATTTATATAGCACTTGCTATGTGACAGACACTGTGCTAAATGTCTTTTTTGATCTTCTAACAACCCCAGAAAGTAGAAGCTGTTATTATCCTCATTTTGATGAGATGAGATGAGAAAACTAAGGCAAACAGAGGCTAAGTGA
>CM053624.1:242599071-242609437 GCA_028646595.1 Phalanger gymnotis
ACTTTGTTGACTTCTTCTGACTGTATGTTTTGGTCTTCTTTGTCACCAAATAAGGATTCTAGAGTCTGAGACTGAATCTTGGTGTGTTTTCGCCACCTGGCCATGTTCCCAGCCAACTTACTTGACCCTTGAGTTTTTCAGCGGGGTATGACTGCTTGTAGACTAAAGAGTTCTATGTTCCCCACTTGGGCGGATGCGCTGCCACACCAGCACTCCTCCTTCCCCAAGAACCCCCAACTAGGACTGGGCTTAGATCTTCAGCAGGCTCTTCACTCCTGCTCTGATCAGCCATTTAATTCCTCCCACCAGGTGGGCCTGGGGCCAGAAGCAACTGCAGCTCTAGTTCTGTAGGTGCCCCAGCTCTGCTGTCCCCGGGGCGGTGGCTGAACCACAAACTCCCTGTCCCCAGCAGGTTTTCCCACTAACCTTCTCTGTTGTCTTTGCTGTTTGTGGGTTGAGAGGTCTGGTAAATGCCACAGCTCACTAATTCAGGGCACTAGGACACTCTCCGCCCAGCTCCTGGTCTGGTCGGTCCATGGTCTGGTCGGTCCACGCCACCCATGCTGGGCTCTGCTCTGCTCAGCTCTGCTCCCCTCAGTTCCCAGCTCCGTGTGGGATAGACCTTACCCAGAGACCATCCAGGCTGTCCTGGGCTGGAGCCCTGCTTCCCTCTGCCACTTTGTGGGTTCTGCAGTTCTAGAATTGGTTCAGATACATTTTTTATAGGTTTTTGGAGGGACTTGGTGGGGAGCTCACGGTAGTCCCTTCTTTCCAACTGCCATCTTGGCTCCGCCCCCTCTTTATCTATTTTTTTTTGAAGGGAATGGGGTTAGGTGGTGATCTATATGCCTGAAATATACTTTATAAAACCAGAGAAAGTGATGTCAGGGACAATGAAGTTGCCAAGCCTTAGTAAACTACAGTCTTACACTTGAGGTTGAAAGCATGAGAGAAGGCAAACTAGTTTATCAGATTCCTTTGGTATCAAAATAGACAAATGGATTTCAAGCCATGTAACACTAACAAAACACCACATTGTAATTACATAATCTTTTCAGCAGCAGGGCAGCTAGGTTGCACACTGAACAGAGCACTAGGCTTGGCATCAGAAAGAATCATCTTCCTGAGTTCAAATGTGACCTCAGACACTTACTAGCTATGTGACCCTGGACAAGTCACTTAACCTTGTTGGCTCAGTTCTTCATGTGTAAAATGAACTGGAGAAGGAAATGGCAAACCGCTTCATTTTCTTTGCCAAGAAAACCCTAAATGGGGTCACAGAGAGTTGGATACAACTGAAAAATGACAACAATTCAGCATCATTTTTGCATTTTAGCTAAGGAAAATCTAGATTTGCTATACAACTGCAAGAAACTTATAAATCGTGCCATTAGCCCCAAGCTCTTGGGGATGTAGGAGTTTAATTTGACTCCTTATCTTTTCAGATTTTTGCTGCCAGTGGAAGCAAAGAAAATAACATGATGAGTTTCTGTTATGAAGCTTAAAGGCATGTTGTATATATTTTTTCCTGTCCTGTTCCTTTTTTCTTGTTTTGACTCTGGAGAGTGACTGATTCTTTTGCTTAAGGATCTGTATAGGTCAGTTACATTAAAAAACAAAACCAAAAAACGCAAAGCAAAGCTCAGAGAGAACGTTGTTTACCATCCATAGGAGACTGCAGAGGCTATGAACAAAGTTAAAATTCTTCCAAAGCATGGGAGACATTAGCAGTACTAGAAGTAAGCAGCCAGCTGGTTTCTCCCATTAGGGTAGGCAATAAAAATATAGGGACTAAAGGAATAGAGAGAGTATCCGAATTTAACCCTATCATCACCCATTTCAAGGGCATGGTGTAAAGACAGAAGAAAAGACATAGGAGATGAGGTTAGGGGTTGGGCAAGATAAGGAAAAGATAAACGTGAGAAAGTGGGACAATGTGCCAATTTTTGGGTGGGTGGGGGTGGCAGCTAGGTAGTGCCGTAGATAGAGTGCTGTCCCTTAAGACTGTCTTCCTGAGTTCATATCCAGCCTCAGATGCTTTATTAGTTATGTGACCCTGTGCAAATCACCTAACCTGTTTGCCTCAGTTTCCTCATCTGTAACATGAACTGGAGGAAGAAATGGTAAACAATTCCAATATCTTTGCCAAGAAAGCCCCAAATGGTACAACTCACGAGACTCAACAACAACCAAAACTGACAGTTTAGGTCTTGCAAGGAGAACTTAAAGAAGCCACGTAAAGAATTGCATGCAAAGTGAGCCTTTTTTCAGTTCCTTGATACTTCTTTCTCTCTTGCTTTCTCATTAACCCCAACTTAACTAAGAGTACTTGAAGAGGATCAATGAAGCGTGGAACTTGTCTTGCAACAAGAATCACCATTTCTGAGTTGTCTACAAGAGGTGCTCACCAACATTTTAAATGACTGACTTCTAGTTGAAGCTGGAGTAATACAATTTCACAAATGCTCATTGAGTGCCTCCTTATTTATTAATAAGTGGGTAGGGCTGGGTTTGATCACACAGTAAGACAGGAGCCGCTTCACTCTACGTATCTCCTAACACCTGCCTTATATCCCTTTCTTATTAGTATCTCTCTCATTATTTCCCAACCTCTGATAAACCTTTAGCTGGCACTGGAAGGCATGGGCACAGAAGAGAGTCTGGTCTATGCTCAAACAGTTCTGGTGAAAATACTTAATAGTAACAGGCAGATCATTTTTCCTTCCTCTCTCTTAATTCTCCCTTAGCTCATAGCAATGTGAGTCAGTTATAGATGGGTAGGTGAAGTTCATAGATGTAGATCTATGTATATATGTATGTATGTATAGATGTAGGTAACACACACACACACACACACACACACACACACACTCCTACGTCAATTAGATTTTCTGGTCCTCCACTAAAGTTTCTGTGATGACTCAGGTAAGCAGACTTTCCAAGGAGTCACTGAGCTGTCTCATCTGGCGCAAAAAGAAAGGAGCAGAACTTTCTCTTTCACTTTACTATTGTTAACAATGGAGTTCTTGAAACCTCTGAGAATGGTGGTTTTGGACCCCTATGTTACTCTTCTCAGGTTTAGTGAGAGCTGTTTTGGGTAATGAGTTCTGTAAATCATACTCTGTTAACAAACAATGTAAGAACCATCAATCTAATAGCATGGGCATTTGCTTGAGGTATAAAAGAAAAGTATATAACAAGAGAGAATGAGGTAGAAGAATAATTTTCTGCCACCATATGTGTCTACTATACTTCTTATGTTCTGGGTTTTCAAAATCTTATCTCCTACCCATCTCCATTAGTTACCCCAACCTAGCTGGAGAGTAATATGGTCACGTCAGAGGCCCAATGGTTAAAGTGTATGCTCCAGTGCTCTCTGCCGTGTGTAGTTCTGCAGGAATTTTTGAAAGTAGGATATAGAACTGCCGCTGTCTTGTGGCAGGTTACAGAAGTGTGAAAGATTCGCATTAGTTTCCAAATCGTGTCCTTTCTTCCTCCATAACATCCCTTGTCACTGCCCCCTTCTCATCACTTACATAGCATAGCCACCACCAGTTCAGATCCTAACCACCTCTTACTTGTGCTGTTACAGAAGACTCCTAATTTGATCTTCCAGCCTCCAGTCTCTTTCACCCCATCTACTTTCCATGTTGATGCCAACTATAGGTCTGACCATTGTCAAGTGTGGTCTTCCTCGGCCCCAATTCAAAATCTAGTGGTTCCCTATTGTCTCCAGGATCAAATGTAAACTCCTCTGTTTGGCATTTATGTGCTGTTCGGTTGTTTTTCAGTTGTGTCTGACTCTTCATGACCCCATTTGGGGTATTCTTAGCAGAGATACTGGAGCAGTTTCCATTTCCTTCTCCAGATCATTTTATAGATGAGGAAACTGAGGCAAACAGGGTTGAGTGACTTGCCTAGGGTCACATAGCTAGTCTGAGACCAATTTTGAACTCACTTCGTGACTTTGGGCCCCTTACTCTATCCAATGCGCCACCTAGCTGTCTGCATATAACCTATAATGTACATAGTCTCTTCCTTTGGCTAGATTATAAACTCTTTATAGGGCAGGAACTGTTTTCCTTCTGTGTTTGTATCCATATTGCCTGGTACATAGTAGGTCCTTAAGGCTTGTTGACTCAGCAGTGCAAGGTTCTAAGACAACTGCAAAAGGCTCATGATGGAAAATGCTATCCACATCCAGAGAAAGAACTATGGAGTCTGAATGCAGATTGAAGCATACGATTTTCTCTCTCTCTTTTTTGTTTTATTTCTTCTTTCTCATGGTTCATTCCATTGGTTCTAATTCTTCTTTACAACATGACTAATGTGAAAATATGTTTAATATGAATGTATATGTAAAGCCTATAGCAGAATGCACGCTGTCTTGGGGAAGGGGAGAAAATTTGAAATTCAAAAGCTTGTGGAACTGAATGTTGTAAACTAAAAATAAATACATAAATACATTTTTAAAAAAAGAAAAAAAAAGAAAATCTTGTTGACTGATATCCATAAAGGTGTTTATGTTATCTCTCCTAATGTCTTCTCATCCCCTGGCTAAACAACCCCAGTTTTTGCAACAAATTCGCATAAAGCCTGATCTTTAGTCCCATTACTATTCAGGCCATCCTTGTCTGGACGCTGAACCACTGTCTCCTGAATTCTGCTTCTTTTAATGAAAGCTAAGGTAGTTTTTTATTTTTCTTTTTACTTTTTTGCTGCTATGGGACATTGTTGAGTCACATGGAGCTTATGGTCCAATGAAATCCTTCCCCTGACTAAGTTTTTTTCCCATAAAAACTATTATCTAGCCATGCTCCTCCCATCTTGCAGTTATCAAGATGATTTTTTGAACCTTAGTGCAGGTCTTTATATGCCTCCACATTACATTTCATCTTACTATATTTGGTCCATCAATTTAATGAGGATTTTTTTCCCCTTCTAGACTACGTTATCCAACATAAACCCTCCTTGCTTGGTGCCATTTGCAAATATGCTAAGATGGTGAAAATGTTAATTGGAACAGGGCTCACAACAAATGCCTGGGATGATCTACTAAAGATTTTTCTTTCAGGTGACATCAGTACAGTGATACCTAGATTTTGGGGCCAGTCATTTGAGCACTTCTGAATCTACCTATTGCCTAGCCCATATCTCTGTTATTTTATTTGAGTCTCAGGTAAAAATTCCCCCTTCTGTGGGAAGCTTTTCTTGACCCTTCTTAAGGCTAATTTCTTCCCTCTAATGACTATCTCTAATTTATTATGTGTGTGTGTGTGTGCACACGCACACATGTAATATGTATGTATGTGTCTATGTATACAACTATATAATTTATATATACATACACACACACATATATAATTTGTATAGTTGTTTGCATGTTGTCTCCTTGATTAGATTATGAGCTCCTTGAGAACAGGGATCATCTTTTGTCTTTCTTTGTATCTTTAGCCTTTAGCACAGTGCCTTTCACATAGTAGGTACTCAATAAATGCTTGTTGACTGACTTTTGAATAAGGTATATCTTTGCTTCTAGAGCCTTAGTCTACCCATGAATCCCACTTACCTATAAGATTAGATTTGCATCCTTAATTCAAGATCTCTAGGTCAGCCTATCTATTACTCATGCTTTGTGCATTGTGTATGTGAGGCCATGAATTTTTATTGGGCTCACCAGTTTTGGCTTTTAAGTCTCCTATGAATTTCTGAGTGTTTCTACTGTTAGTTATCTTCCTACCTTTTTGCTGCTCCTCTCAATGGAATTTACATTTGTCAGTATAGAATAATAAAGCCAGATTTTTACATAATGTTTTAAGGTTTGCAAAGTATTTTATATAAATGATCTTATTTAAGTCCCACAATAACTCTCTGAGGTGGGCACTACAGGTGTTATTATCCCCATTGGACAGATGAGTAAATTGAGGGCTATACATCTTGCCAACAGTCACAAAGTTAGCGCAGTCTCTATGGCTGGATTTGAAACACAAGTCCAGCATGCTATTAAAGACTTCTGGGGTTGGATCATAGTTACCTTTAGCTATTATGTTAAACTAGCTGCAGTTATTTACATAAAAATGCAAATTCAAGAAAAATATCTGAAAATGATCTTTGCTGTTATGCAATAAATGATTTCCTAGCCAAATAAAAAACCAGTGTAATTAGGATATGCACCCCCACTACAAAAGTTATTTGCATAGGATTATAGATTAGAGCTGGAAGGAATCTTGGGGTCCATCTAGTGTAACCCTCTCAACAGACAAGATAAGGAATCTGAGAATTTGAGAAGCTGAGAGCCTGAGGTTGTAAAAATGGAAAAGGTAAGATTTAAACGCAGGTTTTCTGACTCCAAAGCCATTTATCTTCCCGGTGTACTATTTTTAGCTACTACAATTTAAGAACTATATAGTCTTCTGCTAAAAAACCATACAGCGGGAACATCTAGCAAAGGATTTTGGGTGAATGTTGGCTGAACTATCTTAAGGGGATAGCTCTGTTCTCTCTTTATGAATGGTCAGAAAAAAAGGGGGAAGGAGGGAACTAGGAGGTAAAGTAGATAGAGTACTATCCCTGGAGTCAGGAGGATCTGAGTTCAAATTTGGCTTCAGATTCTTACTAGCTGTATGACCCTGGGTAAGTCACTTAACCCTGATTGCCAATAAAAAAAGGCCAGAAACCATATTATAACATCCAACAGTTCTACAAAGGCTTCCTATGCTGCTTGGTAGGCATTTTAGTTTGTAGAGGAGCATAGAAAAGTCAAGTGCTAGACCGGAGTTAGGATGTTTGACTCTTACTTCAGATATTTACTTGCCATATGACCCTGGGCAAGTTACTTAACATCTCAGCCTCAGTTTCCTCATCTGTAAAATGGAGCTAATAATAATTGTAGCACTTACCTCACAGGGTTGTTGTGAGAGATCAAATGAAATAATGTAAATAAAGCAATCTGCAAACCTTAATGTAGTTGTCAGGTATTATATTAACCTTTTAATCTGAATGGTCATTTGAAATCAGCTCTGGTCCTGAAATCTGATTGGGTCAGAATGGTAATTTGCATATTCTAGAGGCCTTTTCGAAAGTGTCTAAGATTTGGAACTATGCATACTTAACTTTGGTTCTGTTGCTTTGGTAATCTTTTCAATGAGATATCTTCAGTTTGTTGCTGAAACACATACATACCCATGATATCCTGAGCGTTTGTTTAGGAATGAGCAATGTTCCTCTCAGTCACAGTGTTACTTGAAAAAATGGAAAATAATCAACCAACACTTAATTTGTTTCATGGGACTATGTGTGGATATACAGAAAGAAGGGAATCTATATTAAAGCCCAAGAGCAGAGATAGAAAGAGAAATTCCATTTAAAGTTACTGTAGACAATATGAAATATTTGGAAGTCTACCTGTCAAGACAACCCCAGGAACTATATGAACACAATTGCAAAACACTTCTCACACAAATAAAGTAAGATCTAAATAAATGGAAAAACATCAGGTGCTTGTGATTAGGTAGAGCTAATATAATAAAAATGACAATTTTATCTAAATTAATTTGCTTATTTAGTGCCATACCAATCAAACTACCAAAAAATCAATTTACAGAGCTAGATAAAATAATACCAAAATTCATCTGGAAGAACAAAAGATCTAGACTATCAAGGGAATTAATGAAAAGAAATGCTAGGGAAGGAGGCCTAGCCATACCAGATATTAAACTGTATTATAAAGCAGCAATCATCAAAACTACTTGGTACTGGCTAAGAAATAGAATGGTAGATCAGTGGAATAGGTTAGGCACACAAGACGCAGTAGTCAATGAACGTAGCAATCTACTCTTTGATAAACCCAAAGAGTCCAGAGGGATAAGAACTCACTATTTCACAAAAACTGCTGGGAAAACTGGAAAATAGTATGGCAGAAATCGGGCATAGACCAATATCTTACTCCATATATCAAAATAAAGTCAAAATGGGTTCACAACTTAGATTCAAAGGCTGATACTATAAGCAATTTGGGAGAGAAGGGAATAGTTTACCTGTCAGACTTATGCAGAAGGGAAGAATTTATGACTAAACAAGAGATAGAGAGGATTATGAAATACAAAATGGATAATTTTGATTATGTTAAATTGAAAAGTTTTTTACAAAGTCAATGCAACCAAGATTAGGAGGGAAGCAGAAAATTGGGAAAGAATTTTTACAACCAGTGTCTCTGACAAAGGCCTCATCTCTAAAACATACAGGGAACTGAGTCAAATTTATAAGAACACAAGTCATTCCCAATTGATAAATGGTCAAAGGATATGAACAGGCAGATTTCAGAGGAAGAAATTAAAGATATCTAGAGGCATATGAAAAAATGCTCTAAATCACTATTGATTAGAGAAATGTAAATCAAAACAACAATTAAGGTACCACCTCTCTCCTGTCAGATTGGCTAACAAGTCAAAACAGGAAAATGATAATTGCTGGAGAAGATGTGGGAAAATTGGAACACTATTGCATTGTTGGTGGAGTTGCGAACTGATCCAACCATTCTGGAATGCAGTTTGGAACTATGTCCAAAGGGCTATAAAAATGTGCATAACCTTTGACCCAGTAATATCACTTCTAGGGCTATATCCCAAAGAGAACTTACAAGGGGGAAAAGGACCCATATGTACAAAAATATTTATAGCAGCTCTTTTTGTGGTAGCAAAGAATTGGAAATCAAGGGGATGCCCATCAACTGAGGAATGGCTAAACAAATTGTGGTATATGAATGTAATGGAATACTATTGTGCTATAAGAAATGAGGAACAGATGGACTTCGTAATAACCTGGAGAGTCTTATATGAACTGATGATGAGTGAAGGGGGCAGAACCAGAACATTGAACACAATCACAGACACATTGCTTCTGTGATTACTAACTGATAGACTTGGCTCTTCTCAACAATGCGAGGTTCTAAGACAGCTCCAAAAGACTCATGATGAAAAAGGCTATCCACATCCAGAGAAAGAATTATGGAATCTGAATGCAGATTGAAGCAAACTATTTGCTCTCTCTCCTTTTTTTCTTTTCTTTTTGGTTTTGTTACATCTTTCTCATGGTTCATTTCATTGGTTATAATTCTTCTTTACAACTTGATTATTGGGAAAATAAGTTTAATGTGAAGGTATATATAGACCCTATATCAGATTACATGCCATCTTGGGGGGGAGGGGCAAAGAGAGGGAGGAGGAGAAAATTTAGAACTCAAAAACTTGTGGAACTGAGTGTTGTAAACTAAAAAAAAAATTAATTTAAAAATGGTGATAATAAATACAGTCCTCATAAAAAAGGGAATCTATGTGAATCTATTTATAATTCATTTTGATCATTTGCAGTAATTATGTTCTATAAAGTCACTGCAGGCACCAAATTAATGAATACTCAACTATTTTTCCTAGGGGAGTATAGGGTTAGGTTCCTGGGAGACTCTGGTCACATTTAATTTAGCACTTTCTAGAATGGCCCCATGCATAGATTGGTGAATTTCCTCTTCCTTTTTCTGGATGTATTGTATTGCTGATTCAATAACATTGAACTCATGGCCAACAATACTTACGACTCATGCCTGAATGAAGCTTACATAAGACAACATATTTTCTCTGTAAGGCATGTTATAGTCTTTTTGTGCTTAGGAACACTAAATAGCACTACAGCATTAAGCTATGGGGCCATTTTAAAAAGCAAAACTACCATCAAAAAGCATGAAAATTTGAAAAACATGGCACTAAATAGACCTTGATAAGGACACTTGTTTTCAATATGAAAGCTGAAACAAGAAGGCAGGGGATTACCTTGCTTGACCTCAGCTGAAACATGTATAGTAGGGGACTCATTTTTTTCACTGCTCTGCACATTTCTATGCAGACTGTGAAAGTGTCAAGGAGTATTTTAGAGCGTAGGTAAATTCACAAGTTTATAATCTGAAAATAATCAGAATCCATTGTCTCTATGTTGATCTTTCTTTCTTTCTTTCTTTCTTTCTTTCTTTCTTTCTTTCTTTCTTTCTTTCTTTCTTTCTTTCTTTCTTTCTTTCTTTCCTTCCTTCCTTCCTTCCTTCCTTCCTTCCTTCCTTCCTTCCTTCCTTCCTTCCTCCCTTCCTTCCTTCCTTCCTTCCTTCCTCCCTTCCTTTCTTCCTCTCTCCTCTCCCTCCCTTTTTCTCTCCCTCCCCCCTCTCTCTACCCTTTTTTCTCTCCCCCCTCTCTCTCCTCTCCCTCCCTTTCTCTCTCCCTCTCCCTTTCTCTCCCCCCTCTCTTTCTCTCCCTTCCCCCCCTCTCCCTCCATTTCTCTCTCTCTCTTCTCTCCTCCCTTCCTTTTTTTTTCTCCCTCTTTCCCC
>CM053624.1:242609537-242624092 GCA_028646595.1 Phalanger gymnotis
TATCAATTAGAATAGTTTTCTAGGCACCATTCACAACTCACTTACTAAATTAAATACCCTGAGCCTACAGAGGACAAAATTACATGACGTACGGGTAGAATGGATTCCAAGGAAGGACCTTACTCACTCTTAGGAAAAATGGGCTTGTCATAGAAGTCCACCACAGTTAGAATCAGATGATCTTGCTAATGTCCTTGAGCATATCAGTGTATTTTCTGACTTGTCCATTTTGTGCTCTGAGTGAACAAACTGTGGGGAGACTGACTTTGAAGACTAAAGTTGGACTCAAAATAGTTTCACTTGTTTAAGGCCAGCCTTGGTATGTCATCATGTTCATTTAAAACTACAACAACAAACAAAGTAAGGATGTCTCATTTTATGAAATATGCCCATGTGTAAACTTGGCATCTGGACCCCCTAACTGATAAGGCTAGAGTTAAAAAAAAAAGACAAAAGGCAAGCACGACTTACTAAATAGACGTCCAACACAGAGGTGTTATCATCCTGTGTTTCCAGTGTGCTCTGCTCAGAAGTCAAGTAGATGGCACTGTCTTCTAATGTGAAAGTGGAACTTGAAGGTAATCCTTTACTGAAAACACATGAGGAGAAAACAGTGAACATAACTAACCCCAAAAAGAGGAAAAGAAAAAAAAACACCACAAAGTAAGCTGTAAGGACTCAAAGGGAGAAAATCTGCACCCTATTAAGTCCAAAATCAAATATAAAATCTTCTGTTTGGCTTTTAAAGCCTATTATTACCTGGTCCCTTTCTACCTTTCTGGTATTCTTGCACATTATTCACTCCATATAATCTCTGATTCAGTGACTGGCCCCCTTGCTCTTCCTTGCACGTGACACTCTATCTTTTGACCGAATTTTCACTGTCTGTTCGCCTTGCCTCCAATTCTCTCCCTCCTTGTTTTTCCCTCCAGGCCTCTCTGGCTTCCTTCAAGCTCAACTATCCCCTTAACTTTTGTCAAAAATCTTTGAGTTCTTTAGTGACCAGAGGAACTGCTTAACATAAACAGTACCACCACCATCATGTCACATCTTTCTCTTTATTAGCTTAGCATTCAAGGTCCTTTGGCCCCAACCTACATTTTCAGCCTTTTCTTTCACTAGTCCCCTATGCAAAACTCTCCACTCCAGCCAGGGTTGTCTACTTTCTGCTCCCCAAATGTGCCTACATTTTCCTGCCTTGGTACTTTTACTCGTATGTGTCTAATGTTATACTATGGTTGACCACTCACTTGTAGGTACTCAGCCTCCTATTTGACTTGTTCCTATATTTAATCTTAATATCCTATGCTCTAGAGAAATCTAGTAAATTTATTTCTTTCTAATTAGTAAAATAGCAACCCTTTTCTCATTACTTAATCAGCTCAAGCCTCCATCCAAGTTCTTTAATTATTATTTGTCTAATAAATTTGTTTAAATTATTTGTTTAACAAAAAGGAGAAGCCTTTCCCAGTAGTAATTATTTATACTTTTCTGCATAGTAAACCCTTTAATTTTATGTTTAAATATTGAAATGACTAAATATTAAATTTATTAACAAATTTAGTGATAACCAAAACATAATTATTCATAATATTTTGGTGATGAGAAATGTCACAGCCAGAGTTGCCATAAACTCTCACCACAAAGGCAAGTGATTTCTTTTCACTTGTGAAAATGTAGTTCCACACCATTTAGCTTCTATCAAGTAAAGGCTCTTTTAAAAATATCCTCTTTATAAGACAAAATTATTAAAAGCTTTATCAGAAAAGAGCTCTCCATCTCCTTTCTCTCTTTCTTCTCTGGTTTTTCTCCAGTCATGACAGAAAAACAGTTTCTTCACCAGACACACTTCCTGCCCCCCCCCATAATATAGCAGATTGCTACAATATAATAGTTAAGATAGTTCTAACACAAATTTTTTTTTCTCGACCTTCTGTCTTCTCCACAAACTCTATAAACCATCACAATTCGGAAGTCAAAAATACATACTCTTGTCTGGACTTCACATGGAAAAAACACCTCACAATAAGGCCTTTTTTCACCTGTAATTTCCAAATGTCAGTTCAAACTGCTTTTTCCTCAACATTCCCTTTGGCTCTTAAAGATACAGGAACAGTATCTACAATGTTGGTGATAGTACACATATTTTCTCCCATCTATCCCTAGCTTAAGGAAGCTAGTAGTACAGTGAATAAGACACCAGCCTTGGAATCAGGAGGACATGATTCGAATCTGGTCTCAGACACTGTGTTGCCAGGGGCAAATCACTTAACCCTGTTTGCTTCGGTTTCCTTCTCTGTAAAATGAGCTAGAGAAGGAAATGGCAAACAATTCTAGTCTCTTTGTCAAGAAAACCCTGAATGGGATCAGGAAGAGTCAGACTCAACTGAAAAAAATGACCAAACAACAACAAAAACAATCTCTTGTTTATATAAATTCTACTTTGCTTTCAAGGACTACTTTAAATTCTGCTTTCTCTTGGAAACTAAAGTGATTTCCTTCTTCTTTGAAATCCAATAGTGTGCATATATGTCTTTTTTCCCCCAGAATGTAGCATGAGTTTTTAAAGGAACATAGATCTAGAGGTGAGTGGGGCCTCTGAGGTCACCCAGTCTATCCCCTTCATTTTACAGATTAAGAAAGTGAGGCTCATGGAAGTTAAGTGACTTGCCCAGGTTTATACAGGTAGTAAGAGTTAAAGGCAGGATGTGAACCCAGGTTCTTTGATTTCACAGTTAGCATGCTTTTCATTGTGCTGCCCTGTCTCCTTAACGAGCATATAAATTTTGTCTTATGTATCTTCAGCTTGTCTTGCATATTCTAGGTGTTCAATAAATAGTATAGTGGAAAGAAGGCCGGATTTAGACTAAGAAGACCTGAGTTTGAATCTGAGTTCTGTCCTTTATTAGCTATGCCACAATGGACAAGTTACTTAACTTTTCTGGGCCTCACCTACCTCATCTGTAAAATGAGGGAGGTTGGATTTGGTTACATCTGAATTTCCTTCTGGCTCTAAATCTCTTGCCTTACATTAGATATTTGCTGAATGATTGCAAATTTTGGGAAATACTGAGGCTTTTGATTTTAAGATTTAATCCAAACAAAATAATTTAATTGTACCTGGAAATAATGAAGGGTATGTTTTGCATTTGGTTCAATTCATTTTTCCCCATATAGGACAATGGAAAACAAACTTTTGCTTCTCAGTGACATAAGAAGACCTACACCTTGCTTCAGACATGCCCTCCTTTATCTACTTCCAAGGCCTTAACTAGGGTAAGGCACCTGGAGATTTGTCCAAGGGAGAAAATGTAGACAGCATTGAGAATATTGTACCAGAACATGCCTTCTTCTCTTTGACCCTTGCTCCTGCCCTCATGACAGTCAAGTTTCAGGGCATGCTTCTTCTCCTTTCAGTAGCAAATGGTACAACAGTTTGGATTTCTTCCCCCTAGTCACCACACCCCAAAAGTAAGCCCACTACTAATTGCCTCTGATGAAAAGCTAGCTCTGTCAATCTTCCTGTCTTGTTTTTAAAAGAGGTGAAAGCATCACTTGGTTCAGTTGACAATCTCCTGTCATGAGCCCTCACAACTACTTTCTTTCCTGGATTTAAGTTATTCATGAGTTTTCGATGGACATTACTTGGAAAACTATTGTACACAGCACATTGTGCGATGACCAACTTAGCTCCTCTCAACAATGCAATGATCTAAGACAATTCCAAAAGACTTATGATGCTGTCCACATCCAGAGAAAGAACTATGGAATCTGAATGCAGATCAAAGCATACTATTTTTCCTTTTTTTTTCTTTCTTGCGTTCTTTCCCTTTGGTTCTAATTCTTCTTTACAACATGGCTAATGTGGAGATATATTTAATATGATTATACATGTATGGCCTACATCAGATCGTATGCCTTCTTGGGGAAGGGGATTGGGAAGGAGGGTGAGAAAATTTAAAACTCAAAATCTCATAAAAATAAATGCTGAAAACTAAAATTAAATATTTTTTTTTAAAAAAGAAGATTATCGTACAACAACCAATATTGTTGAATTACCCATTGAGTCAGAAATAAGACAATGCAGAAAATAAAAACTTTTGCTTTTAAATTAGCGAGATGCCTTTTAGTCATCTTTTGTATAAATCAGGAATCTATTCATAGTTCCCCTCCTCTCATTCCTTGTTCATGTGATATTTTCTCCTGTTAGAATATAAGCTTCCTGATAGGTAGCTCTCAACGTTTTCTAGGATACATTACAAACTTCTCAGCTTAGTACTTAAAGCCCTCCACAATCTGACTCCCAACTACCTTTCTGGGTTTATGTCAAATTATTTCCTCCATTTTCAGCTAAACTGGCCCAATAGAGATAACCCCCAAACCTGTCATCCCATCTCCCGCTCCTTTGCCTTTGCATAGGTGGTCTCTCTAATGTGGCATGCACTTCTACGTATATTAATCAATATATATGTTGAATCAAGAAAGACTTTCACTTTGGAGGTGTTTGGAACTAAATTGTAAGAAACCCAGCTTTAATGTGTATGGATGGACTTGTATATGTTTATTTTCACTAAAATATTCTTATAAAATAGAATGATTAAAGTAAAAAAGATGAAGTAAGGAATAAATCATTGAATCTGACTATAAGTACATAAGAAACTAACTGCACATTCTTCCTTTCTTATACCTCTCCCCATAGATAACAGAGGCAAACTGTTCTATAACAGGTTTCTATTTGTGTGTCTAGGCTACTGATCAATTTAGAGTCCTCTTTCTCATCAGCTCTGGCATTTGGGAATGTTCTGGCTATTGCCCTGGGGGGGGGGGGTTGTTGGTTTTTTTTTAAGTGTTCAGCTGATCTCCTGGGCACTGTGCCCATTTGGGTTTAATATCTGTTTACTTTTGATGAGTGATTCCAAGATTTTCCTTTGGGGTAGTCATTTATAAGCCGCCCAGCCATCTCTCTCAAAGGAAGATTTTATCTTGAAAAACCAGTAAGTCCATTGACAAGACCATAAGGTTTACTGTTAACTTATACATTTAGAATGAAAGATTAGTTTTCAGAAGTAACACAATTGAATATTCTTAATACTGGATTTTTCCAATCTTTCCTTTTAAAAATATTTTATTGAAATTCTTTTTTTTTTAAAAAAATATTAATATCACCTCCCAGCGATTCCCTCTATGCCTCAAGTATCCTTCATTGCACTAAATGCAGACAAGCAAAAGAAATCAACACAATGATTTGTGTCATTGACTTGGCTGTGTCTGAGAGTACACATCCCATTCTGCATCTCTAATCTAATAATGCTTCTCTTTTGAGTGGAGGGAAATGTGCTTCATTCTGAAGTTGACTGGTTACTATACTGGTTAGAGTTTTGAAATTTCTTGGTGTTACTTTCCTTTATGGTAGACATCATATAAATATTTCTCCAGGTTCTGCTCATTTTATTCTCCAATCAGCACATACAACTCTTCCCAAGTTTCCCTGAACTTTCCACATTCTTCATAGTATAACAATTTCTCACTAGATTCATGTACCCCTGATTTATTCAGCTACTTTCCTTCTTGTTTTTTGCTACTATGAAGTGACACTATAAATATTTTTGTATATATGGGATTTTTCTCTCTATCTCTGACCTCCTTTAGGTACATGCCTAGAAATGTTATACTGAGTCAAAGGGTATTTATAGATGGCTGATTAAAAAATAACATAATTCTAAAATTTTCATTTTCAGAATAGCTCAACCAGTTCACAGCTCCACCAGTAGTTTGTCTCAAACATTTCCATCTTTTGTCAATTTTATGGGTGTGAGGTGAAACCTTAGAATTATTTTAATGTGCATCTCTCTTATTCATGATCTGAGCATTTTTTTATGGTTATCAATAGCTTGCATTTGTTTCTGAAAGCTGCTTGTACAAATCCTCTGAGCATTCATCCATTGGGGAAAGATTCTTATTCTTCTTTAAATTTTTTTACTGCTGTCTGTTGTTTTTACTTTGCCAAAATTTCTTCTATTACCTTTCTCCCACCCCCTTCCAGAAAGCCATTACCTAGATCAAACATTTTCTAAGGAAAAAGAGAAAAAAATATGTGAAACTGATCAATATATTGAAAAAGTCTAAAAATACATGTCATGTTCTATAGCCATGGACCTTCCCTCTCGACAAAGGAGTGCAGTGGTGATATCTTTTCAGAATTCTTTTACTTGGGAGCTTGCTTGTTCTTCATAATTTTGCAGCATCTATTTTTAATTGCTTTGTGGTTGTTCTTTGCATTTACATTGTTGTAGTCATCACATATATTGTTTTTTTGGCTCTGCTTATTTTACTTTGCATCAGTTCATATAAGGAATGGCTTTTTATTCTTCTATTTTGCAAACCGATTTCTTATGTAACTTGGACATCAGATTTGTAACAAATATAGTGGGTGCTTCCAACCTACAGAACCCAGTTTCCCTGTGCCCATTAGCCTCATGCTTCAGAACTATCTAGGTAATGTGAAGCAGAGGCAAATATAATTTGTTTCTAACTGCACAGGGGCCAGTTTATGATTCTCAGTTCTGCTGTTTCACAGACTTACAGACTATAGGAACAGATTCAAACCCAGAATGGGCGTTGGAGATCAATTCATCCAAAACCCCTCACTTTACAAATGGTAAGGCCCAGAGAATTGAAGTGACTAGTATAAATCATTCAGGTATTAAAGAAACAATGACAGGATTCAAACCCAGGTCCTCTTATTCCACATCCAGCAAGTTTTTCACCATTCCACTCTTCTTCCCCTCCCAGTAAGCAGGGAAATGAACAAAACTTTATCCACCCCCAATCTGCAGAAGTCAGAAAAGCCTCTAGTTACATGAATTCTACCTTCCCTTGTTCCTTTTGGAGAGCAGAATAATAGAATATACACTGTGCTGGCTATCAAGTTTTTTGTTTTTAAAATCCATCTGAGTCAGAGCTCTCCCAGAGGCAGACACTAATGGCCCTCTGATGTCACATTGGTTTTTCTGTCATTTACAAAAATGCTTATTTCTTTTAGCAGCAGCATTAGTCTAGCCTCATCAGCCAACGTTAGCCTTGCAGGAATGCTGAGAGGAGTTATCAATAATCTTCCCAGGCTAGAACACTCAGATTTCCCCTTGCAAAACTAATGAATGCTTTATGGCCTGTCTCTTGCCACATATATTCAGGGAACATGCGGTACTAACCTCACTTCTTTCCCTCCCAATCATCCTGTCCTTTCCCTCTCTTTAGCATAGTCTTTTCTTTCCTTAAGTAAAACAAGATACATGTTTCGCCAGATGGTTAGTTGCTTGTCCCTGCTTGGGCTTATGATTAGATCTGCTTACATGGGCAGATTCATTAGAATATCGCTTGACACTATGTAAGAGGATGTTGAAGATTTCTTCACTTTTAGAAAAAAAAACAAACCTATGAATGTAGTCTAGCTTCATCTTATATACCTGTAGATACTTGATTTGTACATACAGATATAGCTCTAGGGCTGGGAGGGGTTTCAAAAGCCATTTACAATAATCCTCTTATTTTATGGAGAAGGTGAGGAACAGATTAGTTATTCTTTGTACAAGGTCACAAGGATAATTAAATGGCAGGGTTGGAACCCTCTCCTCTGATTCTAGGCTCCGTGTTTTCTCTGCTATACCAGGCTGACTCTCAAGAGAAGGGAGACGGCTTAGAACATCTGTCATGGATGCTGTGGTAGGACCCCGCCCCCCCGCCCCATCTTATAAGGACAAAACAACAGGACCCCTATGCAGCAATGAATAAGGAGCTCAGATTTGATATCATAAATTTGTAGTAGACCCAGCCTGCACAATTGTGTGATTCAGTAGATATATAGGTAGAAAGCTAAATAAAGCATTTATTAAATACATGCTTACTATGTGTCAAGAATTATGCCAAGTGTTGGAATAAATACAAGCATGGTCCTTGCCTTCAAAAAGTTTATCTTCTAGTGGGGGAAAGACCATATATAAAGGGGAACTAGAAAGGAGTGAGGGAGGTGGCATGGTATGAAGACTGCTGAGAAGTGGAGTGGAGACCTGAGCAAGATAAGGTGAAAGCTAACCCAAGAGAGCCAGGGACCCAAAGAAGTCCAACGTTGAGTAAAGAGGGAGATGAGGCTGATGGGAGGAGTATAGGCAACACAGCAAAGATATGGCTGGGAAGTGGGGCAAGTAGGAATAGAGGAGGTAGTTGGTGAGAGTAACTCACTGTTGGGGCTTGGTTAGGCACAGGAAAGGGAGTTCAAAGGCAGACAATAGTGTATTGATTTGATAGATCGGTTATTTATTCCAGAGGTATGTACTTTAATTCCATTTCAAGGTGGCCCAAGTTCTTTAGGATTTCTGGATATGCTAACTCAATTCAGTTCATTTCAATTTGACAAATATTTATGGTGCCAATCATTAAAATGCTAATCTTTGAGGAGGATGACTAAAAAGGAGTAAATTCTGAGTAGCCAGAATCAGAGATCTCATTTGAAGTTTGATTATTTCAGCCAAGAGGTTAAATTGGCCCTTTTTTGAGCCGCCATTAAGTTTTTTTGGGTCTCTCTGGGCTGTGTGATATTAATTGTCAAGAGCATGAGTTTTCAAGCTTCTGGGTCAAAGATGATGCTTCTACACCTTGAGTATATAAGCTCTTCTCTGCTCTTTGATGTAATCTCTCCTCTTGGATATAGTGCAGCAAATATTTCTAAACCAGTTCAAAGGGCCAGAAAAGATATTAATTGCTTTAAAGAGCAATGTATCTGTGATAGTGCTGCTTTTTTAAGCCACAAAAATGCTGGCATGTTTTTCTTTATTCTCCTAATCCTACTTAGGGATGGAATGTTATTTTTAAGACAGTGAAATTTGCAACTTCTAACAAGGAAAAAAATAGCGGCAGTCTCTTTTTAGTATCATTTGATCATTTTAGTCCAAAGCATGGGTTTAATTTTTCTTCTGTTTCTCTAGATAGCATAATGTAATGTTTGAGAAGCTAAATCATCTGCCTACAATAGAGTCTTATGGGACAAATGGCACTTTGAAGTTGATATGTCGTGAGGAAAACAAACTACTCATTGCCAACATTGGTATTTCCAATGAAATGAAATTGAAGTTGCTAATGGAATCAGCAAGAACTTGGGAGGAGCCAATGGTGGTCTCTGCCCTAAACAGAGCAAACATTTTCCAAGAGCCTTTGGAATAAAGATATTTCCTGCCCTTGCTAGGAATCCCTAAGGACCATGAGACTGTTCCATGTGACTTGGAAGCTAAACCTTCGATATGTGTAATGTCTCTTAAATATCTTTTGTTTAAAAGGCAATCAGGGTTAAGTAACTTGCCCAGGGTCACATAGCTAGTAAGTGTCTGGGGCTGCATTTGAACTCAGGTCCTCCTGACTCCTGAATGTAATTTCCAGTGGCAAGCATTTTCTTTTCCAGGTGTTCAGTAACTGGGGCAACAGGGCCTACAGATTCAAGGTTGTGACTTTACAAGGACTGTTTCCCAGGGTGATAGTTCTAGGCAAGGGCTGGAAGCATCTTTATTCCCAAGGTTCTTTGTTTCAAGATTCTGGCCATTTCCATTGAAAGCTGAAGGGAAGTGGCAGTCAAGGCCAAGGCAGAGGTTTCACTTATGAGGCACATGCTGTGTACTGTCTCTCCAACAGAGTGCTCAGTCCAAATAATTCTCCTTCCATATAGCATCTCAATGACAGAATTCCCAGAGCAAACGCATCTGAGTCAGGCATTTCCTTAACTGCGTGGTACTTTCATACATTTCAATGGATTTCACATCTATGTGGGTAATCCTCTTAAAACAATAGATCACAAACCAACCATTCTTTTTTCTTTATTAATTTATTTATTTTTAGTTTTCAACATTCACTTCCTTGTTTTAAATCATCCCCCCCATGGCATGCAATCTGATATGGGCTCTACATATGCATTCCTATTAAACATATTTTCACATCAGTCATGTTGTATAGAGGAATTAGAACGAATGGGAGTAACCATGAGAAAGAAAAACATAAAACAAAACAAAACAAAAAGGGAAAACAGTATCTTTTGATCTGCATTCAGACTCCAAACCAACCATTCTTATCTATCATTTGTTACTTTTGCCCTGATCTTCCTGTAAAGCCATCAGAGGATGACTAACCCTTTTACCTCTTCTGAGCAATTCCTCATCGGAGACTTGCTCACCCAAAGTCACACATGTAGTAAATATCAGATGTAGGATTTGAACCTAGGTCCTCTTGACTCCGTAGCCAATGCTGTTGTCATAGGTTCACCAGTTTGGGAAAACCACCATCTCATCTTTTCATCTTAAGTAAATGAACTTATGAATAAGAAAACTTTCATCCTTCAGATAGTGGCATCAATTATATCCTAGGCTCTCAAACAAAAATGTCAGAAATATCTAAAACAACAATAACATTTTAGAAGATGACTTCTTTCTGTTTTACCAATTACAAATTATACTTTACTCTGAAGTAAAGATCCTCTATGCTATGGTAGGGCTGTTTCATCAGAATTTGTGCCTTTGCTTTCAGGACATATCAGTTCAGCCCTGATTTGACAAAAAGGCGTAAAATTGAAGTGACCATACTTAGGTATGTTAGGGGCACTGTCTGTCAAATACCAAAGTAATTATAAGCTTTCAACCTCAGAAACCGCTAGAGAAAATAGTATTCAACTGGATTACAACAAAACTCTGCTTTCATCATCGTTTTGTGTGTGTTTCAATTACTACAAGTAGCAAGCAGGGTCATGGGTATTAGAAAACCTTAAGCGGGATTGATTTTTCATGGGCCTGCTACCTTAAAAATGGAGTGGATTGACAGTGGGCTCCTTTAGCATGACCAGAACACTACCAGACTGATTTCAAGCTCTGACTTGAATGATCAGCAAATGCTATGGAAACTGTCTGTCTTTGCTAGACAGGCTAACAGCTCGATGAACACTGTCTCGAGCCATTAGCAACAGGACAATATGCAGTTTGGAAATGGGTGGATGGAGTGCCCCCAATGCCACTAGCGGCAGAGAAGCCTACAAGTAAAAATCAAGATAAATTTTCTGGATTGTTTGAATGAATTGGGAAATTTCAGGGTTTGTGCTGTTTGCCTCACTAAGCGGATGAATCAGATTTGATTTTTATTTTCGCATCATGTTCATAGGATCCCAGATAGGAACACAGATCTAGAGCTGGAAAGGATGAAAGAAGTCATTTAATAATCTAGCCATCTCATCTGACAAATGAGGAAACTGAGGCCCATTAAGAACAAGTGATTTGCCCAATGTAGTATCAGTAGGAGAGGCAGAGCTGGGATCTGAAGACAGATCCTTTGTCTGTAAAGCTAGTATACCTTCCACTCTACTCCAGGCAGCTGGGCGGTGCAGTGGGTGTGGACTCAGTACCACCTGAGTTCAAATACAACCAAAGACATTTGACAGCTGTGTGATCCTGTGCAAACCACTTAAGCTCACTGCACACCTCAGTTTCCTCATCTGTAAAAGAGGAATGATTACGACATCTACCTCCCAGGGTGAGGATAAAATGATATTTGCAAAGCACTGTGCAAACTCCTTCAAGCACTATAAAAATGCATATTATGACTATTACTACTACTCTTACCCACATGCATTCTGAACTCAGGGTTAATACGGAGTAGGCATACAAGCATGCCCATAAACTGTCCCCTCCCTCCCCTCTCCCCCACCATAAACCTTCTTAAAAAAAAATGAAAGATTTTAAAAGTCAAAGATTATAGTACCTTGACGGTAATATAGTGTGATTTGGGGCTCTTTGATTATGGTAGGTTTAGACAGATAGGTGGCAAACCAGCCTGTTTCTGATAAGAATAAGAAGGAATGCATTACTCTATTCAAAGCGGCAGGTAGAGAGACCCATCTGCCTCATTTACTGAAAATCCCGTCAGGACTTTGGAGTGTATATTTAAATGGCCTTTAAGTGTTAGCATTTTGGCTCCACTGACTGAGCCCTCGTCTGGTATTTAGGAACTCTCTGAAGACTGAAGAAGTGACTTTGACCAGACGTGTCTATGTGCCAGACTTTATGGAATTCTACCTTTAAAGGAACATCAAGACGGACCAATTAATGATTAAACACTTTGGAAAAATAGAACAAAATATATTACATAGGATGGCCAAATACTACAGTTGTTTCACGCGTCTTGTTATTTCACATGCACAAAAGGGGTAGTAAGAGTTGGCATGGAGTAGCGGATTGAGAGCTGGTCTTGAAGTTAGGAAGTTTTGGGGTTCAAATCCTGCCCTGGACATTGGTTGTGTGATCCTGGGCAAGTCACCTAACCTCTCAAGGTCTCAGGTTACTTTTTGATTGGCCATGCAACTGCAGACCTGAATTTTTAAAGGAAGTTTCTTCACCAAGAGTTCCCTAGACCAATGAAATCACAGTCTAATAAAGAATAAAAAAAAAAAAAAGAGATGGGTCATATAGTCCTAGACAAGTGCCTCAGTGTAGCATAGATACGAATCTGTAGTCTTGTAGCTATGTCAGTGGAATGAAAGCCCTGTTACTTCTTACCAAACCAGAAAGCCAAAAGGGCTTTAGGGACCGACCTAGCTCAGTACAGAGATGCTCATCATTGGAATACTGTTTTACTGGGATATAGGAAAAAAAATAACCAGTAGCTTATGAAGATTTATCTACCTAGGGATCACTGGAAAGATCATAGGATATTAGGATTGTAAAGGACCCTGGAGGCCATTCGGCCCAAACCTGTGACTGTGTAGATAAAGGAAGTGCACCCGTAGAGATTAAATTACTTCATGCAAAGTCACATAGGTATGTGGTGAGTGAAAGATGAAATGACTGAGGAAACGCAGGTTTGAGATTCTCGATAGTGCAGTGGATAGAGTGCTGGGTCCAAAGTCTGGAAGCTTCTAATTCCTGTGTTTAAATCTGGCCTCAGACACTTACTAGCTGTGTGACCCTGGGCAAGTCATTTAACCCTGTTGTTTGCCTCAGTATCCTTATCTGTAAAATGAGCTGGAGAAGGAAATGGCAAACCACTCCAGTATCTTGGCCAAGAAAACCCCAAAAGGAGTCACAAAGAGTCGGACATGACTGAAATGACTGAACAACAAATGCCAATTGCCTAGAATAGGGTCTTCCTCAGTTCCCACCATCACTTGCTGTTTTAATTCCCTCGGCCACGAGGTAGCAAAGTTGAAAATTGAACCCAAGTCCTCTGGCTTCAAATCCAAGACTTTCCCTACCGCAAAAGTGACAGATCATCAAAGTACTAAAAGCATCAAAGGATCATAGAACTAAAGAGGGAAGAGACCTCAGAGGCCACTTAGTTGAGCCCCTTCACTTTACAGATAAGGAAACTACATCAGAGATTGTCACCTGGGAATGGAGTGAGGACAATTTTCAAGATCTGGCTATAATATTAAGAGTGTAAACAAACAGCTTAACTGGAGCCACACTTTCCTTATCTCTAAAATGAAGCCAATCATATTTTTACTACTACCTCACATATGAGGAAAGAACTTTGTAAACTGTTATATATATTTGAGCCATTTTTTGTACTTAGAGCAATTTATAAACATCAAAATGGTATTTCAAGGAAAAAAATTCAAGTTGCAGATTCTTTTTACTTATGATACTTATTCCTAGTAAAAGGTTAAATTATGAGAACATGGATAATGTGTGTCCTTGGCCCTTGTACAGCCTTTATATCATCTCTCTCTCTCTCTCTCTCTCTCTCTCTGTCTCTCTCTATCTCTCACCTCCCCACCCCCTCTGGCAATCAAAGTTAAGTGACTTGCCCAGGGTCACACAGCTAGTAAGTGTCTGAGACCAGATTTGAACTCAGGAACTCCTGACTCCAGGGCCAGTGCTCTATCCACTGTGCCACTTAACTGCCTATGTAATTTTTTTTTCATGCAATGTCAAATAGTTTTAGAAGAATTAAAGTTTAGATTTTTTTTTTGGTGGAGGGGAGTTTGGACCTGTGGTTTAGTCAGTGTAACTGACTGGTAAGGAACTTCCTCTACCACTGGAGATAAGCATCTTCTCTGAAATTTATAGTCTCAGAAAGCTTCCTAGGGATATAGAGGGACTTGCCCTAAGTCACAGGGCCAGCATGTGTCAGAAGAGGGAACTGAACAAAGGTATTCATATGCGCTTGAGGCTACTTCCTATACTGTGTCATACTGCTCCCAAAGTCTAGATTACAGCAAAGTATTTATTCAAAGACGACATGGTACTCAACACCTTTAAGTAGGGTTAGGCTTGGCTATTTTTAGCCTCTCTCCCATTCCAGTTAACTATTTAAAAACACTAAGGCTGGTTTTGTTTAACCGTACCACTAACTTGTGTTCACCCCTCCTCCCGAACCTCTACCCTCCTAATTATACTCATGGCGAAGACACAGGATTATAGAAGTACCAAATTTGAGAATTGGAAGGGACCTTTTTTTTTTTTATTAACATCTTTAGTTTTCAGCATTAATTTTCACATGCGTTTGAATTACAGATTTTTCTCCCCATTTCC
>CM053624.1:242624592-242673275 GCA_028646595.1 Phalanger gymnotis
TCCTGCTTCCCTCTGCCCCTTTGTGGGTTCTGTTGTTCTAGAATTGGTTCAGAGCCATTTTTTCATAGGTTTTTGGAGGGACTTGGAGGGGAGCTCATGCCAGTTACTGCTTTCCAGTCACCATCTTGGCTCCGCCCCCCGAGAATCTGGAAGGGACCTTTTAATTGAGTATTTGTCACACTCAACATATAGCCCTCATTATTTATTAGCATGGATCTTTAAGCAAAGATAAATGGCATTTTGATAAGAATTTTGAAAGACAAAATTAGTTCTTTGTTTTCTTGGCTGAATCTTCCTCTGGATCATACCCTCTAACTGGAGGTGTCTTTCTGGGTTCTGTCCTGGGCCTCTTTTCTTCCCCTCTCTCCCTCTTCACTTGATGATTGCATCAGCTCTCATGGATTTAATTACCATCTTTATGTTGATGATTCTCAAATCTACTTTTCTTGCCCCACTTTCTTTTCCAACCTCAAAAATCTCACATCTCCAACTGACAAGGCATCAAAATAGGATTATGGTGGAGGAAAAGGTGGAACCATAAGGAGTTAAATCTTGGTACAATTTTAGCACAATCTATTCAAGGTGCTGCTTCTGTCAGAATCATTCCTGCTGCCAGCATCACTCTGTACAGATAGCTGAAAAAAGGTATATGCCTCCCTATGCAGCATGCATAGATCAGGAAATAGGAAATGAAATTTAATTCCTAAGAGATAACAAATCCTGATAAACTGAAGTTAATTATGCACCAGCAAGAGTTTTTAGACATTAGAGTCTTCCTAGGATGTGACTCTTAAAGAAAGCCCTTAAGTAGACAGGGACATAGAAAGGGATGCTTATTTTTCTGATAAACTCCAGAGAAGTGAGAAGCAATAGAAATAAAGAAGAGAAACACACACATACATGTGCCAGCTCTTGGGAGGTAAACATGTTTTCCCTTACAAACATGGCTCTACTATATAAAAGACAACACCCTCCCTCCCTCTCTCCTATTCCTGTGGTTGTCAGTAATAAAAGTAAGAGATTGGGTGGCTGTTTTTACTTTTGCTCATTCATTACAAAGAGGCACCAGCACCAGATGCTTCAATAAATTACAGAACTCTCATAACATTTTCAGTTTTCTGTTTGTGAGTCATAGAACTTGTCTGCATATGCTTTTTCTTTGTGGTTCATGTTTCTTTCTCTTCTAGAACTTCCTTCTCCAAGCTGTTTACTGCTTCTCAGTTGACTCCCCTGCCCCGTACATATCAAGTGCTCTACGAATACATTCCAATTTGACAAAATTAGTTCTAGAGGAAGTCATTAGATTGAATTCAATTTTGATTTTTGGTACTTGCATCTGCCTAATGTCATGGCAACACAGCAATGGTACCAACACACTTAGAGATGTGTGCGTGATTCCTTCCTTCCTTCCTTTTTGCCTCCTTCTCTCTCTCTCTTCCTTTCTCCCTTCCTCTCTTCTTTTCTCTCTCCCTTCCCCTTCTTCCCATCCTCCTTTTTTCCCTATCCATCTCTTCCTTCCTCTCCCTTTTCTTTCCTCCTCTCTGTCCCTCCCTTTTTCCTTCCTTGTTTTCTTCCTTCCTCTCTCTCTTGCTCCCTCTCTCCCTCCTTGCCAAACCTAGTTGACCATTTTTTGGATAAAGAGTTAAAATACTGCAATAGAGAATGTCAGAGGCAAGAGGCTTCCTCTTAGGTAAAAACACATTACCCTTCCCCTAGCCCAGCCCTAATCCCAACACCCTTAAAGAAATTCAGAAAATGAAAGTCTTGTGAGAGTGGTGGTGATAATAAACTCAAATTTAGTGGCTCGCACTTTAGAAGCCCTCTCTTCATGGAGGACTTTGCTTCTTTTTTCCCCTTATGTTTTAGAAATTAAATATTACTTTTTTTGTTAATAGGAATTTATTTTCTCTCTCTTCTACTTTCTACCTCATTGGGAAAAAAAGAAGAAAAACAAATTATTAGAAAAAACATACACAGCTAAGCAAAACAAACTCTTTCACTGGACATGTTTAAAAATACAAGTTTTATTCTGCACTCTGAGCTCATCACCTCTCTGTCAGGAAGTGGAGCGTGTGCTTCCTCTATGATTCTCTGGAATAATGGATGGTAACTGTGTTGATCAGAGTTCACAAGGGTTATAGCACCAGGCCTGCAATCAGGAAAATTTGAGTTCAAATCTGGCCTTAGACATTTACTAGCTTTGTGTCAAGTCACTTAACCTTTGTTTGCTTCAGTTTCTTCATCTTTAAAATGCGGATAATAGCAGCACCTACCTCCAAGAGTTGTTGTGAGATCAAATGAACTAATAGAGCCCAGCACATAATAAATGCTATATAAATGTTAGCTATTTCCCTCTCTTAGTGTTCATCTATTTCCAAATGGAGGGAAAAAACTCGAGCCTTTTAAAGAACAAATGGACATTTGGAAAATGGAAGAACATTTCTTTTTGTTCTTCTCAAATCTAAATCTTGCCCCAGGGTAATACTGCGCCAACACACCGATGAGCCAGGAGTTCTATCACAATTATTAATGTTGCTGAAACTCAGGCTAGGTCTATACACTACCATGACAACGAGGTTAAAAAGTAAAACAATTCAGCTGGCTAACTACCTAGAAACAACACAGCACAGTGAATGGGAAATTGAACTCAGAGCCAAGAAGATCTGGCTTCAAATCCTGCCTCAGAAATTTACTGATTGTGTGACCCTGGACAAATCACTTAATTGCTCTGTGCCTCAATTATCTCATCTGTTAAATGAGAGAAGTGAGGTTGGATTTGATGACCTTTAGGGTTCCATTCTTGTTCTAAATCTATAATCCTATGATCCTTAAAAGAAAAAAAAAACATAACACCCAACGACTTAACTAAGTTTTCCTCCTTTGTAAAATGAAAGGTCTGGACTTGCTGACCCTTAGGTCCCTTCCTGCCCTAGACCCTATGAGCTTTATTACCAGTTGTGGCATTATAGGGATAGTCTCAGCCTCAAACTGAGTTACTACATAGTGCTTACTCAATTAAAAACTCCATAAGATAGCTCTAAAAAATGGGGCTGGAGGAGCTTGATTAACAGATGCTTTTCTGCATTTAATGTACTGTCTACCTCTCCAGAATACTCTCAGCCCCTCAGAAACTATGACGCTAGAAATACTTCTGCCCCCAGGGCCTGTAACATGGTTTGAATGAGACAATTTCCTGTAATTTGGCAGGAAAAAAGTCACCACCTATGGTTAACATCCAAAGCTTAGGCAAATTTTGTTACCAGGACGTATTGAATAAAGACCTAAAAGACTTGGCATGTTTCCCAGACTTGGAAACCTGTAATTAGCCATATCTGTAATTCTGGACAGCACAATGAAAAATTTCAGTGAAAACTCCAGAATTTATAGATCTGTTGGGAAGAGGCAGGTTGGAGGGTACTCCAGAGTATCAGAAGGGAAACTTTTCTCGAAATGAAATGCCATGATGGAAAAGCCTTAAATTTATTATGCCATGGGTTTATTATTACTTTTTTAAAAACAAAAAAAAAGCAAGGAGATATGAAGTAGGAACTGTTATATCTTGGTGAGGATTTATATCCTCTATGGATCTGAGGGAAAAATGGAGGGTAGGAGAAAAATGATGCTAAATGGGAGAATAATGGTCTAGCCCTAGTTCTGGTACCACTTAGCTGTGTGACCCTGGGCAAATCCCTTAATCTCTAGCCTCAGTTTCTTCACCTGTAAAACAAAGTGGTTGGATTACATGCTATATGAGTGAAAATGACTTTCAATTCTAATATTTTAAATCTCAGAACCCTAAACCTGAAGGTCAAATTTAGACTGGCTATATCTGCCGTAAGATTCCCGATTTTGTTGGTTTTTTGGGGGGAGGGGTGCTGTGAGCATAGGATGAGACTGGATGGGTGATTTCACTGGTATAGGGAATCCCAAAGGAAATTCTGTCAATGAAGATAGGCACGTTTTCAGCAGCTTCGTGTGAGAATTGCCTAGAGGTTAAGTGGCTTTCCCAGGGTCACATGTAGGAGAGAAGTGCAGCTTGGACCCAACTTGCATCTTCATTGTGAGACCAATCCTCTGTTTACCCTGCCAAGCTGCCTTTTGAGTGAATAAACGTGCCCTTGACTTAGAAGGCTGTTGAGAGAATGGTGAGAGCTGGATGACGGAGGGAATGGAGAGATTCAGCACTCATTTGCCTTGCATGAAAGGCAGAACACTGGGCTAGGCCTCAGGAGGTAAAGGATTCTAGCACTGATTCTGTACAGCATTAATGAACTGTGGGATTTTACTGAATAGTGCCTGTCAGTACTTGTAAAGTATGGGTAACTGCTCCCCAGTAGGGACAGACAGTATTAAGATGAAAACATCCAAGTCATTTGGAGGAAGGCATGCAGAACACACACACACACATACATACACACAAGCACATATCATATGACTGTAGATTATATAAACCTCATGCTGCAAAGAAAACCATTATCTCACCAGACAGCAGTGAATTTTACCCATTTAAGGCCTATACGCTTAGAACAACCTCTGATAGGAGGTCACTTAATGTACTATTTAGTTTTCTGTAGAAGGTAATTTCCCATATGCTACCAGGATGGGAGCCCTAAAAGGTCCTACCTGCATGAGTAGGGTAAATTGTTTACTTTTACAAAGTCCTATTCATAGGATCGGGCCAATTTCTAAGTGTTTATAGAAGGCTAGTCATGCAAATTAAATGAATGCAAACTGCATTCATAGGAAATGCTAGCTGTTTACCCCACCCCCCTCCCGCCCCAGGAAGAGATATGCTGATTACTTTTGAGAAAAAATTTTAAGGTTAAAAAAACACACCAAAACATGAAGAGTATCTATGAAGTCAATTTTAAGGAGATAATAAAGCCTCTCTGTCTTTGGTTAGCAACCCTCTGAGGAAGGAAAAAACTAGTGCAATATAAAAGTGAACATTTGACTAATGGCGAGTGACAGGTGATACCAACTTATAAATAAGCCATCATATATTTTCTCTGCCTTGCAGAGTTGGAAACACATACCCGTCATATATTCTTTCATTCAAATATCTGGGGAGCTCCTGCTACACACACGGCACTATTCTAGGTATTACTGTGAAAAACACAAAGGTGAAAAATACAGGTAATTTGCCCTTGAGGAAGTACTATCTTGGAGGGGAGCTAGGGAATGCATATAGATAACTATAATGCAGGGTAGAATGTGGAGAAGAAGCAACAAGGTAAGAAGCATTTAGAGAGGGAGAACAAGAAGGATAGGGAGATGACTTTTGACTGGAAGAGAGGGAGGAAATTAGGAAATGCCCGATGCTGCTGGGGCTCAAAGGATTTCAACAGGTAAAGATGGAGAGTGGGTGTGAAATATATGTTACAGACAGGAAAATTATTGGCAAAATCAGGTGGGAAAGGATAGGGCAAATTCAAGCAACAGTAAGCAGAGGAGTGCAGAGGGGTTCAAATGCCAAGCTTACACATTTATTAAGCACCTACTATATGCCAGGCACTGTGCTAAGAGCTGAGAATACAAAGAAATGGTAAAAAAAAGTTTCTGTAACCAAGGAATTCACAATCCAATGGGGAGACAGCATACAAACAACTATGTCTAAATAAGAATATATATATGTATGTATATATACACACATACACATACATATATGTTGCAGATAATCTCAACAAGGAAGGCACTAACATTAAATGGGATCAGGAAAAGCTTCCTGTAGAAGGTAGGATTTCAGCTGAGACTTCAAGGACTCCAGAGAAGCCAGGAGGAGAAGATGAGGAGGCAAGGGGGTGGGGTTGGGCAGTCAGTAAAAATGCAAAGAACAAGGGGCCACAATGCCTTATGTAAGGGATAACAAGGAATCTAGAGTCCCTTGATTGTAGAGTATGTGGAGTAATGTAAGGTGTAAGAGGTCTAGAAAGGTAGCAAGTGGCCAGGTTATGAAAAGTTTTAAAAGCCAGAGGATTTTATATTTGACTGTAGAGGTGATAGGGAGCCCCTAGAGTTTACTGAGTGGGAGGGGATCTGGTCAGACAGGCTTTAGGAAGATCACTTTGACAGCTGAGTGGAGGACAGACTAGGTTGGGGAGAGTCTTGAAGCAAGGAGACTAACCAGCAGGTTAACCTGATGTGTCCCTGAAGGCAAGAGTTGGGGGCAGTAATATATATGCTCGTGTGTGTGTGTGTGTGTGTGTGTGTGTGTGTGTGTGTGTGTGTGTGTGCATGTGTGTGTGTGTAGACAGAGGTGGATTGTGGGAAAAGATAATGAGTTCAGGTTAGGATATAATCAAGTTTAAGGCACCTGTGGGACATCCAGTTCAAGATATGCGACTGGCAATAGGAGATGTGAGACTAGAGGTCAGGAGAGATGGACGCAAGAGAGCAATACAATCAGAAATATGGCTTAGGAAGTTGAGCCTGGTAATAGCCGAGGTGAGAGGTAAAGAGGGACTAAGCTAAGGTGGTGTTTGTGTGAGTGGAGAGAGGGGAACACGTAGAAGAAATGCGGCAAAGGTAGAAATGACAAGATTTTGCAATGGGATGGCTATGCAGGGTGAGAGTGAGAGGCTGATGATGATACTGAGGTTGCGCGTCTGGATGAGTAGGGGGATAGTTGTGTCTTTGGCAGTAATAGGGTGTGCATGTGTGTGTGTGTGCATATATATATATATATGTATCTGTATATACATATATATGCACATGTATACATGTACACATGCCACACCCACAACACACAAATATATATACATATATATCCCACCCCACCCTGCCCCATCACACCCAGCATGCTGCTGAGCCATCCCTGTCAGGTTGGTTGGGGGTACTAGGACCCTCCCGATGTGATGCCTGTATGATGTAGCCTTCTCTCACCCACCAGCTAATAAAACAGGGATTCCCTCCTTCCTCTTACACATAAATAAAATCTCATTCTCATCTTAGAGCAAGGCTGCATTTTGGTCTCCCATCCCTTCTACACCTTGAAAGTGCATTGTGCATCAGTGATGATATCATCATGTTAGGTCAAGCTAGATTGTTTTATTATTATTATTATTATTTGTTCTGCAGCTTTTTTTTTGTTTCTATCTGGTTTCTCTGGGTTTGACAGGCTTGGCTTCTCCCTCTTCCCTTCCCCAGTGGGCAATGGGAGGGGGATGGGGAGAGGGGCCACAGCTGCCATGTGCCTTCCTTCGGAAGTGTCATGTTTTGCTGTAAAATATAGCAGCCTTCCCCCTGTCCCTGGCCTCTAGCAGTTAACCTGATGTGTCCCTGAAAGCAAGAGTTGGGGGCAGTAATATACATGCTTGTGTGTGTGTGTGTGTGTGTGTGTGTGTGTGTGTGTAGACAGATAGTAGCAGAGGTGGGTTGTGGGAAAAGACAATGAGTTCAGTTTTGAATATAATCAAGTTTAAGATACCTCTGGGACATGCAGTTCAAGATGTGCGATTGGCAGTAGGAGATGTGAGAGTGGAAGTCAGGAGAGATGGCCGCAAGACAGCAATATAATCAGAAATATGACTTAGGAAGTTGAGCTTGGTGGTGATATGTGGGATAGCTTGAATGGATGGATAAGTTGAAGGTAGGGAGTTTGATTAGGAGTCTACTATAATTTTCTAGGTGAGAAGTAATTAGAGACTGAACAAGATGCTGGCAATGGAAATGGAAATACGGACATGACAGATATTGTGAAGTTAAAATTCATAGGACTTGGGTTGCATAAGAAAAGGGATGGGGAGTAGTTGAAGGTGACTGAGGTTTTAAACCTGGGTGCAACAATACTGTCGTTGACAAAAAATGGGGAGTCAACTAGAGGAGAAAGTTTGGGGAAAAGTCGAATTCAGTTTTGAGCATGCTGAATTTGAGTTGTTGGCAGGAGATTCAGGTAAAGTGTTATAAGAGACAGCTGGGTACAATTGGGCTATAGTTTGGACAGAAAGTCAAGGCTGAACATACAGATTTTAAAGTAATTTCTGTAAGAGTAATAACCTAAACTCCTGGAGTAGATGAGATCATCGTTGTAGTAGAAGACAAGACAAGAAAGCCAAGGACTAAAGACAAAGCCATGAGGAATTATGTTTAGGAGATTGAAGAATACGAGGCAGCTAAGAAGACTGAGATGATGTGGTCAGAGAGACAGGAGGAGGAACAGGAGAAAGCTGTGTCACAGAAGTCAAATGAAGACGGAAGATGAAGAAGTCCAAAGAACTGAAGGAGAGGGACCTAAGTATGAAATCCTACAGAGATAGCAAAGAGGATTAAGCCAAAAAGAAAGCTACTAGGTAGGGCCACTAGAAGGCTTTAAAAGAACACGAGCAAATATTCTGCACAATTTTAAAATGTTGATAGCATTAAGAAAAATATATCTTTTTCCATTTCCAAGATGACCAACAGAATCAATGGGTACCTCTGCCATATCATAATATGTAAGACTGTGTTATCCTAGTGCATGAGCTGGAGAGATGTAGATGATATTAAAGTTAGCTGTATTTGGAATTAGATGGATGACTAGATGCAAAATACTATGATTTTAAAAAAATGAACATTAACCTAGAGGGAAATGTCTAATGGAAGACTCCAGGACTCTATTCTTGGTCCTGCGCTAACTGTTTTCGGAAGAAAGCAATCAAAATGGTGAAGGGAGAGGAAGTTATGACACATGAGGACTGTTTAAAGGAATTCAGGACATTTAGATCAGAAAAGAGAAGCCTTGGGCAGGGGAGTGATGGCAGCTACATTCTTTAAAGGGCTACCATGCAGAAGGATTAGACTTGATCTACTTGGCCCCAGAACAGGGGTTCTGAAGGCCAAGGAACAGGGACAGGGGTCTCTAGTCCCCAGGAAGCTGGGAGCTATTCTTTTCTTCTAAAAACCTAAACTAGAACTTTAGTGGCTCCTGAAATCAAAACCCTAATTTGGAATCAGTTTCTGAACTGAATCTACTTTTCTGAAGTTTTCTACACTAGAGATAGTAGACCAGTTCAGGTCAGAAGTCTGGTAGAGAAAGAGACTGTTTAAGGCAAGGTAGGGGCAGAGGTTATAAAGCAAAGTTTTCTATAACTTCCCCTTTCCTGTTGATATCTTTTAGTCTAAACTTTTTCTCTTAGTCTTTGGTTAGCACCAGAAATTAATGGGTCTCTGTTTCTGAAGGAAGGAGATACTGTCATTGGGCTCAAGGTATTCAATACCCTAGGGGGTTCAGGATCTTTTTGTTCAACAACATCTCATTTGGCACTTGCCAAAGGTCTGAGTGGCTCATTGAATGTACATAGGATTTGGGATTGGAAAAGACCAGCCAACCTACTGCTTTCATTTTATAGAAGAGGAAACTGAAGCTAAGAGAAGTTAAATGATTGACAGGGGGTCATACAGGCAGTTAGTAGCAGAGTCATCTGACATACATCAAATCCAATGATCTCCCTGTTACAGAATGCAATTACAGCTTCCTAAGAGGGGCTATGTCTTATCATGTTGGGGTCAGCTCAAGGCCTGTGGTTTGCATGAATCCATACACTTTCCGTGTTGATTTAGGTCACTACCCAAGAAGTAAGAGATAGGGTGAAGACAGAACCATATATTTTTATAAGAAGGTTGAAGGCTATTTTCTCCCATACAATTCTCTGCCTTCTACTGCTCAAGTGACCACCTCCTGGTGGCAAGATATCTTTCCATTCAGCTAACGGACAGTGCTTTGAGTGAGAATGGTTTCTGAGTCATGTACTGGTCCTTTTGTGAGAGTCAGAATCTAAGAGCAATATAACCCCATACTGAGAGGGTGTACATAGTTATCCTAAGTCTGTACAGTATTCAAAGTTAGTATATACACTATTAATCTATGTTTTTACTTTGAGAGTTGTTAGGATGTTTATCTTCTTTGAATTAATATTTTTACCCTTAGACTTCTTCTGCATCTTAATGGTTCTATAATTATCCCTATGTAAACACTTTTAAAATTGCAGTTAGCTGCGTTAAATGCCAAGCCCTCCTTTGATTCAAGGTGTAACTAAACACACTTACAGTAAATGTGTCTACACTGTACAACAATCAAGGCTTAGTGAAATCTTGACTGCACCTGAATATGAAAGTCATCTCCAAACAAACTGAAGACTTACTGACAAAGGAGGAGGAAGTATCTAAAGATTTCTGTTGGGAAGGAGACATGCTATCGATTTCATTTCTTCTGAAAAGAATGTTAGTCACTCAGAATCTCTGAACAGAAAAAAAGTGGGAGAGGAGCAGAATAAGTATATCAATGGTCAAGAATTCGGTAACAGGAGATATATTTTCATCTAAGTATTTTTTTCCCCTAAGGGATCAGGTCTGTAGTTTTCATTTAATTTGGCTTGAAGAAGCTAGACCCGAAGAAAACCATTGTCAAGGAAGCAGGAAGAGAGGCAGCTGAAAATCACCATCAACAAACACTGAACACTGACTGAGGGCATGGCTGTACAAAGAGATCCTTGTCAGCAGTGGGATAGATGGGCAATTTAACCCTAAGATGGACCCTCTGATAAGAGAAGCGAGCTTGGCAGAATGATTCTAAGCTGAGTATCTTGGATATCTTCATACAGCAAAGATGCACACAAATACAAGCCCCAGAATGATAAACTAAATTATACCTGCAAGGAAGTATAATTTTTCACCTTTGTACTCCCAGTGTTCAGCACAATTCGACACTTCGGTTTGCTAATTATTTATTTCTAAGATATAGATGATGTCTCTGAATGCTGTTGTATGCTACCTAGACCCTCAATGTGGTAACGCAAACAATCTCTTCCTTAATATTAACCCACTCCCCACAAAGGCTGTTTCAAGTCAAATCACTAAATATTTATTATTTACTCTCTACCAGGCACTGTACTTCCAAATCTTTTCATCTTTTCTCAAGCCTTCCCTAATCCCTCCACCTCCTTCTCCTAGCTGTTGATCTTGCCTTATACTTCACTGAAAAAATGAGGCCACTCACCAAGAGCTTCCCCATATTCCCTCCTCTGCAATGAACATCATTCAGACATCCCCTGCCCCCACCTTTTCTCATTCATTGCAAATCAGATTAAATACTTCCTACCAAAGCCAAGTGCTTTATGTGGACTCTTTATCACATTCCCTCTCACATTTTCCAGTATATTGTGCCCATTTTTATCTTCACTTTCTCTTATTTTCAGTCTCTCCCCATCAATTGGTTCCTTTCTTTTCTTTTTTTTTTGAAGGCAGAAGAAGTAAAACATTTATTCAGACACCAGAGGATCAAATCCCAAAACCAATAACTGTAATTCAAGATAGCAGCAATTACATCCCCAAACCAGTAAGCCCACTTTATCATAACAGCAAGGAACTTAAAACACAACATCACAGCAGAGAACCAAGCCATGCCATAACCTTACCCTCTGCAGGGGCCTTCCTATAAAAATTCATTCATAAATCCTAGCTTTCTGCTTGCCTGTGTTCTCTCCTCTTGAAGTTTTGAATGCTTGCAGTTCTGAGAGCTTAACTGCTAAATTGGTTCCTTTCTTGATGCCTATAGGCGGTATCTATGTTTCTTCCCCATCCTTAAAAACTTTTCATTTGATTTAAACATTTGTAATGGTAAGTAAAGAAGGACTTTTTTTTTTTTTTTTTACTGTTTTCTCTTTTAGAATGCTAAAGTAATCAAGTGCCTTTGATTAAATCTTGCCAGGTGCAAAGCCCCAGGCCCACACCCTTTTGCTAACTAGGTGTGAGGCCCTGAGCCCCACACCTTTTTGCTAAGTAGGCTGTGAGCCCTCAGGGCCCTGAACAGGGTATACAAATTCAGTGGTTAGCAGGTTGCCTTTGGGGCTCTCACTCACTGGAAGAATGTTATATGATTTGATCAGACGAGACTCTGGGTAGCTGCTGGAGTCCCCCAGCTTTGAAAACCCAGATGTTGGTGCTTCTCTCTCTGGTAACTATGTAATTCTTTGGTCAGACAACTAGTAGCCTGTCTGTAGATAACTGTGTGTGTTTGCTCTGTTTATATTGTCTCTGTAATTTCTGTTTGTATTTGCTCTGAAGTTCAGGGTGCTGGCCTTTCCCCCTGAACTAAGTGAATGATATTGATATATATATATATATATATATACATACATATATATATATATATATATATATATATATATATATGCTTAATTAAAGTGAGATTGTAAACCCCTTAAAGTTGCTTTCCTTAGAAAATCAGATCAAAGAACCTGTGCTGACAGCCCTCCTGTGTGTTGGTATTATTGGTCTTACACAGCCACAGTAGCTGCAAGCAGCACTGTTATTACAACATCCTTGCTGGCTATCATTCTGTATCTCTCCTCCACTTTATAGCTAAATTCCTTGAAAATGAATGAATGAAACATTTCTTAAGAATTTACACACATGTCTAAAACAGAACTCATTATTTTCCCCCCAAACCCTCCCCAGTTCCTATCTTCCCTTTTACAGCATCCCTAAGGCTCATATAATAGGAGACATGCTCCACTCCTCTCTCACCTCCTCATATTGAATACGCTGCCAAGGCCTATCAATTTAACCTTTGCAACATTTCTTAAATAAACTCCCTTCTCTCCTCTGACACTGCCACCAGTTTGGTGCAGGCCCTCATCATTTAATGCCTGAACTCTTGCATTAGTTTGCTGGTGTGTCTGCCTGCCTCAAGCCTCTCCCCATTCAAATCCATCCTCCATTCAGCCACCAAAGTTATTATCATAAAGTACAGGGCCTAACAGTTTACCTCATCTACTTAATAAACTCCACTGGGTCCTTGTCACCTCCAGGATCAAACACAACATCCTTTGTGTGGTATTCAAAGTCCTTTATAACAGTGCCTCCCTCCTACATCTCAAATCTTCTTATACCTTATTCCCTGCTACATGTTCTTTAAAGCAGGGACACTGGTCTCCTGGATGTTCCACAAACAAGACTCTCTATCTCCTGCACGCAGGTATTTTCTCAGTCTGTCCCTCATGCCTGAAACACTTTCCCTCTTCAACTCTGTCTACTGGCTTCCTCCAAGTCTTAACTAAAATCCCATCTTCAACAGAAAGCCTTTCTCAACATCTCTCAATTTCAGTGCTTTCCCTCTGTTAATTATTTCCTATTTATCTTCCATGTAGCTTGTTTTGTGTACATGTGTTTGCGTGTTGTCTTTCCCATGAGATTGTAAGCTCCTTGAAAGGAAGGACACTCTTTTCCCTCCTTTTGTGCTTAATACAGTGCCTGGCACACAGTAAGTGCTTAATAAATGTTTCTTGATTAATTGACTGACTTACTATTTTTACTGAGGATGCACCTAGAAAATAAGACAGTCTCTGCTCTCAAGGAGCTCATAGTCTAATGGGAAGGATAGCACATATGGAAAGTTTTAGCTGTAAGTTAGGAGGAAGAGTCCCATGGTCCTAAGCATATAGCAGCAAAACAGATGTTAATGGCTTTTCTTTAGTGTCATTTCCACTGAAAGGGACCTTAGATTCTTTTTAATAAGCAAATTAACAAGCAAATGATGGTCTGAAGCTCCTCATGTAATAAAAGGACCTTCTAGCTGAAGGAACAGAAGCACTCTGAAACTATTCTGCAATTTCAATTTCCTATCTGCCACCTCAGGATAACTAATTTGTGATAAGATCCATCAACAATAATAAAACCTACCAGATGTCCCACTGAAGCAAATTTCTAACTAATAAAATATGACTAGCCTATGCCTTTTGCCAGCTGTGTTTCCTCAATAATGTCTTTAATGCTGTTTTTTTAAAAAAAATTTAAAAAAATTTTGGAGGTGGGAAGGCAGGGCAATTGGGGTTAAGTGACTTGCTCAAGGTCACACAGCCAGTAAGTGTGTCAAGTGTCTGAGGCTGGATTTGAACTCAGGTCTTCCTGACTCTGGGGCTGGTGCTCTTACTGTGCCACCTAGCTGCCCCAATGCTGTTTTTTTGCACACAAGTCACCTTTGGGAGAGAGCATGGTATAGTGGGGAGCTGAAGTTAATATCTGAAGGACTTGGATTTGAATCCTGCCTCTGACATCAATTAACTATGTCACTGACCAAGTCACTTAACTTTGCTATCACTTTACCATACTGTAAGATAGGAAAATAATGATAGAATCTACATCACAGTGTCGTTTTGAGACTTAAATGAGATAATACAAATAATAAGTACTTTGTAAACCTCAAAATACTATATAAATGTTAGTTATTATTGTTGGTAACATATTATTGGTTCTTAGAGACATCAGATGTCTTTTGGGTACCTTTTGGAGTTGCAATTTTAATTCTTGCAACACTATGATATCTCATGATTTATTTATCATTCAGAATCTCTGGCATTCAAGACTTGAGATTTTGTAACAATAAGCGCTCTAGCATAATTGTAAGTATAGCTGAATTTCCCATATGGTTCATTATATATACAGTGTCCCAAAAGTCAAGGTGCAGTTTTAAGCTATTAAACCTTAATAAGTTATTATTATAATAGTTTTAACCTATTAAAGCTGTCACACATGGCAGAAAAGACCTCAAAGTCTTTTGTTTTTATTAAAAAAATAAAAAGATATGCATCTGTTATCTTGTAGTAGCATTTTAGAAGAAATTTCTAGATACTACATACTGAAATGTTCCTGAATAATATAAGAAAGTCAAAAAAAAATTTCATAATTAGATTGACAGGGCTGTAAACTAATTATTTCACTTGTAAAGCTATAATTTTCAAGTTATCAAAAAATAAAGATTATACATGACTAGTTGTTACATTCAAGTTAATATTGAGAATAATAAGAACTTAGCTCTATAAAAAGGATCGATCAGTTAATTAATTGCTTTAGATAATAACGGTGCCAGGAATTTCTGATTTAGTCTTTTCGTATCAGTAACATCGACATTGTGTGGCAAGATTAGCGACAATTTTCACATGATTAGTGAGTCATAATATATGGAAAAAGTCACGATTTCAAAGAGAAGCAAAGACCCCTTCCCCCTTGGTTGTTTAAATTAATAGGTCTTTATTCAATCATTAAAATCAAGGAATAAAATAAAAACTTCATAATACGAATCTAGAGAAAATCTCAATGGGACTTGTGAAGGGCCAAGAAATCTTGAAAGTAGTTTGGATGTTGCTTATATCAGTATAAAGGCCAGTAAGACCATTCTTGTGCAGGCTTAGCACATTAAAATAAAGGCTATCTGTTCTTTTAGGTTGTTAATTGTTTTAGTCATGTCTAACTCTTTGTTGTCCCATTTAGGGTTTTCTTGGAAGAAATACTAGAGTGGTTTGTCATTTCTTTCTCCAGCTTCATTTTACAGATGAGGAAGCTGAAGCAAACAGGGTCAAATGACTTGCCCAGGGTGACACAGCTAATAAATGTCTGAAACCAGATTTGAACTCAGGAAGATGAGCCTTCCTGAATCCTGGCCCTGTACTCTATCTACTATGGCACTAAGCTGCCCACACACATACCTTTACTTTTCAGTTTGCTGTTTTCAGCTCCCTTCTAGATTCCTAACTCTTATCTTGAGGTAGAAGGGTGAATGGTGCTGTGGCAGAATGAGTCTTACTGAGAGACCATAGTGTTGCAATCTTTCATTCAGAAATCAGCCAGGTCTCTTATATATACATACACACATGGCAGAATAGTTAGATTTCCCCAGGCAATGAAAAATTGCATGCCTTTGTCTAATCTTCTACTTCATTTTAGTGTGACTACAAAGCTAAGGTGGATTCTGATTTTAATCCTAAATATAGGACTGCTGGATGACATAATGGGTCAGGTTATGGAGGACATTTAGTTTATTCCACACTTGTTCTTCTTGGTGAATTATGTTGACAGTTCTTGATTGGAAAAGGACACGTTGACATTTGACTCACAAACAGGAATGCTTCCAAATGAAGCATTTCAGAGCGTCTTCGTGACTCTACAATACCCATAAATTTCACAGAGGAAGGAAGAGACTCTTATTTGACACCCACAATTCAATTTAGAGGCTAAGTTTTGTGCCAGATTTTGCATGGTTGATGTACTCTTATGTTTATGCACACAAACATCACCTGTAATCATTTACTTTTTATGATTGTAAAATATCTCTATGTATACGCAAGCAACAAATATGAAAAGTTTTGCATATTTTAGTAGCAGCCGTAAAATATTACTTCATCATTTAACAACACCTACTAAAAAGGAATTTTAAAGTACTTTATAAACATTATCAGACAACAAACATCATTAAAATGTGAAGATACATCTAGGCAACAGCATAAATAAACCTCGCAGATTTGCATAGAGGCTTATGCTTCATAAAGCTGTTCTTTCCTTACAACAGCCAGGAAAGGTGGCTGTTGTATAAATATTGCTATGGCATTTTTCAGATGAGGGAAATGAGGATCAAAATACATTATGAGAATTGTTCAAAGCTAGATAACTAGTAAGTATTTGAGTGGGATTCAAATGCAAATCTGTTGGGGCCACATCTAGTCTCTTTCCACCAGATCCTTCTGCCTCTAATAACAGTCTCAGTCAACAATGTAGGTGAAAAAAACAACTTCCTTCCTTGCCTACAGTCCTGAAGGACCAGGTGACTTCAGAGAGCTAGGTGCCCTCCATCAAAAATATCCTCTATGTATAATTAATACTTAATAGTGAATAAATAATAGTTTTGACCACTAAATTTTTGTTATTTTGAACTCAAATGTTCCTCAGAGTTCAAATTTGGTGTCTCTAATTCAGAGTGGCTAATTTAGCTCACAAATGTAGCTGTATCTGGAAAAGCAAAAGAGATGAATTTTTGAGACCAGTTGCTAACTACATCTTTTTTTATAGATCCACACCTCACGTTGAATTATAATCCAGAGTAATTCAGAAGAATCTGCAACTCCCAAAAACAATAAGAAAGTTAGCATTTATATAGTGCTCGAAAGTTTGCAAAGTATTTTACAAATATTACCTCATTTTATCCTCACGGCAACCCTGGAAAGTCCATTTTATGGGTGAGAAAACTAAGGCAGACAGAGGTTAAGTGACTTGCTTAGGATCACAGAGCTAGTTAGTGTCTGAGTCTGGATTTGAACTTAGGCCTCCAGGTCCAGGGCTCTGTCCATTGAACCACCTAACTGATTTTAATGTGGATCATGACTGTGTTTGATGTTCTGAGGAATATTATGGACAAGATGAGAAAGGAGAAGCAGCAAACAGATGCCTTTCATTTTCTGTGCCCAAGTTCTCTCTGTAAACTTCAATTAGTCTTTTAGCTATCTGAAAGTGACTTTAGTCACTTAGCTATCTGAAAGTGTATTTAGTTGATTTATAAGTATTTATGGGACAACTATCATGTCTAAGAACCTGGGCAATATGACAAGAAAAACGGAGAAATAGTTTCTTATCTCTAGAAATTTAAGCTAGTATCAGATCTAGATAGACAAGACAAACATATATGAGAGATATTGCTTCAGTATGTCTGTGATCTCATTGAGGTGGACACTCCCTCCAATGATGTTATTGCAAGTCATCCTTTCTTTCTTGATCTGTGCAATCATTTTCTCTGTCCTCCTATGAACATTCAAGAGGTAGTACACACAGTTTGTGCTAGGAAGGGGATAGGAGGGGGGTGTGGAGGCTTGCTCTAGATCTCTTGATACCTGGAACATGAGAGCTGTCTACCAGTTTATCCCTTTCCCTTGTTGCACGACCATTCCACTATGTTTTCTCATCATAAAGCTTTCTGACGGCTTCCTTTATGCCACTTCTCTTGTGCATGGTTCTGTGTTGCACCCTACTCACACCTACTGTGTGTCATTTCCATTGGTCTTTTGGTGACCTGAAATTTTAACTCTTCAGGGACTGTGGTATTCTATGACTTGTAGTAATAGAGCACTGCTAGAAGAATACTCATATTAAAAACGTGGGCCTTTTTTTCAGGGAGAAGGTGAGGGTCATTAAAAGAACTGTGCAATGGCCCTAAAGCAATCCAACATATGTTCATGTGTCCACTCAATTCTGAGTCCGGCTCATTGTCCATTCTCAATGTCTGTCCTAGAAATGTGTTCTGATATGCCAGCTCTATGGATTGTATATTCAACAGCATATCACAGTTTGGACAGTGGCATAACTACACATCACAGATAATAGACATTTTTCATCCACTTGGTTTTTCAAGTGTGGTTAGTTAGATCAGATTCTTTTGAGTGACTGGTAGTTTCATTTAGTAGATTTTGCAATGTTTCAGGACTTTTGATAGAATCAACAAAATGCTATCTCTACATAGAAACATCTGGAGAACCTAACCATCTATATGGAATATGAGCCATAGTCCTCCATGATAATGGTAACTATCTTTGGTGAGCATTGCGTGTTCGTTTTATGCTTTACTTGATATTAATAATGGAAAGAGCAGTGAACAAAGTTATCTCTGTACTAATATTTTTCGGTGAATCTTAAAGAATCTGATATATCCCTGGGCCACATCTTGTTGGAGAAGAGACTTTAAGGAGCTGTTTTGTTCTACTAAACAAAGATATTTTTTCTTTAATAGTTAACAGCAAGCATAGTGAGGTCTTATACTCTATTTTTCAAGCAACTGTGTGACTGCAAAGGCTATTGTAGAATATTATTTCTTATTGTTTCAATCAAGGTTGACCTTGGTACATGGGTAATTATTCTCAAATATTTTTAGGGATAGGAAAGTAGGCATATGGGTCAGTAGTTACTGATATTCTCTCAGGGACTCTATGAAAAGATATTGATATAAAACCATAAAATATAACATATGTCAAAGAATCAAGTTTGAACAGGTATTGAAGGAAGAATCAGAAAGAAAAAAGAAATGTCTAGTTGGATTTTGAGAAACTTCTTAAAAAAATCTACCCACTTGCAAAATTTCTCACTAATTTTTGGCTTATCACAGTAAATTTTCTATGCAGGGCTGGATTGTATCCAGAGTTAGCAATAGCATTTGTGATGTCATTTTAGAGGCTTGTGAAGGGCCCAAATAATGTTCTACCTCTTAGCTAATGCCTGAAATTCTACATTAGGCTCTAATCCTTTTTGCTCAAGGCTTTGTTCCTTGTTAAAATGCAAAAGCTCTTGTGAAAGATCTCTCTTTTAAATTGCTCTATTACTTGGTTATTTCAAAAGATGCCTGGTGTCATCCTTAAAGAATCTTGTGACCAACCTTTAGACAAGTCTCTCCAAACTAGTAGCTAGACTTGTTCTTGTGAAGAGAGATATCAGCCACTGTCTACTTCTGCTTAAAACCTTTCCAGCTTAGTAGGACTCACCAGAACTGGGTCATCATTGGCACAATAGAATAGCCTTTGAGAAAGCCAGATTACAACCATAATAGGATGTGCCACTGGAACAGAATTTTGGTAGAGGAAGCTTTTATTAAGCACTTATTAGCTATGTAAAAAGCAATGTATTCTGGGGAGGGAATGTGTAATTAAGATATGGGTCATACTCTCAAGGAGCTTATGATATAATGGGAGACACACACATATAATATATACATACATACATATATACACATATATATATGAATCACCAGGTCTGTACAGGTTCAGAATAAGGTTTTCCTTCCTAGGAGCCTATTTATTTCTCTGTATATATTCTCTGTATATATCTCCATATTTGCACTAGACCTCTCAAACATTTGAGCTAAATACAATTTATTTGTAATTTTATTTTTCATTATGAACCTAATCAAACACAGAATTTTAAAATACAGAGAACAAAAAGGAATTCTATATGAACTGGTGAACTTTTGTTAATAGTTTTAAAAAGTATATTTTAAATCTAACAAGATAGGAAACAAAATTGCCTTGTAAGGCACCTTGTGGGATTATGAAATATAGGCATCAATGTTCCCACTCACAAAAAATCATGTCTTTTAGTTCTAAATTCTCCAACAGTTTGTTCAGTTCTATAGTTTTCCTTTTATCCTTTTATTAGACTTATCCAGGTCTGAAAGAGGAATATTAAGCTCTTCCACCATTATAGTCTTATTTTATATGTCTTTTTATGATTCAGTTAACTTTTTATTTACAAATTTATCTGCTATGCCAGTTTGTACATGTATGCTTTGTATTGATATTGTTTTATTCTCTATGGTAGCTTAATGTAGTTTCCCTGTTTATCTCTATCGATCCTTATTCTCACATTCAAACTCACTTTTTGTTCTTATTTGATCTTTTAAGTTTATTTTTAAAATTTTATTACACCCATTTCTCGTTCTATTTTTATTTATCTTTTGCCAAAAGCAATACAACTATAATGCTTCTGGAAGGCTGGCCTGGATTGGGAAAGAACAGGAACATTATAGTGACTCTGGGATTGATGTACTAGGAGGTCAATATCCCAGTAGTTCTGGAGCTTAGAGACAAGCTGAAGGTTTAGGAATTAGGAAAACAAGATCAAGAACTACAGAATAACTGGCTTATCATATTCAGAAACAAGCTGAAGTCTTGGGAGCTATAAGGTTAATAAGAAAAACAAGGCATCAGGGCAAAGAAGGGCCCAGAATTTAAGAAGTCCAGGTAGACGAGATATGGCAACAGCTATAAGGACACAGAAGCAAGACTGATTCTAGGACAGAGACTGTCTGATTTCTGACCTCCTTAATTTGTATTTCCCATAGGATGTGAGAAGCCTTGTAATTAATTGCACAGGTACAGGAGGCAACTGCACCTAGGAAAGCAATGGTTGTGGATGACCTTTGATCCTGGTTGACATAGGAGTAAGCAACCAGAGTTTCATGGATATCATTGATAACTAATTTTTCCCTTTCAACAGGTCAGTCAAACTGCAGGAAAGGCACTTTTTTGTCTTAAGTAGAAAATCACAAGGGTAAGGATTCTGTGAATCAAAAATAAAATATCCAACAAAAATCTTCCCCACGTAAGTAGGTCAGTATTCACATTCTACTTAGGAAGCTGGGATTTAAAATTTAATACGTTTTTTTTGGTAGACAAGATATAGTCATTTTCCAGTTTTTCTGTACACACAAATTAGTTAGATATATTCCAACAGCTTCTGAATGTCCTTAAAAAGGGTCATGTTCAGTCAAACAGGGACTATTGACTTTGAGTAACCACATGGTATCTGACAATTTTATTAGGTGCTTCATTGTCCTATATAAATTCTTAATTGATTGCTCTGATGACAATGAACCAGTCTTACAAGCCATTCGGCGTGAGAGAGGACAGTACTTGCTGATGTTCTGCGTTAGTGCCTATTATTGCCATGATTCACTTGCTTAATGGGAACCCCCCCCCCCAACTCTTCTAACATGATTATAGCTACTCCCATCTAAAAGAAATCTTATTCAAAATCACATGTGAAAAGAAAGACTGCACAGATGAAGATTCATGAATAGAACTCAAAAAAATTATGTAAGAAAAGTGATTATACTGCTCACATCCTTTGTCCTGTTATTGGGTTCATACCCCATTGATGTCATTGACAAGAAAGACAAGCTACATTTAGCTACATTTGCTTACCTACTTAATCTAGAGAAAATTTCTATTAGATATTTTATTTTTCGATTCAGAGAATCCTTTCCTTCTGCTTCTCTACTTATAACTAATAAGTGTCTTTCCTACTGTGTGACTAACTATTGGAAGGGGAAAAGTGGTTATTCAGGATATCTGTGAAACTTTGGTCTCTTAACCCCTGTCTCAACCAGGATGAAAGTTCATTGATGACCATAATTATTATAATGGCAGTTTTAGCTGTAATAACAAAAACTTGAAACAAAAACACATCCAATGATTCGGGAATGACTGAGCAAATGGTGGTACATGACTGAAATGGATGTGAGGCCTATCAGTAAGTGAAAGATCTTTCCTGCCCATTCATTAGGCCTCAGGTGGGGGCAACAAAGGGAGGCTTGATTAGAGGCAGGCCCACACCTTTGTGATGCTAATTAATGATTAAAGACTTTCCTACCCAATCAATAGACCTTAGGTGGGGCCAAATTAAGGGAAGCTTCATTAGAGGTTTGTTTGTAGGCAGGCCTACTTCCTTTACTTATTAGGCACTAAGCCTCAGGCCCACACACTTTTGCTGATTGGGCACAAAGCCCTTGGGCCCTAAAAAGAGTATATACACCCAGAAGGTAGCCATTGAAAACTGAGAATTAAGAAGTCAGAAGAGAAGCCAGAATTCAGAATTCAGACCAAAGAGAAGGAGCACGAATTCCTAATTGACAGAGCTGCAGAAGAGAGTGCTGAATGGAGAGTGGAAACCAGGGAGCTTTGGAGACCAGAGAACTGAGCAGGGAGAGAGCGCAGGCAAGCAGACAGTTAGGATTCATGAGTGATTGTTTACAGGAAGGCCCTAGCAGGGAGGAAGGTTACTGGATGACTTAGTTCCTTGCTATAATTCTGTGTTATAATTTTCTTGTTGCTATATTGAGGTGGGCTTACTGGTTTTGTAATATAATTACTGCTATATTAAAATGGAATTGTTGGTCTTGGGACTGGATCCTCTGGTGTCTAAATAAATATTATACTTCCTCTGCCTTCTACCTAGAGAGTTTTTCATACTTTGCAATTCCAAACCATTCAGGTATGTTCATGGTCATCCTTGAGGTCATGAATCTTGCCTTACTGATACAATGGAATATTATTGACAAATATGGAGAATTCAGAGAAACGCAGAAGCAATAATGACTGAGACTTCAATAGTGCTTTAAAGTCTCCAGAGTGCTTTGTGTATGTTATCTTATTTCCTCCTCAGAAACAACACTGTGAGGGAGATGTACTACAATGCATTATTATTCTCCACTTTATAGATGAAGAAACTGAGGCCAAGAAAGGTTAAGTGACTTGCCTAGGGTCACACAATTAGTGTTAGAGGCAAGCTTTGAACCTAGGACATCTTGATTCCAAGTCTAGCACTCTATTTATGACACCACACATTTCCTAATATTTATATGAAATGATTTAGAATTTTAGAGTGAAGCAAGCAGAATTGAAAGACTTGAATACACAACTGCAACAATGTCTAGGTCTATGATACAATAGTAATTCCTAGGCTACCTCTTAAATTACATTAAAATATCACCCAAATTATACTTTATTCTAAATGAAGCAAATATACAAAAAGATAGATCAGGATAGTTTGTGAAGAAGATGATAAGGGAATATCACATTTTTCAAGTCTATAATTTGACTGTAGGTATGGTATGATCTAGGTATGAGGGGAGAGTTGTTTCATCAATGGATATTAGTTTTAATCAAAGTGAATGCGTGATATCTACCTTATTCTGATTATCAAATGTCTTAACCATTGCTCTTAAGGGCCTAGTGGAGTACAACCGATATAAATCTATAATCTATTTTGATCTACTAGTTTAATATTTCATAAAGCTATATTTATGGGGCAGCTAGGTGGTAAGGAGGATAGGGCACCAGACTTGGAGTCAGGAAGATCTGAGTTCAAATTTGGCCCCATATTTACTAGCTGTGTGACCCTGGGCAAGTCACTTAACCTCTATTCACCTCAGTTTCCTTATTTCTAAAATGGGCATAATAATAGTACTTACCTCCCAGGGTTGTTGTGAGGATCAAATGAGATAATATTTGTAAAGCATTTAGCACAGCACCTGGCACACAGTAAGTGCTATGTAAATGTTAGCTATTATTATTATTTACAGTTAAATACTATATGAGTCCATTTTTTTGTCTGGAATAATTCTGAAAACTAAACCATCTAAAATCTAGAAGCATGGAATTGGAAAGGATTTGTATACCAGTGACTAAGAAAACAAAGGGGAAAAAATAGCTGAACTAGTGCCCATCATGGTCATGATTCAATTTTCATGCAAATTCTTATTTGAAAGCATTTACTAAAGACTGCATTAAGTTTTTGTTAAATCTACCCTTTTTCTTTCCTCTTTCTTAACAGTTCCAAGAAATACGTATCATCCTTTCTCATTTAACAACAAACAATGGTGCAGACATAGGACGAGACTCTTCTAAAATTCAAATTAGGAAAAAAATTCTATATGTAATTAATACTCATCAGCAAGGCTGAGACATTGGAATAGAGAGGCAAGAGAGGGACTAAGATGCCATTCCTTCTCTTGACCATTTTATATCCCTATTCAATGTACTCCAGTAGTGCTAGTTACCTCTAGAGAACATAGATATGACTCCGTTTAGCTTTTTAAGCTTTTTACTACCTGGAACAGACCTGACTTTACAGACTTGCTATGCATTACTCCCTATCTCTCACTCTACAATTCAGCCAACCTGGTATTTCCCTTGTTCTTCACACACAGCACTCCATCTCCCATTTGCGTCCCTTTGTATTGGCCATGCCTTTAATGCACTCTTTTCTCTCATTTGCTTCATAGACTTTTCTCCCTTGAAGATGTAGTGTAAGCGTCTCCTTCTACAGATGAAGCCTTTCTTGACATCCTCTCCAGTGTTTGTATTCTCTCTTTTTAACCAGTTTGTATTTAATCTTGTTATATTTATTCTGTATGTATTCATAGATGTAAAAGTTGTCCCCTCCATTAGTATGTGAGGCCCTTGAAGGTAGGGATTGTTTCATTCTTTGTCTTCATATTCTTAGTGCCTAGTAAGGTTCTAGGCCCAAAGTAGCCACTCAATAAATGCTTGTGGATTAATTGATCCTTCATGCTCACCAGATGCAGCCAAGGCATGTTTACCAGGATGATGGCTATTGGAACTCTTAGTACCCCAATACGGGCAGTGCAAAAATCTACCTTGCTCAGAGTGTGTTGAAAGGATGCAGATAGAGAAAGCTTTGAAGGGAGAAATACTGAAGAGTAAATAATGGAACAATGAAAATTGTCCCTTTCTGTATGGCTTTGCAGGTAGTCACAGAATGGATATTAATGTTGTCAGCTTAAAAAAAATCTATTTCTATTAAGAGGATATTGTTTTATTTCTTCTCCCAGGCCTTGTATTATAGAGAAAATAGCGAAAATGTAGGGAAAATGGGGCTAATTAAACTTAGAAAGCATCTCAGAGTCTAAAGGTTAAGATTGTAGGTCATAAGTACTAGGGCCTTTGTCATCTAGTCCAAACTCTTCATTTTAAAGATGTGACTTGCCCAAGGTCACACAGGTAGTACACTATAGAACTAAAGTTTGAACCCAGATCCTCTGACTCCAAAACTAGTATCCTTTCTAGACTACAGCATTATAAGCATTATCTATAATGGGGATACACTAGAAGCCTTCCCAATAAGATCAGGGTGAAGCAAGGATGTCTATTATCACCATTATTATTCAATATTGTACTAGAAATGCTCGCTGTAGCAGTAAGACAAGAAAAAGAAATTGAAGGGATAAGAAGAGCCAATGAAGTAACAAAACTACCTTTTTTTTCTTTTTTGCAGATGATAGGATGGTATAATGAAGAACCCTAGAGAATCAACTATAAAACTAGCTGAAATAATTGACACCTTTGACATAAAACAAACTCATACAAATCATCAGCATTTCTATATATTACCATCAAAACTCAGAAGGAAGTGATAGAAAGAGAAATTCCATTTAACATAACTGCAGATAGTATGAAATATTTCAGAGTCTACCTACCTGCAATTACAAAGCATTTCTTTACAGAAGTAAAAAAAAAAGACAAAGAAATATTAATTTCATAGGCAGGCTGAACTAGCATAATAAAAAATGACAAGACTATCTCAATTAATTTACTTATTCAGTGCCATGCTAGTCAAACTATCAAGGAATTATTTTATAGAGCTAGAAAAAAGAACAAAATTCATCTAGAGGAACAAAAGGTTAAGAATATCAAGGAAATCAATGAAAAAAGGTATGAATGAAGGTAGTCTAGCAGTACCAGATCTCAAACTATACTACATAGCAGTAATCATAAAAACATATAGTCCTGGAGAAGAAATAGAGTGGTCAATCAATGGAATAGATAACATGCAGAAATAAATGATCACAGTAACTTAGTAAACTCAAAGATCCCAGCTATTGGGACAAGAACTCACTGGAAATCAGTCTGGCAGAAACTAGACATAGATCAGCATCGCATACACATAAGCTGAATATGGGTATATGATTTAGACATAAAGGGTGATATAAATAAATTAGAGGAGCATGGGAAAATTACCTCTCAGGTCTTTGGCAAAGGAAAGAGTTCATGACTGAATAGGAGATATAGAGTATTATGGGAGGGAAAACAGATAATTTTGGTTACATTAAATTAAAAAGGTTTTACACAAACCAATGCAGCCAACATTAGAAGGAAAGTAGGAAACTGGGGAAAAAAATTTCGTAGCAAATTTCTCTGATAAAGGTTTTATTTCTCAAATATATAGGACACTAATCCAAATTTATAAAAATAAGAACCATTCTTCAATTAGTAAATGGTCAAAGGCAATGAACAGGCTGTTTTCAGAAAAAGAAATCAAGGCTATCATATGAAAAAGATGCTCTGAATCACTAATAATTAGAGAAATGCAAATTAAAACAACTCTGAGATACCACTTCATATCCATCAGATTGGCTAACATGATAGGGAGAGATGTAAAGGGATGTGGAAAAATAGACACATTAATGTACTGTTGATGGAGCTATGAACTGGTCCAACCATTCTGGAGAATAATTTGGAGCTATGCACAAGGGACTATAAAACTCTGCATACCCTTTGAGCACTAGGTCTATGATCCAAAGAGAGCAAAGAAAAAGAAAAGGGCTCATATGTATAAAAATATTTATAGCAGTTCTTTTCATTGTGGCAAAGAACTGGAAACTGCCCATAAATTGGGGTATGGCTAAACAAGTTGTGGTTTATGATTGTGATGGAATACTATTATGCTGTTAGAAATGGTGAAGGGGATAGTTTCAGAAAAATCTGGGAAGGCCTATATCAACTAATACAAAATGAAGTGAGCGGAATTAGGAAAAAATTGTTCATAGTAAGGGCAATATTGTAATGATGAGCAACTGTGAAAGACTTAGCTACTATGATTAATGCAATGATCCATGACAGTTCCAATGGGCTTATGATGAAAAATGCTATCTGCTTCCAGGGAGATAACTTATGGACTCCAAGTGCAAATGAAACACATTCCTTTTTTTCCTTCCTTCCTTTCTTCCCTTTTTTTTCTTAATGTGGCTAAGGTGCATGACTTCATATGTATAGTAGGTAGCCTATTTCTTACTTTCTTAATGGTTGGGGGAGGGATGGAGAGAGGGAAAAAAATTTGGAACTGAAAATTAAAATTGAAAATTAGAAAAAAATAAAACCATTAGTCAAGAAAAAAGTACTTTCTTTAATGATTCCAGTGGTAAACATATTTATGCCTTCCCATCCTATATCACTCTTGTCCCTATTTTCCTGTAAATCTGCTCCCAGCATGCTAGAGACCTACCTCCAGATATTTCAATGACATATGGTGTATCTATCAGTAACATCTCACTGTGGCTACTGGATTGGCCCACGCTCTTCCTCCCCCAAACCCTCCTAGGATGATAAGAGCATAGATCTACATCTAGCAGGGGCTCTGGAGGCCATCTAGTTCAACCTCCTTCATTTTTCCAATGAGGAAGCTGAGGGAGGTAAATCAACTTTGCCCAAAGTCAGAAAGAAATAAGAATCAAAGATGGAATTGGAACTTAGGTTCTCTGACTCCAAGGGTAGCTTTCTTTCCCCTGTACCATGTTGTCTTAACTGATCACAATTTCCTAACTGAGACATTTAACTTATCTATCTAGCCATCAAAGTTTTTTTTTTGGCCTTATAGACATTCCGAAAACGTTCATAAGTACAAAAAGGTTGTCAGAACAACCACTGCTTGCTATGTTATTTAGAGACCATTTGAGGGCGTGTACATATAACATGAAGTCAAAGTGCCATGACAAAAATATTTCTTTTCAATAGGAAAGTGACTCATAACAAATAAAAGGCAGAAAAATCTCTTATATGAATGACAAAATCTGCATTTGATCTTTTTTTATTTCAAAGTCTCATTAAGATTAGCTTCCAGAACTCAGAATGTCAGAACAGACGATGCCTGAAGGTCTTCTTTCTTAAATGAAAGCACTATCCAGCAGGGCTCAGGTGGCAAAAATGATGATAATAAAAATGGTGATAATCCTTTCTCTTTTTTTCAGTTTATTGATGATAATTCTTTGACAATAACCTGAGACAGGACTAGGGCGTTGGAAGTATATGCATGGAGTGCTACTTGCCCTTCAGTTATTATTCACTTGCTGTTTCTCTTCTTTCCCCATGTTAACTAAAGGGATAGTGGCAAAGAAGAGAAACATCACATACTTTTCCAAATTCTGGTAGCCTTTTGTAGTCTGTATCAACAACTTTTGTACTTAATTTTAGAACAATAGAAGACGATGTATAATTGTTTTGTGCAGCTAAGTCTCATCTTCCCAAATCAATCCCAAGCTCCTATAGAGCAGGGATCATGTCATAGTCTTCCCTCACCTTTTCTCCTTGCCCCAATTCCATCACTTCTTTCCTTTGCCACTTTTTTATTTCAATCATTTTATGGTACGGGAAATCCAAACTGCAATAGTATTTTGCAGAAGAACCCAAATTATAAGCTCAAGCAGAGTGGAACATTAATAGAAAATAAGTACCATTAATAACTTGGAAACATTCATTTTTAAATAAGGAGCTTTGGGGACATATTTTTAGCAATGTGACATTTTAAACTAATGGTATCATTTTAAAATTCAGTCTGTAACAAATTTAAAATCATTTTAATGGTAGGTAGTTTATGTAAAAATTCAATAGCTACAGGATAAATACCATTATAGCAAATACCATTACTGGTAGAAATCCCTAAATAACAAAAGATCCACACATTTTGACCAAAAGCTCAATTATTTAAATCAATATTTGATTTAATTCAACTCAGCAGATACTTATTAAATTCTTGCTGTGTGCAAGGTAGTCTCGTAAGTGATTATGGTGGGGAAAGAAGTTACAAAGATGAAGAAGACAGAATTCCTATCTTTGAGGAAGTTGAGAAGCATCCATCATAACAAAAGATTTGGAGTTCTGGGGATTTCACTTCCATAGAATTTAGCCCACACGCACATGTGAATTTTCCATGTAGCAAGATTTTTAGAATAATAAAAAAGTCCTAGATCTAAGATATCATTTACTTCCAACCCCTCATGTTACAGATGAGACCAGAATAGTTAACTGCCACCTTGGAAAATACAGAGAACCCAGACTTCAGAGGATAATAAATTGCTATGAGAGGAGAACATGGCATCAGCAAAGTTCTGAATGTTTATGGAGCAACATATGGGTACTGACATTAGATTGTGAACTCCTTGAGAGCATAGGGTGTCTTCTACCTTTCTTTGTATCCTCAGGGTTTAGCACAGTGCCTGGAACATAGCAGGCATTTAATAAATGCTTATTGACTGACTGACTGAGAGAGCACTTGGGGAGAGCAAGCCCAGGGTCATCACAATAACTGGAGTCCCTAGGTGATAGGATATTTTGAATGGGTTCAAAAGATAACATTGATCAGCCTTTACTTTTGATATTTTGGGGGTACCAAAATAGCACTTAGGGCATCTAGGTGAAGCAGTGGATAGAGTGCTGGGCCTGGAGTCAGGAAGACTCATCCTACTGAGTTCAAATCTGGCCTCAGACACTTACTAGCTATGTGACCCTGAGTATGTCACATAACCCTGTTTGCTTCAATTTCCTCATCTGTAAAATGAATGGAGAAGGAAATTGCAAACCATTCCAGTTTCTTTGCCAAGAAAACTCCAAATGAGGTCACAAAGAGTCAGACATGACTAAAAAATGACCAAACAACAAAAACAAAAGTATAGCCCTTAAGTTTCCCTTCTTTTAACCCTTACTCACATATTTGCCTCTAACTTGAAAAGCACCATTACAAGGATAGGGCCTGGACCTGTGAATTCATTGACACCTAGGGATCTACTACTTTTTGAGATGTAAAAATTTCTACATAACCAAAATGTACCATATAAAAAAATTGCTATTTATCTGGGGGCGGGGGTGGGGCAGAAATAAACATTTTTATATCACCTACTTTGTGCCAGGCACTGTTCTAAGAGCTTTACAAATATTACCCCATTTGATCCTCACAGCCTTGGGAGATGGGTGCTGCTGTTGGTGTCTTTTTACAGTTGGGGAATTTGAAGCAAATCGAGGTTAAGTGAGTTGCCCAAGGTCACACAGCTAGTAATTGTCTGAGGTTGGGTCTTCCTGACTCTTGGCCCAGAATGCCACCTAGCTGCCTCTAATTTTGCCTGCTAAATAAAGAAAGTTACAGTACAACTGAATATCATGCATGTAATTTCAAATATATCTAATCTTGAGAGACTAACCTAGTCAAATACTTTTTGCAGTTCTGAAGAAGTAAATCACTTAAGATCTTAGAGAAATAATTTCTAAACTGTGACACCATCAAGATTTTGGCACAGAGCATATGAAAGCCCATTTATTTATGTGTGTTCATTACAGATACGAAAACAAAACCCCTACATAGCTCAGCAGAGCAAAGTGAAATCTCAAAATATTCTCCTCCAACAAGGTGCTTCCCATTCACACATGCATTGCTCTTCCTTCTCTGTGTCATAAAATAAAATAGTCATATCTTTGTGGTCTCTCATCTCAAGTTTCTACAAAGATACTATCTATCATCAGAAGTCACATACTAATATTTTATCTGAAAAGGGAAAAAAACACAACAAAGGTATCCTTTAACTTACCTAATGCTAACAAGCCATTCAAAATACGAGAACCACATTAAATGTTTATGAAAACCACTAAGCTCATTGACATGAAGTAAATGTTAAAATACCTTAGCAGTGGGCCATGTAATATTAATGAATCACTTGCTTAGGGAAAAAAAAAATCTGCAGAAAATTACAGACCAAAGACTTGGCTCCCTTCACACAGCCACATTGCTAATCTCCAAATAGAGCTATCATAAAAGAGAAACATGTGCCTTGTTCCTACTGATGAATTTTTCAGATCCATGACAACAGAGTATGACAATCTTTCCAACTTTTACTTCCAGGAAGGGGCAATTGGAATAAAATGGCATTTTGATCAAACAAACCATCAGGCAGAGACATTGTCCTAGGCATGCGGTAACGCTGTTTGATAAGTAACTAGGACGTTAACTTGAAAGGTAACCGTTACCTGTTTGAATAAAGTGTGGTTCCATCATGTGAGTATTGCTCATTGACATACAGAGAAGAAGAAGAAATTGTTGTTGCTAAGGAAGCTGCTTCAAACAGAGATGGCGTGCTTGGCACAAGGTCTGGTCGGTGTCTGGATCCCAGTGCTGTGAAAAATGTAAATAGCAACAACAATTATGAATCGTAGTTAATACAGTATTACTTTAGACTTGATTGTCATTTCAATGTGGCAAAAGCACAAGGTAGATGTGTTTGACAGCAAATTAAATTATGAGTTAACTTTATTTTTGTACTTCTATAGAAATGTAAAAGGCTTCCTAAAAATAGATTAAATAATAATGGAATAGAATTAATTTGAAAATGGTTTATAGAAATTACATTAGGAATGTTCTTTTGAAGCTGTGAGTTTTGTTTTAGCTCTAAGAATTCTGAATTAGCAGGATCTGTATAGGATAAAAATGATAGGCTAACGGCTAATTGCAACTGAAGCCTGCTCGAGGTAATGGATATTTTACTAACATTACCAAGGATATTCCTGTGATTAGGCCCTAAGAATAAGATTCAACTCAATATTTAAATGGACCTATAATTTCATTTGGATAATTTGGATGTTCATTTTAGAAGCACCAATCACAACCCGGCCACACTTGCCTATCCTGTATGACTCTAGTCCATGTTCTAGAAATTCACCACAAGGGGGCCACTCAACATTCTGGAGGTCATCTTTGCTTTCTCCTAACGTCAGAAGAATGCCATTAAAACAGTCTGGGTATCCACCGGTCATCTCTCATCTTCTTCACATGATACCCCACCTTCTTTTTTTTCTTCTTTCAAACATTCCCCCATGCCATCTTTTACTCTTATTCTTTAAAATTTATCGTTTGTTATGTTTTTGCCTGCTCATACAGACCATGTGCTTCTCCATCGCTCTTTATGTGATACATATTTAAACATTTTCAGAGATTACTGTGTATCTGGAATGATTTTGATACATTGGTAGGAGACACATTGTTGGGAGATACTAATGCTTCAAAAATCAGGAAAATGTGTTTATTTCTGTCTTACAATTTATGTAACTGTAGAATGAACCTTGCAGGTTCTATTTAGCATAAATATGAAAGGAAGATCATGCTGACCTATCTGTAATCTCTATTTACCACCCACTTTCACTGTCTCTGAAGTCAGCGTGGACTCCTTTTGATCACCTTCATACACCCCTTCTAAAGGAAAATCTAAACTTAAATAGGAGTGACAGTACCAATATGCTTAATGTTCATGTATACAAGAAGTGGCATAAGGAGTACCATCCAGGAAATCTGTGGTATAGTAGATAGAGGACTGTACTTGGGGTCAGGAATATCCGGGTTTAAATTATACTTCAGACTCTTACTAGTTGTGTTAACCTGCAGAAGACACTTAAGATTTCTGAGCTTCACTTTCCATTTGTAAAATAAGGAGTGTTCACAAGAACAAATCCCCAAATCTGAAAAAGTTTTAGAAAGAAATTTATTAGTTCATTTGGTAGAGAGAGCAAGAGCCAGAAAGAAGGAATAGGTTCCTCTAATGAATGATAAATAAAAATCTACATGATAAGAGCAATATGTACCTTTCAGGATTATAGTGAAGACCAAATGAGATAATGTATATAAATAGTTTTGTAAATCTTAAAGCACTCTATAAATGTAAGCTATGTTGATGTATTAAGAGTGGTGGAAAGTAGATGGACAGCTTGACTGGTATTCATCCTGGCCACTCACAAAATGTAGAGACCTAAAGCAAAGGTTCTTAACTTGGGATCCAAATGTGTGTTTTTTTAAGTTTTGCTAATCATATGATGATATAATTGAATTCCTTTGTAACCTTACATGTTTTTTTTTTATGCTTTAAAAAACATTATTCTGAAAAGGAGTCCATAGGCTTCATCAAACTGCAAAAGGGGTCCATGACATAAAAAGAGGTTAATACTCTCCAACCTAGAGGAAGGTCTCCATTAGGTAGAGATCTTATATGGAGAATCTCAGGGAGAACATGTTTAAGAATAGAATATGAAAAAAAAGAAAAAAAGCATGTCTGTGAAATATTTAAAAATACACAGAAGAAAACAGAAGTTCACAAAGGGGCAGAGACAGGCAGGGCAAGATTGATGGATAAATTTAACATATACTTCTAATCATACATGTATAGCCTATATCAGATTGCATGCTGTCTTGGAGAAGGGGAAGTGGAGGAAGGGGAGAAATTTTAGAATTCAAAATCTTATAAAAGTGAATCTTGAAAACTAAAAATAGATTAATTTAAAAAAATTAATATATACTTCAAAACAAGCTGTACATACTAGAGATTCATGGTTCATGTGCAATCTGCTTTTTTTTCTGTCCTTTGTAGAGGGAAATGTTTGTGTTAATTTTTTCAAGTTCATTAAAAACCAGAAAACTAAGAAAAATTGTGTGGAAGGCATGGATGGGTGATGATATGTATCTAGAAAATGGAAGTCATATCCATGAGATCATAGACCCATTGAAATTCAAGTGTTTGAGTACTGAGTAGACTCTTCAAGGTATTCCTCCAAGAAATACATACTGAAGACAACCAGAATATTAAGAGTACAACATATGTAACTGTTGCGGATTTTTGGAGATCGTGGGTTACAGCGGGGAGGGAAAGAAGGTGGACAGGCAGAGAGTCATTCTAGTTTGGTAGGCCTAGTGCGGTAGGCCTAGTGTGGTGGACTAGGATTTGCAGAATTGTAGGTTTTGCTTCCAGTTTCTTCTAATTAGTCTGTATCAAAGATGAATGTCATGAGGTGTAATCTACAAAGACTAAACAAAAACAGCAACAATCTAACACCAAAAACCCTTACAGGTGTGAATGAGCATGTTTCCATAGCAATGAGTTCTGAAGTTAGCCTCTATTACCTTCTTCATCAAGGCTGCTATAGCTCTGCCCTTCGGTAAGCAAATCACGCTTTTCATCCTTCCACTCCTGGCTCACGGAAGATACAATTTCCTGTGATGTAGCCTTTAAGGCAGCAATGGAATTACACCTTCTCTTAGAAGGGGAGGACTTCAAAGCTAGAAGAGAAAAAAAAAAGAAACAAAATGCTATTATTTATTTCATAGTTTAATATTTTAGTCACCTCTGGGAAATATCAAATCAAGACATTTATTCATATATTACAGTGATGAAAAGAGCATGGTCAAGACGAAATAATTTTGATTTTGGAGTCAGAGGACCTGGGTTCAAACCTCAGCTCTGCTATTTACTGCATGAATGAGCTTGGATAAGGTAGTTAAACTCTCTGGTCCTCAGTTTCCTTGTCTATAAAACGAGGGGGTTGAAAAAGATGCTTTTAAGGTTTTTTTTTCAGTTCTGATTCTGTAAGCTGTGAAGAGCGACAGTGATCTTCTAAAATGCTTATTTAATCAAAGCCATCAATCAACAAACTTTTATCAGCTTACCAATTTGGAGCCAGCATTGTGCTGGACAAAAGCTAGAAAGTTCTTTCTCTTAAGGAGCTTACATTTTATCAGCAGAAACAAGCATATATAGGAATATATGCGATATGGGGTAATTTTTGAGAGGAATGTACCGATAGGTGAGGGGAACAATAAAGGTCTCGTGAGGAAGGTAGTACTTGAGTTGGATCTTCAAGGAAACTAAGAATTTTAAGAGTTAGGGAATAAATTCTAGATATGAGAGACAGCCAGCACAAAGGCTTGGAGGTGTAGTGTCATGTATGAAGAAGAGTAAGAAGGCCAGTATGGTTAGAACATAGAATGTATGAAGAAGGTATACTGGGACTTTTTTACTGTTTTCTGTTTTGGAGCACTTAGGTAATCAAGTGCCTTTGATGAGTCTGGCCTTTGTTTCTTTGATTAAATTGGGAGTCTTTGAGGACCTGCTTATGTCAAGGGAAAGCCTGGTTCACATAGGTTTGAGTCACATGGCTGAAGAAGTATCACATGGTTTTGAGTTGCAAGGTTGTGATGCCCTTTGACTCTGAACAGGGTACATAAACTTAGAGGTTAGCGTTTTGCTTGGGGCTCTCACTCACTGGAGAAGTGTTGTGTGGTTTGACCAGAGAGACTCTGGGTAGCCATTGTTAAGGAGCCCCCCAGCTTGAAAACCCAGATGTTGGTGCTTCCCTGGTAACTATATACTGAGATGTTGGACAGACAGCTAAAAGCCTGTCTGCTGATTTGTGTTATTTGCTCTGTTTATATTTTCTGCGTTTGTAATTCCTGTTTGTATTTGCTCTGAAGTTCAGGGTGCTCACTTTTCCCCCTGAACTAAGTGAATGATATGTGTATATTTAACTAAAGTGAGACTGTAAACCCCTTAAAGTTGCTTTTCTTAGAAAAGCAGATCAAAGAACCCGTGCTAGCAGCCCTCCTGTGTGCTGGTGTTGTTGGTCTTGTTGGTGGTCCTACACTTCCACAGCAGCTGCTAGAAAGATTGTTGTTATAGAGGGGTAACTGGTTACATGATTGGAAAGGTAAGTTGAGGACCTATGAACTCATCAAAGTCTTCATTCACTATTAGCATATCCAAATGCTCTGTATTTATCTTCAGAAAAAATTTACCATTTTTGTTTTTACATTATGTTCATGTCCCGATAGATTCTCTCTCTGCATTTCCCTTGTAACGAGGAAAAACAGTTAAGCAAAACTGACTGATCAAATACTAATATCTGAGAGAACATGTAAAACACTGCATACGTCATCTCCCATCTCAGTACTGACATCATAGGATCATATATCCGGGGCTGGAATGGACCTCAGGGCATTGCTTGTCAAACTTCCCTCATTTTATAGATGAGGGGACTGATGCCCTAGGGAAGTGACTTTAACAAGGTAATATAGGTAATCATCAGAAGAAGGATGGAAATATGTTTCATCATTGCTCTTGGAAGCCATAATTGGTCATTGTAACTACACTGAGTTTGTCTGCTTTTTAGTAAACAAGAGTTTTTTGGGTTATGTTATTGTAGTCATCATTTCTACTCTTCTGATTCTATGGACTTTGTTCTGTGTCGGTTTACACAAATCTGCCCATGTTTCTGTGAAATCCTAATATTTGCCATTTCTTAAGGCATAATAATATAATTTTATTCACAGACCATAATTTTCATAGCCAGTCCCCCAGTGATAGGCACCCTCTTTGCTTCCAGTTCTGTGGTACTACAAAATGTGCTACTGCAAACATTGCAGCTTATATGGGGTCTTCATTTCTCTCTCTAACCTCCTTGAGGTTTGAGCTCAGTAGTGAGATCATTGGGTCAAAGGGTATAAAGTTTCATCATCTCCAGATATGATTGAAATTTTAATTCTACATAACTTTTTAAAGAACTGTTTTTTTGGGTAGATCACTGTTAACTGTTGTTGCCATAAATGTTTGTCTAATGGGTTGGTAAGTTCAGACGGTGAAGAATGTCAAGTTCTCATGACCTCGGTCATATTAACTTAGGCTCAGGAATTTTCAGAACATGTCAGTACCCAATCTGACAGTAATACTATTTAACTTAAGCCAAGTCACTTCAAGCTCCTGCTCTCCTTCAATGACTTCCCACAGAAATGGACTCTCTTTGGTCTATGCTGGGTCAATTTCGTGTGAAACATAATTCAGTTCTGATCTTTGTCTCCTCAATATTGCAGAACTTCATAAATGTGTTGCAGAAATGAAATGACACAAAAGTACTCAAACCACCAGTGTGAACTCCACTGAATTCTGTGAATTCACTTGCAAAAACTCCTGTGGAAATTACTTTTGAGTCCCAGCTGGATCACACTCCATTACACAATAACTCTTCATTTTGACGTGATTTTGTCTAGTACTTAATATTTTAAGATAATTTCCCTGGAGGAGAGGAGCAAAGAAGGGAGATTGAAGATTCTTTAAGCTTTTTCTATGTTATTCTTCTGTGGAGGTTTTCACAAAGAAGACCCTGTCACTCACTTCATTTAGGACAATCCTACTCAGTCTTGTAACTCTCATGACTCAGATTATGCTGCCAAATGGGTCTCTTCAAAAAGTCAATTTGCAAGAGCTTAAATGGGGGAGTACCCTGAGGTATCCAAGGTGAGAAGGGAAAAGAGAGCAGTTTTCTAGTTTAGAGAAGGTAAAAAAAAAAGCTGTTAAGTCCCTTTAAGTAGTCTTAAATCCAAAATCCTTACTGCAAAATACAGAGATGTACACACACCACAGATATAGAACACATTGGGACCAACTGAGCATTATTTTTTTCCTTCCTCATTACAGTCAACTTTAAGTTAACAGGGCTCACCTTCCAATTTGTCTTCTCTAAAAAAATAGTACAACTCACATTTATATGTTGCTTTACATTTATAAGTCCATATCTTTACTGGTATAGCTGAGTAAGGAATTGTGGTTGCTTCTGACTACATTGGTGCAGGGTAGGGAGCCAATAATAATAATGATAAGAATGATAAAAATAGCTTTTATATAGTGTTTTGAGGTTTGCAAAGGACTTTACGGATATTTTCTCATTGTGTCCTTACCACAACCCTGGGAGGTAAGTACTATTAACTCCATTTTACAGATGAGTAAACCAAGGCAGAGAGTGGTTAAGTGACTTGCTTAGGGTCATACAGCTAGTAAGTGTCATAGGCTGGATTTAAACTCAGATCTTTCTGGCTCTAGGTTTAGCACTCTATCCTCAAAATATAAGAATTTTAGGGAGACAGGCTGAGCTAGGCAAGTGATCAAGTTCTCTGACTTTTTGGTCTCTGATTAATTAATCTCCCCATCTGACTCTTTGCTTGTGTACTGGGTTTTCCTGCTTATTTCATCCTGTTGGGATTTTGGTGTTGCTGATATCAACCCAGTCTGGCTTTTGGTTTACATTTGCTCATCTTTACATTTGAACCCTACCTCCATGCCACCAGGCAAGGATTTTCCTAATCACTTAAATGAGTTTACTTACTTGGGTGGTATCTGGCTTTAAGGTTAAACATTATTTGCAAATATTATTATACTTATTTTAGAGATAAAGAAAGCTGAGGCTTAAAGAAATTGTGACTTGCCCAAGGGGATAATGTTATTAATTGTTATAGCCTGTCTTCTTAGAGGCTATATATATGTGTGTATATGTGTGTGTGTGTGTGTGTGTGTGTGTATGTATGCCCTTCTCTGCTAATTTGTGCAAATTCTCAACTCTTCATCTTCCAATATAGCATTTTTCAAGGTTTTAAAATCTCATTGCTAGCTGGGATTATACCAGCTTTCTAGAAAAGGGAGACAATAAGGAAGTAGGTGCAGAAAAAAGTGATGTCAATAGAAAGGATATAAAGAAGGATCAATTAGTGAGTAGGTTGGGGAACAAGGAAAAAATTGGTAGCTTATTCTGTTGGTTATGATGTAGGGAAAGGCAAGGGAAGGGATTTAAAAAGGAAAAAAGACAAATGGCTTCTTGGTAATAGTCCTTATTATCAACATGAGTAATGAGGCAAGAGAATGAATTAATAGGGAAACATCATAGTGTGGAGAAGCAGACTGTACTCTTATCAACCTATGTGGCCTTAAGTCACTTAACCTCTGCTTCCTCATCTGAAAACTGGGACAACAGTACGTGGCACTTTCTCACAAGATTGCCAAGAAGACAGCTCTTTGTCAACCAGGAAGTGCTTTTAAAATGTGACAAATCACATTATTGTCTTTAAAGCCTTAAGAAGATTCCGGGTGTGACATAGAAACTTTAATGGCCCACTAATTATTGACTGGGTGGCCCTAGACATCAGGCCATTTGTTAGGGGCCTCAGATTGTATAGCTTCCTTTCCCTATTCCCAGAACAAAACTCCCTTCTCCCTTTATGTGTGTTTTCCCCTATTAGAATGTAATAATAAACTCCTTGAATTCAGGGACTCTTCTCTTTAAATTGTGACATCTTTAGTGCTTAGGAAAGTGCCTGGTGTATAGTTAGCACTTAATAAATGCTTTTTCCACTAATTAATTAATTAATTCATAACGAGGGCTGCACACAAGGCCCTAAAGATGTCTCCTTCAACTTTTTTTTACAGTAATGATAATAAAAATTATAAAATACTAATAAAATGCTTACCTTGGATTTTTTTGAAAACTCTGGAATTCATGAACTTTAAAAACCTATCTGCATAAAAACTTGGTCTATGAACTGAAACGGTATCCTGGAAAGACAATACAGATATTACAGAATTACTTCTCAGGTTATTTGATTCCATTCTAAAGATAATCTAAGAATAGAAATATACAAAAAACAAGGGAAGAGTCTTGAGAAAATTGTGATAACTCTTTTTTTCCATGACCCATGTTTTTGTCCCCAAGGCTTGTCTGGAAAGTTAAAGAAAACAATAAATCAGACATTGCCCTTAATAGTTTACAGTATTCTTGGATTTTCTTTGAACACAGATCCCACACATTCTGCCAAAGGATAGAATGAGGAAATAAATGTCTCGGCACAAGAAGTCTTCTACTGCTTAATAGAGAGCAAACTTAATTGTTACTCATAATGGAAAACACTAACAGGGTGGATGTTATCCTTTAGCGGGAGGATCCCATTAATGTATAAAAAAACATAATATGATAAGCAAGCAATATATATGAAAGACAATTCTAGTTAGAAACCAACTAGATTTGAAATTGAGGGGTGTGTAGAATACAATGCTACTCACACAACAAAAATCCTAATGCCATAGTTACATGACATTATTTGCATTTATAGCTATATGTACAACTCATCTGAGATAAGGGAAGATGGGTTCATAAGTCACCCTAGTCAATGATTAAACATTTCATTGTAATGAAAGTTGACTTTGCCTCCCATTTATCTGTTTCCAGTGTGATAAGACATGGTTAAAGTGTCTTCTCTTGCAGTTATGCTGTGGCTAGCTCTTTTGTGGTAGAAAAATCATAATCAGATTAAATTAAATCAGATTAAAACATTAAATCAGATTAAAATTTGTCTTTTGTCACACTGAGACAATCTGTGTGGTAAAGGGAAAGGATCTTGTCCTGGGGGTCTGAATCATAGCCCTGCCACCAGACTAGCTGTGACACCTTGGGGAAGGATTTTCATTTCTCTGGCCTTCAGTTTTTTCACCTGTTAAATAAAGAAATTTGGATAGACAACATCCAAGGCTCTTTTCAACTCTGATATGCTGTAAGTCTATAGTTATCCCAAGGTGGGGAGAAGCAGATAGGTGGCACAGAAGTTGGAGCACCAGCTCTGAAGGTCAGGAGGACCTGAGTACAAATCCGGCTTCAGACACTTACTAGGTGTGTGTCACTCGGCAAGTCACTTAACACTGATTGGCCCCTACTCCCCCCAAGAAAAAAGAATTTAAAAAAGAGCCAGATGCTCAATTTATGTGACCCATTTTCCCTTTCAAACTCAAGATTGTGCTTGGTATTGATACTTCTGTCTTCTTTCTGTGGAGACCAGCAGTTCATTGTTCTAGTCATCAGATTCTCATGATATAAAGTAAATTGGGAACACAGAGTAATCAAAATTTTAACAATTCATATAGAAGTAGCTTACCCCATCATAAACAAGTGCTTTCCAGGAATGTTCTAACTTCTTCATTAACCTAAACATGCACAAATTTTAAAAAAAGACGGAAATAGTGATATTTCAGGAGAGTATACTACTTAATTTAGAAATGTTGCAAAGCTTTTAAAAAAAAACACTTCTCCTTACCTATATGATTGCAGAATATCAATAATGCCCATAAATAAAAGGAGCTTTTCTCCTTTATGGCTTTTAGCAGGAATGCCTCCCATTCTGTTGATAGACCAAGGAGAAAATATTTCATTATGTACCATAGGCTAAAATATTTTTTAAAATATCATTATTAAGAAGTGACCTATAACTGTTGAAAGTATAATAAATTTGGTAACCAGTTTTAACATTGCCAATAGTCTGCTCTTCTCTCTCCTTCCAGTCTCTCCCCAGTTTTCTCCCCCATCAGAGAAATCCACCTAAATGGGTAGATCAGGTCACATCATTCATGTCTTGTCTACTAAATTAAGTCAAAATTCCTCCCTTTCCTTTTTTAGATCTTTCATAATCTGGTTCCAGCCGACATCGCATGGTATCCCCTCTTACGTTTGCCATTCTCCATCTGAATGATGGATATAAATGTTCTTCTTCTTCTTCTTCTTCTTCTTCTTCTTCTTCTGCTTCTTTCTTTTGCCCCTATACCTTTGTTTTTATAATTCTCCCAAATGTAAAACATTGTCCTCTCACCTTTATCAGATCAAATTCTGCCTATTCTTCCAAGCCCATTGGAAATAATTCATCTTCCACAAAGTTTTCTCTGATTTTCCTAGCCAGAAGTGACCCTTAATGTTTTTGAAATCTTATAGTACAACATAACCCTTTTATATGTTTTTACTTTTTAAAAATCATATATGTGTACCTGCATTTTCACTTTCTTCCCCTTAAGAGATTATAAGCAACTTAAAGGAAAGGGACTTTATCTTATTCACTTTTGTATCTGGTTGAAGGTAGATCATATTTCTTTGCTTTGGGTTTTTTTTTTTGGAGGGGGGAAGGCAGGACAATTGGGTTTAAGTGACTTGCCCGAGGTCTCACAGCTAGTAAGTGTGTCAAGTGTCTGAGGCTGGATTCGAACTCATGTTCTCCTGACTCCTGCACCACCTAGCTGCCCCCTAGATCACATTTCTTTACTCATTGAATGGTGCATGATGAATTTTTGTTATATAGAATTTCACAACCAATCTTTTAGAGTAATGAAGCATAGGGATGATACGATAACCCCTCCTCGCCCCCCATGTCTCCCTTTTAAAAGATGTCTTGAAATCTAAGGCTGCTCCATGGGTGATCCTGAATGAAGTACCTCTGAAACCACAGAGGCTGATTCCAGCATAAATGATACGGTCAATTGTAAAGGGCTGGCTGGGAATCATAAGTCAGATTTGTAGAATTTGTCTCTTTTCATCATCCTTCTTGCTCTTTAAGTTCTCGGTAGGCTTTGACACTGCTAGTTACTACCCAACCCTTCCTGTATACTACTGCCTCCCTCGTAGTCTGTGGCAGTGATCTCTTCTCATTCTCTCACTTGTCTGACCACTTCTCTTCAGCAAAGCATACTGAATCCTCATCTATCTCCTACCCCTGGCTGTATTACTTCATCCCGCCCCCCACGGCTCCCCTTTCCCATCCTCCATTCTCTTCTACCTTTAGACTCTCTCCCTTAGTAATAGCACATCTGCTCCCATGGGTTTAATTATCATTTCTACACAGAACACTCTCAAATCTACATATCAGCCTTGATTTCTCTCTAGTGCTTTGAACATAGTAGATTTTGTTCAAGTGAATCACATTTAAAATAAGTACAAAGGCTAGGAAAAATGATTTGGAATGTGGTAGATTCATCCATAATAGCCCAACATGCTGCGGTCAACAATCGAGAAATCTAGAAGTTATATAATTGAGGCCAGAGGATACTGGTTTTTAAAATTGTGAGCCCCCATGCTCAGATCACATATGTGCATGAGGGTACGCAACTCATTTCAGTTCTTTGCTTTGTTTCTGCTAGCAAATCCACAGTTTATAGATGCAAAGAAATACCAAAGTTACTGTCACATCTGGCAGAGGCCAGAGACTACAACTGCTATCTTTATACTACCAAAAAAAATTCCCTGAACATAGAAGAGGCTCTGAATTACAACTATAATGACTGTCATGCATTTAGGTGATAGCTAACAAATCAAAGTTATCATTTCCTGTTCTCTCTCTGATGGAAGCTTTTTGAATACTCAGTACTAAAGTACAACAACCACAACAAAGCCCTTCAAAGACTTTGAGTTAATTCTTAGAAATTATACTCTTTCAAACAAAAGACTGAAACGGAGTTGAGAGGGTGATAGCTATAACCAGGAAAGCTGCAACTCACTTGTCCATTGTTAAGTAGAAAAGAATTATGAGCATATTAATTTTATTTCCATGATAGAGATTAGGCAGGTGAGTAAATTTAAAATATTTATTTATATAATCAAAATCACAACAAATCTGCCATAAGACTAATAAGTAGCTTTGGAAAGCTACTTGACACACTAGCTATGTGGCCTTGGGCAAGTCATTTAACCCCAATTGCTCTGCCTTCCCCCCTCCAAAAACAAGAAGTCAAATGCAGATTATCTCATTTTAGCCTTACAACAACCTGGGAGGTAGGTGCTGTTATTATACCCATTTTACAGATAAGAAAAGGAAGACAGAGGTTAAATGACTTGCTCATGGTCATCCAGCTTGTAAATGTCTGAGGTCACATTTGAACTGAGGTCTTCCTGACTCTAGGTCCAGCACTCTACCCACCATGCTCCCTAGTCTAAGAGGGATAGCTGGGGTAATACTTCCTTATTCTTTAAGTTTGTGAAATGTGACTTTGTGGGAAATGGATTAAATTTGTTCTCCCTGGCCTCACAGGGCACTGCTAGCAGCCATGAGAAGTTGTAAAAGAAGAAACTCAAAGCTTGATGAGGAAAATTTCCTTATGATTAGAGCCTGCCCAGGGAGCTAGGGGGTTCCTTTACTAGAGGGCATCAAAGCAAAAGCTGGATGGCTTCCCATTGGGTGTCTTACAGGGATTTTTTTTTCCAGATATGGGATGGACTGAGATCTCTTTAATCCCAAACTGTGACTCTCTTAATATTCAAGCATTAATGCTTAAATGCTAATGCTTACGTATTAGTACTCTCGGTGATGACAGAATCTCCAGATTTCCCTGGGCCTTGGATAGATTCCATTGCTGTTGAGTAGAGGACTTTCTGGATTCCAGGCCGCTTAGCATCAGGTGCATTCTGTGAGCTTTCACCTTCTTTTTCTTTTAGTGAATGGTCCAATATGTGAATTCCCAGCAAAAGACTATAGTCCATTATTTTGAAACTTTCCAACACCTAGGAGCAAAAGAGTCAAATAAACAGTTATTTCTTCAGCATCATGATTTTTCCCAAAGCAGTTTCAACATGTTGCAGTTTGGCTATGTGTCTTAGAATACTGTCTCAGACAGGAGTCAGTCAGTTGAAAAAGATGAAATTAAAGATAAATGGAAAAAAAATAAGGGCACATAGAGATCATCAAGACATCATTGGTTCACACGTGCTAAAAATGAGCTTTATCAAACAATGAAAACTGCAAGTTGGCAATTTATGCAACCTAAAAAGAATTACTACAAAATTTGTAGGGACTTTGAACTGGAAAGGACCTTAGAGATTAGCTAGTCTGGAGGCTTCACAGAACATAGAACTTCACAGAACAAATCCCCTCAATAAAAGGATTTGTTCTGTAAAACTTGGACTCAGTCAAAAGGCCACACCCAAGGACCTAGAAGGCCACATATGTGAGGCTGCAGGTTCCCCCTGAGCTAGTCCAACTCCACCATTTTGTAGATTAGGAAACTGAGGCCCAGAATGGTGAACTGACTTGCCTGGGGTCACATATCTTTAAAAAGGCCAGGTCCTTGGCCCCAAATTCAGCAAGCTTTCCAGTACATCTAAGAGCAGAGTCTGTCATTTCTTTTTTTCTTTGTCTCTTCATCACTGAGCACAAAGTAGTGGGTGCTTAATAAATGAACCAAAATGAGTGGATCTCACTTGTTTAAGGGCAAAGACTGAAGCTACCCAACAGCGCTTTCAGGAAAAAGCTCATTTTAAATCTGGATTCTGCTAGAATCAACTCACATCCTAGGTTGGAGAGGTCTAGAGGTCATTTTTCAATGTTTATTCTCAAAACTTGCTTCTCTCCCACCAAAAGAAGGATTGGAGGTTAAAACTACATTATATACTCAAGTCAGTAAGATAGAGGATTAAATGTAGCTGGTCTGTGCCAGACAAAGGTAGATATAGCTGGATGAAACAGATACTTGATAGGTAGAAAGAATTCCAGTGTCAGCTAAAGGAGTCACTCTTTGCAACAGAATTAAGACATAAATCGTTTCCAGTGAATGCATTCTAAGTGCATATGTAATATTTCCATGCTCATTATTCTTCCCAGGCAAACTGGTCCAAAATACATTCTTTTATAGCCAACCACCCTGAAGACTTTTTTTTTTCATTTTCACATCTTTTTCATTTAAAAAATACTTCATCCTTCCTCACTTGCCCTGTGTCCTTGAAAGTTATTTTCTGTAACAAAATAAGAAAAAAAATTAAAAGGACAGATGGGCAAAACTAACCGAAAGAGCAACAAAGCCTCAGAGTATGTGCAACATTCTATAACCCACTGCCCTACACCTCTGCAAAGAAGTGAGGTGAGTTTTCTCATCTCCGCTTTGGGAAGCTGGCCCCAAGATTACATTTCTTTCCCTAGAGTAGGGAGCTTTAGTTTCCTGATATGCATGCTAGTCTCCTCTAAAACGAACTGCTAAAATATCTTACACTATCATTTTTTTTATTCGAAGCTGCTCAGGAAATGAAAAGGGTCCAGAAAGCAATAGAATCTCTTCTTAGGAGAGCAGACAGTCATCATAATGTCTTTTTTTTTTAAAAAGAAGGTTTTTATTTTATTTTTCTCAATTACATATCTAAAAGCAATTTTAACATGTTTTTTAAAATAATTTTTGAGTACCAAATTCCTTCTTTCCATCTCTCCCTTCCCTTACCCCTTCCTTCATCATAATGTCTTGTTAATTTCCTACTATACACTAGTTAGTTCCCACATTGGCTCCATAGAGAAGTCTAGTCTCAGTTATTTAGTGACTGATTACCTAGTTCATTTACAATCTAGAACTCCTACATATTCCCTGTTCTTCCTTGTGCTACTCAAACTTTATATTCCTAACATCAATATACTATTTACTGGTACCTCTATTAAAGTTCTAATAAAGAATAAAAGGGAGATTTTCTTGCCACAAGCCTCTCTGTACTCCAGTCCATCCTCCCCTCAGCTGTCAAAGAGCTCTTCTTTACCGCGTCCTTCTTCCTACTCAATAAATTTCAGTGACTCCCAATCCCTTCCAGGATCAAATATATAATCCTTTGTTTTGTATTCAAAGCCCTTTGTAACTTGTCCCTCCCTTTCTTTTTCCAGTCTTTCTATTTTTTAAAAATTTATTTTATTTTTAATTTTTGGAATAAAAAGCATTTTCATAACATAGTATAATAAAAAAAGATGATTGCACATGAAGTTGCAAATCTATTATGTACAAGTTGCTATTCCATTTAAATATACAACAAAATTAATGTGCAAATTTCTTTTTTTCCTTTTTTTCCCTCCTTCTACCCTGTCCTAGAGATGACCACCATTAGACACAAATAGGTATACATTTGTAAAATTGTTCTCCACATACTTCTATTTATCAATTCTATCTCTGGATGTAAAAAACTCCATCCCCATGCCTGGAATGCTCCCCTTCCTCTCTGCTTTCTGTTTTCCCTGGCTTCCCCTAAGTCCCAGCTAAAATTCCAGCTTCTTTGGGAAACTTTCTTTGATCCACCTTAATTTAAGTACCTTCCCTCTGACGTGATCTCCAATTTATCTCATATATAAGGTTTTTTTTTGGGTGGGGTATGTGGTCATCATTGACACCCCTTTGGACTGTGAGGCAGATACAGAATGAATGGAAAATGGTCAGGTGCGCTCGACATGGAGTCAAAGGATCTGTGTTCAAATTACAGCATTAACACTTACTACCTGTGTAAAATGAGTCAAGTTCCTGCACCTCTCTGGTCTTCATTTCCTTCAAATGAGGGAGTTGGATTTACGGTCTCTCTGAATTTTCTTTCAGCTCTAAATCTTAAAACTATGAAATAATTAGTTTCACTATTCATTAGTGCTCTAGAGCAGCAGTCTGCAAACATTTTTTATCGAATACCTATAGGTAAGAAGTTTCTGGGCATGCACCTTCCATATACACATACATACATACATACATACATATATATATATCTATGTTTAAAAATTATATATATCACTATTCTACTAATATGCATTGTAAAACATACAAAAAGAGATACTTTTTCCAACTAAAAAAGTAGAGATGATTTATTATACAAGTACTATACTTAGCCACAAAGAAAACAATTATTCCGTAATGTCAAAAGGTTTCCACGGCACACAGCTAAGAGAACTGATTTCAGGCAATATAGACTTTGCATTAAAAAAAGGAAAGTTCTTTGTCAGGGGACAAAATATGGAAATTTTAAAAGGATGCCATAAAGATGAAATAAATAATATTAACTTTTTATTTTACTTTTTAATGATACAAAAAACCCTTTTTGCTTTTGCTGAAAATATTATTAAGCACTGTCCACTACCTTGCAGTACACAGTCTACTTTTTAAAGGGGAGTCATGAAGTGACAAGGTGGAGAGTAGGATGTCAGTGGGCTGGGGATGGGAATTTTGCCAACTGTAATTGTACAGCAGCTGTTGAAGTTGTTCAGGTCCCTGTTAGGTTATAACTTCTAAGAGTCAAATGCTAAACTCAAATAGGAACAGGATCAAAGTTTCCCCAGTAGCAAGAGGAATCGGAATAAGAGGGAACTGGGGCATAATGGTTCTTTTGGAGCTAAACCCCGAAACTAGTGAAAGCGGGCAGGGCAGAAAGAAGGTTCAGTTTCTCCACTGGTTGATCATGTACCCTTTGGGGTCATGTCTCAGTGCCCCCTGTTTTGCATCCAGGAGCATAACAAGGAAGAAAGTTGAAACTTTTTGAGAAAGTGAGCTTTTAAAAACTATCACCATTGATTTCCAAGATGTTTCCTTATCAGCATGGGAAAGTCGAGAGTGTTCCTGACAAGGTACCAATTAATTCCAAGGCTCTTTACTCTAAGCGCCTGAACTAAAGAACAGTAAAAGAGCAAGAGGGTGGGAGCCAAGATGGTGGCTGGAAAGCAGGAACTGGCATGAGCTCCCCGCCAAGTCCCTCCAAAAAGCTATTAAAAAATGGCCCTGAAACAATTCTAGAGCTGCAGGACACATAAAATAACAGAGGGAAGCAGGGCTCCAGTCCAGGATGGCCTGGATGGTTACTGGGTAAGGTCTTTCGGGCACAGAGCTGGGAGCGGAGCAGAGTGGAGCAGAGCCCAGTGTGGGCGGCGCAGACCAGCCAGACCAGGAGCCAGGTGGAGCTTGCCCTAGAGCCCTGAATCAGTGAGCTGCAGCAGTTAGCAGACTTCTCAACCCACAAACACCAAAGACAACAGAGAAGGTTAGTGGGAAAAGCTGCTTGGGACACGGAGTTTGCGGTTCAGCCACCACCCTGGGGGCAGCAGAGGTGGAGCAGCTTTAGAACTACAGTTGCAGTTGCTTCTGGCCCCAGGCCCACCTGGTGGGAAGAATTAAGTGGCTGATAAGAGCAGGAGTGCAAAGCCTGCTGAAGATCTAAGTCCAGTCCAGGTTGGGGGTTCTTGGGGAAGGAGGAGTGCTGGTGTGGCAGAGCTGGCGCATCACCCCAAGTGTGGAACATAGAACTCTTTACTCTACAAGCAGTCATACCCCGCTGAAAAACTCCAGGGTCAAGTAAGTTGGCTGGGAACACGGCCAGGCAGCGAAAACACACTCAGATTCAGTCTCAGAC
>CM053624.1:242673775-242715252 GCA_028646595.1 Phalanger gymnotis
CCCAAGCTGGACTGGGCTTAAATCTTCAGCAGGCTCTTCACTCCTGCTCTGATCAGCCATTTAATTCCTCCCACCAGGTGGGCCTGGGGCCAGAGGCAACTGAAGCTGTAGTTCTAAAGCTGCCCCACCTCCGCTGCCCCAGGGGCGGTGGCTGAACCGCAAACTCCCTGTCTCGAGCAGCTTTTCCCACTAACCTTCTCTGTTGTCTTTGCTCTTTGTAGGTTGTGAGGTCTGGTAGATGCCACAGCTCAGTAATTCAGGATGCTAGGGCACTCTCCGCTTGGCTCCTGGTCTCGTCAGTCTGCAGTCTGGCCAGCCTGCTCCACGCGTGCTGGGCTCTGCTTGGCTCAGCTCCTGGGAGCTCCGTGCGGGACAGACCTTACCCAGAGATCATCCAGGCTGTCCTGGGCTGGATGGAGCCCTGCTTCCCTCTGCCACTTTGTGGGTTCTGCAGCTCTAGAACTTGTTCAGAGCCATTTTTTTATAGGTTTTTGGAGGGACTTGGTGGGGAGCTCACACCAGTCACTGCTTTCCAGCCGCCATCTTGGCTCCGCCCCTGGAACTCAAAGTTTTAAAAATAGATGTTCAAAAACCAAAAAAAAAGTTTTTGAATGCAACTAGAAAATAAGATACACAGGCAATGGGGCATAGAAATTTATCTTGCCCTACAAGAAAAGAAGGGAAAAGAGGTGGGGTGACAGAAGGGAGGGCTGACTGGGGAACAGGGCAACCAGAATACATGCCATCTTGGAGTGGGGGGGAAGGGTAGAAATGGGGAGAAAAGTTGTAATTCAAACTCTTGTCAAAATCAATGCTGAAAACTAAATATATTAAATAAAATTAAATAAAAAGAGTAAGAGGGTAACGATGGGGTGATTTGAAAAAAGAAAGCTATAAGGTATTCCTTGAAGATAATATGACATAAACATAGCACAGGTTAGATTTACCTGCTCGCTCATGGTGGTTTAAGGAGAAATTTAACAGAGACCAAAGTTCCATTATATACACAAGGTTTTACAAAACAAAAACATCAAATTCAAATGACTGTGGGTGAAGAGAAATTATGGGATTTACGGTCCAGGGTATTGGACCTTCACATCTCAGTGAAAGCACTACCAGAGCTTGAAGTCTTTTGCTGTTTCAAGAAACAGTGAGACAGACAACAAATACTTTTTGCTTATAAGTCATCCATCCCATCACTGGAGCCAGCCCCAGAAGTCTATCTAGCTTGGTACAACCTGCTAAATCTTACATTCTCCTAGCTCAGGCCTCAAGACTCCAGAGTCACCTCCAAACCATGCTTGAGTATGATGTACGAGCAACCTCATAGAAATGGTATACCAACTCATCAGGCTGGTCAAAGATGTCACTAGTCCATGAGATCTGTATTAATCCTACTTACCATTGACTGAGGCAGGTAGGTGACACAATGGATAGAGCCCTGGGTCTGAAATCAGGAACACCTGAGTTCAAATCCAGTGAATGCTAGACATTTACTAGCTGGGTGACCGTGGGCAAGTCACTTAAACTCTATTTACCTTAATTCATTGGGGAAAGAGATGGCAAACCAGTCTAGTATCATTGCCAAGAAAACCTCATGGACTGTATTGGTGTGCTATGGTCCACAGGATTACCAAAAGTTGGTGTCAACTGAATGACTGAACAGCAGCAACCATTAACTAATTCTTTCAAAATGACTCTCCCCTACCCTGTCACTGGGCTAAGATAACTCAGGTATGTGCCTGAAGCAAACATACTTAGAGTTCTATCCCCCTTCACTCTAGCAAATCCCTACTAAACAGAATAAAAATCACTATGGTAAAGTCTGTATTTACTCTAAATTCATTTTCAGTTACTGATGCCCAGTAGGCCTATCATCATTTCTTTAAAGGCTCTGGGCTTATGGACACATATTAATTTTGCCCAGTTGCTTAAAAAACAAGACTGATAGTACAGTTACAGTATTCTTGCCAATACACTGTAGATTACTATATCTAACAAGCTGGATGAACAATACTTTGATTTTCTACTGACCAATACACACTACATAATAATTCTGGTGAAGTGGCACAGTAGGTAAGGGACTGGACCTGGAGTCAGGAAGTTGTTGTTGTCCGGATGCTTTTCAGTCATGTATAACTCTTCCTGACCCGATTGGGGGTTTTCTTGGCAAAGATAGTGGAGTGGTTTGCCCTTTCTTTCTCCAGCTCATTTTACAGATGAGGAAACTGAGGCAAACAACAACAACAACAACAACAAAATACCAGTTATTATTTTTCTAAGGTGTTATAAGGTTGTGTGTTATTCTGAATGAGAGCGATGCTGGGATCAGAGAAGGGCTCAGAATCACTTAATGTAGTGAGGAACTCTACTGGCAGAAAGACACATCTTAATGTTTCCATTAAATTAATTTTCTTATTCATCCTTTAAGCACCCACAAATTAACTCAACTCTTAGAAAATGGACCCAACATCTTTGTCATATCAACCTAAATGGTTTAACTTCGGAGATAGCTTACAATGACAAGAAGAGTGCAGGCTCTGGATTTGAAAAGCCTGGAAGCTAGTTCTGACTCCACTGCTTATTGGTTGTGGGACCCTGGGGAAGCCAATGTCTATTACCCACAGCATCTTCATTTATAAAGTGAGTATTATGATCATACTTATTCTGCCTATCTCACAGGACTGTCACAAGAATCAAAGGGAGGTAATTTCTCTCAAATTCCTTTGTAAGTAGTAGTACACTAAACAAACTGAAGGTGAGTTGATACTGAATGGTTGCTTTTATTACCTAAGGTGGAGGCGGAAAGAAGAAAGAAAGGAGGAAAGGAGGAAAGAAAGAAGGAAGAAAGGAAAGAAAGAAAGAATGAAAGAAAGAACAAAAGAAAGAAAGGAAGGAAGGAAGGAAGGAAGGAAGGAAGGAAGGAAGAAAGGAAGAAAGGAAGGAAGAAAGAAAGGAAGGAGGGAGGGAGGGAAGGAAAGAAAGAAAAGAAAGAAAGAGGGAGGGAGGAAGGAAGGAAGAAAGAAAGAAAGAAAGGATGGATGGAAGGAAGGAAGGAATAAAGAAAGAACGAAAGAACGAAAGAAAGAAAGGAAGGAAGGAAGGAGGGAAGGAAGGAAGAAAGAAAGAAAAAAGAAAGAATGAAAGAAGGAAAGAAAGAAAGAAAGAAAGAAAGAAAAAGAAAGAGGAAGGAAGGAAGGAAGGAAGGAAGGAAGGAAGGAAGGAAGGAAGGAAGGAAGGAAGGAAGGAAGGAAGGAAGGAAGGAAGGAAGGAAGGAAGGAAGAAAAAGTAAGAAAGAAAGAATGCCTGGTACCTGATGCTCTAACTGATGATTCACAGACCAGAGGAAAAGACGCTGAGTGTCTCAATAGAGAAATCTCGTTGACAATTTTAGAACAAAGGCTGATGTGATTAGGAAGTAAGGAGAGATAAGAGAAAGAGAAACAGTTTATTTCCTCTGTCCTTTTGGAATTCTTCTAGCATCTTTGAAAAAAGCCAGAAATCTTCCATTGGAGGCTGAGCTCATGTTTTCACCGTGAAAGGTCATAACAAAGAAAAATCTAAAGCACCACATTCTCACCAGCTTTTTTGGGGTGCATTTTCAAGGAGAAATTTACAGAAAATAGTATTAAGGATCAAAAAATATGATCACACCAATATTTTAAAACACATTCATAAATACCATCGCTGACAAAAGTGGGACAGATTTTGGCCACATATACCTGAGCATTTAATGAATTAGTGGCTGAAACAGTTTTGTTATTTGTATCCTCTTGTGATTTTAAATAAGGAACACAATAAATATTCTACGAGCCAACTTGAGGGCTCTCAAAGATTCCCAGCATTCTGTAGTACAATAGATGGCAGTCAGCTCAGTCATTCAGGCCTCACAATTACTTCTTGAATATCAGCATGACGCTGACATTTCTGGTTGTTTTGGGAACTCTGAATTTCCTATTCAAAACAGCAGGCCGTCATGCAAATAGATGCCTTTTCACCTAGCTCAGGCAGGATTCAACTTTCTGAATCACAGAGAAAGGAGAAAGTTATTAAAATAGTCAATGAACATTCATTAAGTATCTACTATGTTCCAGGCCACTGTGCTAAGCACTGGGGATACAAGGAGAGGCAAAGATACGAAGGCTGATCTCATGGAGCACACATTTTAATGGGAGAGACAATATACAAATAATTGTGTAGACATAAAATATATAAGGGGGCAGCTAAGTGGCACAGTGATAAAATGCCTGGTCTGGAGTCAGGAAGACTCATCTTCATGAATTCAAATCCGACTTCAGATACTTATTAGCTGTGTCACCCTAGGTGAGTCGCTTAACCATGTTTGCCTCAGTTTCCTCATCTGTAAAATGAGCTGGAGAAGGAAGTGGCAAACCACTCCAGTATCCTTGCCAAGAAAACCCCAAATAGAGTCACAAAGAGTCAGATGTGACTAAAACAAACAAATAAAAATATAAACAGTGTAAGGCACTAGCAGTCGGGGATCCCAAACAGGAAAGTTCTCCCTGCAGAAAGTTTGAAATCATATTCTTTTTTAATGTTGCTGGGATATAGGGTGTGTGTGTGTGTGTGTGTGTGTGTGTGTGTGTGTGTGTGTGTGTGAGAGAGAGAGAGAGAGAGAGAGAGAGAAAGAGGAAAGGAGAAATAGAGGGAGAAGGAAAGTGTTTTGCATGATCATTTAAATTTTACAATTTAACAAAAACTTCAAGCAAACTGGAAAGGATTTTTTTGGTACCAGAAACCATTTTTTTTTTGTCCTAAAAAAGGACTCCCATATGTGAGTAATGTCTGAATATCTGGGAACAAGCGAACTCTATTGTGTATTTTATAAAGTAAGTTCCCGATAAAAATTCCTTATGTCTGAGAGTCAAATGATAGCACGAGAGCATTGATTTTTGTATGGACAAAGATTTTGGAATAAAGATCTGGGTGATGGCTTAGGATGCTGATGATACTAATAACTACTACTCACATACAAAGCTCTTTCCTCATAAAAATGCTGTGGAATTTTTAAGGCCTTATTATCTTTATTTTAGAGATGACGAATCAGGGCTCAGTGACATTAAATGTTTTTCCTGAGGGTTCACAGCTAGTGTCAATGTGGCACTTGAATCCAGATTTCCTGACTTCAATTCCAGAATTCTTTCTATTCTACTTAGGCAGCTAGGTGGCATAGTGGATAGAGAGTTGGGCCTGCCATGGATCTGAGTTCAAATCTAGCTTTAGACATTTACTAGCTGTGTAACCCCGGGCATGTCAGTCAGCCTCAATTTCCCTCAGTAACATGGAGATCATGATAGCATCTATCTCCTGGGGTTGTTGTTAGTATCTAATGAGATAATATTTGGAAAGTGCTTAGCCCAATGACTGGCACATGATAGGCATTTAATAAATGTATATTCCATTCCATTCCACTACTATTCACTGAAATAAGGATAGCTCTCAGTCCATGTACAAAAAATAAAAAAAAGGATGCACCAAGAATAAAGCACATAGCTCTACAACCTATCTGAAGAATGATTACAATATTTATGAAACACAGAAAAAACTTCCATTCCCAGAAACTATTTGCCATGTACGTGGGTCTCATTTTGGTAGAAAAAGACAGATGAAACCCAGTCAATGTTGGCTTTTGATTCCCCCACGCTTCAGGATTTCTTCAGTGCATTGCTGTAGTAACAAAGACAACTGTTGTTTACAGAGATTCTCTGAACTTATTGCTTGTTAGAGACACAAACAAACCCTGGCTAAAGGGCAGAGCTGTTTGTGACAAATTAGTCTGAGCTCCAAATATGGTAGAGACAAAAAAATCACAGTGGTTGTTGCCTCTAGGAAACCTATGCTGGTACTGCTCATGATATCCCAGGTGTTACTGTGTTTAGTTGTTTTGAGTTGTGTCTGACTCGTCATGATTCTATTTGGGATTTTCTTGGCAGAGATATTGGAGTGGTTTGTCATTTCCTTCCCCAGCTCATTTTACAGATGAGGAAATGGAGGCAAACAGGGTTCAGTGACTTGCCCAGGGTCACATAGCTAATAAGTGTCTGAGGCCAGATTTGAATTCAGGAAGATGAGTCTTTCTGATTCTAAGCCGAGTGTTCCATCCACTGTGCCAACTAGATGCCTCAGTAGGTCCTTACTGTGTATTAAATTGAATTAAAATGGGTCTCCAGTCATCCTAAATGACCTTATAGACAAAGTGGATTAGTTACTTCTGAATAACCCAATTTTATATAACTCATTTAATTAAAAAGGAAACAATCAATATATAATTTTTTAAATGTAGTAAGCCTCAAGTGATACATATAGCCTATTAAAAGACATATCCTATATTGTGCACAATTTTTTAAAATATAGTAAACCTCAAGTGACTATTAAAAGATATATATTCTATATAAATACATAATACACAATTTATTTATATATTATAAATAAAATATAATACAACATGCATAAATATGTCATTACATATACTGACACCTCCTGGCATTGCAATGACATGCCACATGTCAACACAATATACATTGTATATCTTATATGTCAGTATATTATATACATGTTGTATGTTATCTAATACGATATATTATGCATTAAATATAATATATGACATGCCTTTTAATGGAAGTCTTTTGTGCACTGAAGAAAACTAAAGCCCTTTATGACCTGGCCCCAATCTCTCTTGTACCACTATACATTATTCCTTTTTCCTTACTTTATGCTTCAGCCAAACTGGCCTTCTCTCTATTCCTCACACAGAAGACTTTATCTCCTGTCTCTTTCTTTGTCTTTATATTGGCCATCCTTTGTACCTGTAATATGAATCAATCAGTCAATAGACATTTACTATTATTGTTTAGTCAATTCGTCGTGTCTGACCCTTTGTGACCCCATTTGGAGTTTTCTTGGCAAAGATACTGGAGTGGTTTGCCATTTCCTTTTCCAACTCATTTGACAGATGAGGATGTTGAGGCAAACAGGGTTAAGTGACTTTCCCAGGGTCACACAGCTGGTAAGTGTCTGAGGTCAAATTCAAACTCAAGTCCTGTGACTCCAGGGACAGATAGATCTCTTTCCACAGCACCACCCAGCTGCCAGAGTATTTATTAAGTGCATACTATGCACCAGGCAATGACCTAAGTGCTATGATATATCTCTACCTCAAGAAATCCTTCTCTTCCTTCAAGCTAAAGCTCAAAACCAACATTCCACAGGGAACCTTCCCTAATCCTCCAGCTATTAGTGCCCTTTCTTCCTCCCAAACCAACTCGTATTTATTCCCTCTATATTTTGTCTAAATTTAGGAATGTCCTTCCTGTTTCCTCCCATTAGAATGTCAACTCTTTTAAAATAGAGGTTATTTTATTGATTGTATTTGTATTTCCATTGCTAAGCACAGTGCCTGGCATACAGATGGCGCTTAATAAAACTTTGAGTGATGCTTTTCTGCAGAGTAAAAAGTAGGAAAAAATGGAGAAACAATTCAGATCGGTAAGTAGTTGAAGGTTTGACTCTGATAGTTTGGGTTATAGAATCGGGGATACAGTGATAGGACTAAGCAGCAGAAATTTAGCAAATGATTCAAAGTAGTTTGTTCAAAAAAGGTTGGATTGGAGTTCTTGTAATGAAACTGTGTTATTTTTGCATCTTTATCCTTCCTTTTAATGTGGTATTAAATTCAACCTTTGCTCTAATCAGTTGATAATCTGAATGCACACAGACAGCTGATTTCGAAATGGCTCCTAGTAACTAGTTGTTTTCTGTGTATTAAAAATAATTGCTTATATTAAGATATGGTCAATTTCATTTTAGTGACTTTTTTTGGTTCACCGTATAATATAGCATGTTTCCATTGTTTATAAGAAGCATACATTTTTCATTTTATGTTTCTTGCTTTTGTTTTTTTTTCATAACATGGTTGATATGGAAATGTTTTGCATAAAAAGGAAGACATATAACCCTTTAGTGACTTTCATTACTTAATGCCAAACCGTATTTTCCACTATATTTTTAACTGTCCTCTCCTTAGCCCATCTTCAGAAATGAAGCCACGGAGTATCAAGGTATATGTTGATTTTTATTTGGAGGATCACTATAAAGACTTTCTCTGCTTTTCCGTGCTCAGGTGCAAATGTTGGGGTGTCAACTTCAACTGTCTTCATGATGATCCCTTTATATCACTAGCAATACAAGATGAGATGATTAAGTTCTAAGAAATAATGTTTCTAGATGCTCTCGGGTACAGTTGGAATGAACTGTATCAAGTTCTTTATTCACCTGCTGAGGTAACCTTGTGTCCAACAGAAACTTGACATTTTCTGCTTTTATTTACAATAAAAATGACAATGTGGGTGAAGTCTGGCTCTTCCAGTGGTATATTAATTCATCGGTCATTTAGAATGCCAACAGCTAAGTTAATATCTGTAGATCACAACTGCAGAATTTTAGATGTGTAGCAGGCTTCAGGGGCCCTCTTGTCCAAGCCAAACCCCCAAGAAATCCCCATTACAATATAATTGACTAGTGGTCACCCACATGTGCTTGAAGTCTTTGAATGAAGGGGAGCCCACTACTTCCTGAAGCAGATGATTCCACTTATGAATAACTCTATTAAGAAGTTTTCCCAGGGCAAGTAGGTGAAACAATAGATTCAGCACCAGGCCTGTACTCAGGAGGACTTGACTAAATATGGCCTCAGGCACTTACTGGCTGTGTGACCCTGGTTGAGTCATTTAACTGATTGCCTCAAAAAAAAGTTTGAATTCACAAAAATTTTTACAAAATTTACCAAAAAATTTAAATTTACCAAAAAAGCTTAAATTTACAACTTTGGCAACTTCTACCCTTTGTTTGTGGTTTTACCCTAGAGGGTCCTCATAGAACAAGATTAATCCCTCTTTTACATGATAGTCATTTAAATATATGGAGTCTCCTCTCACTATATCCTTATATCTTCTTGTTTTCTAAACTAAATATCTCTAGTTCCTTCAAACAATATTCTTGTTATGGTATAGACTTAAGGAAATTCCTCATCGTGGTTCTCCTCCTCAAGATACCCTACAGCTTATCAATTAGAAAGGGAGAAGTCAAAGATGATACCTACATTGTAACCTGGGGGGACTAGAAGGATGGTGATACCTTCAACAGTATAAGAAAGTGAGGAAGAGGAGACAGTTTTAGAGGAAGGATAATGAGTTCGGTGGACATTTTGGCTGGAAGTACCCTCCACCATAGATATTTTAAAAATCACATAAGATTCCTTGATAGATATAACCATAGAGATGACCTTGTTCAATGATCTCCTGATTACCAATACAAAAAGGTTAGGGATTTTAATCTTAATATATAATTTCAAACACTGTATTTCTCAGAGTCAAGGCTTCAGGTTTTATATCAGGGGTATCAGTTCTATAATTCAAATCCCTTTAAAAAAAGTTACTTACAATGAGAGATCTGTAGAAATTATTGACACCAAAGACAGAAGCTAAATAAAAGCGTATGTACATATACATACATATACACATATGTATATACATGTGTATGTATATATACACATATTATATATATTTACATATATAATATGTCTCTGTATTTAAAGTACAAGCAGAAGTGAAATGAGCCTTAGAAGTCATTTAAATGATTTAGTTTAAAATGATGCATAAAACCTAAATGTGAATTCTGTTCTATCTCAGCAGTATTTCCTTTAGGCAGAAAAAAATGGAGTTGGGGGTGAGGAGTTTTCAGTCCACTATTTGCATTCTTCTTGGAAAAATCTTTTGGTAATACATCATTTATTTTGAAGTAAGGGTCAAAAGTGACTGGATGAATATTTTTCTCTTTTCTGTAGCTAATGAGAATTTGAAAAAGCTGCTTACACTTGACCAAGCTTCATGAAAGCATTTTCTCCTTCCCCTCGAAAATGACAAGATTTCAAAGTAATCACTGTCCTGTAATAATCAACTTTCTCAAAAAGAAAGTTTTTGCTTTCTTGCTAATAGGATTTTGTGTGCAAATAAGTTATTAACAGTTGGCAGGTGCCAATGGGCTAGATTATACTTTTGATTAGATTTTTCAAATTAAATATTTGGATTATATTTCATCTTCTGTTGCTTAGTTATTTGGTAGGGCTTTTCACCCTCCTCTTTCCTCCCCCTCTCCCTCTCCGATCCTATTTCCCTTTCCTCTGGTGCTGTGGGGGAAATGAAGGCTGAAATTTAACTGCACTTCAGTGTTACATGGTGGAAAACAAACTGAATACCTTCTTCTCTCTATCCCTGCTCTATTCCTCTACTCTGCTTTTTCTTCAAGATCCAACTTCTCTGTGAAGTCTTCCATGCCCTTCTAATCCTCAGTGAAGTCCTGTGGAACTGTCTGCATCACCTGTTTGACATTTAATCTCAGGATGGCTCATATAATTTTTTTCATGGCTTCATACATCTTATCTCCCCCAGACAGAGTATATAGATTACTCCTTGAGGCAGAAGGTATGCCCTATGCTTCATGATATTCACTTAATCTTAGAGCCAGGGCAAAGGGTCATTGCTTTTGTGTTGTTATGTGTTGCTTTTGTGGCATCACTGAAATACTTGACTTGGTTTGTAGTAAAATGAATACCTACCTCACCACAGAGAACAGGAATTTTCAGGGTTTAAAAATGTCCATATACAAAAAGTAGTATTAAAGAACTATTCCCTTGGTGTCCCCATGGTGTATTTTGCTTATCCTGTCAACCTCTGGTTGTAGATCTCCTTAGCACACAGGCTGTCAATAAACATTTTTTACTGCATTCGTTTAATCCCAAGTTTATTCTACAAAAGCTTACTCCACTAATTTGTGAGTCCTAAGTCACTATCTTGTAGCAACCATTTCACCTCTTTTATTACTGACACCTGGAAAGACTGGCTTCCCTGTCTGTCTTGTAGATAAATTGGAGTCATGGCACATATCTCAAGATGATCAGCACTTTGTCCTGATTAGTGAACACAGTTTTACTAAGAGAACAAACCAGTCATAAGCTAAACCATTTAGACCATTAGATGGAAATAAAATCTGGACTCAGACACTTACTAACTGTGTGACCTTGGGCAAGTCAATTAACCCCCTTTTGCCTCAGTATCCTCATCTGTAAAATGAGATGAAGAAGGAAGTGGCAAACCACTCCAATATCTCCACCAAGAAAATCCCAAGTGGGGTCACAGAGAATCAGACACAACTAAAAACAACCAAAATAGGTTGGGAAATGGTCAATATACCAAGGATGCCTTTACTAGTCCACTTTCTCCTCAATTCCTGGCAATCTGGTTTCCACTTTACTGAAACTTCTCTCTTGTTGTTCTGGTCCCCATTGTTCTTAACCTCCATAGCATCTAACATTTGACCTTCTTTTCTGACACTTCTTTCCTTTGGGTTCAGAGACATTGAACCCTCTGTTCGTTCTTCTTTCATCTATCTTTTCCTTTCTCTGACTCTTTGTCCATTTTTTCATCCCATAAAGTGAATAGTCTCTGAGGTTCTGTTGTTAATTGAGCTTCAAATACCACCTCTACACAGATGATTCCCTTAAGCATATCCCACCAATACCTCAAATTTGAAATGTCCAAAATCGTGCTTGCTATCTTTTCCCTAAAATTTCTCCTTTTAGAATCAATTAAAGATTCAGTTACACTATGAATTTTTTTGTGTTGACTCATTCCCTTATAATAGCTGTTTTTCCATTTTTCCTTTTTTTCCCCTCAAAAAAGCATCAATGCAGGGTGAGAAACCTTTTCTTGAAAAACTGTTCAACGAAAAGATGAAGTTATCTTTTCCTAGGAGAAATGAGACCCAAAAGTCAAGTTGTTTACTTCCATTCTCTAAAATCACCTCTCTTCCATTTATTAGTTATTCTTTGACCTTTTATCATTTGAAATAACTTCAATATTTCAAAAATTTGTGATTTCACCTGTGTGAGTACTCTTTTAGTCATTTCAGGTTGCTTTGCCCCATTGTTAAATAGTCTTTTGTGTGCTGCCATGGCCCTCCCAAATTATCATCTGGTGGCCAGCCTTCTGGTAATGAGCCTCTCCCAAGTCAGGCACAGTGGTTCTCAGAGGGTAGAAATAGTCCATCATCAAGCCCACATATAAAAGCTTTTCCAGATTTATTCTAGCACTCCTCCTTGCCCAAACTTGAGTTCTCTCGAATTAGCCTTTAAGAACTCAGGTTCATGGTCATACCACAATGAAGTACTGGGGTATAACTTTAATGCAGGAGAATTCAAAACATTCTTTTATTTCTGTTAGATAACAGACCATTTCCATCTCCTTGTTGGCTTCTATATACTCTCCTATTTATTGTTTGTTTGCAGTGTAAAGAAGAAGAGTAACCATCATTTCAAGAATCAGTGTTAGTGTTTTATTCTTCAACCATCAATTTTATTTTAACTTAATGGCAACCACTTTTGTAAACACTAGGCCCTGATTTTCTCCCAATTCCTCTTTAATATTTCACTCTCTACAGAATTTTTGGCTCATTCAGCATTCAAGATCACATCTTTTGTCATAAAAAGATTGAAAGTCTTGTACCATGCCTGTGTGATGGGTCAGCTTTCTCATGAAATCTTTTTTTAACAATGTTTAAAATTTTCATCCACTGTTTGAATGAAGTAACACAAGTAGGCATGAAAATGATAAAATAATAATGGCTTGTGCCAGTGAGACATTTATTTCAATTACCAAAGGCTCTATTAAAAAAATAAACATGGCACAACACTGTACATGAAGATACTCTTACTTCGTTAATACTTCAAAGATCTGTAGCAGATTATAGGCTTTCCATTACTTAATAAATGCTTTTATAAATTGCTGTGGCAAAAAAAGAAAGACAAACTGCCACTTAGTGGCCTATCTTCTGGGGGTGAGCGTCTTTGAACATAGCTAGGCTGACATCCCACAATTCATCTCCCAGCCTGTGTTCAAAGTCTTTCATTAGCACAGTATCATCATCTAATAAACCATAGACTCAGAGCTGGGAGTTAAAGGTTATCTAATTCAATCTCTTAATTTTACAGTTGAGGGACTGGGGCCTATAGGGGCTAACCAATTTACTGAAGGTTGAATAGGAAAGGAGGAGGGGGAAGGGAAGGAAAGGAGCAATTATAGAGCACCTACTATATACCAGGAACCCTAAGCCCTTTAGAAAGATTATCTCATTTTAATCCTCACAGTCCTGCAAGATAGGTGCTCTTTCCAGTTGAGGAAACTGAGGCAAACAAGGATGAAGTGACTTTCTCAGAGTCACACAGCTAGTAAGCATCTGAGGCTAGATTCGAACTCAGGTCTTCCTGACTTCTGTCCCAATGCTCTATCTACTATGCCATGCAATATCTGTACCCAGGTCCTCTGATTCCAAATGCAGCACTCTTTCTGCTGTACTATAACACCTCCATACCATGAGGAATCACCAGGAGGAGAACTTTGAGAATCAACCCAGCCTTGTTCTTCTTGAACCCAGGGACATTCAATGCATTATCATTTGGTGGGGCAGGATAGGATTTACAAACATCACCAAAATGGACCAATTTTATCAGCATCACAAAATTTTTCACTTGGCAGACCACATTCAGCCATCTAAAATTTCTAAGAATTTTACAAGACGATTTTAAAGATTTATGGTTGGCTATTTATTCTTCAATAGATAAAATCCAAGGGTCTGGATGTCCTTCAGGCAGGAACGTAGACAAACCATTTAATACTGATCAGAATCTATTCTTTTTAAAGACTAAAAGAAGAGTACAGTGTGTTTTTTATTGCAAAGTTGCTTTCAAGAAATTCTTACATCTAATTTATGCCTTTATTATTGAATATTAAGCCCATTCCTTCATATTTTATTGTCAGTGGAGATAGAGTACAGTAGTCAACACCATGAACAATGGAAATAGTACTGAATTGAGAGCTGGGGTCTTGAGTTTGAATCATGACTCTGCCTGTGTGTCAATGGGCAAATTATTTAAACCCTTCCGGCCTCATCTGTAAAATGGGGTGAAGGGACTAGATTTAATGACCTTTACGTCCCCTTTCATCTCTAAACTGATGATCCAGCTTACCCACAACATCTGTAGCTTTAAGTCGCCACCAGAAAATACTCATGGCTCAGCAAGTTGGCTTTGTAGATGCTAATGTTTAATGTTTGCAATGTGGATTAGGGCAAAGATGGGGTATCTCTTATCGAGAACATACCATATGAAACATGGCCAAAAGCCACTAAGGGCATATGCATTGTTCCATATTGTTTGATTGTATTATTAGAATCAGAACAAAGATTCTGAACACTTGTTATTTCTTTTGTTTTTCATATGAACAAATGTTTTATTTAATATTTTAATTTTTCAACATTGATGTCCACAAGATTTTGAGTTACAAATTTTCTCCCCATTTCTACCCTCCCCCTGCCCTAAGATGGCATACATTTTGATTGTCTCCTTCCCCAGTCTGCCTTCCCTTCTATCACCCCAGTCCTCTCCCCTTTCCCCATCCCCTTTCTCCTTACTTTCTTGTAGGGCAAGACAGATTTCTATACCCCATTGCCTGTATATCTTATTTCCCAGATGCATGTAAAAACGATTAAAAAAAACATTTGTTTTTTTAGAATTTTGAGTTCCAAATTCTCTCCCTTCCTCCTTCCCCACTCACCCTCCTTGAGAAGGCAAGCAATTCAACATAGGCCACACGTGTATCATTATACAAAACACTTCTGGGGGGCGGAGCCAAGATGGCAGCTGGAAAGCAGAGACTAGCGTGAGTTCCCCACGAAGTCCCTCCAAAAACCTATAAAAAATGGCTCTGAACCAATTCTAGAACTGCAGAACCCATGAAATAGCAGAGGGAAGCAGGGCCCCAGCCCAGGACAGCCTGGATGGTCTCTAGGTGAGGTCTATCCCGCACAGAGCTGGGAGCGGGGCAGAGCGGAGCAGAGCCCAGCGTGGGCAGCGCGGACCAACCAGACCAGGAGCCAAGTAGAGCGTGCCCTAGTGCCCTGAATCAGTGAGCTGTGGCAGTTGCAAGACTTCTCAACACCAGGGACAACAGAGAAGAACTGCAGAACCCACAAAACAGCAGAGGGAAGCAGGACACTAGCCTAGGAGAGCCTGGATGGTCTCTGGGTAAGGTCTGCCTTTCACGGAGCTGGGAGCAGAGCAGAGAAAAGCAGAGCAGAGCCCAGCGTGAGCAGCATGGACCAGCCAGACCAGGAGCCAGGTGGAGCATGCCCTAGAGCCCTGAATCAGTGAGCTGTGGCAGTTGCCAGACTTCTCAACCCACAAACACCAAAAACAACAGAGAAGCTTAGTGAGAAGAGCTGCTGGGGACAGGGAGTTTGCAGTTTGGCCACTGCAAATGGGGAGAAATGGGGAGAAAATTTGTAATTCAAACTCCTGTGAAAATCAATGCTGAAAACTAAATATACTAAATTTAAAAAAATATGAAAAAAAACACTTCCATAATAGTCATGTTGTGAAAGACTAACTAGTATATTTCCCTCCATTCTATCCTGTCCCCCTTTATTGACTTTTCTCCCTTGACCCTTTTCAAAAGTGTTTGCTTCTGACTATCCCCTCCCCCAATCTGTTCTCCCGTCTACCATCCCCCCCCATCCCTTTCCCCCTTATTTTCATATAGGGTAAGATGCTCACTTGAGTGTGTGTGTTATTCTCTCCTTAAGCCAAAACTGATGAGAGCAAGATTCACTCATTCCCTTTGACCTACTACCTCTTCCCTTCCATTACAACAGCTTTTTCTTGCCACTTTTATGTGAGATAATTTACCCCATTTTATCTCTCCCTTTCTCCTTCTCCCAATATATTCCTCTCTCATATCTTAATTTTATTTTTTAGATATCATCCTTTTATATTCAACTCACCCTGTGCCCTCTGTCTATATATATATATTCCCTTCAACTACCCTAATGCTGAGAAAGGTCTCATGAGTTACAAATATCATCTTTCCATGTAGGAATGTAAACAAAACAGTTCAACTTTAGTAAGTCCCTTATGATTTCTCTTTCTTGTTTACCTTTTCATGCTTTTCTTGATTCTTGTGTTTGAAAGTCAAATTTTCTGTTCAGCTCTGGTCTTTTCATCGAGAATGCTTGAAAGTCCTCTATTTTATTGAAAATCCATATTTTGCCCTGGAGTGTTATACTCAGTTTTGCTGGGTATGTGATTCTTGGTTTTAATTCTAGTTTCTTTGACCTCCAGAATATCATATTCCAAGCCCTTCTGTACCTTAATGTAGAAGCTGCTAGATCTTGTGTCATCCTGATTGTATTTCCACAGTACTCAAATTGTTCCTTTCTGGCTGCTTGCAATGTTTTCTCTTTGATCTGGGAACTCTGGAATTTGGCGACAATATTCCTAGGAGTTTTCTTTTTGGGATTTTTTTCAAGAGGTGATCAGTGGACTCTTTCAATTTCTATTTCACCCTCTGGTTCTAGGATACCAGGGCAGTTTTCCTTGATAATTTCTTGAAAGATGACATCTAGGCTCTTTTTTTGATCATGGCTTTCAGGTAGTCCAATAATTTTTAAATTCTCTCTCCTGGATCTATTCTCCAGGTGAGTGGTTTTTCCAAAGAGATATTTCACATTGTCTTCCCTTTTTTCATTCTTTTGGTTCTGTTTTATAATTTCTAGTTTTCTCATAAAGTCAATAGCTTCCATTTGCTTCATTCTAATTTTTAAGGTAATATTTTCTTCAGTGGTCTTTTGGACCTCCTTTTCCGTTTGGCTAATCCTGCTTGTCAAGGCATTCTTCTCCTCATTGGTTTTTTGGAGCTCTTTTGGCATTTGAGTTAGTTTATTTTTAAGGTGTTATTTTCTTCAGTATTTTTTTGGGTCTCCTTTAGCAAGTCATTGACTTGTTTTTCATGATTTTCTTGCATCATTCTCATTTCTCTTCTCAAATTTTCCTCTAGTTCTCTAACTTGCTTTTCCAAATCCTTTTTGAGTTCTTCCATGACCTGAGACCAATTCATATTTTTCTTGGAGGCTTTTGATGTAGCCTCTTTGACTTTGTTGACTTCTTCTGGCTGTATGTTTTGATCTTCTTTGTCACCAAAGAAAGATTCTATAGGCTAAGTATTTTTATGCTGCTTGCTCATGTTCCCAGCCAATTACTTGACTTTCGAGCTTTTCATCAGAGTATGACTGCTTGTAGAGTAGAGAGTGCTTTGTCCCAAGCTTCAGGGGTTTTGCACTGCTGTTTTCAGAGGTATTTCTATTCCGAGGTGGTAAGATGCTCCTTTCCTGGCCTGTGCTCTGGTCTGTGAGAACAGGCACTCCTTTCTGCCGTGTAACTACCAGGAGGACTCCTTCTCCACAGACACCACAAAGTTCTCCCACACTAGTGCTCCTCTTCCCCCAAGAACTGCCAACCAGGACCATAACCCAGATCCAAGTACGGCAAAGCAAGAGAACCTTGCCTCAGTGCCAGCAAAGTGCTCCCTGCACTCCCACTCTGATGTGCCACTTGATTCCTTTCACTGTGTGGACCAGGGGCTCCAGAAGCAACTGCTCTTGCTGCTGCTGTTGCTGTTGCTGCCACTGCAGCCACCTCCACTGCCCTGGGGCTGTGGCCAGACTGTGCACTTCTCTCACCCAGATCCAGCAGTTTTCTTACTGACCTGCTACATTGTCTTTGGTGTTTGTGGGTTGAGAAATCTGGTAATGGCCACAGTTCAGTGATTTAGGGCCCTTAGGCCTTTTCTGCCCATTCTACTCTGTGCCTGGTCTGTCCCGGCACAGCCCACGTTGGGCTGCACTCTGCTCCCACCATGGTGCGATGGACTATTCCCAGAGACCATCCAGGCTGTCTTGGCCTGGAGACTTGTTTCCCTCTGTTATTTTGTGGGTAGAATAGCTCTAGAATTTGTTTAGAGTCATTTTTTACAGGTGTTTGGAGGGATCTGAGAGAGAGCTTAAGAGAGTCCCTGTTTTCAAGCTGCCATCTTGGCTCTGCCCCACACTTGTTATTTCTAAGACTTGACATCCTATAATGTGAACCAGCCAGTATTGTATTCTTCCAAGTAACTTTGCTGCTATCTTTTTCAAGAGGCATAGAGTTTTCTCTTTTAAGATTAGGAGAGCATCTTTTTATGGTGGCTAAGAATCGAAAATTGAAGAGATGCCCATCAATTGGGGAATGCCTAAACAAGCTTTCATATATTATTGTGATAGAATATTATTGCACTATAAGAAATGATGAGCAGGATGGCCTCAGAATAACCTGGAAAGACTTATATTAGCTGATGCTGAGTGAAGTGAGTAGAATCAGGACATTGTACATAGCAGTAGCAATATTGCATGACTAAGAATCGTGAATGACTTAGCTATTCTCAGCAAAATAACGATCCAAGACGATCTTGGCTTTTCACTGTAGGTAGTATAGACTGCACTTGCATACACAGTAAAGTACTGGATTGACCCTTCTTTTTCCTCTGCACTTTCAATTTTATGGATGGTTAATGGTTTATGGATGGTTTTTCCCTTGTTGCTGTCCTTCTCATCATTTCTTTCATTTTCCTTTTTCTTCTCACCTTAGTTTCTTTGCTCTCAAACATCCCAGTGCTCTCAAAGACTTGTATTTGAGATTTGGTTAATAGGTTGCTATTTAACTTCAAGTCTTTTGCTTTTTGGAACTTCATTTAAGTAGTGGATTTTTGATACCAGCTCACCTTGGCATCTGTCTGTGAAAAGATGCTGGGTACTTTAAGATTGAGGGAAATTAAGATTTTGCTGTGTATTTTCATCCTGTAGTAGGTATTTGGGGTAACAAAGGCCATAAACTTTCTTACTATATAAAGTGGTACATCCATTTATTTGTCCTAAATTAAGTAGTTGTAGGCATTAATGTCAAATACAATTTTATACACTTTTACCTAAGCTCCCCTCTCCCAGGAATATTTCTTTTAGGTTGAATATTTTTGCTAGTCTATTTGTAACTCTTGAACATTTTTTAAAGTTGATCTTTAATTCTCTAATATGTTTTTTGGGGGCAGGGCAATTGGGATTAAGGACTTGCCCAAGGTCACACAGCTCAAACATGTATCAAGTGTCTGAGGCTGGATTTGAACTCATGTCCTCCTGACCCTAGGGCTAGTGCTCTGCTCACTGCACCACCTAACTGCCCCTCTCTAATATGTTCTTAATAGCCATCAAATATGTTGAATTGAACTGGATTCTAGTACTCAATGTAGCATAATAATATTCCATCATAATCATATACTTGTTGGCTTGCTTAGCCATTTCCGAATTGATGGGCATCTCTTCAATTTCCAATGCTTAGCCACCACAAAAACCATACCTATATGCCTCTTGAAAAAGATAAAAGCTACACTTGGGATTTCATTGGAATAACAAATTCTTAGATAAGGAAACTCTACCAACGCAGTTGGCACATTATCTGCAATTGAGAACTGTCTAGAGAACTGAGAAATTAACGTCACACAGCAAGTGGGTGAAAAATGGGGGAACTTGAACCCAGATTCTCTTGGTTCTGACCAGACTGCCACTTAAAATAATATTACAGATTATTTAGCCCAGAATTAAACTTAATACCACAAAGCAATTCAATGATATCAATAGATCATAAGGTTACCAAAATGTATTTTTGAAAAATAATGTTTTTTCTTCTACCTTTCCTTATCTGTAAAATGAATAAGGTTGAACTTGATAACCTCTAAGTGGTATATTTTTTGTACTAGTCTCATCCAGATTTGAGGCCTTATTAATATTTTTCCTGTACAACAGAGCTGACTTTCATACTAAAGTATAAGTGGTAAGGAATAAAGGATGACTATTAAGCTTCCCAATTTGATTGAAGTCCATCAGCAACAACTCCAAATTTGCTAACAATCATGGGAAAAAATTAATTTAAAGAGAATTAGCAGAACAATATCTTTTCAATTAGTTCTGAAAGGTTGTTTTATTCCCACTGTTATAGCCCCTGGGATGATAACCAATACGATGAAGAAAATGTATTGCTTAAATGAAATGGCATTTTTTTTTTTGGCTAAAAACCATGTTTTGACTGAGGTTTCACATGCCAGTCACAAAGTTAGATTTTTTACTGTAAGAGCATGGTTTAACTTATACTTAAACCAGTAGTGGGAGTCAAATAAATTAACAACTAGTTCTCCATGGAACCGAACTGAGGTACTGCTACGCAGCGGGCAACTTGTTCACAGGCCCTGCCCCTGCTAACATCTGGTTCATGGAACTCAACCTAAATTAGATATGGGCAGAACTGGTAGAACTGGCTGAATCCCACCAGTGACTTAAATCAAAGAAATCTGGTGCTCAATCCCATGTGAATGTATATAATAGCACATTTTATGGTAGCAAAAATTTGGAAATCAAATAGGTACCCTCCCAGATGGAGAACAGGAATGGGGAATGGACCTGTGACTTCATTGGAATAAAGAACTCCTGGGTAAGGAAATTTCCTCTACCAATGCAGGTCAGCACTTTTTCTGCAACTCACAGTCTTGAAGAATTGCCTAGAACACTGAGAGATGGAATTTCCCAGGTTCATACAGTTAGAATCCAGGTCATCCTGACTTTATGGTCCCCTCTCTATCTGCTCTGCCACACAGCGACTCATAGTTATTGGGGGATAGTTGAACAAATTGCAGTATATGAATGTAATTGAATGTGAGTGTGCGATACGAAAAAATGAACATGAAGAATTAAAAGAAACTTGGGAAGATTTGGAAGTACCTTGAATAGTCTGTGGTGTATGAACTGATGCAGAGTAAGGATGATGGTGGAATGAAGAGAACAATTTATGTTATGACCTAATGTAAAGGAAAGTAACACTGAAAGACATCAGAACTCTAACCAATCTTGACTTTAGAGGACTGATGGCAAAGCCTACCATCATCCTCTTGGCAGGAGCAAGAATGTAAGTGTGAAATGAGGCAGATGTCACACACGCTCAACACATCCATTCACTTTGCTTAATAATGCTTTGTTATAAGTGAGAATTCTTTGTAAGGTAGGTGTCATTGGAAAAAGACAGCAATGTAAAAAAAATACATTACAGTGCTGTAAGAAATTCATAAAACATTTATTTTTTTAAAAAAATAAAACACCTGGTGCTTACAGTGAGCGTTTTTTGTGTTCACTACTAAGACCCTTAGTTAAGATGGTCAAAGAGCTTCTGCATTCTTCAGACTATTCTCTTGTAGATCTGAGTGCTTATTAATATTTATGGTGACAGCATATTTCTCTGACAAGCGAAAACCGATTTTACATGATTTAAAATTAATAAATTTAACTGCAGCACAACAAAATTATAATTAAATGCGAAAAAAGTAATTTTGGCCATTTAATTATTAAGCCCATCTCCAGCAATGTTTCCACTTGAGTGAACAAGAAAAATTGGGTTATAAACATGAGTTCTTGCTAATGTATTTGTCATAATGTGGTTCCCCGAAATGATCTTAGGGGAGTATCAACAAATAATTCAGAAAGTATAATTTAGCAAACTAATTAAAATAGTGAGAAATTTCATATTTCTTCTCAGCTACATTGTCATGAAAATTAAAAGACACATCAAGACAAAGTAGGTATAATACAGTTAGTCACTAACTTATGGGTGCTCAACTTAGCAATGATTTATATATATGAACTTGATTCCAGGTTGTTCATAGCCCTCATTTGTGTTCCTAAGGGGATAATTGCTCTTTGTTCCCCAATCCAGAACATCTGAGGAATGAATAACCTAGAATGATCCTTTCCAGAGGTTCTTAACTTTTTGTTTGTCATCAATCTTTTTGATAGTCTGGTAAAACTCCTTCCTAGAATAATGTTTTTGAATGTATAAAATATATAGGATTAAAAGCAAACCAATTATATTGAAATACAGTTCTATCTCCCCACACATACATACACACATACATACATGTGTGTGTTCAAGTTCAGAGGTCTCAGGCTAAGAATCCCTCTCCTATAAAGAGTCTTAGGCTGCTGATGTAGAAAGTTAAGTCACAGGTATTCAACAATGTATACCCTGAGTCCAATAATGCTGGAGAGAGGGTGGGAAAGATGGGGTTTGGAGGTATGGAGCCTGGGTGGGTTATATATTCCTGGCATCTTTACCTCTGGGATGCCACTGGATTGATTATGATTACCCTCCTTAAAAGATAATTTTATTTTCAAGGAACTTGGTTTCCAAGTCCTTGATTTTATCATTGCATATATATGTTTATATGTTTTGCGGGGTATGTGTTGGGAACAGAATGAGACCCAAGTAGCTATTGTATCTTGAGTTGAGATCAAACAACCCCTGAAGTTTAAGGATTTCTTTTTGGGAACTTATTAAGGTCAAAATTTGATTAACCAAAACTATCTCCCGAATGACTTTAGGTTCTTGGTGGAATAGGACTACAAAAATTTGATCATTAAGGCTCACATCAATATATACTCTTGTGTTTTTCCATCCTTGTGAATGTAGGTGAGAAGTGACCCAGCTTCAGGTCATAATAGCAGTTCTTCCAGTTTGGGATTTGTTTTCTTCTTGGTTTTATGTGATTTTTATTTTATTTTTTGCCTTCCAAATGTGAACAGCCACCTTTTTTCTTTGTGATCTCATAAAAGTCATATGTTCAGAAAAAGTCAAGGTCAAAGGTAAAGGAACCTTTGCACAGGAACTGTTTCTGTTTATTCATGTTTCCTGTGGTCGCTGCTAAGAGAATGAGGTCAAATACTACACTTCACCAGAGATCAGACATCAGGGATTTGCTGTTTCGAGGTTTGTTATTCTAAGGAACAGTCTGCAAAAGGTCAACTGGAATAGGTTTCACATGGCCAAGCCCCTGTCTCTCCCACTTAGAACTTGTATGGAACACAATTCACATGACCATACTTTTACATTCATCTTGTTTGCCTCCTGGAAAGGCTTTCCTCGGGGTCACATTCAAGTTTAGACATAAGATCAGTGAATGTGATCACCTGTTGAAAATGTCAGGAATAGTATTGAATCACCACTTCAGTGAAATAATCTTAAGAATAAAATCTCTTCTATATTCTTCTCAAACTTCTGCAAGCTCTGGTGGCTAAGGGATGTCTTAGTTCTTCAAGAAAGGTAACTGGGTGGTACGATGGATAGAAGGCTGGACCTAGTGTTAGGAACACTTGCCATGTGCTAGCTATGTAACCCTGGGCAAGTCACTTAACCTCTGTCTGCCTCAGCCTTCATCTGCCTTCATCTGTTTAATGGGGATAATAAGAGCATCTACTTTCCAGGGTTATTGTCAGGATAAAATGAAATATTTGTAAAGTGCTTTGGAAACCTTAAAATGCTATATAAATACTAGCTATTATTCAAGAAAGCATCTGAAGTAGTGCTTCTCACAAAGTAGGTGCTTGATGAATATTTATTCAATGAATAAATGAACTGGGGTTAATTAATACTACAAAGAAGTACCATGGCATAGCAGATAGAACCAATCAAGAAGGCAGGAAGACTGAGGTTTGAATCTTGCCTCTGACATGTATTGGCTGTGTGACCCTGGTGGGCAGGTAACTCAACCTCTTCATGCTCTAGGCCTTCAGTTCTCAAAATATGCTCTGGGGACCTCTGGGTGTTCCAGAGACCCTTCCAGGGGTATGTGAGATCACAAGTATTTTCATAAATATACTAAGACATTTTAATTTTTAATATGGCAAATATCAGTAGCTATAACCCATATAAAGAAAAGCTCTCTAGGGTTCTCAATACTTTTTAACAGTGTAAAGGGGTCCTGATATCAAATAAAAGTTTGAAAACTGGTGCTGTAGGCAGCTAAGATGAAATACTGCAAGGTGTCAACCTGCACTGGTGAAGGGAATATCCTCACCTGGGAGCTCCCTATATCAATGAAATCACAAGTTCAGTCTTTAACCTTAATGCTACCTTGTTTAGTTCTCCAGTTCTTTTGCTGTACTTCTTTCTTCAAATATCTCTCGGCAATAAGGGATTCTCCTTTTAATCCTTTGTATCTGTAGAAACTAGCATGCAGTAGATGATGGTAGGTACCTTCCAGGTCTCCTAATCCGAATCCCTCCTTTTACAGATTCAGAAGAGGTTTAAATGACTTGCCCTCTGTCACACAGGTGGCAAAGAGCAGGGTTAGAATTTGAATCCATGTCCTCTGGATCCAAATCTAGAACTTTCCTCATTGTACGCATCCTACCTCTTACCAACAGATCTATACTATTGGTTTATGTCAGTGGTTAGGTTTCCATGTCAGTCTCCCAAAAATCTATTTAATCTATAATATATTCAGAATATTAATTAATTTGCATTAAGCTACTAAATTGAATTTTTGTCCAAAACCTGTGATTTCATCATTGTAGGGAACTCCCAGTGAGGAAACACCCTCCACCAATGCATATTGGCGACTGCTGTGTAGTTTTAGTTGCCTAGGGCACTGAAAAGTGATAAAGGTCATTCAGCCAACATTTGGGTCAGAAGAGGTCTTCAAGGGCCTTAGGTTGCTTCTCTATCCACTTTTAAACTATACTTTACAAGAATATAGGAAGGATCTTCAATTTCATAAGCAAAGAGAGCTCCCTGTATGGAATTCTCTCTACCATCCTCTGTCTATAACACAATACAGTGGTCTCAAACTCTAGAAGAATCTCCAATGGTGACTAAACTATACATGAGGATCCCTGAGGGCTGAATATGGACCTAGAAAACCACATATTAACATCATCTATGTTCTATTCTATTTTCATTTATTTTGTTAAATATTTCCCAAATACATCTCATTCTGGTTTGGGTCAGTAGATTATGGTCACAGCAGATAGGTCCTAGGGAGTTCTCTGAGACTCTCAGAGTTTAGGAAACTTGCCCAGATTCACACTATAAGTGTCAGAGGCAGGGTCTAAATCCAGGTCTTCCTGATGCTAAGTCTAGCACTCATTGGATCATCAAGAGCTGAAAAGGCCTTTAGAATCCAACTACATCATCTGTTTCATTTTACAGATGAGGAAACTGAGGCCCATAGAGGTAAAGTAACTTGTAGGACCACACAGCTAATAAGTGACCGAGGTGATATTTGCAATCAGGTCTTTCTGACTCCAAGTCTAGCTTCTATGCCCTCTGTTGTGTTGCTCCTATTCAAGTGTAAGCACTCATTTATGAAGTTGTTTCTATGGCAAAGTATATTCCTGAGAATCACATTTGTTCTCTAGTTCTTTTGCTTATGCAGCTTCTCTCTCCAACGAGTTGGTAAGTTCCTTAGCAATAAGGGACTGTGCTCCTACTAAACTATACTCATCCCCCATTCATGAAGTTGTTTCTATGGGAAAGTGCATCCCTGACACTTGTAAGGTCTAGTGGATTCCATGGGAGGCCTATTTTATACCTACTGACTTATATGCTGCTTCTCATGCTTACGCTTCATCTTTCTCAGGTATAAAACCATTGTAACTCTTAACCTCTTTCTTCCTCCAGCCCAGTGTGGCCACGCTATATCACACACTGTGACATTTATTTGGCCTGCTCCACTTCTTGCCATGTTTTCAAAGCTTCCATGATAGACAGAAAACATTTTGACAACAGCCCCAAAGCAATAGGAATTCCTGTATATCCAGAGACAACACACTCTCTTGACATCATCAGGACTGGATGGAGACCAAGAGCCTCTGATTTAACAAGGGCTGATAGGAAGGAGTAAAATAGAAACAATGCCCTTTTTGAACACATTAGCTTCAACCCAGGCATGCAGCTGATAGTTACATCACTGGAAGCTCATAGAAATTACAAACCTCTTCTGTTTATAAAACAATAGATGGCATTCACTTCCAAAAACTACTTAAAAGATGCTGGGCCAGGAGTGCTGACTGACAAGTTCAGGCCCTTTTCCCTAGTTGACATCAAAAACACACCCCCTTTTTCAACGTAAACTATTACAATACTCCCGTCTCCCTGAAATCATATAGTGGAGTATCGCTTCATTTTTTTTTAGTCTCTCCCCATCTCCACATCTCTATGGTCTTTTCTCACATACTGTATATGTGTTTGTGTGCATATATGTGTGTATATGTGTGTGTATAGATAAACATATATATATATATATATATATATTTGTTTTTGAGGCAATAGAGGTTAAGCGACTTGCCCAGGGTCACAGAGCTAGTAAACGTCTGAGACCAGATTTGAACTCAAATCTTTCTGACTCTAGGGCCACTGTGCCACATAGCTGCACCTTATTTTAATCAAGCTAGTTTATCTGTCATCGCTTAAACATCCTGCCTCTGTGCTTTTCTTTGCTTAAGAAGTTACCTATACTTGGGTACTGTTCCTCCTTCCCCCAAGTTTGAATGTCATCCCTCCATTATTATGACCTCCACAAGCACCTGGTGTCTCATGTATTTATGCCAAACTCTAAACTGCTGAATAACAAGGAACTCATAAATAACTCACATTTATATAGCATTCAGACATTTACAAAGTGTTTTCCTCACAATGCCCCAGTGGATTCAATAATGCAGCATCAGCCCCATTTTATAAAGGAAGAAATTGACACATGAAGAAGTTTTAGTGACTTGTGCAGGGTCACAGAACTAGTAAGTGGCAGAGTCAGGATTCACATCTAGGTCTTCGGTCCCAAAGACCAGTCCTCTTTCTACTAAATCACATTGTCTCACAATAGTAGGCACTAACTACATGTTCAATAAATGAATGAATAGATGCACAATATTCCTTCAGCAGTAACCAACAACTTTTCAGACGAATTCTAAACCTGGTTCCTACTCTCCTACATTCATTCATGACTTCATCATTGTTCCCAATCCCCATTCGTCCTAGAGAGCATAAAAACTGCAGAATCTCAAGATTGGAGGCCATCTAGTCCAACTCATACATTGAAGATCCCTTTGCAACATAAACGGTTGTCCAACTTTTAAGAGATTTCCACAGAGAGGAATCCACTATTTTTTTTTTAAATAACCCATACAAATTAATAGGAAGTTTTTCCTTACTAATCCTAAATTTATCTCTTTGTAGCTTCAACCCTCTGAGATTAAGCAAAACAATTGTACTCTCTCTTTGATATGATAGCTCTTCAGATAACTGAAGACAGTTACCATGGCTCTCCCTTGTCTGTCCCCTCCTTTCCCCTAAGTCTTTTGCATTCTAGGCTAAATATGAAATTCTTTCAACTAGTTTTCATATGGTACAATCTTGAGGATCTTTACCTACCTAGTTTCCCCTCTGTAGCTCTAGCTAGAGCTACCACTCAGGTGGGGTGTTGAGGCTTTGCCCAAAAGTGCTGAAATTTAGAGAGATCTGATAGTACTTTTATACCCTTATCAGGTAGAAACAACTGATCTTTTCACTTAACTTGGCAAGAATAACTAGTCAAAATGAGAAGATACCAGATGGGATATTCCTCTTTATCCTAGAGTGGTTGCACCCCACTTCAAGGCCAATTCCTCCCCAGCCTGGCCTCATTTCATTTCCTCTTCGGCAAGATTCAAAAGGTGTCTGGGAATCTGTGTTCACTCTCTACTATCCACCCACCAGGTGCTTTCCTCCCCAGCGGGACTTCGTGTTCTGAAACCTTTCACCAAGTATTCCTTAGCAAGCAAACTTGTTTTAATGCTTGCATTAAAAATATTTTGTGCTGTTTACCTTGAGAACAAAACTGCTGGTTATATAGCTCTATGTCTAGCTAGCAATGTCCTTCTTAAAATGTAGCACCCAGAACTGAATACAATACCACACATATTGACTGACCAGGGTATCATACAGCATGTTTCTATTAAACACAGGCTTGGGTTTGCATTAGCTTTCTTGGCTGCCATATCACACTTTTGTTTTCTATTGAGTTTGTAGCATTTTATCTTATTCTGAATTTGACTTCTTTCGAACTCACGTATATGACTTTATGTTTATCTCTGTTGAGTTTAATTGTATTAGATTCAGCCCATTGCTTTTGGTCTCTTAGTCTTATCATCTAATAGGTTAGCTATCCCTTCCAGCTTGGTGTCACCTGCAAATCTGATACATATGCAATCTATTCCTTTCCCCAAATCATTAATTAAAAAACCAAACGTTAAATACCATCAGGCCAGAACAGATGCCTGGGACATAACTCTACAGACTTCCTTTCAAGATAATACTGAACAATTAATTAACTCTTGGTTCTGGTCACTCAACCAGTTTGGAAATCTACCTAATTGTATCATCATCTAGCCCACATTTTGCATCATTTGCACAAGAATAGGATGGGAAGATTTGCCAAAACCTAATTGTATCAAAAGCATTCTTCTTATATACCAGTCTAGTTAGCACATCAAAATAAAAAAAAAAGTGAGTCTGTCATGTCTTCTTCTCGATGAAGCCACATTGGCTCTTTGTAATCACCTCTTCCTTTTGTAGAGGTTTACTAACCATCCTCTTAAAAATAACTTCCCTCCTTTTTTCCCTTGTAGACTTTACAAATTTTATCTCATTTGATGCCACCTAACTATTTTGGGGAAGAAAAGCCTATAGAATTATACCCCTATTAAATGAAAAGGATGCATCCCAAAGAACACACTTCACTGTCAGAAGCATTGGTACTCGTAGTAGACAGGCTGAGAGCCTAGACATGATTTCCCTTCTTACTCTATCATAAATACGGAAGGAGCAACTCCATCCCTTCCAGCCAAAGAAGATGGACTCCTCTCAATCTTTATGAATTGTTTTGGAGGAGACATAATCACCTCTTCTCAGGACTTCCCTCAGTGATTTAGAAACCATAGGTGGTCTCAGCCCATATTGAATATTCATTTAAAGGCCTTCACCATTCGTCTCTAGCCTATTTTCCCCCTAGACTTACTGAATATTACTTTCCTTCATATGTTCCCACCAAACTGGCCTACTGCTGCTTCCTGGCAAATAATGATGATAACAATAATAACGACCAGCATCTATATGGTGCCCTACTATGTGACAACTACTGGGCTAAGTGCTTTAATCCTCACAACAACCCTGGAAGGTGTGATTACTATCTCCATTTTACAGTTGAGGAAAATGAGGCAAACAGAAGTCAAGTGACATGCCCAGGGTCACACAGCTAGAAAATGTCTGAGCCCACATTTGAATTCAGGTCTTCCTGACTCCAGGCCCAGAGCTTGACTCACTTTGCTACCCAGTTGCCTCTAAAAAGTACATTTCTTCTTCTGTCTCTGCTGGTGGGGATTGTACTCTCATCTCCCCTCCATCTCTCATCCCTCTTACCTCTCCATGAGGCTGAGGTCAAGGTCCACCTCTCACGTGAGGCCTATTTGGATAAGCCCAGTTACTAATTCCTTCCCAGTTTCCCTTGAAATTATTTTCTATACAACTTTGTATTTACTTTTCTGTGTTCATGTTATTTCCTCTCAATAGAAGATAAACTCCTTAGGGCATATGGACATGGCCCAGGGAACTCCTCTCATATTCACATGTGACTGGACTGTGCATATTCAGCAAATAGAGCCCTCCCTTGGCCTGTTCCTAATAGTACCACAGACTTTTTCAGCTAACAGCTACCATAGTTAGTGACCCAGCAGTAAGAAGTCTGGAGCTTTTCCCAATCTACTCTATGCTCAGGCTGACTTTGTTAAGAGGCTCTCTTCCCAGAGGATTTGTTCATCCAACTATCATTAAACTGGCAAAAGCCAACGTTTTCTAGACATAGGTCTCAATATACATTTTGCGCAATTCTACCATGTAAAAATCTCCCCCTAGCATCACTTGGCCTTAGTTTTGGGTAGCTACTTAGGCCAAGTTTGCACATAATAAGCTTTTGTACTTGAAGCCCTTGAGTCTCAGCTCCTGATTGCTTCTCATCCAGATAACAGAAAGCAATTTCAGCAAATGCTTTCCATAATTGGTTTGTGTCCACACATGGACCTCCTGGGATCCACTTATTTACATTATCATGCAATCTTCCTCCAAAACTCTTTCCCCGTTAGGAATGCCTCTTCCCCCAAGAATTGCATATAACTTATCTGCTTAATCACTATATTAGTCCCAAATATCTATTCTCTGTTAGTTTGACTAATTTCCCTACAGCAAAGGTAGAAGGAAAACAAAATTTCTGCCACTGTTTTTTCTGTAGGGAGACAAGGGTACTGAGATAGTATTCCTTCAGCACTAATTAATTACATTAGCACCATATGGGTCTGTCTTAACACATTCTGGAACCATGATTAAATCATCTCTTTCATTGCCCTTGCAAGGGATGTGTCAATCTACTTTTCTATGGCCCTTTTCACCATTCTTGTAAAATTTCTGGACCAAAATACTCTCTTTCCTGGCTACCACTACACAATGTGTGTAGTTCCTCTTATTAGAATGTAAGCTCCACGAGGGAAAAAGCTATCTTTGCTTTGTTTTCATATCCCCACCTCTTAGAGCAAAGAGTTTGGTACATAAGAAGCCCCTTCCTTAGTATATACCTTATCCTTTATTAACTCATTCCAGACTGAAAAGCTCTATGTTTATTCATTTAGGACAAAGGCCTTCTTACTACTAATTTGCCAGAACAAGGACTAGTAGTCAGAAGGATGCTCTCCATGTAAATGAGAGAGTTATAGGCTCTCCTTACCCGACAGTCTCGCTGGAGTGTCTTCATCAATGCATTGTATGTTTCTGTATCAAAATATAATCCTTCATGCATGTCTTGTAAGAAATCCAAGTCCTTGAATGTAGGGTTTAATTTTTCTCTCTCTTTCCTAGATGCTCGTCGCTTGTACGTAGAACCTTTCAAGTCATAGGTAAAGTGCATTTTCATTGAGCGGGGCAAAATGTTGTTCATCACCACAATCCTTATGTTAATGCCCCCTGACTGCACACAGTAGAGTCCATAAAACTTTGGTAAAAGAGTCCTAGGATTCTGGTTTAAATTCTAGAACAAAAAAGAGAGAAAGAAAAATCAGAATAATCTTTGGAAATATTGTGCCAATAAATCAAAGGGGTTCTTTTTGTTAAAGTTTTTTTTTTTAAATTAAGAGATATCTATTTTCTCTCTTATTCTCTACTCAATCAAAAAAAGAAAAACAAACTTCTTATAACAAATATGCATTGTCAAGGAAAACAAATTTTCTCATCGGCTGTGTTTGAAACATATATCCAATTCTCAACCTCGAACCAGCTAGGTGGTGCAGTGGTGCTGGACCTGGAATCAACAAAACTCGAGCTCGAATCTGGTTGCAGACACTCATTAGCTAGGTGACACTAGGCAAATCATTTAACCTGTCTACCTCAGTTTCCTTACATGTAAAATGAGTAATAATGATGACAGAATTTAGCTCACAGGGTTTTCATGAGGATAAAATGAGATAATATCTGTAAAGCACTTTGCAAAAACTGCAAAGTATTATATAATGCTAGCTATCATTGTCATTGCCACCACCATCTCTATCAAGGGGAGGATAAGAGGCATCATCGTTGGTCTTCTGGAATCAAGAATATTATTGTACTGATCAAAATTCTTGCAGTTCTCAGTTCTGTTTGCTTTTACAATGTTATTAGTATATAAGTTGTTCTTCTAGTGCTGCTCATTTCATTCGTCATCAGTTTTTTCATGAGCCTCCAAAACTATTCATTTTTGTAACATGTTGAATTTATGTTATGTTAATAATATAACTGATATTATAGAGTAAATTGTTTTCTGATTTTGCTTGTTTCATTTTGCATTAGTTTGTACAACTCTTTCCATGTCTCCTTGAAAGCATCTGTTTCCTTATTTCTTATGAACCCATAGTACTCCTTCATAACTGTATATGATAATTTGCTCAGCCATTCCCCAACTGATTTGTATCCTCTTATTTTCCAACTTTTTGATACCACAAAAGTGCTGCTGTAAATATTTTTATACATATAGAACTATATAGAACTTTTTCCTCTGATTTCTTTTTGGGTATAGGTCTAGCAATTCTATAGCTCCATTAAAGGATATGCATTGTTTAATGTGTGTGTGTGTGTGTGTGTGTGTGTGTGTGTGTGTGTGTGTGTGTGTGTGTGTGTAATTCCAAATTGTTTTCCAGAATGGTTGTACCAATTAACAATTCCACTAACAGTTCATTAAAGCACCCATTTTCCCCACAGCTCCTCCATTATTTGCCAGTTTTTCGTCCTCCTCTTCCTCTTTCTTCTTTCAATCTTTGCCAATCTGATGGGTGTGAGACGGAATATCAGAACTGCTTTAATCTGTACTTTTCCAGCTATTAATGATTTGGAGCATTTAAAAAGATAGGATATGGATAGCCATAAGGGTTTCTTCTTTTTAGCATGGCTTGTTCATACCCTTAGACCATTTATCAACTGGGGAATGGTTCTTATTCTTATAAATTTTAATCAGTTCTTAATATATCTTGGAAATGAAGCCTTTTATCAGGAAAATTTCCTGCAAAGATTGTCCCCCTGGTTGTTTCCCTTTTAATCTTGTTTTAATTTCATTTGTTTCTGCAAAATATTGATTTTATGTAACCAAAATGATCCACTTTACGGTCTGCAAATCCTCTCTCTTCTTTGTTCAAAGTGGTGTTTTCATGATAGAATTAGGAAAGAATGTCAAATGCAATCATCCTCATGAATTATCTTTGCTCTTTATCTTAGTTTTAGATTCTAATTTCTCTTAATGCTAGATCATTTTCATCCTAAGTTCAGAACATGAAAACTGAATGAAGTGGAGGGGATCATGAAGAGAGGCAGCATGGTCCAGGAGAAAGAACACTAGAATGGCTCTTATATAGTAAGTGCCTAATAAATGCTTGTTAACATGTCTTGTGGGGCAGCTAGGAGGTGCAGTGCAGTCAGGAAGACTCATCTTCCTGAGTTTGTCCGTGTTTTTTTTTAAGAGGACCAATGATATCACACATCTGGCCTCAGACGCTTCCTAGCTGTGTGACCCTGGGCAAATCACTTAACTCTGTTTGCCTCAGTCTTTTCATCTGTAAAATGAGTTGGAGAAGGAAATGGTGAACCACTCCAGTATCTCTGCCAAGAAAACTCCAAAAGAGTTGGACATGACTGAAATGACTGAATACAATTTGCCTTGGATTGGGAGTCAGAAGATTTACAAGTTCTCCTACGTACTAATTATATGATCTTACACAAGTCACTTAGAATGGTCTGAATCTTTGTTTCTTCTTCTGTAAAAATGGAATTAGACTAAACGCCTTCTAAGGGCTCTTCTAGCTCTAAATAATTTCGTGAAATTGATTCTATGTTAAACAAAAACTAGATTTGTGATTAAGGGAATCTTCTATTTAAAAATTATGCATTTAATAGTTTGAGGCAGGAAATGATGACTAGAAAGAAAAAAGTATGCATTAATAGGCATGACATATATGTTTCACCTATATGGAAACTACATTCTTTCTTTTGAAAATCCTACAGTGGAAGGAATTATCTCATAAAAAGCCATATTCATTTAAATAAACAGGGGCTATATTGATCTCACAACCTTCAACATAGATAAATCCCTTTAAATGAGCCCAACAAAGAAGAAACACCAGATTTTAAACAGGTTACCTTAAGTTTATAACTATCATTAGAAAATTTTTCCCACCAATTTTTTCTCATGATGCTAATAGAGTTTTTGTACAGAAGTTCATAGTTACATTTGTCTGCTACCTTGGGAGACATTATAATAAAGGTATTAGTAGCAATAGTTGGGCCCAGGCAAATCATAAAATCTTGCTAAGGAACAATTTCCTCATCTGTGAAATGGAACCCAATAATACCTATATTATCTAATTGATCGGGTTGTTGTGAAGCTCAGTTGAGATAATTCATATAACATACAAACCTAAGGTTTTGCAAACCTTAACCATAAGTGAGTTATTATTACTGCAATAATCATGATTGACATTTATATAATAGTAATAATAGCATTTATATAGCACTTTAAGTTTTGCAAAGCCTTTTACAAATACCTCATTCTATCTTCACAACAACTCTGAGAGTCAAGTGCTATTATTATCCCCATTTTAGAGATGAGGAAACTGAGGCAGACAAATTAAATTACTTGCCCAGCACCACAAAGCCAGTCTTGCTGAATCGAGGTCCAGCACTCTGTATTCCCAGTGCCACCTAGTTGCAAAGCTTTGAGCTTTGTAAGGGGCCTTAATGGACAACAACACAAATAATTGTGACGATGGCAATCTTTTATATAGTGCTTTAAAGTTTGCAAAGTAAAATACACGCATTACCCCATTTAACTATAGGCATTACTATTTCTATTTTCTTTTTTTTTTTTGCTTTTTTTAAAAATTATTTCTATTTTCTAAATGAAGAAACCAGAGTTCAGGGAATTTAAGTGACTCACCCATAGTGATTGGGCTATTAAGCATTGAAGGCAAGATTTGATGTCATTTTTTTCTGAGTCCTAAACTACCACTTGGTCGGCTACAACATGTACTCTATCCAGTGGTTCTCAAGTTTTTGGTCTTGGGACCCTTTTACATGCCTAAAAATTATTAAGGATCTTAAAGAGGTTTTGCTTATGTGGATTATATCTACTGATATTAGTCATGTTAGAAATAAAAAACATCTTAATATTATTATTAAAACAATTTTGACCTCTCAGGTTCCCTGAAAGGATCTTCAGGATCCCCAGGGTCCCCATATTACACTTTGAGACTCACTGAACTATATCATCATCTCATGTCAAAGAAAATGAGAAAAATGCTATTGAAAATGGTAGAAATGTCTGGGCATAGTGACACATGCCTATAATCCCAGCTGCCTACAAAGTTAAGGCTAGTAGATCTGTTAAACTTGGAAGTTCTGAGCTACAGTGGGCTACGCCATTTGGGTGTCTGTATCCCAGTTTGGCATTAATATGGTGAACCCCATGGAGTGGGGACTCCCAAAGTAGTTTGATTAAGGACAGGTAAACTGGCTCAGGTGAGAAATGGAGCTCCTATTCCTATCAGAATGGATCAGGGTCATACGTAGGCTCTGAACTTTCAGTCTGATAGACCTAGTCTTAAAAAAAGGGAGGCAGGGAGAAAAAAGCAGAAAAAGAAAATGGTAGAAATATAGAAGTATTTGGGAATATCTAAGAATAATTATCAAAATTTTAAAAATCAGCAGAATATGTAGTAAAAATTATAGCTCTAATTAAATGATAAATATGTTCCTTAAACACTGTAAATGTTGCAGATCAATTTTTTTAGTAAACAAAATTGTATTTTAAAAACGACGAGAAATGCTATAGTAGTATTCCATTTTAATGAATTAAGTGAATACTGGCCTCGCTTCCGGAACTATCTTATATATAATTGCTTTTTATATATTTGTATTTAGTCAATTGATAATTATGCTGTCTATGTACTTCTATATGTAATTGCTGTCTCCCCTATTAGAATGTGGAGCAGCCAGATGGTGTGGTGGATAGAGCGATGGGCCTGGAGTCAGGAAGACTAAGTTCAAATCCAGCCTCAGACACTTACTAGCTTATGATCCTGGGCAAGTCATTTAACCTCATGTGCCCCAGTTTCTTCATCTTCAAAATGAGCTGGAGAAGGAAATGACAAATCCAGCATCTTTGCCAAGAAAACCCCAATGGTGTTACAAGGAGTTGGATGTAATTGAAACAATTGAACAGCTGTTAGATTATAAACCCATTGACTAAAGACTTATTCTTTGTACTAATATTCTGAGTATCTGGCATATTGCCTGGCACCTAATAGGTGCTTAGTAATTGCTGATTAATTAAAGAAATATTTACTAATGGCCTACTATGTTCTAGTCAGGGGTGAGGAACCTGTGGTCTCAAGGCCTAGGTCCTAAAGTACAGCCCTTTGACTGAATCCAAACTTCATAGAGCAAATCCTCTTAATAAAAGGAGTTGTTAGGCCACACCCAAGGACCTAGAAGGCCATAGGTTCCCCACCCATGTTTCTAGATGCTGGAGATTTTATCAAGTAAATCCAGAGTTTTATACATGCTTACTTAAAGCAAGGAATACCACTACTACTTTAGATTCCTAGAAATATAGATCCTCTGGCTAATTTCCTAGGTTATATCTTTGTGGTTTTTAAAATGTTAATATATTTGTTCTCAGCTGTTTAGTCATCAAATCCTGAACCATGAATAGAAGCTCTCCTCATAGGTCTTTGTTTTCTTAAAAAAAAAAAATCGAAATTGAGGGTCAAAAATCCCGGATTTTTTATTTTTGAGTCAGCCAAAGTAAACCAGGAGAAAGCAAAATGATTCAGAAAAGTCATATGACTAAGAGGGGGCATCTCTTCCCAGGTTTCTGTACTTACCATGTAGTAACCCGGCAGCAGCTTCTGAAGGAATTCAGCTTCTTTATGTTGAACTGTTTTGATGATAAACTCATCATCACTAGTTACAAAAAACAAGGATCCACTGGCCCCAGGGTTGGATAATTCTATTAAAGGCTCACTGCAGATGGAATACTAAAGGAAAGACAATAATATTATCACATAAAACCATGCTGCTTCCAAGAAAGAACTTGAAAAATTGTTGAAGGTGCCTTTCTTGAGCTTAAATAAGTATTCTCCCAAGGTAGTGAGAAGGATATTTATATAATTTCTGATTTTTTTTTCTCTTAACCTTCATAATCACTTGGGCGGGGGGGGGGGGGGGGAAAATTGATAGGCAGGATGGAAATACTTTCTACCTGAATCTATGTACTTGTTACCTTCAATAAAGAAGAGACGTCTTACCCTTTAACTGCCTTTGTAGTGAAGAACAAAGGCCTTTTGAATGATACAGCCAGAAGCACTAGAAAATTCAGGAACTAAATGGTATACCAACTAATATGATAAGCAAGGTTCCATCTCCTAAGAATTAGTCAATACATGTTAGCTAGCAACAGAATACAGTATGTGTTCAACATGCTAATGCTGACACAACCAACCACTGAAAACCACTTTAATCATTAGATTTAAGCTTTAAAAATTATTTAATTTATCCTGTCTACAACTTGTTTGCACATAGTTATTTGTGTGTTGTCTCCTTTGTTAGACTGTGAGCTCCTTCAAAGCAGGGACTATCATTTGCCTTTCTTTGTAGGTGCTGTCTGCTTAAGACCATGCCTGGCACTTAGTAGGCCCTTAAGAAATGTTTATTAATTAGTTAGTTTAGTCACTTGACTAAAAATAGCATGTACAAAAATCATAGATCTTAGACTCAGAGCTGGAAGGGGGCATAGAGGTCATCTAGTCTAATCATATCATTTTAAAGATAGAGAAAGAAGCTGAAACCCAGAAAGACATCAATTACTTGCCCAAGGTCATACGGACAGTAATTATGAGAGCCAGAATTCAAACCCAGGTCATTTAACTCCAAATCCAATACTCTTCCCCCTGTATAATGTTTTCAAGTGTAATGGTTTCTTTCACTGAATTAACTGTTTCAAATGTGTTGTATCAATGGACAAATATAGTCAGAGCAAATATCGACCACACTACAATGTGCAAGGTACCAAGCTAGATGCTGTGGGAGACTGAAAGTGGTGTAGATGGATTATGAGCTTGTTTTGGGGAAAAAAAGGATGAAAAAAACATAAAAATTCATTAAGAATATAAGGCACCAGGGGCAGCTAGGTGGCACAGTGAGTAGAGCACTGGCCCTGGAGTCAGGAGGACCTGAGTTCAAATCTGACCTCAGATACTTGACACATTTACTAGCTGTGTAACCTTGGGCAAGTCACTTAACTTCAGTTGCCCTGACTTCCACCCTCTAAAAACCAAAAAAAAAAAAAAAAGAACCCAAAACCCATGAATATAAGGCACTATGTGATAAACATCCAAAGAGGATAATTTTACACGTGTGTGTATATATATGTATTTGTGGCTATTGGTAGCCATTTCTCGGTCTGTGGGTGGGAGGGGTGGGAAAGGAAGAAAAAAGAGGGGAAAAAAAGAAAGTTACTTAACTTTGTTGTATATTTGGAGGGAACAGCAAGTTGTATATATTTTCATGGGCAATTATCTTTTTTTTTTTATTGTACTGTGTTACGGAAATGCTTGTTTTATTCCATGAATCAAAAATTAAATGAATTTGTAATACAAAAAATGAACATATAGACAATCAATATTATATATAGAAAAGGGCAGTTCCAATTTGAGGGGTAGTCAGGGAAGGTTTTATTTAAAAGGTAGAATTTACAGGTGGGGTATGGAGAGAGGTAATCTTCCTAAAATATCGTTTGCCACATATCAGCCTTCTATTGGTAAATTTTCAGTGGCTCTCTAATATCTTCAGAATTTAGCCCAAATTCCTTACTTTTGAGGCCCTTCCAAAGCAGGCAGCTAAGTAACTCTTCAACCTTATTTCTGTCCAATAAGAATTTATTGAGGGCTTACTATGTGTATAGCCCTGTACCAGGTGATGGGACTACACAAAGGAATGTATAATTAGAGGGTAAAGAATAGCAAAAAGTTCAACTGGTTATGAAAAGGATCAAGAAGAAAAGTAATGCCAGAGCAGAAAAATAGAACTGGGAAATCAAGGCAGGTGGTAGAATGACTGGAGGTAAGAATGCAGAGGTTTAGGAGTAGAGAGACCCTGGGAAAAACTGAAGGATGAGAAGTTATGGTTAGGAGATTTTTAGAGTTCTAGATTAGTAAAGTGGAATACTTGGGCATGATGGTGAAATTAAGGGGCAGGGGGGAGGGGAGCGTAGGTCTTCGGATTTTTTCCTTTGTATCCATGGAATTCTGAGATTACAAACTGCTTTGATAACTTTCCCCCACCAACCCTCCCACCCCTCCCACCCCCCCAAGCAAACTAACAACTTAAACACATATACATTATTCGAAACCTAAAAAAGGTGGTTGTTAAACTCTTGAAGAAAGTCAATATACTCATCTCTCCACCTTTTCTCCCCTGACCAGTCTATTGCCCATTCACATGGTTGACAGCCAGGCTAAGATATAAAAGTGAAATGACAAAGGAAACAAAATGGATTCTGTAAAACCTTAGAAGGGAATCCAGGGAAATCATAGGAAATTTTAAAGAAACATGCCAGGTGTTGATCCTGTATAATTAGCTAGGTAATAAAGTTGAAAGATGGCCTCTGGTGCATACAGATCATCTAAAATATGGACAAGCAGAGAAAAGATAACTGACTATACATGGGATGAAGTGTAAAGAAAACTCAGCAAATATAGGAGGATAGCTATCTCTCTTTTAGTTTAAAAAGGAACAAAACCATGATTGAAAGATCCTGGTTGAGGTAAGAGCAAATCTTGATTCCCTCATAGAGTTATCAAGCAGCCGGTTAAAAAAGATGGGGAAAATTAAACTGATAGGTACAGAACTGGGACCTTAGAAATCCTGATGGTTATTTTTATGTAATCTTACAAAGAGCTAGTCCTTTCTGATATAATGAAAAAAGATATAAAAGGACAAAGTTTTGAGTGTAGAAATAAAAGGCTGTTAATAAAGAAATTGGGGTGGACAAAGAAGGAGTGTTTAGAAAACAGTACTCAAACCTGCATTTTTAAAAAGCCAACTTATTCTTCAATCAGCAGCAGTGTGATTTGTCAATTATTCCCCTACTTTCTCAATATAATTAGCATGTTAAGATCATAAAAGCAAAAAAAAAGTACAAGATATTTTAATGACTTTTAAAATGAATATTTAGCATAGTGTTGCGTGCTCCATAAATTTATGTTTATAGGCATGTGGTTATTACTCTCTAGAATTCTCGGTCTTCTCACCCCACATCTCTTTGGAACAACTGTCTGAAAACTGGTTCTTGGGAATCTTATCTTTTAAGATCAAGTGAAAATGGTAGACGAGAGCTCTGGCCATCATCCACCAGCTCCTATACAGCGCATGTGGGCATGTCTGTACATCTTCCAGGCACTTCCACTCGAACAAGCTGTTCAAATTTATTAATTGTCTTGCTCCTGTTTCCTGCAGTGCCTCCCTATTTTGCCCACTGGAGAAAGCAAAGCTACAACACAGCTGTGTCCTGCCAATGCAAATTAACAGCGTAAAGTTGCCCAGCGTTGCTGAGATACTTTGCCTGCCTGCCTTTCTTCCCTTAAACAGCGTGGAACGTAAAACAGCCACCCTACTGTTTCAAGCAGGCACTTCCTGAGACTGAAAAGCCATCATTTACCATACACTAGATTCTGGCATCACAGCACACATGTTGGAGATGGGAGAAAACTAATAGCTTGCTGCCTAAGGAAAGATGGATATTAATTCAGCTTGGTTCCTTTTCTCTCTTTGGTGTGCATTTATTTACAAATGAATGATAAAAAAGGGGGCATTTGAATGGTTGCATTTCTCAGAGACACCTTCTTCCCTGACTGCCTTACAGTCTAGTAGTTGCATGTTTCAACATGAAACTTATAATCAGTGTGCACAGGGTGAATGTTAATGTGCTTTAGGAACCTAATGGAAGAAATCAGAGAAGTTGAAATGGAGATGCAAAAACCTAAAGCTAAATATGATGTCTATCTATATGCAGATAGGAGAGGCAACCTGGTGTAGTGGAGAAGAGAGCTGGCTTTGGACTTAAGGAGGCCTGGGTTCAAATCTCACCTCTGATACATAATGGCTACATGACCCTAGATAAGTCTCTGAGCCAGCCTCTTAATGCACCATGAAACTCTTAAGATTATAAGTTGAGGCCAAGATGGCGGCTGGAAAGCAGGGACTAGCATGAACTCCCTGCCAAGTCCCTCCGAAAACCTATAAAAAATGGCTCTGAACCAATTCTAGAGCTGAAGAACCCACAAAATAGCACAGGGAAGTAGGGATCTAGCCCAGGACAGCCTGGATGGTCTCTGGGTAAGGTCTATCCCCCACGGAGCTGGGAGCGGAGGGGAGCAGAGCTGAACGGAGCCCAGCATGGGCGGTGTGGACCGACCAGACCGGGAGCTGGGTGGAGCATGCCCTAGTGCCCTGAATCAGTGAGCTGTGGCAGTTACCAGACTTCTCAACCCACAAACACCAAAGACAACAGAGTAGGTTAGTGAGAAAAGCTGCTGGAGACTGGGATAGAGTTTGCAGTTGGGCCACCGCCCCAGGGGTTCTTGGGGAAGGAGGAGTGCTGGTGTGGCAGAGTTGGCACATCCCCCCAGGTTTGGAACATAGAACTCTGTACTCTACAAGCAGTCATACCCCGCTGAAAAACTCAAGGGTCAAGTAAGTTGGCTGGGAACATGGCCAGGCATCGAAAACTCGCCCAGATTCAGTCTCAGACTCTGGAATCCTTTGGTAACAAAGAAGACCAAAACATACAGCCAGAAGAAGTCAACAAAGTCAAAGAGCCTACAACAAAAGTCTCCAAGAAAAACATGAACTGGTCTCAGGCCATGGAAGAGCTCAAAAAGGATTTGGAAAAGCGAGTTAGAGAAGTAGAGGAAAAATTAGGAAGAGAAATGAGAAGGATGAGAGAAAACCATGAAAAACAAGTCAATGACTAAAGGAGATGCAAAAAATACTGAAAAATATACTGAAGAAA
>CM053624.1:242715752-242751268 GCA_028646595.1 Phalanger gymnotis
CTTGCCCTCATCAGATATGACCTGAAGAGGGAATACCATACATACTCAATTGGGTATCTTACCCCACAAGAAAGAAGGAGGAAGAAGATAAAAAAAGGGGGAATGATAGAAGGGAGGGCAGATGGGGGTGGAGGTAATCAAAAACAAACGCTTTCGAAAAGGGACAGGGTCAAGGGAGAAAATTCAATAAAGAAGCAAAATATACTTAGTGTTTCACAACATGAGTGTTGTGGAAGGGTTATACATAATGATATGCATGTGGCCCATGTTGAATTGCTTGACTTCTTAGAGAGTGTGGGTGAGAAGGGAAGCGGGGAGAGAATTTGCAACTCAAAGCTTTAAAAAATAGATGTTCAAAAACAAAAACAAAAAAGTTTTTGCATGCAACAAGAAAATAAGATACACAGGCAATGGGGCATAGAAATTTATTTTGCCCTACAAGAAAGAAAGGGAAAAGGGGATGGGAGGGGAGTCGGGTGGCAGAAGGGAGGGCTGACTGGAGAACAGGACAACCAGAATTATACACCATCTTGGAGTGGGGGGAGGGTAGAAATGGGGAGAAAATTTGTAATTCAAACTCCTGTGAAAATCAACGCTGAAAACTAAATATATTAAATAATAAAAAATATTTTTAAAAAAAGATTATAAGTTGAAGAGCAATTGTCAATCTGCATTGGCAGAGGGAGTTATCCTCCCTGGGAATTCCCTACAATGATAAAATGATGAGTTTGGACCAAAAAAATTTAAAATGGTTTAATTAAAACTATTCTTTGAGTATATTGTAGGTTAAATAAATTTATAGGAACCTAACCATTATTATCACCAATGTTATCAGCCTTGTCATTAAGACACATGCACATGTTCACACATGTGTATGTACACACGCATATGCCAGTGTGGCCAAGTTTATAAAGAGCTGGCCTCAGAATCAAGAAAACCTAAGTTCAAGTCCCATGTCTGACATAGGCTGGTTATGTGACCCAGGAGAAATCATTTAAACCCTCAACGTACCAAGCAATTCTCTAAGAATCTAAACTGTAGAGCAGTTGGTGATGAGCCGTATTGGTAGGGGGAATTTTCTCACTAGGAGTTCCTTATGCCACTGAAATCAGAGGTCTGGTCTGAACATTTCTGCTCAGTGTCTAAAACACACACACACACACACACACACACACACACACACACACACACACACACACACACCCCAATCACCATTCACATATCAATCATCTACTGGCACTTGATCCCACTTTGAAGCAACCATAGGACATGTGTAGCTTAGCAAGTCATCACAAACTATTTTTTAATGGCTTGAATTTGGCAGGAAGCAGAATGTATGCATTAAGTGGGGAGTGTATTTTCCTTTAGTCCTCCCTTCCACATACGTGTCAAGAGAAATTTAGCTTCAATATTTCTGCTCCATTTAGAGCCCCCTCATTCAAGTGTCACTTTTTAAGCTCAGGAGCCCTTGTTCCTCTGAAACAGATGGTCCATTGTGATTGGTTAGATAAGGAGGAGTTGCCTTGAAAAGCATATCAAATGATAATTTGTGACTCAAAATTGGTTAAAAGATGAGACCTTCAGGACATAAGGAAGCACATCGATTTTTCAGCCTTTCAATAAGAGCCTCTTCGGTTCCCACACTTCTAAATCATTAGGAAGTGCCCTAGAGTCCCACAGACTTAACGACGAGCTGTGGGCATGCCTGAGACTCACCAAAGCAAGTCCTCAGGGCTTTGGATTTTGAAGAGTTCAGAGATATCATGCTTAGGAAGGACTCCTTAGGACTCCTGGGATCAGTCAGGTCAGCCACATGCAGTCAAGGTACACAGCAATTATTCCTCTATTTCCAGGCACAAACACTTGGATAAAAATAACACAACCATGTATACAGGTCAACCCTTACATATTACTTCTCTTTGACTATAACACCCATAAAGGCAAGGGCCATATTTTATCTAAACTTTTTATATTTTTTGTGTCCTATTACAATGCCCTCAACACAGTAGAGCATGTTGATAGGGTAATTAAACAAACACAGTAACTGAAAAAAGGTACATTCACACTTTCAGCCTTATCTTCTAGTATCCCTTCTATACAACTTTCTGATCTAACCAAATTGGTCTAGACACCTTCCCTTGAAAGTGTCTTGAGCTTTCTCACTTTTGCTCACATGGTTCTCTTCCAGAGCTGGAATATCTTTTTCCTTCCTCTCTGCCCATCAGAGTTGTACACATGTTTCATGACAGCTCACATTCTACCTACTCTGTGAAATCTTCCTTGACACAGTACAATTTTTTGGACTTATTTAGGTATTTAGTAAATGCTCGTTGACTTGTTGATTTAACTTAACAACACTGGAACCTGGAAGCGATTACTTTCTTCTTACTCTCTCTAACACTAATTTGATTCTTGTATCAAATCCACTCTTTTATTCTTCCTTTCTCAAGAAGACTTCCTCTACAACTCAACTCTTGCTTTTTACAAATAGATCCCCCAAATCTTACTCCTTTGCTAAGTTCCCTAATATTGTGAGGGTACCATCATCAAGACAGTCACTCAGGCTTACAACCTAGGTGTCATTCCTAACTGCACTTTCTCTCACTCCCTATATCCAATCTGTTGTCAAGGTCTGTCAACTTTACCTTTGTAACAGCTCTATCATAAGTCCCCTTCTTTCCTGTGACAATAGTACCCCCTGACGCAGGCCCTAATTAATAACCTGTTGGTTGGTCTGTCTGTCATAAGTCTCTCCCCATTCTAGTCCATCCACCATTCAGCTATCAAAGTGATCTTCCTAAAGAACAGGTCTGACCATGTCACTAAACTACTCAATAAATTTCAGTGGCTGTCTATAACCTCCAAGATCAAATGCAAAACCCTGTGTTTAGTGTTTAAAGTATTTCATAACCTGCTCCTTCCTTTCCAGCATTCTTATATCTTGAACACTGCCATGATCCAGCCTCTTTGTTGTTCCTTGCACAAGACACTCTATCTCTCAACTCTGGACATTTTCACTGGCTATCTTCCATATTTGTAATGTTCGCCCTCCTCATTCTGCATATTGGCTTCCCAACTTTCCTTCAGGTCCCAGCTAGCTAACAATCCCACCTTCTTTAGGAAGCCTTTCCTGATCCTCTTTAATTCTGTCTTACCTCTTTGTATTACTTCAAATTTGTTGTTGTTTTTCAGTCATGTTCAACTCTCTATGACCCCATTTGGGGTTTTCTTTGCAGAGCTTTCTTAGTAGTTTGCCATTTCCTTCTCCAGTTCATTTTACAGATGAGGAAATCGAGGCAAACAGGGTTAAGTGACTTGCTCAAGGACACACAGCTAGGGAGTGTCTGAGGCTGGCTTTGAACTCATGAAGATGAGTTATCCTCATTCCAAGCCCAGGGCTCTATCCACCTAGCTGCCCCCATTTCCAATTTATTATATATATATATATACACACACACACACACATAATCTTGTTTGTGCATAGGTGTGTGCAAGTTGTCTCTCCTATCAAACTGTGAGCTCCTTGAAAGTAGGAATTGTCTTTTACTTTTCTTTATATCCCCAGAATTTAGCATAGTGCCTGTCACACAATAGGTACTAATTAACTGTTTATTCACGAGCTAATTGACTGACATGCTGATGTCCCTCAGAAATCTGGCTTCCCAGTTCACAAGCCTCAATTACCTTGATCTTCACCTTGACTCTACCTCAGGCACACAAAGTGATAGTCACAATCCTGATATTACCATCCTTGATGATCCACTTCCATAATCAGGAACTCTGAAATTCTTATATCTGGTCATAATCCCCTATCCTTCTATCATCTCCTTCCAACCCTGTTCTTTGCCTCACTTTGACCATGGTCCATCCATTCCTTAGTGCTCTCCAAGGCTCTCACCTTTGCTCTGATTTGACTTTACTCTTATAGAAATATTAACCCTATTTTCTAGATTTGAATTCTTTGCCTCTCTTGTCCTGTTGACACTCATGCCTTTTAAAACCTTAACTCTGGATTATCCCCACCATCTGCATTTTCTGTTCTTACATGATATTAAACAGTGCTAGAGGAAATCATAAAACTGCTTACCATAATTGTTATTGTTTAATTTCATCTTGAGCTTCAGATAAGCAAGAGAACCCTTCTGCCCTTCCTTCTCTATCAAAAATTCCCTACAGAAGCTATTTCAAACTATTTCTTCTTTCCCCCATATCAGCACCTGCTCCCTATCAGAGAATCATGCCTCATACTTAACTGAGAATATAGAGGCCATTTGCTGTGAACTTCCTCTTCTTCCCACTTGTATAGCTTAAAAATCTTTGATTTCAACCTGCCTTCCTCCAACCTCACTTCATATCCTCCTGTCCTCTCCCATTGTCTCTGAGGTCAGTCCTTCTACATGGGCCTTTGATTCCATTCTTCCTCATCAACTCCTACATCTTGTCCCCACAATCATCTCTTTTCTTTCTCCAAGTTCCAATCTTTCCCTATCTACTGGCTTCTTGCCTTCTGCCTACAACTAAGTCATTCTTGTTATTTTTTAAAGCCTTCTCTAGATTTTAATATACCCTCAAGTTATCTTCCTCCTCTCCTCCACAGCCAGAGTCATAGAAAAAGCTTTCCACATTCACTGCCTGAAGTTTCCTTTCCTCACATTTATTCCCCAGCTCTTTGAAATCTGGCTTCCAAACTCGTTCAATTCTTTCCAAGGTTATCCATGATCTCATAATTGTCAAATTTGATGAATTCTTCTCAGGCTTTATTCTTAAAACTTTTTTATAATATTTTTTCAATTTAATAAGTGTTTTTCTTCCTCCTATTTCCTACTTTTCAATGAGAAAAAGAGAAAAGAAAACCAAAATATTTGTAACAAGTATATAGCATTTTATAGTGTTGGATGCCCCTTCCTCTTGGCTATTTTTCTTCTCTGGGTTTCCAAAATATTACTCTCTTACTTGATTTATTACAACCTGTCTAACTGACCCATGTCAGTCTGATTTCCTGAATTCATCATTTGTGACCTGCTGTCTAGGTTGTATCCTAGGGCTTTGTCCTGAGGCCTTTCTTCTCTATTATGGTGATTTTAGCAGCTCTCATGAGCTCACTTATCAGCTCTTACAGATGACTTCTAGATCTTAATCAGCTCTAGTCCCACATGGCCAACTACTTATTAAATATTTTGGCCTGGATGCCCTGTAGACATCTTAAATTCTACTTGTCCAAAACAGAATTCATTATCTATCTTCTCAAATCTTCACACCTTCCCTGTTTCAGTTGAAAGTACCAACATCCTTCCAGCATCCCAAGTTCACAACTTCAGAGTCACCTTCAACTTTCATATCTAGTCAGTTTTTCAGATCTTGTCAATTACACCTCCATAGCATCTCTAGAATCTGTTCCCATCTGTCCAATCATTTAGTCACCACCCTGGTTCAGGACTTTGTTTCTCACCTGCTGTCTTTTGATAACTTCCTAACTGGCATGGAAGATAAAATACAAACTCCTCTTTTTGGGTATTTAAAATCCTTCAACTCCATCTCCAGGTTTATTCTCCAGGCTTACTGCATAGCACTCTCCTTCCTGGGAATCTGACTTTCCACCAAACTGGTCTACCTGCTGTTCTGTGGCTAGGAAATTCCTTTATCTGTCTCTGGGTTTTCACTTGGCCAATTCTCCCTGCATGAAATTCACTCCCTTCTTACTTCCATCTCCAGGCACTCTAAGCTTCTCCTTTAAGGTTCAGCTCATGTGCTACCTTTTACAGGGTCCTATTCTGATAACTGATAACTCAAGTTGCCAGTGTCTTCCTAGAAAATATTTTGTATTTATTTTGTGTTTAAGTATCTGTGCTCATGTTGTTTTCTCTCAATATGATATAAATTCCTTAGGGCAGGAGCTTCTTGTTTTTGTATCTCTAATGTCTCCTTCACAGTAGGTGCTTAAACATTTGTTATATGAATGAATGAGTTTCTGTTTCACGTTGTCAAGTTTGTCACCATATGAAAAACTAGTACCTCCTAAAGAATGCACTTGAGAAGGTACTAAGATGTCCAAAATATGGCAAAAAATGGACAAGATCCTGGTCTAACACTAGAATCTTTCATCTATTATCAGGTTAACAAGAATATTCTAACTTTGTTCATATATCTTAGAAACTCTGAATTCCTGTGGGATGGCCAAGGAGCCTATAGTTCCTTCCATAAACTGGGGAGTCTTAGGTTACCTGACTCCAAGCTTAGTGCTTTTCTCACTGTACTGTGTCAGAGCAGTGCTGTGTGTCAAATATAATGTCAGTGCTAGGGTATATTGGAATTCAGTGAAGGCTTTTTTTTTTTTTAAAGTGAGAGTGACTTGGTAGGCAGCAGGTAAGGAGCCAATAGATAGGAAGAGATTGAGAACTGGAGAAAGAGATGAGTTGTGAGGACAATTTATAGAAGGAGACAAGGGAGTATGGGATCAAGGGTCCAAGTGGAAGAGTTGAGCTTGGTGAGAATGGAAATAGACTGGAGCATATGAAGAAAGGATGGGAAGATGTGGCAAGGTCTTGATCTCTTGTTCAACAGGTCATTACTCTAATCTCCTTTTCCCTCCCCTTCCAATTGTAAGGGCCACATGGGTGATTCTGTTCTTTCTCCAAAATACATTCTACTCAAGAACTCCCTTTCCATCTCTACAAGGACAAGTCCATGAACTTCTGAGCTTGGGAATCTCATGAGGTAACCCCCAAGCTTATGTTAAGCTTTTCAATCTCCTTTAATTTCAGTGCCTTCCCCCCTTATAATTTTAAATTTGTCCTGTATGTAACTTGTTTGTACAAAGTTGTTTCTATGTTGTCTCCTTAATTAGATTGTGAACTCCTTGAGAGCAAGGACTATCTTTTGACTTTCTTTGTATCTCTAGCATTTGGCACAGCATCTGGCCAAGTAATGTTCTTTACCTTAATAATGTTTATTGACTGACCAACTGAAAAAGTTAGACTCTAAGACTGTGCCACATAAGAAATCTTTGTTTCTCTGAGAGGCAGGAGTTTAGGAATGATATTGTCTTTGGACTCCCTTTATATTTTCATTATGACCTTCAAAGTTAGCCAGTTGAGCTCCAAGTCTAACGGACATTTAAAAAAAAAACTCAATCTATTCTCCTTACGCCTCTTTGGCATTTGGCACTATTTCTTTCTTCTTTAAATATTCTTTTCACTTGGTTTTCATGACACTATACTCCTTCGATCTATCATCACTGCTTCTGCATCCCCTCTCACTTCTTCCTGCTGCCTTTTATGTCAATGAATCTTGAGGCTTGGTCCTTGGCCCTCTACCCATCATTCTGCATATTCTTGCCAAAGAGAGGGAGAGTAGATTCACTCTTATGACCTCAGCTTTCATGCCATCCCCCATGCCTAGGATAACCTTGTCTCTTACCTTAGTCCCAACTAAGGGTCTTCCTTGATTTGTCCTTCATGCTTCCTTCTCCAATATTACCGTTTCCTGCCCCAATGTAAAAATGGACTCTTCTTTATTTTCTCACAGCACTTTGCACTTCTCCTTGGTATTTATCTCACTCTCCTTTTTATCATGGGTATTTGTGTATGTCTTTCTCCTCATTTAGATTGTAATCTCTTTGAAAGCCCAGGCTGGGTTGTATCTTTTTATTCCCGGTGGGTAGGACACTTTAGACAAACTAGGTTGTTAAATTGAACTGAATGATACTCCCTTGCTCCTGGAGAGCTACCTTGTTTTGCAGATGTGTTGCAAGGGAACAGAACACCTTAGGATTACAGTAGAGAGAGCACTGGATTTATAGGCAGAGTCCCTGGGTTTGAATCTAGGGTAACCTTGGGTTCCACTGGGTAAGCCATTTAACTTTCCTGGGCCTCAATTTCTCTTTCTATAGATTGAGGGAGTAGATAAACTTCTGAGGTTCCTTTCAGCTCAGTATCTATGACTATGGGATCTGCTCTGTTCTGAGCAGGATTACTTTAGGATTGAGGAATTAGACTTATTGACAGTATCCTCTAATCAACCAACTCCAGGTAGATATTGGGAATTAAGTAAAAGTTAGACTATTTACTTAAGAGTCCCTACTATAAACAGGCCCAGTCCCCAAGTTTTTTATATTCCCAGGGCCTAGCATGATCTAAGCCCTCAGTAAATGTTTGTTGATTGAGTGAATACAAAGTAGAACTCTGATTTCATGAGGTAATAGTTCAGTTCTTTACATGATAACTAATAACAAAAACAGTAGCTAGCACTTATATAGCCTTTAAGACTTACAATGTTCTTTACATGTCATCTCATTTTATCCCTAAGGGAGCCCGTGTTTTGTTCCCATTTTACACATAGAAAAACTGAGGCTGAGAGTTTAAATGACTTACCCAGGGTCACCCAACTAGCAAACATCTGAGACAGGATTCAGATTCAGGTCTTCCTGACTTCAAGTCCAACACTCTAGCACCTGTGCCCCTAGCTCCCAACTGTATGCACATTTATTTCAAACCTTCATCTCATTTGAAATTAACAAATACCACAGTACTTTGAAAAATAGATTTTTTTGGAATGCCTTGTGTATTATTAAATTGAACCCAAATGAAATGATCATTAAGAATTTGACTACCTTTATGAAACAACCTTTTAGGTTTAGATACCACAATTAATTTTCTTCCTTTTGAAATATACCTGGAACAAAGTACCCTGCTCTTTGACTTGTTGAATGAGTTTTTAAAAAAAAAAAGTTGGAGGAGCCATAGTGAGGCTACAGATAGTGTGAAAAAGATACATGGACTTTAGGGGATGGAAAGCCCAATATAAATCCATAGCATGACAAGGAAAGGTCAATTATAAGCTTTGTCTATATTACGAGAAGCATGGTGCCCAGCAGAAGGAGTGAATAAGAACACTATATTTTGCCCTAATCAGACCATTTCTGAACTATTGTTCCTCAGCTCTGGGCAATATTTTAGGAAATGCATTGATAAGCTGTCCAAAGGTGGACAGCCAGAGAGGGGAGAGGACTAAAAAGGCAATGTAATATAAAAATAAGCTAAAGCAATGGTTCTCAAACCTTTTAATCTCAGTACCCCTTTATATTCTTTGAAATTATTGAGGACCCCAAAGAGCCTTTGCTTAAGTGGGTTATATCTATTGACATTTGCTACATTAGAAATTAAAATTGATAAATTTTAAAATATTTGTTTAGTGATACCTTTAAAATGATAATCTTATTACATGCTAACATAATGCATTTTTTGGGGGAAATAAGTATATTTTCCAAATCAAAAAATTTAATTAGAAGAGTGGCATTGTTTTACATATATTTGCAAATCTTTTTACTGTCTGGCTGAATAGAAGAAAGCTGGAATGTTATATCCACTTTTGCATTCATTCCATTGCAGTATGTTGTTTTGGTTGAAATATATGAAGAAAATTTGGCCTCAGACAAAGGGAAAGGGAAGAGTATTTGAAAAAACAAACAATGTCTTAATATTACTATGAAAATAGTTTTATCTTTGAAGACTCCATGAAAGGGTCTGAGGGACCCCTCAAGGATCCTTGGACTATATTTTGAGAACCACTGCATTAAACGTTCAGCTTGAAGAAAAGAAGTCTTCGTGGGCACATAAAAGCTATGTTCGAGTAAAGGAAGGGTTGTCACATGAAACAGGAATTATACTTGTTTAGATTGGCTCCAGTGGACAAAACTAGGAAAAATAAATGGAAGTTGTAAAGAGGTAAATTTCAGTTCAACACACAGAAAAAACATCCAAATGGCTAGTCCAAAAGTAGAATGGTCTCTTGTTTAAGGCAAGCCTGGATGACTACTTACTAGGGATGTGGTTGAGCTTGATTCATGTTCAAATACAGCTTAGAGTAAATAGATCATTCCAGCTCTAGATTCTTTGATTTTTATGTGGTTAGAATTCTCAACTATCCTTTAGAAATCAAATCTTCCCTGATACCCATGTTAATAAGATCTTCCCTCTTCGGATTCATGACACTTTTTACCACAATGCTCTAAGGTACTCAACTTAAAGTAGTGAATATGGATGACAACTTACATTTATATAGTATGTGTACAATATGTATTATAGCTTTCTGTGTATGTATCTCATCCTTCTATTAGATCATAAACCCTATGAAGACAAGAACTATGTCCCATGTCAATTTGATGTCTCTCCTACCCAGTGCCTAACTCAGACTCTTTGTAGAACAGTGGCTTAATAAGTTTGTTGAATGAATAAAATGAAATTCATGGTCTCTTGAAGCTTAAATGTCATGAACTTGGAAGCTAAACCAGACCTCCCCAATCAAGTTTTGATTTTTTGTTTCCTGTACTCATGAAGTATATGGAGTAAGAGTGGAATGTGAAAAAACATTTTCTGACTACAACATTCAGAGTTAGGACATAGAGTTGTAGTTACATGAAGTCTACATTATCAGAATTAGTCAAGAATATAGTGTTTTAGCAAACATTATACAAATTTCAGGTCAAGGTGAAAATTATTGTGGGCCAAGGCAAGTTTGAGATGAACTGCATAAGTAAGGCAATTAAGATAAGAAGGTTTTCAAAAAGAATTCCAACAGCTAAATTCACAGGAGTATTTACATCTAATTATAATATATCTCTTAGAATAATTATCTGAAGTAGCAACCAACACCACAGTTACTTAAATACCAATTAGCATAGCAATTTTTGTGGATATCTGTTAAAAGCTGCAGAATTTAAGACTATTTTCTAGAACTAAATTTATAAAAGTTTAATCATTTATTTTTTTTTTGAAGAAGGGGAGCGCCCACTGCTTCTAGAGGCAGTCCATTTCATCTCGGGGCATAAATTTGTATTTGTTACAAAACTTGGAACTTAAAACTTTTCTCTGAGTCTTGGAATACAATTGTCACGAGTTGCCAGTGAGACAAATGAGACATAGTTACATCACACATATTTCAGTAGGAGGGAGGAAAATTACAAACTCTTACCAAGTAATCATCGGGCTTGATACCAAAAAGTTCTCTGAAATACCGAAATGCTATTGGAGCATATGTCTTAAATCTGAAGTCTGGGTAGTGATGAGCTGGGGTCAGATTGCTCCCTTCGCTATAATCAAAATTAAAAAAGAAAAGAAAAAATGCACAGATGAGAAATGTCCATTTTAATGTTAAATTATAGGAAGTTTTCTTTTTCTTCAGGCCAATTTCTCCTCTAGAAAATTTTAGTGGTTTGTATAAAGCCTCTTGATGCACATGCAACCAACACCACATGTCCATCGATTGAGAACAGAACAGATGCCATCTCAGCTAGAGCCTCCTCTAAGCAAGCTTCCCTGCCAATCCACAGCATGTAGTCAGCTGTATGAGGGTACCACTGATGTAACATTCTGTGGGGCCCTCCTAAGGAATGGCATTTCATCAACCCCAGTGATATTGAATATATGATGAGATGTTAAAATTTGGGCTACTTTAAACATAAGGGCACTGCCCTGTCATCTGGAGCCTATAAGAGCTGAACTATCACAAACATGGCTAGTTTTACATGACTGTTTTAGACACATGTCCAAAATAAACTATGAAGAAAAATAATAATAGTTTCTATACACTAACATATAGGGATACACTGAGCGAAAACTTGAAATAAGGAATGCATATGCTTTTTAGAATATTTAAAAGCAAGTAAAATTGTTAAAAGAAAGAAACAAATAAAAGCAGCTAATTTCAGTGATGATAATAGTGACATCTGCACGTCTTCTTTATAACTTATTTTGGGTTAGAAGAATGTGCCTTGTGTGGGTCTCCTGGGCTTGCTCAACAAAGGAATCAGACAAATGAAACTACTGTCCATGGTAGGAAAGTAGGCAGCATTTGGTAAATTTAGTATAGGGTGTTAATAAATATGGAATATTGTTGTTTTAGGGCATTCAACATAAAGGCTAAATAAAGGTTCTAATCAGAAGCTACATTATTCTAATTTGCCTTATGCAATGAACAAAATTAACAGCTTATGGGCATATTCATCATGTTTCTTTCACAGTGTTTCATCTTGATTTCTCATTTCTTGCATCCATTCTCCTTACCTCATGCTATTTAAAAATCCAGTCTCCATTTAAGCAAGAAACCAGTAAGAGGAAGAACAAAGTATAATTGAATGAATAAAGTGAAATAAGTTATGGCCTTGTGATCCCATCAGAGACTGGAGGAGTTACCAGTTATGACTACATAAGATGGATGGTGTACAATGCTTCTTGTTTTTCAGTAGAGAGTGGTAGACTACAAGTGCAGAACGAGGCATATATTCTCAGCCATGGCCAACGTGTCGATTGGTTTTCCATGACTTTACTTATTTGTTATTTGTTAAAAAGGAGGGATCTTTTGAGGGAAAGAGACACAATGAGGAATGACAATAATGTTTTACAAAAAAAGTGTCAATAAAAGAATTTTAAGGAGGGAAAGGGAATAAACATTTATTAAGCACCTACTATGTGCCATATGCTAAGTCCTTTACCAATATTATCTCATTTGATCTCCAAAAACCACTGCGAGATAGATTTTGTTATTATTCTCATTTTGCAATTGGGGAAACTGAGGCACTGGGTTATATGATTTACCTAGGGTCACAGAAGATTGTTAAGTGTCTGAGGCTGGATTTGAACTCAGGTCTTCCTGCCCCCTGACCTGGCACTCTATCCCTTGTACCAGCTAGCTGTCTAAAGAAAAGATGACTTTATAATACTGTTCAGTTTTCAGTAATACTGTTCAGTTTTTTAGTTGCTGGTTACTTTGAACATGTTGCAATGTTCTTTCTTCCCTGTTGGTTCCATGAATTACAATGGTTTTCCTCTGCTTTGCTGCCTAATGTTTCTCCTCATTGACTGCTGAGACGAATTCAACTAATATTACAGAACAAAGTGTTAGGTTTCCTTGGTGATCATACACACACATACGGCATCTCTGGGTGTGTGTCCTTCTTTTAGGCACACACCCTGCCAGCTGGTGGAGGAACTGGCAGAATATGGTTAAAAATGAAACAAGCCTTCGATCAGGCCTCAGTGCTAAATATGCAGTATTGTAAGAAGAGTTATAAAAGAACCTGATGCAGTTCCTCAGTGCCTTGCCTGGAATAGGCATTCAATAAATATTTCTTGAGTGAATAAACGAACAAATGAATGAAGGGAAAAGAGACTTTTAGGGACAGACTGTTAAGAAATTAGATACGACAGACACCTCTGGGTTGGTAAATATTTTAACAGCGATCTAATAAAAACAAAAGTGCTCAATGCTTACCAGCGGCCTTAATCAAAAGCCTTATTTTTTTCATGGCATGGCAGCGGCCAAACCTCATGGTTTTCACAGGCTACATGCTAGTGGAACACACGCTTTGGTATGCCTTATCAGTCTAGAAAGATTTCCTTCATAGGCTGGGCAACAGGCTGAGTCAGCCATCCTCGAATCAGCTTAGCCAAGTTTGGAGAGATTCAACTCCAGAAGGCCGACCAACAGGTGGTAAAACTTTTTGGTCATAGCAATTCGCGAAGACAATCTAATAAGATATAGAAGAGGGTGTGATTTTTGTCATGGGAGGGATCTTTATATTGATGAAATTAGAGATCTCTAAAACTATGGTGAGTTACATGTGGTGTCCCAAGCGTTGATTAGTAATTACGGTGTTGGAACTCTCAAAGTCTGAATTAATGAAGATGTTGCCCAATTCACAGATAATCCAAGGGTAAGTTCTTTGTAAGGCATTGTGCTGCACCATGCCCAGAAGAATATCTTTCCTTATTGGGTCTTACTCTTACTGACATTAAGACTAAATGGTAATTCCTGAAGATATACTGACTAGTCTATATTATGATGGCAGGGAAGTGGGGAAGAAAAAAAAAAGCGACAACTGAGTACACATGTCAAATGCCTAATTTTAAAAAAACTATCATTTAAGAAGCCTACACCTCTTACAGGCATGTACATGTTCATGCTTGCATTTATATACATGGTTTGACATTATATCAAAAAGTAACTGCATGAAACCATTTATTTACTTTAAGTGGTTCTAGAGAAGAACAAATCTATCCTGAAGTAAAATGAAGTCCCCTGAGATGATATGCAAATTACTGAGAAGATCAGATATGGCTAGTGCTCAGGACAGCTAGATGACACAGTGGACAGAACCTGGAATCCAGAAAGCTTGTCTTCATGAGTTCAAATCCAGCCTCAGACACTTAATAGCTTAACTCTGTTGCTTGATCCTGTTTGCCTCAGTTCATCCTCTGTAAAATGAGCTGGAGAAGGAAATGGAAAACTACTCCAATATCTTGCTGAGAAAAGGTCAAATGGGGTCACAAAGTGTCAGACATGACTGAACAAGAAGAAGTGCTCGGGGGCTGTACTTCGTGGCAGACTGAACACACATTAGCCAGTTGACACAAACCTAGGGCATCTTGCTGGAGGTATTGTGATCGAGATTCACATATATATGCTATCTTACTGAAGCCCAGAATGGAGTCTCTCTCCTGACATGCTTACAGACGTTACAAAATGCCTCCACCAACTGCATAGCTGCTAATGATGGAGAATGACTTTAATGGGTATTAGTCTGACAGTAGGAAGAAAGTCTCCCTTGGTCATCTCAGATAAATATGCCTGTTGTCATGGTCTATCTGATCCTAGGTCTTGCTTTGTCAAGTGACAGAATTACATGCAGCCTTTTTTCAAAACACAGCCAGTTATGAAATGCATAATTGGTAACCTTAAGGGATATTATATTCTCTCACTCTCCAAATGACTTTTATTCATTCATTCCCTCATTCATACATTTATTATCATATACTGTTTTTCTCCTCAGACTGTGTACATCTTTAGCCTATTAAGTATCTATATGTCAGGTATTGCATATAAAAAGGTATATAATAATAATAATAATAACAATATTGATATAGTGCTAGGTGCCAGGCATTGTGCCATATACATTTTACAATTTTTATGTCATTTGATCCTACAATCACCTTGGGAGGTAAGTGTTGTTATTATCCACATTTTATAGATGAGAAAACCGAGGCAACTCGGCCAAGGTCATATAGCTAGTAAGTATTTGTAATAGTAATTAAAGTGGGACTTTTTGCTGTTGACCTTTAATGATTCTGGCCTTTGTGTGAATGGGGCAGATAAAGTGGGATGCACTGAGACAATTGGGAGCCATTGATTTGTATCTGATGTAATATTGGGAGTGGGGAACTTCTCCACCTCCCAGCCTGGGTGAGGTCTTGGCCCTGAACAGGATATATAAGTGCAGAGGTTAATGCTCTCTCTAGGAGTTCTGAGCCACAGCAGGAGTGGCGTGTGACTCTGGGCCAGCTGTTCTAATGAGCTCCCTAGCTGTACACCCAGATGTTGAAAACTACGAATTGTATTTGGTCCGTAATTCAGGGTGCTGGCTTTTTCCTCTGAACTAGGTGGATGTCATTTGTATGCTGGATTAAAGTAAGATTGTTAACCCCTTAACATTGCTTTCCTTAAGTAAAGCAGATCAAAAGGACCTGTGTTGGCAGCTTTCTGGGTGCTGGTTGTTGGTGGATCTTATACCTCCACAGAAGCTGCTAGCTGGATTGTTGATACAGTATTTGAGGTAGAATTTGAACCTGGGGCTCTTTATATATAAATAACAAAGAACTGGGATGATCTTAATGGCTTCCAAGAAGACATGGTAGATTTCTTTTTCTTTTTGTTTTTGGAGGGTGGAAGGTAGGGTAATTGGGGTTAAGTGACTTGACCAGGATCACACAGCTAGTATATCAAGTGCCTGAGGTTGGATTTGAACCCAGGTCCTCCTGACTCCAGGGCTGGTGCTTTACTCACTGTGCCATCTAGCTGCCCCAACTTGGCAGATTTGAAGGCTATAATTTACATTGATACAAGCTTTTCTACATGTTTGATTATTTCTGTGTTTTCTATTTCTCCTCACTTTGTTCTAACTGCAGCATCATAAAGAAGAAAATGTATTTTGTGACTGTAAGAGAGACTTTTTAGAAAACAAAATGACCTGAACTTAACAAAAACTTAAAGATTTTATCATCTACAAGATTGTTCCTCAAATCGCAAAAGCTTAAAATTCCACCAAGACTGTGTATTAAGAGGGAAAGACATGAATAAAAGTAATTATGACACAAGAGAGAATGAAGTAAGTATGAATCAAGATATGTAAAAGTAAAGTGTTCTGAGAAGTCTGAGAAAGAACAATACTTTTACTTGGGTTAAAATAGAAAATAATTTGATATCATAGATGGTTATGAAATCAAGCTTTGGAAACCATCTTTGTCATAATATTTGTGGCAGGGGTAGCAGCATGCATTTCTAAAGAGACCTAAATTTATAATGTCCTGGGCTGGTACCAGCACTATACAATTTTTTAATTTATGGGGAAGTGAGAAGGTGAGGACAAGACCTTCTTTTGTGTGGCCCCTACAATGGAGGAGCAAGTTGAGTGATATTTAGGCCTAAGGTAGGTTTGAAAAATAGTTTGTAAATTTTAACTTTAAAGCCTTTGGCTTGTCAGTTTTTGGATTTTGATAATGGAATAATTTTTAACAACAGAAAGCTGAGCAATATGGCACTAATCCCTAGAGAAAAATCTATTTTAGACTCCTGGGGAAATTCATAGGATTCAATTTGGAAGCTTAGACACCATAAAGCCTTCAGAAGGAGTGTATTTATATTTTTCATGCTGGTGCTTTTTTTTTTTAATAAATCGTACAAGTCAGTGGAGCCTATGTTGCTTGCTTACGATCCTACTGGCTCAGCTACTATGATATCCTGGGAGAGTTATTTTGCTACAGAATTTCTAAAACCTTTTTGAGCTCTTTTCTTGAGCAAGCACAAGACTATTCCTTTCAAGTAGGGTAAGAGGTCAGTACCAACTCTTAAATGTCAGGTTTAGCTGTGGACACACAAAAAAGGTTGAGTTATGATGGTCAAACAATAACGTAGTGTAAGAATCAGAAAAAGAAACTGAGGCCTTTGGAATTCAAGACAAGCATAATCTTTGTTACCCAACCTTCCCAGAGGTACTCCTTAATATTACTACTAATTTGCATATAGCAGAGATTCTGCTGGGTCCTGGCCTATCAGCTGTTTTAGCAGCTCTCAACTTCAGAAATGGTAGTTATTATAGAGGAAGCTAGGTGATGCAGCGAACTGGCCCTGAAGTCAGGAAGACCTGAGTTCAAATCCAGTCTCAGACACTTACAAGCTGTGTGACCCCGGGCAAGTCACTTAACCCCATTGCCTACAAAACAAAACAAAAACAACTCTCCACTCCCCATGAAATGGTAGTTATGGAGATTTTGGAAGGAGAGAGGTCTGGATCTTAGATCTCTGAGAACAACAGAAGAAGATTTAGGGCTAGTGACTAGGGATCTAGTCATTCAGAAAATTATCCCTAGTCACATGACTTTTTTGGATACAGCTTTTATGCAACATTAAAAGACCTTCTACAAGTTGAACATAAAATGTATTAGATAGCCTCTTTCCCCATTCTACTGATGCACAATACACCAGCCCAGGCATCAGCAGATCCAGGTACAGCCTTGGCCCTCTTCAGGAACTTGCCACATAAATCTCAGTGCATCTTGGAATCATGTAGTTGAAAAAGATTTTAGGACTTCATTTAACCCTTCAATTCCCAAGCCTCGATTTTTGCATGCATATAATCTTCCATGTCCTAGATCTATACCATATTATGGAATTGAGGTAATCTTGGATTCCCAAGGCAGAGAGCAAAGTCTGATAACCAAGCTCTACCAAGTTTGAAAGTCTTCATTATGGTTTCTCTAATGTACTTTATATGTGCGATTGGCTTAACTAAATTTGACTCATCATCACAGGGTTGACTAGTGGTGATCGACTTTTTTTTTCCCTAGCCAGGAAACTTATGAAGATGATCTATCAGGGGCTGTGATGTATGTTCAGTCGAAGTGCAGATGAAATTGTGAACCCCCTAGTGAAATGTTGGTTCTTTGAAATATTGGAAGAGATATGAAAGCACATTAACCCTACAGGAAAATTCAATATCCACAAGCAATTCTGAGACTACCAGAATAAAATATCCTAAAAATAGTGTTTTCTTGTTATGAGAAAGAAAATTTGCAACTGAACCCCAAAAAGGCAACTAGAACATCTTAAGGCAAAAAGGAAATGATTTCTCTTAGGACTTGATTTTAGAGCCAGGAGGGTTCTGGGAGATAATCTAGTCAAATCTCATCATTTTATGGATTGGGAAACTGAAACCCAGAGAGACTGAGACAGGGATAACATAAATTTGTATTGTCACACTCCACTGTCTAGAGTTTTATTTAAAAAGTTTAAAAAAGATTCAGAAATTCATACTATTTTTATATGCAAAAAATCTTCTTATCGAAAGAAAAAAAACTTTTTTGGGGGCCCAAATCAAGTATTTAGAATATATACACAGCTTAGTAGCTGGAAAAAATATTTTTATTAGGATGCAAAGATTTAATACTTGAACATTTTTGTCATGTGATTTGACTTGAGAAAATAAGTTATTTGCCCAAGGTCACATGGGTAGTTAAGTGTTAGATTAAATCTCAAGTCCTCTATCTTTAACCTGAGCTTCTTTCCACTCTCCTACAGAAGTGAGTAGCAGAGTCACTTTTGATCCCAGATCCTCTGACCAAATCTAGTACGATTTCCACCACACTTCAGCTGGTCTAATTTTAAACAAGGCCAAGTTATCTTTGGCCAAGTTGTTTGACTGACCAACTTTCATATGTCATTGTGACTATCTAAAGAATCGTTATATTCATGGGTATGGTTAATTTCTGCGGAATCTACACTTTTGAGTCATGTAATGAGAGCAATGGTTGACTAATGTGCACTCCACAGATATCCATAAAAATGTGGAAATAGCACTGGTTTTGGAGTCATAGGAATTGAATTCAAACACTGACCTTGACACTTACTACCTATGTGATCTTAAACAAGTTACTAAGCCTCCTTGGTCCTTGGTTTTCTCACCTGTAAGATGGAGGGATTGAATTATATGAGTTATAAGTCTAAATCTATGATGCTATGATTCACAAAGGTCTTAGAAAAGGATTCCAGTATACTGGGTGGCCACCCTATGGAAGATTTATTGGAGAATACAAACAAAAGTTACATGTGACAAAAAGGTGTGGATGGGTTACAATCTACACTATCCAAATGGGTACAATCACAGATCCACAAAAGGGTAGCATGTGATTTACTCAGCTTTTCCTTTGGGAAGGATCTTCTGAATATTATGAATAAGACAAAAGAAGATATTGGTTGGATCCATCAAAATAGCCATTTGATCATTTAGCCAACTAATCAATCAACTGAAATGGCATGTTAAGAGACATGATTTGATGATGAAAAAAGATGCTGTTTGCATAAACCAAAAGTCAACCAATTTATTAATATCTCTATTTTCATTTTAATAAATTATTTGGAAGATGAATAAGCTTTGACAGGCTTGGCAATGTTTCCAATTTAATGATTACTTCTGGATTAACTAACAAAAGCTTTTTATAGATGCCTTCCACCCCCAAGTAAGATAGAAAGAAAATGCCATATTCTTTTGCAATTTTTATAACTTTGTTATTTAGAGATGGATGTCATGATGGATAAGGTGTCTTTTATAAATACAGCTCATTGGGTTAGAAAGCAAGAAGGAAAAAAGATAAGTTGTCACAAAAAGAAATAAAGGTTGTTTGATTGATTCTGATGTGTGAACCATAACTTTACTCCACACCATTCTACTTCCTAGACCATTTTACTTCCTTTTGACATGATAAAAATTCTTATCATTTAGCCTGCTTTTGGCAGTGCCAAGAGCCTAACACATACTGTGGATTAGGCTATACAGGTCACAAAGTAGAATGAGCAAAGGCTTTTAGCAGGGTTGTTACATGTATATATTTTGTTTCCCCTGACAGAATGTAAGTTCCTTGAGGGCAGAGATGGTTTCTTTTTTTTTTTTCTTTTGTATCTCCAAAACCTGCCACAGTGTACAAATACATAGTAGGTGCTTAATAAAAGCCTGTTGAGTGTTATGAAGATCAAATGAGATAATGTATACGAAATCCTTTGCTTAAAGCTTTATTTAAATATACCTTATTATATCTTTATTTGTAATGTATGTATTTGATATATATTTATATTTAATTCAGGTTATATATTATATGACATCATATCTTATATAACATTATATAATTTAATATGTTATATTTAATACAATTATAAGATAATTATTATAACAATGATGAAGTCCCTATTATTACTACTACTACTACTATTAGCATGAGGATTATTACAAATAACTTAAAACAATATTCTTACCTTGGTAGAAACACACTTTCCACTACATAAAAATCTTGCATGAGGACATCTCTGTCTGGCTTGGAAGTGAGGTTACCCACCGTGTATCCTATTCCCAGCTGAATAGCACCCTTAATGGCAGATGATGCAGTCTGTAAGAAAAACAATAGTGTTGACATTAGTTCCAATAGCCAAGGTCCTTTTCAGGATTACATGCCAAAGATGGGCTTATAATTAGCTTTGTTTCCCTGTTCCTAGACAACAACAACAAAAGCCAAGTTTTGAGAAAATCTTGAGTTATTTTTTTGGTAGAGAATCACCTCAACAAATTAAAAATCAGATTCTTAAATCTTTTCATGAATTTACTCTTTCTGACACAAACTGCTAAAAGAAACATTGTCTGGATGCGCGATGAGAAACAAAGAGTTGAGGTGGATAATTGGTGATGCTTGGAGTCAGGAATCCCTGGGTCCAAGTCCTTGAAGTATATGTAAAAAGATATACAATACTAACATAAACTCAATAAATACAAATGTATACAAAGTAGTTGAGAATAGTAATTGGGAGAGAGTGCTCCTGGTTGGGAGATGACAAGTTACAATTGAGCTGCTTATCTGAATGGGTGAAAGAACATTCCACCTGGAATTCCTCATATCAATGAAATCACAGATCCTAGTAAAATCACATAATATGTTTATAGGCTAATACATGGGGAAATTCTCCTTTTAAAAGCAAGATCATAACTTCAGAAGGTAGGATAAAAGTTTTGTCATGTAAAGCTTCTATCTAAATATAACTAGAACAGATATTTTAAAAATCAGACTTATTACAACATACTTAAGGAACAAAAGCAATTTATTTACCATAAAAATACAAGACACAAAATCTTGATTTTCTCTCTGGAGTACAGAAGTAGTTTAATTTTGGAACTCTTTGGTACTTTCTTTGTATGGTACAATAGCTGATTTCTCTTTTTACAGATCTACATTAAATTGAGATCAAAACTGCCAATAAAATCTCTTGAAGATTGGTACATTTTAACCTATAAACGAATTTGCAGTTGTGGAACAAGAAAAATTCTAGGAATTTACTCCTCTAATATTATCTACAATCAAGTAAATATTCTCTGTTAACCTAGAGAAAATCATCTGCACCTATTTTTCTCCTAGCTCATGAAAAAGCACAGAGAAAGGAATAATTTCAAACATAAGCATTAAAAGCAAGGAAGATGGTTTTACATTTCTTTGTAGCTCCACAGTACCCAACACCATTCTCTACAGAAAATGGAGGTTATACTTACTGAACAAAAGAATGAATGAATGAATCACACAATGGTTAAAAATGTCAACTTGATGAGGGCACAGTCTCTGGGAACCCCCTTGAACCTAGAGTACAGTCTCTGGGAGCCCCCTTGTACTCTCCTTGAATCTTCCCACTTGATCTGGTCTTGGCCTGAGGCTATAACCTTACATTATCATAGGCCCAAATCTCTACCTAGCCTTGCCCTTTATTGTCCAGCTACTTCCCACCCTTAATCCTGATCATAACATCTATACCCTAGCTCTGTTAGCCTTCTGTTGTCTTTCATCTCCATGTAGCCTTCAGCTATTTCCCACCCTAGAATCTGACCTCATCCAGTTCCCATCAAGACCTTCCTCAAGACCCTCCCTAAACCCCTCCTCTAGTCACCCCAGACCATCGCTCAATCCCTCCTACAATCTTTGTGTATATAATCTTCATCTTGCCTCCATGAAAGTGTTCAGATTCAATCTAGCTTGAATCTGGCCCAGTTGTGAAAACAGGTGCCACAAAGGGTAGGATTTCTTAAGGCAACCCATTATGGCAAACCCTTAATAAACTTTCTCTTTGCCGTTGGCTGAGAAGGCTTGGGTCAAATTCATTCGGCAGGACCTGGCATGTCGGTACTTTGGGATGTCGAGCACCTCTCAACCCCAAACCTCTTCAAACTCACAGATTATAGCATTTTAAAAATATTTATCAAGTTATACTATTATACACATTTTACAGGTGAGGAGACTGAATCTCAGAAAAAGTAAGTAACTTGTCCAGGGTCATGTAGACAGGATCAGAGTTAGGGTTGGAATTCAGGTTGTGTGGGATGAAAGACCTTCACCAATTAAAAGTTAAATAGCCATCTCAGGATGGGGCCAGAAATACATTTTATTCAATTCTCAAGAATTGGGCATCCCCGCTAGAACAAATCCAGCAAGGGAGGGGCTTTACAAGGGTCTAGGCACGCATAATTATACCTAACTCAAGAGAATTCCCGCCAGCCTCTGATCCTTCTCACGATTGGCTGGGAGGTGGGCTTACAATCTGAGCATGAAGGCTAGACAAAGAACCAGGAAATCAAGGCACAGAAACTCCAATTCCCACTCCCTTAGTTAATGATTACAGGTGGGATGACATCTATAAATCTGAGAAAGGAGAATAGAATAAGGGGAGGGGGAATCCTCTCCAATCTTTACAGTAGAGAAAAACAGGTCATTATGACCCTGTTCTTACTAAGCAAATCTTTAAACCAGAACCAGAAGAAAGAACAAAAAGTTTCAAGGTAAACTTTCCCAGAGGCTGAGCCATCAGACTCTCACGGCCTCAGAATTTTTTTTCCACTTTCCTATTTCTTGATTTTTAAACACTCCTGTATATAGATATGAATAGATATGAATATTATACACATCCTCTCCTGTGAAGTCTTCATGTTTCATTTATTTACCTCACACAAGGTCACCTGACTTCAAATTCAATGCTTTTTGGACAATGCTATGTTATCTTTGCAAGGCTGATTATTTACTGGAAATTCAGCCACAGTAACAGCACAGTGCCTGGCACACAGTAGGCATTTAATAAACATTCATTGATCCACCACCACTATCATCATTGTCATCATCATCATCACTATCATCAACATCACTATCATCATCATCATCATCACTATCACTATCATCATTATCACCATCATCATCATCATCATCACCACCATCATCATCATCATCACTATCATCACCATCATTATCATCATCATCACTATCATCACCATCACACCATCACTATCATCATCATTATCACCATCATCATCACCATCACTATCACCATCATCACCATCACTATCATCATCATCACCACCATCATCATCATCATCACTATCATTACCATCACTATCATCATCACCGTCACTATCATCATCACCATCACCATCACTATCATCACCATCACTATCATCATCATCACCATCATCAACATCACCATCATCATCATCATCACTATCATCACCATCACTATCATCATCACCATCACTGTCATCACCATCACTATCATCATCACCATCACTATCATCACCATCACTATCATCACCATCACTATCATCATCAACATCACCATCATCATCATCATCACTATCATCACCATCATCACCATCACCATCATCATCACTATCATCACCATCACTATCATCATCACCGTCACTATCATCACCATCATCACCATCACCATCATCATCACTATCATCACCATCACTATCATCATCATCACTATCATCAACATCACCATCATCATCATCATCACTATCATCATCACCATCATCATCACCATCATCAACATCGCCATCATCATCATCATCACTATCATCATCATCACTATCATCACCATCACTATCATCATCATCACTATCATCAACATCACCATCATCATCATCATCACTATCATCATCACCATCATCATCACTATCATCAACATCACCACCATCATCACCATCACTATCATCACCATCACTATCATCATCATCACCATCATCAACATCACCATCATCATCATCATCATCACTATCATCACCATCACTATCCTCATCACCGTCACTATCATCACCATCACCATCATCACCATCATCATCATCAGTTCACATTAGCCATGTTGTCCTTGCTGCTACTGGAATCACACCATGGTTACTCTTAGTGAAGCTACAGAAGATCAGCTTGCATCCAAAGACTTTCACTCAACTGCAAAAGCAGTTAATTTATCTATCTCTGTAACAGTCCAAAGAACATTAAGCAGAAGAGAATAATAACAAGATAGTGAATTGTCCTAGGACTGTTTCTATCTGAATTATATTGAACGAGAAGAAAAAAACAAAATAAAAATAATAATAGGTGTACAAAACATCTTTCCTTTGATCATCAAAACTACTTTGTAAGGTAGGTTCTATGAGTATTAAGATCTACATTTAATATGAGATAACTGAAGCTCAGTCAAAGAGGTTAAGTGGCTTGGCAATGATCTAGTAATACTTAAGTGTCAGAGGTGAGATCCAAACTGAGGCCTCTCCTGACCCCAAGGCCTGGGCTCTTCCCACTATACCACATGACCTCCTAACGCAACATCTGCTCATATTCTTTCCCCCTTGACTCCTTCCAAATCCATAGGCTTTATTTTTCCTTGAGTTCTTTGTAACATTTGACCCTAGTGACCAACTTGAATCTCATTCTTCCGTTGTCTTTCCAGATATTCTTTTTATGCTTCCGTTGTTCATTTCTTTCTTCCTGCCTTGTAACTATGAGTTCTTCATGGTTCAGTCATTGGCTCCTGGTTCTCCTCCTCTACATTTTTTCTCAATGAACCACACTCTGGCCTTCAACTATCACCTCTCTGCTGTGAACTCTCAAACCCATATCTTCAGTCTCAGGTTCCTGATCCATATCTTCATCTGCAAACTAGATACATTTGTGCGAGCTCGCACGCGCACACACACACACCCTCTTAGAACTAAACTACTCTTTCTTCAAGTTGACCTTCTTATCCCTCCGCCACTTTCATATTTCCTTCAGTAGCATTGCTACTTTTCCAGTAATTCATATTAGGGGTCACTTTCCTATTTTCCTGAGTTCAGTTAAAGCCCATCTTCTTTATGGAGACTGCCTTAATATTCCTGCCTTTATTATCCTCTCCTTTCTTCAATCTTGCACCGTACTTACTGTCTATACCACTCAATACTGCTGCATGGCATTGTTATTTAATTACTTTCACGAGTATATGACTCCCATCAACATTTAAATTGGAAACAATAATAGTTTGCATTTGCACAGTGCTTTAATGTAAACCCTTCTAGTGCAGGGACTCTCTGTTCTATTTCTTTGGTTTTCTCAACATCATCAAGCAGAATGCCAGCATTTGAGAGACTCTCTTTTTTTTTAAAAATTAAATTTTATTATATTTTTAAACAAAAATCAGTTTTCTCTCTCTCTCTCTCTCCCTCCCTCCCCCTCCCCCCCACTTCCCTTCCCCTCACTTTGAAGATGCAAGAAAAACAAAATCCATGTTACAATCTTGTCAGGAGATGTTTCATTATGAGCCCTCAGGGATTGTGGTTGGTCACTGCATTGATCAGGTGTGAGCGTGCGTGCGTGTGTGTGCGTGTGTGTGCGTGTGTGTGTGTATGTGTGTACCTGCATGTGTATCTGTATTTGTTGGTTGTTTGTTTCGATTAGCCAAGACCTGCCTTCTCACTCTTCCACCCCAACCTCGTCTCCATGTTGGGAACACACATACACACAAAAAACCAAAACCCATTTCATACATGTATAGTCAATCAAAACAAATTTCCATATTGGCTATATCCTAAAAATATTTGTCTCATTGATGGGGTTTAGACAGTGGGAACCCCCTTGAGCTCCACCCTGAATCTTCCTACTTGATCTGGTTTTTCATGCCCAAATAGCCTAGCCTAGCCTTCCATTGTCTGGCTATCTCTGGATGGCCTTCTGGCTGTTTCCCACCCTTGATCCTGATCAAAATATCTATACTCTAGCTCTGTTAACCTAGCTCTCTTATTGTCTGTCATCTCCAGGTAGCCTTCAGCTATTTCCCACCCTGGAATCTGACCTCACCCCAGTCACCCCAGTCTACTCTAAACCCCTCCTCTAGTCATCCCAGACTACTCAAGACCACCCCTCAATCCCTCCCACAATCTTTGTGTATATAAGTCTCATCTTGCCTCTATGAAGGCACTCAGATTCAATCTAGCTCAGTAGATTGAATCTGGCCCGCTTGTGAAAAGAAACATCACAAATGGCGAGATTTCTTAAGACAACCCAACATGGCAAAACCTTTAATAAACTTTGTCTTTTTCCTTGGCTGAGAAGGCTTGGATTGAATTCATTCAGCAGGACCTGGCGTGTCAGTATTTTGGGGTCTTGAGCACCCCTCAACCCCAAACCTCATAATCATTGGTGCATTCTGAGTCCTTCACCTTTCTGTCAGGGAAGTGAGTAGCATTTATCACCCTTAGTGCTCTGAAATCCTGGTTGGTCATTATAATAATAAAAATTCAGTCCAGCTGTATTCCATCACATCATTTAATTTGTTTGCTTCATTGCAGAAACAAAATTATGCATCTTAATGTCAAATTTCTCTTTAGGTTTGAACATGCCTTGGTATTTTTCATTTTCTAAGTGTCCTTTTATTCAGGGGCCTAGGGAAGGAAGATCACAGACTCTCTAGCTTCAGACCTAATCTTCAGCTGTTGCTTTGATTTTACCCTCTTCTGTTTGTTATTTATTTTTTACTTTCCACTCTCTTTGACTCCATTACTATAATGTCACTGATAGGCCCCAGTGACTTTTTGTACCAGTAACTCTTATTTCTGAGGATTGAAATTTATTTTCTTCCTTTTAACCTCATGTAAAAACTCAGGAGGGATATTCTACTCAGTTACCTATCACCAGGAGTCAAAGAACTTCTAGAACTGGATGGAAATTCAGAGATAATCTACTTCAACCCACTCCCACTGCCATTCTACTGAAGAAGTATTTGAGACCAAAGGATGAAAAATGACTTGTGTGTGGTCACACAGGAGTTACTGGAAGAGTCCAGATTAGAACCCAAGTCTTCTAGCCTCAGTCCAGGGCTCTTTCCTCTTCATCACACTCATTCTAACAGCACAGATATGATGTCACATCAGCTCTTTCTAAGGGATCTAAAAGAAAAATGCCCACACCAGAACCGTAGGATCATAGGGCTTACTGAAAGGGACTCTGGAGGGCATCTATTCCAACCGTCTCATTTTATGACTGAGAAAATCCATAGAGATTAAGTGACTTGTTTAAAGTCACACAAGGAGTTAGTGTCTAAGGTGGGATTTGAATGCAGAGGCATTACTATTTCTGTTATACACTGATGCCTCATCAGGCTTTTTTGTATTCATTTCCCCATCTCACTACCATTTGTATCCTGAAACTAACTGGTGGTTAATTTAGTTAGTAGGGTCATAATTAGTTAAGACTTTTTTAATGGTAACAACTTGCCTAAAGTAGGAACACAGAATGAGATGTGGGTCCTTACAGCTAAGTACAAAGGGGTTACAGCAGAATGGACTTGGAATCAGGGAGAACTGAGTTTTACTTTCCACAGGAATATTTTCCTTATCCCTCCAGCCATTGGTGCTCTCTCACCATAACCCCCTTCTAACCATGTAAAGTCCTTGATGTTTTGCATTCTTCTATGGATCCCCAGTCTCTGGCACAGTGTCTAGCATGTAATAGGTACTTTATAAAAGTTAGAGCTGGAAGGATCCTTACAGATCATCTAGTTTAATCTTCATATTTTTTTTTTTACAGACTTTACCTCAGCCCAGAGAGATTCGCATTTGCTTCTAATTATATGTAGTGAATGAAAACAGACAGTGATTTAAAAACTCATTGAGAAATAGAAGTATAGTATACTGGGTAACTTTTTTTTTAAATGGCAACCAGAACATTTAGGTTTTATGGTAGCTAAAAGGCCTTAGATTTAAAAATATATATAATTTATAATGTGGAGATGAATACATCTATATATTCATGCACATCTGTTTCCTACCCCTCCAAAAAAAAAAAGTCTCTTCTTTTGTGCAAGTTTCTCTTTTACTGAGACAGGCTGTTTTCTCCCTCAATAGTCAATACCAAAGGCTTAATATACAAACTATTTCCACATGGAATATTTAGTATAGCATTCAAAGTTTTGCTGAACTATGATGTTTTCTAACACAATAGTCTTTGAACAAGATGTGTCCTTAAACTGTGAAAACACTTTGAAATATTATACTGCACATCTTTGATTAGTAGATTAGTGAGTAATGACAATGACAATGAAGCTACTATGTGAAAGGATGTTGGTTGTTTTTCTAGAACCATCAGTTCTTTGAAAGCAGGGTTACTTCATCCTGGATGGGCACCAACAAATCATTTAATTTGTAGAGACAGTTCAGTATTCTACACACACTGGGATCATCCATTTTCTTTCATTAGCAGCTATCTGCGGCTTTACAGTCTCATCCATGTATGCGAACATTTTCCCCTTCAATCCACAGAAGGAACCCTTGACTTTGTGAATCTATTACAGGATTGGAATTTTGCATCCCAGAGAAATAAATTATTTATCTTTAATGTAGGACTCTATATTATCAGGGCTTAGAACAGGACATTTGTTGCTTGGATACAAGAAATGCTTCTATTGTGGCCCTTCCATTTTTTCATTCCTTTGGTTCTGTTTGATAATATCTTGATTTCTCCTCAAGTCACTAGCTTCCACTTGCTCCAATCTAATTTTTAAGGTAGTATTTTCTTCAGTGGTCTTTTGGACCTCCTTTTCCATTTGGCTAATTCTGCCTTTCAAGGCATTCTTCTCCTCTTTGGCTTTTTGGAGCTTTTTGCCATTTGAGTGAGTCTTTTTTTAAGGTGCTGTTTTCTTCAGTATTTTTTTGGGTCTCCTTTAGCAAGTTATTGACTTGTTTTTCATAGTTTTCTTGCATCACTCTCATTTCTCTTCCCAATTTTTCCTCTACTTCTTTAACTTGCTTTTCCAAATCCTTTTTGTGCTCTTCCATGGCCTGAGACCAGTTCATGTTTTTCTTGGAGGCTTTTGATGTAGGCTCTTTGACTTTGTTGTCTTCTTCTGGCTGTATGATTTGGTCTTCTTTGTCACCAAAGAAAGATTCCACAGTCTGAGTCTGAATCTGAGTCTGTTTTTGCTACCTGGCCATGTTCCCAGCCAACTACTCGACTCTTGAGTTTTTTGTAGGGTATGACTGCTTGCAGAGTATGGAGTACTTTGTCCCAAGCTTGAGGGGCTGCACTGCTGTTTTCAGAGCTATTTCTACACAGCAAGCTCTGCCGCACCAGCAGGCCTCCTCCCCCAAGAACTGCCAACCCAGACCATGACTCAGATCTAAGAAGGCTCTGCACTCCTGCTCTGATCTGCCACTTAATTCTTCCCACCAGGTGGGCCTGGGGCCTGAAGCAACTGCAGCTGTAGTTCTGTAGCTGCACTACCTCTGCTGCCCCTGGGATGGTGGGCAAACAGTGAACTCCTTTCACTCTGTCCCCGAAGTTTTTTCCCACTAACCTTCTCTGTTGTCTTTGGTGTTTGTGAGTTGAGAAGTCTGGTAACTACCACAGCTCACTGATTCAGAGCTCTAGGGCCTGTTCCACCCAGCTCCTGGTCTGGTTGGTCCTGGTGCAGCCCACGCTGGGCTCTGCTCCACTCTGTTCCCAGCTCCATGCGATAGACCTTATCCAGCAACCATCCAGGCTGTCTTGGGCTGGAGCCCTCCTTCCCTCTGCTATTTTGTGGGTTGTGCAGTTCTAGAATTTGTTCAGAGCCATTTTTATAGGTGTTTGGAGGGTCCTGTGGGAGAGCTAATTTAGGGAAGTCCCTGCTTTCCAGCCGCCATCTTGGCTCTGCCCCGGCCCTGATATTTAGAGGAGAATTTCATCAACAGATTACTCATGCTACCTTTGCTAGTCAGGCAGTCTGGTGTAGTGGTGAGAGAGTTGGCATCAGTGTCAAGAAAAGAGAGATTCAAATCCCAATATCTTACTGACATATATTGGCTCTAGGATTTGGGGGCAAATCACTCAATTTCTCAATGACTCCAGGCAACTGTCCAAGACTAAGTTGCAGTCTGTCCACATTTTCATTGGTAGAAGTTTCTTTATTAGCAATTTCCTACACCAGTAAAACAATAGGTCCAAATGAGAAAAAACGTAACCCTCTATAAATGCTTTCATATATTTGTGTAAATAATAACAATAATAATAATAAGCTTATCAACTTTGTGTTTTCCCTATTCTGATGGGTCTACCTTTTTCACAACCTTTAGGGTAGAATGCTAAGATTTGATTGAATTTTTAAAAAGTTCTCTGTTTCCTAAATTCTCTGGCTAATAATAAAAAAAAGGACAACACTGAAATGGAATGTGCTTCACCTTCAGTTTTCAAAGCACTTTTGTACACACTACCATATCCAAGACCCTTGTGGTATTTACCTTCCTCATTATTACTATTACTTTAAATCTGGACCTGTGATTTCATTGGCTTAAGGAACTGGTAGTAAAGATAAAAGGCCTGGTTCTGGTCAAGAGAAGAGCAAAATATACTTATCACTATTACATACTGGTTTTTTTTTTTTTGCCTGAAGAGAACCCCGCTGGATCTGTTTTGTCTGCTGGAGATATAATTTTCTAACAAGCCGTCTGAATAAGAGGATGATGATAATAAGAAAGCTTTGAAATCTTTAGCAAATTTGGCATTAAGCTGGAATACAAATCTGCTTATAAGATTTTAATGACATCACATTGGTTACAGAAAAAGGCTTTCTAAAGCAGGCTGTCTGTGAAATTGGATCACTAAACAAGTTGTCTAACACTATAGCCTTTAAAAAGAACCATTTTTTTTTCATTTTAACTTCATTCCCCACCTCCATCCAGGTAATATAATGAACTAATTTCAGAAGTATAGCTAAGAAAAAAAGAAAAAAAAAAGATTAGTTCAATAATCAGCAGAAGTTATGTTATGATTGAGGCAATGGCAAAACCATTAAATATTAGGAATAAATGGTGGAAAAGAACATGTTCCTTCTGGCCATGAATAAGCGACTAACACGATTGAAGGAGAGGTTGTGGCCTCAAGAAATAAAGATAAATCAAGATAAAAAGAGAAATAAAAACTAGTTCAAGTACTGATGCTGCCCCAGCTAGCACTTTTTCCAATGGATATTCCCCAGGAATTAAACTAGTTTCTATCTATTCCTATGGAGTTCAACATTCAGCTTCTATCAAAGTTATTATTTAGAACAAAATATAACTGCCTTGAAGATAAGGATGGTTTTGTTATTGTCTTTGTATCCATAGTACCTTGCTAATTTCTTTGTTTTTGTGCTGAACCTGTGATTCTATTGGTAGGAGAACTCCTGAAGAGGGAACTCAATCTACCAATAAAAATCTCCCAACTTGTCTTCAATGTATATTCTTAGAGAGCTGCCTAGGGGTATTGAGAAGTGAAGTGATGATCTGCTCAAAGTCACAGAGGCAGGCAGGATTGGAATACAGGTCTTCTTGATGCTGGGAAGCTAGTTCTTTATCCACAACATCTGCGGTGTCAAACTCAAGTAGAAACATGAGCCACTAATCCATACATAAAGATTCCTGCTGGCTAAATGTTTTTTAATTTAATTTATTTAATATATTTAGTTTTCAGCATTGATTTTCACAAAAGTTTGAATTACAAATTTTCTCCCCATTTCTACCCTCCTGCCCACTCCAAGATGGCGTATATTCTGGTTGCCCCATTCCCCACTCAGCCCTCCCTTCCATCACCCCACTCTCCTCCCATCCCCCTTTCCCTTCTTCTCATGTAGGGCAAGACAAATTTCTATGCCCCATTGCCTGTATATCTTATTTCCTAGTTGCATGCAAAAACTTTTTTTTTGTTGTTTCTGAACGTCTGTTTTTAAAACTTTGAGTTCCAAATTATCTCCCCTCTTCCCCCCCCCAAGAAGGCATGCTCTTTTTTTTTAAACCTCACTACATTTTCTTCTAGTATCCCTCTCCTTCCCCACTATGAGAACAAATATTAAAAAAGAAAAGAAAAAGAGGGGAAAAATCAGCATAACTGGTTATCAGAAAAGTTTGAAAATATGTACAATGAATTCTAAGAATTATCTTAAGGTTGTCTAGGATTAACAATAGCTTCTTGCATTTCTTTATTTTTTATTTGAAAAATGGATGCTAAAACCACTCTCATTTATTTGAAGGTGCCTTGTTCTGCTAAGCCTCCCAGCTTCCATCCTTCTAAGCTTAAACTCCCTTACACCCAGATCTATTTAATATTTCTGCTCATAGCTCAAGGTTTTACTCAGCAACAATTATTGAATACTCAGTATATACTGAACATTTATGTTAATTGTTTTGATCAAATCCATCTTACATGCCATCGTTAAGTTAATCTTCCTAAAACATTGCCTTGACCATGCCACGCTCTTGCTTAATCATTTTTTAATCATTCCCTGTTGCTTTATATGGGGATAAAGTTCACATTCCTTAGCCTGGCATGCAAGGACCATAACAGCCTGGTTCGAACCTACCTTTCCAGTTATATCTCACTCTATGACCCTACACATATCCTCTGCTCTAGTCAATATAGTATACTCACTGTTCCCTGCAAACACTTTTTGCCTTCCATCCTTTGTATCCACCATTCCTCCTACCTGGAATGCCCTCACGGCCACCTATCATAATTACATCCATCCTTAAAGGCAAAGCTTAAACAATATGTCAACCATGAAATCTTCTATGGTCTACCCAAACTGAAGTGATCCCTTCCTTGCTTGGCATTGAATACAAATGACTTTTAAAAAATGATTTTAAAAAACAAAACAAATTATACCATTATTTAGTCCCCAGGAAGGGGATGGGAAAAGAGACAGGTTTCATTTTCTCCAAAATGGCCTCCAAGTAGTCATGAGGATATGGTATCTAAAGCATACGTCCTACTTGGGCTCTAAAGGAAACTCCCATTGAAAATTTTCAAGGATTTCTAAGCCAGAGGTGGGAACCTGTGGCCTTGAAGCCACATGTAGCCTCTAGGTCCTCAAGTGTGGCCCTTTGACTGATTCCACACATACAGAACAAATCACCTTAATAAGAAGATCTGTTCTATAAAACTTGGACTGAATCCAAGCTTCACAGAATAAATCACTTTAATAAAAGAATTTGTTCTATAAAACTTAGACTTAGTCAAAAGGCCATACTCAAGGACCTAGAAGGCCACATGTGGCCTTGAGGATACAGGTTCCCCACTCCTGGTCTAAACCATAGTGAAATGGTTATAATAATTACATAATTTCCCAGAGAGACTTATTGGAATGTCGCAAGAGTCTTGTGGATGTGATAGCTGTTTCTTATAGATGCCAGTCATGCTGCTCACGTCATTCCCAGGTCAATTCATTTTTCAGACTGCTTGATTTCCCTGCCAGATGCCCTCCTTGGTAGCCATTTTAGCTTGATAGAACCTGTCAGCTGCCATACACTTCAAGAACTCAGACTCACTTATATACCATTTCGAGGGATTGGAATAAAGTGTTGGGACAGAATCCTTTTTAATGCCATGAATAACTGAGAGTTCACTGTATATAATTTCATTTGGTGGCAACCAGCTTTTTTCTACTACAATTTTTGTAGCACATTGACAATTATTGCAACTTTATGGGGGTCTCATTAAAATGTTGACCTCTAAGTTTTAACCATAAGAACACTTCAGCAGTAAAGCTTCCTTTTAAAAATAATCCTTTTATCATTTCACTATCAAAATTTCTTTGGAAGAAGTCCAAGTCAGACCCAAATTTTATTAAAATTTCCTCTAACAGACTTTGTTCCATTGAAACATTAGTATATTTACTTATTTGATTGAAAGTGTGCTTCTCAGAAATTTGGCAGGAAAAGGGGTCAAGAAGATGTTTCACACTTCCACCTAATGTAAATTGTCTGTGACCTACTTATATGACTGGCTAATGAAGCTAGATTCTTTCATCATGGTGACAAGCTGTGTTAAGCAAATACTTTTTATCAGTAGGATAATAACATATTCTTAAAACATTCATTAAACAATCTGGCAGCAATAAATTAGTACACTTAATTGTCTTTTACCAAAACTATGCTATCAACTGCAGATGAAAATCATGATTTAGAATAGCAACATCTTAAACAGCATTTATTCATTTTAAATTATGATTTGTGCAGAAAATAATTTTAGAGGGGGCGGAGCCAAGATGGCAGCTGGAAAGCAGGGACTAGCATGAGCTCCCCGCCAAGTCCCTCCAAAAACCTATAAAAAATGGCTCTGAACCAATTCTAAAACTGCAGAACCCACAAAAAAGCAGAGGGAATCAGGGCTCCAGCCCAGGACAGCCTGGATGGTTGCTGGGTGAGGTCTTTCACGCACGGAGCTGGGAGTGGTGGTGTGGACCAGCCAGACCAGGAGCCGGGCGGAGCATGCCCTAGTGCCCTGAATCAGCGAGCTGCAACAGTTACCAGACTTCTCAACCCACAGACACCACAGACAACAGAGAAGAACTGCAGAGCCCACAAGGTGGTGGAGGGTAGCTGGGCTCTAGCCCAGGACAGCCTGGATGGTCTCTGGGTAGGGTCTGTCCTGCACAGAGCTGGGAGCAGAGCCCAGCATGGGCGGCACGGACCAACCAGACCAGGAGCTGGGTGGAGTGTGCCCTGGAGCCCTGAATCAGTGAGCTGCAGCAGTTATCAGACTTCTCAACCCACAAACACTAAAAACAGAGAAGGTTAGTGGGAAAAGCTGCTGGGGACAGGGAATTTGGGGTTCAGCCACCGCCCCGGGGGCAGTGGAGGTGGGGCAGCTACAGAACTACAGCTGTAGTTGCTTCTGGCCCCAGGCCCACCTGGTGGGAGGAATTAAGTACAGGATCAGAGCAGGAGTCAAGCGCCTGCTGAAGATTGTCCAGGTTGGGGGTTCTTGGGGAAGGAGGAGTGCTGGTGTGGCAGAGCTGGCGCATCCCCCCAGGCTTGGAACATAGAACTCTGTACTTTATAAGCAGTCATACCCTGCTAAAAACTCAAGGGTCAAGTAAGTTGGCTGAGAACATGGCCAGGCAGCAAAAACGCATCCAGATTCAGTCTCAGACTTTGGAATCTTTCTTTGGTGACAAAGAAGACCAAAACATACAGCCAGAAGAAGTCAACAAAGTCAAAGAGCCTACAACAAAAGCCTCCAAGAAAAACTTGAACTGGTCTCAAGCCATGGAAGAGCTCAAAAAGGATTTGGAAAAGCAAGTTAGAGAAGTAGAGGAAAAACTGGGAAGAGAAACGAGAAGGATGAGAGAAAACC
>CM053624.1:242751768-242772732 GCA_028646595.1 Phalanger gymnotis
AAGGGAGAAAATTCAATAAAGGGGGATAGGTTAGGAAGAAGCAAAATATAGTTAGTCTTTCATAACATGAGTATTGTGGGTTATACATAATGATATGCATGTGGCCCATGTTGAATTGCTTGACTTCTTAGGGAGGGTGGGTGGGAAGGGAAGAGGGGAGAGAATTTGGAACCAAAGTTTTAAAAACAGATGTTCAAAAACCAAAAAAAAAAAAAGTTTTTGTATGCAACTAGAAAATAAGATACACAGGCAATGGGGCGTAAAAATTTATCTTGCCCTACAAGAAAGGAAGGGAAAAGGGGACGGGAGAGGAGTGGGGTGACAGAAGAGAGGGCTGACTGGGGAACAGGGAAACCAGAATATATGCCATCTTGTAGTGGGCAGGAGGGTAGAAATGGGGAGAAAATTTGTAATTCAAACTCTTGTGAAAATCAATGCTGAAAACTAAATATATTAAATTAAAAAAAGAAAATAATTTTAGAGTTTCTAAAACACATCTCAATATAAAACAGGTTTTTTTGGGTGACAAATACAACTTGATTTCATTCAACAAATATTTATTACACAGCTATTATGTGAAGAATACTGTGCTAGGTTCTGAATGAGATAGAAAGTTTATATATGATATGGTTCTATCTTCTCATGGAGTTTACATTCTAATAGGGAAGGAGCATATATATTATACAAATAATTAAAATAAAAATAAAGAAGTATATTCGAGAGGTGAAACTAAAGTATTATGCCCAAGGAGGACAAAGCTATTACCAACTTGGGGAGGGATTCAACTCCACTGGTTTCCTATTTCCTCTAGATTAAAATGATAAACTCATTTGTTTAGCTTTTCCAAGCCCTCCACAACATGGCTCCAACATGTCTTTTCAGTCTCACTGGACATTATTCCCTTTCTCACACTCCAACCAAACTGGTGTCCTTTTAGTCCTTCACCCATCTTCCTCATCCATCTCCATTTCTGTCTTTGCACTGGTCATCCCTCATACCTCCTTAACACCACTTCATAGAGTCTCTTTCTTCCTTTACAATGCAGCTGAAGTACCATCTTTCGCATGAAGCCTTTTCTAATCCTCCTATTGCTGTGGTATGTCCTTACAAACCACCTTGTATTTAACTAGTTTGTACATTTTTTATATATTCACTTTATATTTATGCTGCATATAGTTACATATGTACTTGATTTCTCACCCATTATGCAAGAATGTAAGTTCTTTGTGAGTAGGAATAGTTCTATTCTCCGCACTTGTGTCTCTAGTGTCTGGCACAGTGCCTGGCACAGAGTATGTGCTTAATGAATACTTCATTGCAAAACGATAGGAAGAGTAGTTTAAAGCACCATATTCTGCAAAAGAGGTCAAGGAGGTGAAGACTGAAAAAAGGCATGATTTAGGTTAGATGATTAAGATATCATTGATTATCTTGGGGAGGGCAGCTTCCAGAATAGTGGAAGTGTGAGAAATCAGGCTATACCATAGTAAATAGAGAGTAGACACTGAGAAAGTGGAGGCACCAGGTACAGATGACTTCAATAACTTTGACCATAAAGGAGAAGGTAGCTAGATGTAAAGAGAAGTCAAGGACAGGATTTTTTTTTACAAGAGTAGGGAGACCTGAATGTGTTTTTAAGCCAACAGAGACCAGGGGGAAGGAAGGCAATGAAGACTCTTCGTTGAAGGGATGAATGGAGAGCAAGCCTCTAGAAGAAGAAGAGGATGGAATCAAAGATTCATTACAGAAATTAGCCTTAGCGTGTGTGTGTGTATTTATATGTGTGTGCATATATACATATATGTGTGTATATATACATATACATATATATGAAGAAATAAAGAGAGTATCAATAAGGATGATGGATATTTTAAAATATGAGGACTAGAGGAACTTTTGTAAAATGCCTCTGATCTTCTCAGTAAATTAAGAGGCTAAGCAACTTGCCAGAAATGTGTAGAGGTCTGGGAGTGGGTAGGAGTAAAGGAGAAATTTGAATTTTGAAGAAATAGAAAAAAGTGTGGAGCAGTAACTCTAAGGAATAAACTAAGGACTCAATATGAGTACAGAAGGATCACTAGATGACGTTATGTACCATAATGCATCTCTCCATATCTTCCAGCAATGCTCAGCATCCTGGAAATAGCAAGGGGACTATATGTCTGATTTTACCCAGGGCTGAGGATTACCAGGTCAAGAATGGTAAAAGGATCTAGGAGGAAATAAAAGAATCACTGCGTACAGTCAGAGAATGATTCACTCAAGCCTTGTGATCAAGGTTGAGTAGAAGTGTAATTACAATGGTGAAGGTAGTCTTGCATAATAGAAAAGGGCTACCTATGAGACCTTGGACAGGTAATTTAACTTCCATGGACCTCAGTTTCCTCATTTATAACATGAGGGATTTAGAATAAATTACCTCTCATGTCTCTTCCAGCTCCAAATCTGTGAGCTCATGTTAAAGAATATATTAATTTTTTTGGTGGCAAGGAGGTACAAATAAAGAGTCATCTATTGGGAAATAGCTAAAAAAGATAGCATATGCATACACTATCATGGAATAGTATTGTGCTTTAAGAAATGATGAGAGATGGTTTGGAGAAACCTGGGAACACTTGTATGAATTGAAGTACAGTGAAATGACATAAGAACAACATATGTAGTAACAATTACATTAAAGAAAAATGATTTTGACAGAAAAAAATTGATGAGTCAATAAACATTGATTAAGTGGCTACTATATGCTAGGCACTGTACTAATTTCTGGGGATACAAATACAAAAAAAGGCAGTCCCTATTCTCAATGAGTTTATGGTCTAATGGAGGAAGACAACACACAAGAGGAAGCTAAAAAGGGGAAAGGGAAGAGAAAGTACCTGGTATGGGATCAGGATGGATTCAAAAGGAGTGAAGGTGGTAAAAAATGAGTAACCACCATTCCAAAGGACCAATGAAGAAGTATGGTACCTACCTCCTGACAAAGAGGAGATGCAGAATGCAACATAACATTTTTGGACGTGAACAACATGAGAATTTGTTTCTTTAACTATGCATGTTTATTATTAGGCTTTTTTCTTTTATTTTTCTCAATGCAGGAAGAAAGAAAGGAAAAGAGATTAAGATATTTGCCCTTGTAAAAATATTTTTTAAAGAGAACAGAAGGAAGACTGAACAGAACAGAATCAAAGACAAGCAGAACAGCTTTGAAAGTTACACGAAGAATTTATTATATACATAAAAAGAAAAGTAAGTGCTATGTAATGGAGATTCAGTTTCATGTACAATTCTCTCCTGTTCCACAATCTATACGGAAATGTTTATTTTATTTGGTGCTAAGTTCAGAAAAAATAAATTAAGTTTTAGAAAAGAGCAGGAGTGTTAGAGGTAGAAGGACAGTAAATTATATTTAGAAATATGAATTTCCAACTCTATTGTCTTAGGAGTGATGTAGTTTCTTTTATAAGACAGTCAAGTCTAAGGTATAAATGTGGTCCCATGAAGGTTAAATCCAAGAGAAGAGGAAATTTGAATTACTTGATGGGGGCATTGGAGATGTAACTGACATCTCCCAGGATGAAGAAGGGGGGATGCATAAAGAGGAGGGATGTAACCTTATTGCTAAAATTACTGAGGGAGTTGAGATAATGAATTGAAGGTTCAAAAATGAAGCCAAAATGGATGCCTTCAATAGGGTGGGAAGGAGAGAAAATTAATTTAATTTTTTAAAAAATAGAGATGGGTAAGGCTACAGATGTAAAATGTCATCTGGACTTTAAATTGAGGTCATCACATTATTAATTTTAACTGTTTTTATTTATTATTTTGTTATAGGAGACCTCATAAAATAGGAGTCACCTGTAAATATCTTCAATATAAAAATAAACTATATCAATAAAACTAAAACAAAACAAAACCCAAGAATGAGGGTGACGTAGTATAAATAGATTTCATGGGCTTTCATAAATCTCTAGGTTAAATAGATAAAAATCAGTATGTTTACTTTTTCCAAGTATAATTCCAAGTTTAATTTTTCTAAGTATACTAAACTGAGGCTTTGAGGGTAAGGTCTTATGATACTGAATGCATGAGGAATGAAAGGATAGGCTGGTGACTCACACTGTTCACCTAAAAAATTATGTGGACACTTAAAACACCCAGAGTCAAAACAAAAATGCTCATAATGATACTACTATTCAATCTGACTTTGTGACCTCACTTTCTGTGGCTAGAACTTAACTCATGATTATATAATAATCTTTCATATAATTTCAATTTAACTATGACTTAAACTGAAAATAACTCCATAGGTTTTATTGTTTAACTTTCAGGATCTTAACTCTATTCTTTAATACCTCTCTTTCTACTCCTCAGTCAGGTACATATTAGGAGCATTCCCTAGATATTTACCAAGTAATTTAAAACATAACACCTTTGCGTAAGTAATACTAGCTAGAGTTTATATAGCTATTGCAGAGCTCTTTCTGTATACTTTCTGTATACTATCTCATCTGATCCTCACAATAACCCCATGAGGTTACCTCCTTACCCCCATTTTACAGAGAAGGAAGGAAAGCTAAGAGAAACAAAGTAATTTTCCAAGGCTCATACAGCTGATAAATGTGAGGAAGGATTTAAACTCAAGTCTTCCTGACTCCAAATTATAATTCCGGTCACTGTGCCACTTGGATGCCATCTCAATTTTTTCAGAAAATATATCTTTTATGTACCTTTTTTAAAAAAACGTTATCTCCCCCATTAGAATGGAAGGTCCTTGAAGACAGGACTATTTCTTTACTTTTTTTTAACTAAAAAAACACCTTAGTACTTAAGGCATTGCCTTGTACATGGTAAATATTTAACTAAATGTTTGTTGACTTCCTGACTAATTTTAGACAGAGTTTATATGACTTCCTCACAGTTATAAGTGTCTGAAGTAGGATTTGAACTCACCTATTCCTGACTCCAAGTCCAAGACATTACTATCCACTTTGCTAGACTATGTTTCTTAACATACATTTATAAGTGGAAAGATCACATGCCAGACTATTTCCATGCAGTGCTGACAGGTTTAACTTATTTTTTTCCTCTGACCAACAATTATGAATAGATAAATGAACTGGAACTAAATCACTTGTCCCCATTCCCACAGTTCACTAAGAAGCTTTTGGTAACTTTATGTCAATTAAATTCACAAAGACATGTGCTCCAATTAAAAAGGTAGTCCAGATGACGCTGAGAAAGTTTCCTTGTAAATACCTTCGAGAAGATGTTTAAATGTAGCTTTGACTATTAGATGAATAACTTATATGATAAAGATTTGGAAGACTAGTCATGGTTCTCAAACTGTTACTTTCTGGTCTTATGGTGACCACACCTTTTTCTCAGAAGTTAGTTATTTTTTTTTTTCTTTTTGAAGACTAACATCAAAAAAAAAAAACATTTCAGTTGATTTTGTTTTGGAAAAAGTAAAGAAATCAGGAGGGTAATAAACTTCTTCAGGGAAGCTGGTGCCAATGGACATCTTAACATACCTCAGGAAATACAACTGGCTTCCATTTCCCCCTGCTATCTCTCAATCTCCTCCACTAAATGACCCTTGCATTCTCTATCCTTTATACAAGCTATGTTAATTTGAAACAATCCCATTAAGCTAGGCAGTAGGCAAAAACTCATAGCTTCTCAACTTTCTGGAAATGTTGGCAGGACATTTAGTTCTTATTCTGCAAGTCAATTAATACAAGAGGTAAATTCTGACTTTATGAAACAAGACTGCAAAAATCACTAAGTCAGTTCACCAAGATCAAATTGGGAAATGAAATAGAAACAGAACCTTCAGACCCAACTCACTTAAAAATTCACACATAGCTTTATGCTGTCAGCTGAATCTTTTGAGGTCAACTCCAAATGAGGGGGGTCATTCTTCTAATATCAGCTCCACAGGGTCCCTTTAAACAAACTATTAGTGAAGTTATAACACTGGAGATAATTACTCAATGCTACAGCTCATACAAAAGTTACCCAAAAATGCATTTCACATCACAAATAGAAAATGCTGACATTCAAAAATTAAATACTTTAATGTTGGGAAAAATGTTTTTGGAGAGGATGTTATAACCAGGAAATGATTCCTGGATATATGACTTGAATAAAAACCAAAGACTATATGCTAAATCATAACATAATGCATGAACCAAGAGATTTGGGTTCTGGTTTCTCCTTCTTTAGTAACTTGAGTAAACTTTGAGTAAATCACCCAAGCTCACTATTACTAGCTTCATGCATCAAGTATGTGTATATTTCATTTGGTGATCTCATTGGTTCACAGGAGTTCAATCTCTATGCAGAGGGTTCCCAGGTCTATATATCTATCTATCCCTATCTATCCTGAGTACCCATCTAGCATCACCAACTGCCTTTTGGACATCTTGGATTGGAAGTTCTGTAGGTCTGTCAAACTCAACAAGTTCAAAGCAGACCTTTATCTTTATTCCCAAACTTTCCCCTCCTCCTAACTTTCCTATTATTGCTGAAGGCACCTTCATTCTCCCAGTCACAACCTTGGTGTCACCTTCAACTCCTCAATCACACAAACTCCATATATCTGATTTGTTGTCAAGTTTTATCATGTCTACTTTTACAGCATTATTCTAAATTGTCCCCATCTCGCTATTCACACAGCTACCATTCTGGAGTAGGCCACATCACTTTACCCCTGGACTATTATAATAGCCTCCTAATTGGTTTCTCTGCCTGTTTCCTTTCCAATCTCTCCTCCAGTCAGCTGCCAAAATGATTTTCCTAAGCTCAGGACTGATCATGTCAACTCCCTTCAGAACTCAGGTGGCTATTATCTCCAGGATCAGCTATAAAAGCTTCTGTTTGATCTGTTTAAATATCTGTTTGATATTTAAATCCTTCATATCCCAGTCCCTTTCTATATTCCAGACTTACACTTTAGCTCTGTCCACAAACGCCACAATCCATCTACCTTTTGGCTTCCTTCAAAACTCAGCTCAAACGTAGCGTTTTTCTTCCCCCTTTATTCCACTCATTCCTTCTTCAAACGAGATCTGCCCCTATAAGTCTAGAAAGTATATTGAGTTTTGGAAATGAAGGAAAGCGTAAGAGACAGCATGGAGTAGTGGAAAGAACACTGGATTTAAAGTCAAAAGATGTTAATTACATTCTTGGCTCTCTGCCTTTTAACCAGCCAAATGCCCTTGGACAAGCCTCTATTTTTTATCTCTATATTGAAGAGGGCTGAGGGCTAATGGCACCTGAGGCCCCTTCCAGCACCTTCCTTCAAGTTCTACCACATTCCCTCATTTTGGCCTTTATTCTCAGTGAGCATGCCAAAAGTACCCAGACTCTCATTCCAGGTAATACACATAGTTAAGGGCAAAGAGGCCATCACCCAGAGCATTTTTTTTTTTGGCTATAGAAACTCATGAAATTATCTACTAAGACAAAGAGGGGCTATGATCTATGCCTATGGAGGAAGTGTCCACACCCACAAAGTCACGGATCTTTGAAGTATTAAGGAAAAAAATACTCAAACATTTATATCTACTTCTATTGTAGGATGTAAATAAAAGTAATATTTAAAATTAGTACCTTTTGATCACTTTCCCTACAAGAACACTATTAAATGGGCCAGGAAATAGCATCATAAAGCATATTTTAACTAGAAAGGGGATGACCTAAGGATTTGTAGAAATGGCTAAAATACATAATCTTTTTAGTAAGCTTAGAAGAGTACAGTATATTATTGATTCAGAAATGGAAACTGTAAAAGTTTCTAGCTGCTTTTTTCCTCCTAAGTATAACTGAAAGGCTGTCACCCTGGGCAAGTCACTCAATCTCTCAGAATCCCAGGCAATTCTCCAAAATTAAGTTAGAGATAAGTTGCTGATGGCCAATAGGGAAGGGAATTTTCACAATGAGAGCTTCTTATACTGACAAAATTAGATTTGAACCCCCAAAAATTACATAGTGAAAGAACAGGCTTCTTAAATTAAAAAATAAGATATGAAAAGAAAAATCACAGTTAACTTGGTGAGCCCTTAACATTAGTCTTTGTAACGAGGTAATCAAATGGAGCTCCTTAAGAAAACTTGTAATGCTGGCTGGTATATCACACAGGCTATTTCCATAACAAGAACGTCTAGGTTCCAGGATACATTTTTGGTATTTTGGGCCTATGGTAATTCAAAACATTATCAAGCCTATTTTTAAGGTCAAATTAGGCATGCTAAACTCATCTAACATTTTTTAAAATTGTAGGGTTTTAATAAAATCCAAGATGCATTTTTTTTCACTCAAAGTTTTGCTTTCTTATGTAGAATAACAGCACCTAATTAAAAAAAAATACTTCTATTTTGGAGCCATGCATGTTTGAAACACCAAAGTGTTATTTTTAAGAAATCTAGAGGCAGTGGAAATCTAGGTGAAGAAGAGGATAGAGCACTGGCCCTGAAGTCAGGAGGACCTGAGTTCAAATATGGCCTCAGAAACTTACTAGCTGTGTGACCCTGGGCAAGTCACTTAATCCCAACTGCCAGGAAGGAAGGAAGAAGGGAAGGAAGGAAGAAGGGAAGAAAGGAAGGAAAGAAGGAAGGAAAGAAAGAAGGAAGGAAGGAAAGAAGGTAGGAAGGAAAAAAGAAATCTAGAATCTGTCCCTATGTTCTCATCCTCTCAATACTGTTGACCCTTGGCTCCTTTCTCCCTGACCCCTCAACCCTCTCTTTTCCATCTGTGTTCTCCTGCTTCCTTAGAAATCAAACTGTATCTCCTCATAATTATAAGCTTACTCAAAGTCTAGAAAATGCTTTGAGCTTTCAGAAGAAAGGAATGGTTCTGGTTTTCTGCCTTCTCCCCTAGAGGTACACAAAGCAGTAACTGAACAGAGCAGAAAATTATTCTAAGGTACTTCTAATGACTTCAGCACCTGTTACCTAGAGGGAGTGCTAGTAGCTGAATTTTCTTGCTCCTGTGGCAGAGGTTACTTACTGTCTAGCTGTTCCAGGAGCCCTCAAAGGATGAGTGCCCAATCCTAGTTGTTGGGTGCTGAAACAGGCTGTGAGAGATGTCCTCTTTCATTGAGTACCAACGCAGGACATTGTAGGGCTCCAGTCATGAATTGGATGCAGACCTTAAAAGGAGAATAGGGGCCAGTTCCTAGAAATTTTCCCTCCTGTAGGGAAGGAGGCTGACAAGGTAGCCTTGGAATGGGGCAAGAAGAGTAATAAAGGATTCATGGTTCCTGGTTCCCAGAACATGGAACATTTATGCCTCATCTCTTGAACATGGGCAAGAGAAAGAAGGTGTAGGACCAGAAATCTTTGGAAAGGCCTTTTGTTCTGTTCAATTCCCCTTCTTGTTTCTCCTTATGATGCTGGGAGTGACCCTAGGGCAATGATTCTCAAAGAACAATTTTTAAGACCATTTATACTACAAGGATTCTTCAGGGTTTCTCATGGGCCCATGAACTTGACTTAAAAAAACTGATAATTGCTTTTTAATATAACTGCTTTCCTTTGTAATCATATGCATTTTGTACATTTAAAAAATAATACTTCGTACATTTAAAAAATAATAAAAAATAATAATAATATAAAAGGGTTTATAACTTAAGCAGCCTACCAAAATAAGTTAAAATTTTTCTTCAAGGTTGTTAATGGACTAATCTAAAATTCAAAGAAATGGCCTATGCCGAGTTTTTTTGGGTTGAAGAAGTATCCATTACCTCATTCCTAACAATAAGTGCTTGGTTTGGTCATGTAAAAATCAGAGTAAACTATGTTATTTATGAGTTACCATTTATTTTTTCTAATTGTGACAGAATAATGACAGCTATGAATATCATTAGATAGGGGCCATCTTAACATTGTTGCAAGTTTTATTACTCATATGACAAACCTATGTTAATATGTGTACAGCCTTTATAGTGTTGTCTTTTGCTCATAACTTACAAAAAACAGAGGGAATGTTAATAACTTTATTTTGGTTAGATTGATTCAGTCTCAACATTTACCTTAACTATATGCCAACACATTTTCAAAAACGTATATACATAGAGGAGAGGATTCACACCAAGGCAATGAATGCTACCCAGGAGCATGAGAGCTTATGTTTTGTTATTGTTGTCTGGTTGTTTCAGTCATGTCTGAGTCTTTGTGACCCCATTTGGGGTTTTCTTGGCAAAGACTCTGGAGTGGTTTGCCATTTCCTACATCAGCTCATTTTACAGATGAGGAAACTGAGGTAACTGGGTTAAGTGACTTGCCCAGGGTCATATGTATCTGAGGCTGGATTTGAACTCATGAGGATGAGCTAAGCTCTGTGCTCTATTCACTGCATGATATAGTAGTTCTCAAAGACCACTGGTGGCCTATGTGGATCCTATAGATGGTTGATAGGCTGGTTCAAAATTCAAGATGTGACATGATCTAAGTTTACATTGGTTGATCATTGTAGCTACAGTTTATCTTTCTAGGAACAGTGGAGCTTTCTTCTGTGTCCTCTCATCCTCTTATCAAGGAAATGTTTAAAAAAACGGGTAGAGTTAGAGAATAAGAGTGTATCAAAGAGTTTCATTCCTAAAAAGAAGGAATAGGTGGCGCTATCTACTTTTTGGATTCCCCTGGTTACGACCTGGCTCCCTTTTCTCTAGCTTGCTATCCTCTAGGCAGTACTGCCTCCCAACTGCCACTGCGATGTTTAGAGAAACTACTTTTGGTGGTAAATCATGAGTCAAGTCAAGTCAAGTCAACAAACATTAATTAGGTACTTATGTGCCAGACACTGTGCTAAGTTCTGGGGATGTAATATAAGCAAAGCAAAAATAAATACAAGCAAAAAGATAGTTTTAATTTTCAAAGAGCATAAATTCTAATAGGGAAGACAATACATACAAGAGGACCCAAAAAGTGAGGAGACAGAGAGAAGGTGGCAAATTCTGGAGAATGAAGGATAGTTGGTCTGGGCCCTTCTTCAAAATGAAGGTTCCTGGAGGATGGATCTCCAATGGGAGAAGGAGGTTGAAAGAATGGAGGAAGACAGCAGCTAGAGCACGGTGAGGAAGAAGGAAAGGAAAGGTTCCTGGGAATCTGCCAATGGGAAAAGGAGAGGGGAAGAAGATGGCAGCTACAGCATGATGAGGAAGAAGGAAAGGATACATTAAAAATAGACTTTGGTTTGGAACAGCTTGCCTTTTGACCCTTATACCTGGGCAGTTTCCCATCCTGTCTCAACCATTCATTGTCCCACAAAAAGGGGATGGATATCTATTATCCCAGCTTGGTGGATTTAGCCTGAAAGGCTTGATAATCACTGCTACCTCCAAAGAAGAATTATGTAGTAATATGTAGGGAGCTAGGGGTTGGGATGGGGACCCAAATGGTGCAAATCTTTTTATAATCCTTTTCTGAACTTATTAAAGCCATCTAAAGTGAAGGCCGTTCATCTATTTACTCTCTGTTTCCTAGGCCATGCTACTTCATTTATATTTTCTCTTTTAACTCTTGAAAATGCTCTCATATTTGCAACTGCTTCAGTGACCCTCCCAACGACCCTGTTAGGTAGAAAGGGCAAGTAACATAACATTTCCATTTAGCATTAGGAAACAAAATTTGTTGGTATCCTAAAAAAAAAAAAGATGCCAACAACTTTCAATGAAATTTAGCTCAAAAGGAGGAAAAAAGCTTACAAAGAGTTTGGAAATTATCTTGAAGGTTAAAAAAGAGGAAAAAAAGGAAGTAAATTGCACTCCCCACGCCTTATATATTGCACATGAATGCAGCAATGCTGTTTCCTTCTCTGTTGGCTACTAACACGAGAAATAGCAACTTTGTTTTCCTTTCTGTCTCAATTTTACTGTTGAGGTTATGTTACAAAGAGGGCAAACACAATTTCTCTTCATTTTGTGGTTTTGTTGTTGTCTTCAACATGAGTTGACTATTACTAACTTTTTACCCAACTCAACAGTTTTTATGGGGCTTTTATTGTTTCTTTTTTGGACCAAACCTATGATTTCAGTGGTATAGGAAGCTCTTTGTATCAGTGCTGATCAGGACCGGCTCTGCAACTCAGGATCTTTGACAATTGTCTGGGGGCACCGAGGTTAAATGATTGGTTTTTTATGTTATATAAAATATTTTATAATCAATGTTTTGGCTGACTTGCCCAGGTTCATCTAGTTAGTTAGTACATGTCCTAGGCAGGTCATGAACCCTAACTGAACTTGAAATTCTGAAGCTGGCTCACTACCCAACACACCACACTGCCTTTCAATTCCTCTGCTAGTATTTACATAAGCTAAGCTTGTCTGTAAAGCACGTAGAGGAGAAGGAAAGAACACACAGAATATGTAAACACGTAAGAGAATGCACAGCTTCATAACTGTGTTACTGTTTTTCAGTCATTTTAGTCGTGTCTAACTCTGTGTGACCTTATTTGGGATTTTCTTGGCAAAGACACTGTAGTGGTTTGTCATTTCCTTCTCCAGCTTGTTTTACAGATGAGGAAACTGAGGCAAACAGTTAAGTGACTTTCAGGGTCACACAGCTAATAAGTGATTCGGGTTGGATCTGAACTCAGGTTTTCCTGACTCTGGGCCCCATGCTCTATCTGTTATGCCGCCTACCTGCCATAATAATTGTATTTAATAATTTCTTACTTCACTGTAGTATTCCATTGAATATCACATATAGTAACAGCAATTTTGTTTTAAGAACAACTTTGAGAGACTAAGCCATTTTGATTATTATAAATATCCAAATTAACTACAAAGAATAAGTGAAGGAAGATGTTATCTGCATCCAGAGAAAGAATTGATAAATAGAAGTGATGGAATTCTAATACAGCTGCCTCCAGCCCCAATATTCTAAACTTCCTTATAGGCCCCACTGAACAGCAGGCCCACTGCACCTAACTTCTTCATATATGCCTCACTGATCACTAGAACAACTGGTGTGTCCACGAACTTCTATTTGTCACAGAAACAACAGGCATGTCCATGTGATGGTATCCCAGCCATGACCTCTAGCTACCCACTGCCCCCATTCCCATTCCTCATATTTCTCACAGAAACAGAAAGTATTTCCGTGTATTCTACCACAACCACATCCATCTAGTCTCAGACAGGATCACAATACTCAGCCAATCAGAAAGCAGCACCACCAAGATGTCTGAGCAGGATGTGGACCCCAAAACAATAGAAGAGACTTGCCCTAAGTAGGTACCTGCACAGTAATAGTAAAGAACTGACCTCAAGTGAACTTATGGCATAGAGAGGCTCATTATAATATCATTATCACACATATATACCCACCAAAATGGATTTTTCTGTATGCATTGCGGGTAATCGCATGCACAGTCCCACTGTGGCTGGGACTCCTCACCTATTACCTAATCCCTTAACAAACATAATTTCTGATATACAATTGCATCTTTACCCTACAAAGTTCCATTTTGCTTTCTCTGAAGTTGGTGGTTCCTCTTGGAACTTAGTCTACTTCATGAGGGGCATCAATCTCAATAAATGCCTATTCTTGGATTAGAGGTGGTCTGACTCTGAATTCTTTGAGATGGTTCCACCACAACATATGTCGAAACCACAAAAGTTCTTGGCATCCCTGGGTGGGCAGAGCCTAAATCCCAATAGCTTTTGGCATTCCAGGGTGGGCAAAGTTGAAACTGCAACAGTCTCTGGGTGGGCAGAAGTATCTCCGATTTAGATATCAAAGGGATCATAGTCTAACTCCTTCATTTTCCAGGTGATCCCATCTTTTCATTGGTCTCCCTGTCATAAGCCTCTCTCAATCTCAATCCATCCTCCATTCAGCTGCTAAAGTGATGTTTCTAAAGCATAGGTGTGGCTATGACATCCCACTACTCAATAAACTCCAGTGGTCCTCTGTTGTCTCCAAGATCGAATAGCACTTAAAACATTTAAAGCTCTTCATAGTCTAGTTCCTTCCTGTCTTTCCAGAAGTCATGCCTGTTATTCCCCTTCTAGCAATCCATAACCCAGCTACACTGGCCTTTCACATGACATTCCATTTTCCTATCTCCATACCTTTTTGAACTAGCTATCACCCATGCCTATAATTCTTGCCTTCTTCACCTCCACTTTGGCTTTTGAGACTCAGCTCAAATCTCATCTTCAGCAGAAGGGCTTTCTGGGTAGTCTTACCTTCTAGCACTTTTCTTTCTCAGCTCATCTTCATCTACTCTATCTGTATCTTTTATGCACCCAGTTATTTACATGTTGTCTCTCCCACTAGAGGAAAGCAGGGACTGTTTCTGCCATTCTTTGTAAATCCAGCACTTAGCACGATATCTGGAATGATATTTGTCATTCAGTTGTTTTAAGTCATGTCTGACTCTTCATGACCCCATTTGGGGTTTTCCTTGGCAGAGATACTGGAGTGGTTTTCCATTTCCTTCTCCACCTCGTTTTACAGAGGAGGGAACTGAGGCAGAAGTTGATGATTTGCCTAGGGTCACACAGCTAGTAAGTGTCTAAGGCCAGATTTGAACTCAGGAAGATGAATCTTCCTGACTCCAGGACCTGTTGTCTATCCACTGCACCACCTAGCCACCCAGAAATTATGTCTGGCACATTTTAAGCATTTAATAAGTGGTCGCTGAATTAATAATTGATTAGTGCCTATCATATGTAAAGCACTCTATCAGAGCTGGTCATCTCACAATGTTGCTGTTACTGTGTACACTGTTCCATCAGTTCATGTAAGTCTTTCCAGATTTTTCTGAAATATGCCTGATTGTCATTTCTTATGGAATATTCATACACCACAACTTGTTCAGCCATTCCCAACTGATGGTCATCCTCTCAATTTCTAATTCTTTGCGCCCCCAAAAACTACTATAAATATTTTTGTGCATGTGAGTCCTTTCCCCCTTTTTATGATCTCTCTCATAGACCTAGTAGTGGTTTTGCTGGATCAAAGGTATACACAATTTTATAGCCCTTTGGGCATAGCTCCAAATTGCTCTCTAGAATAGTTGGATTAATTCACAACTCCACCAACAATGCATTCGTGTTCCAATTTTCCCACATCTTCTCCAACATTTATCATTTTCCTGTTTCGTCATGTTAGCCAATCTGATAGATGTGATACCTCAGGGTTGTTTTAATTTGCATTTCTCTAATCACTACTGATTTAGAGCATTTTTATATGACAATAGATAGCTTTAATTTCTTCATCTGAAAACTTCCTGTTTATATCCTTTGACCATTTAACAATTGGGGAATGAGTTGTATTCTTATATTTTTGACTCAGTTCTCTGTATAAGACTAACACAAAATAGTTCCTATCCTCAAGGAGCTTATACTCTACTGGGGAGACACAACATATCTAGGGGTAAATTAATGCACAGTGTATACAAAGAAATGCAAATTGACTTCAATCAATTAGCAATTATTTACTGTTTACTATGTGCCAGGCAGGTACTGTGCTAAGTGCTGGGGATACAAAGAAAAAATAACAACATTTATCACTCTTAGGGAGCTTAAATTCTAATGGGAGAGACAACATGTGTATATGTATATATGCATGTTTATATGTACATATGCATATGAACACACATAAATACGAGTGTGGATATATGTGTGTATGTATGTACCCATGTGTTTAGGCAGCTAAGTGGCACAGTAGATAGAGAAATGGGACTAGAGTCAGGAAGACTCACTTTCCTGAGTACAAATCCAGCTTCAGACACTTAATAGCTGTATGACCTTGGTCAAGTCATTTAACCCTATTTGCCTCAGTTTCCTTATCTATAAAATGAAGTGGAAAAGGAAATGGCAAACTATTTCAGTATCTTTGCCAAGAAAACCCCAAATCAGGTCACAAAGAGCCACATATAATTGAACAACAAAAACAATATAGAATATGTATTTTAAAGATAGAGGGTATGTACAATCTAACTTTAGAGGAGGCAGTAGCAGCCAGGGGAACTGGGTCCTTAACAGAAGGTGGTGCTTGAGTTGAGTCTTAAAGGAAAAGCCAAGGACTTTAACACATGGAAATAAGGAGGGAGACATTCCAGACACAGTGGGGCAGCCAGTTCAAGGCATGGAATCAGGATAACCGTGTGAGAAATATAGCAATTAGGCCAATATGACTGTAAAGTTTGTGGAGGGGGATAATGAGCATGAAAATTGAAAATACAGAAAGGGGCCAGACTGTGAAGAACTATAAATGCCAAACAGAAGAGTTTATATATATGATCCAAGAGGTAATAGGGAACCACTAGAGCTTACTGAGTAGGGGGTGACATGTTTATAGCCATACTTCAGGAAAATCACTTTTGCAGCTATTTGGAGGATAAAGTGGAGCATAATAGTCTAGACAAAAGATAAAGGGAAGAGTTGTGCCAGGAGTGTATGTAATTAGGCTATTATGCTGATTCAAAGTGAAGTAAACACAACTAGGAAAACAATATGCACATTAAGTACAATGTAGATAGAAAGAACAACAAAGGAATCAAAAATGAATGCTGCGAAGTTATAACGGCCAAATTTAGACCCAAAGAAGATTTTATATATATATACGCATATATATGTATATATATATGCGTATATATATATATACACACATATATATATGAGGTTTTCCTCCCACTTTTTTTTTGTAGAGACATAGGATTATCGATGCATAATATTGCATATGGTATCAGACTTTTTCAATATTCGGTTTAGTCTTGCTGAACTGTTTCCCTCCTTTTAAAATTCTTTTTAAAAACTGTTAACTATAAAGATTAAGCAGGATTCTAAAGAAGAGATATGAGAAGACACTCCCAACATACCCTTTCATGGATGTGGGAAGTGCATAGGTGTTACACTTTGCACCTACTTTCAGACTTTTTCAATGTATGATTAGGGTTGTTGATTTTTTTACTCTCTAAAAGTACTATTTGTCATATGGGATGGCTCTCTGGGAGTAGGAAGGGTACTTGGAATAACTTTGGTTATGTAAGAAACAAAAAATACCCATTAAAACTTATTTTAAAAAATTCCTTGTTCATATGGCTGGGTTCCCTGGGAGAAGTTAAGGAAAGGGATATTTTGGGTGAGACAAAAATAAAAGAGTGATTAAAAAGTTCAAACAAAGAAGGGTATTGTAATAGTCTAGAGACAAAGGGCAATTATGATGTAAAATAGAGAAAATGATGTTGAATGGAGAAAAGAGGATACATATGAGAGATGTGGAAAAAGAAGCAACAAGATTTAGCAATTGACTAGATATGTTAGAAGAGTGAGAGTGAGGAGTCAAGACTCTCAACCATGAATGACTGGAAGAATGGTAGTGTCCTAGACAGTAATAGAAATGTTTGGATGTGGGGTGGGATGGGGCAGGGGGAAGTTGGATATAATAAATTCTCTTCTGTACATGTTGAATTTGAGATGCCAAGAGGACCATCTAGTTTGAAAAATCCAAAAAGGATTTGGTGATGTAGGACTGGAGAGCTGGATGGAAACTAGGGCTAGATGGAAAGATCTGGGAGCCATTTGCAACAAGATAATTGAACCTATGGGATGAGATCACTAAGTGAGATGGTATAGGTCAAAAAGCCCAAGATGGAGCCTTTGAGGGATATCCACAGTTAGTGATTCTTACTTGATGGAAAATCCCAAAAAGAAGATTGAGAACGAGGGATTAGACGGCTAAGACATCAGTGTTGTGAAAACCCTGGAAGAAGTCGATGGTGTCAAATAGCACAGAGGGGTCAAGAAAGATGAGGAATGGACAAAGGAATGGACTTTGCAATTAGATTTTTTTTCTTTCTCATTTTATTCATCAAATAGTATTGGTTAGGCTACATGCACCCATAATAGATAATCAATTTAAATTTTTTTTATTTTTAGTTTACAACACTCAGTTCCACAAGTTTTTGAGTTTCAAATTTTCTCTCCATCCCTCTCCTACCACCTCTCCCCCTCCCCCAGAGGGCATGTAGGCCAATATAGGTTCTACATATACCTCCGCATTGAACTTATTTACATAATAGTCCAGTTGTAAAGAATTATAACCAATGGAATGAATCACGAGAAAGAAGAGACAAAACCAAAAATAGATAAGCAATTTTTATCCCAGCTTCTCTAGGGGAAAAGGGCAGAACTAGTAGTTGACTCCAGAGACAATTGATGCTAAGGAATAGGTGCTGAGGTAAAGGAGAGGGTAGTCAGAGTAAGTATGATGACCTAGGAAAGGACTGAAGGGTAGAGGGACTAGAGGAAGTCAACAGGGAAAGAGCATTCATAATTAGTGACAGAGAGAAAAACAAAGAAAGGTTTTGGGTGGGAGGGGCTATGATGATATAGAAGAGCAACTATTCAAATGCATGCTTCTTGATCCATTTCTTTCCAGAGCATTTTGAGCTCTCAGACTCCAGTATCTTGACCTTTGGCTCCTTTTTGTTTTAGGGAGGCAATCAGGATTAAGTGACTTGCCCAGGATCATATAGCTAATATGTGTCTGAGGCCAAATCTGGATTCAGTTCCTCTGACTCCAGGGCCTGTGCTCTATCCACAGTGCCACTTAGCTGTCCCTCTGGTTCCTTTTTGAATACGGGCTTCTGGACATTTCCTGCTTCTGGCCTATGTTTTACTACCAGCGATGCCTTGGTTCTTCACATCTTGGCTTCCCAGCCTGTCTTGACCCTCCATCACCATAACATCAGGACTGCCAAGAAAATATTCAGAAGGTAACTCTAATGTCAAATGCTCACTCCTGCTTGCTTAAGGTAGTAAAATGGCCACCCATTATGGTTGTATGGCATCACTATTCTATCATCTCCCTAAAAACAAAGTGGCAGCCAGAACTGGAGTCTCTCTTCCTTTGTCTTGCACTGTCTAGAATTTGCTAGACTATAGGTGGGAAAAAATTCTACAAACGATATGGAATTTTTTTTCTCAAAGGTTAAATAAAGAAAAAGGAAGTAAATAACCACTTCCCAGTCATCTAGCATCTATGCTAAATGCTGAACACAAGTGTATTTTTTTTTTTTTGCAAAATCTTGAAGTAGCTCCTACAACCTTAAGGCTAGAAAAGATTTTAATGGATGAATTACCAAGTCCAACTTCCTTATTTAACAGGGAAAAAACCCATAGACCAGGAGGGTTGTGATCTACTTCAAAGTCAAACAGTTAAATAATTTTCTCCCTACAAATAACATCTGTGTTGGGTTTTGTTTTGTTTTTTGGATCCTCTACTGCCAAATTTCTTTGTCACCAATTACTTTTCATCAGGCAGTTGTCTCTTTCCTCATAATCTTTTTATATAAATTTGCTTCGCTTTTCATGTGGAATAGGTGTAACACCCTTACCATCTGTTTTTACCTTCTTTGGAGGTGGGGGAGTGAGAGATTGGGCCTTCCTATCTTGCCCAGGCAGGAAACACAGCAGCACTTATGGGCTCAATCCCTTTACTGATCAACACAAAAGCTTTCACTGGCTGCATTTCTGACATGAGCCAGTTCACTCCTTCTTAAGTAGCCTGGTGGTCCTGGGCTCACCATTTTGATACAGGATTTAGAACAGAATCTGATGAGCTTTAGAGCTACCGTACCTCAGAATTTCTGAGCTCAAAAGAGCCATGATTCTCAGTCTCCCCATTACAGCTGAGATTATAGATGTGCCGTACCCAGTTACTTTTTATCTTTTAACAGGCCACTGTAGATTACATCATTTCTTTCATCTCCTCTGTGCTCTTCTTAGATAAACTTGATGCTATATTCAATCTTATATTCTCTTATATTCAATCATTCTGACTCTGAACTCTTTTATAGAGCACATGCTGCTCCTGGAATATTTTTCACCTTGTTTAGCAACCAATCATTTTAAAAGAAACTCAGGTCCTTAGACAAACTTCCATGACTAACTAACCCAAAGTCATAGCATCTTTTAAACAAACTTCATCTAAGTACATAATTCCCCAAACTTTCCCTCACTCTCTACACCAAAATATATAAATCCTCTTCCTATATATCATTAGGATCGCAAACTTTGATTTTGAAGGGACATCAGAGGCAATTTAGTCCAACAGTCTCGTTTTAAGATGAGGAAACTAAGTCCCAAGGAAGTATTAAGTGATTTGCTCAAGATCATCTAAGTGTCAGTAGCAAGATTTTAACACAAGGCCTCTGACTGGAGAGCACCACTTTTTCCATTGGACCATGCTCCTTGCTGATGTAATACAAAATTTAAATTTTTGTTCAATATTTCATGTTTTCTTAGCTATCTTTCTATATTTTATATCTGTCAATACAAATTTGGTCTGTCAAATTTTAATAGTCCAAGAAATACATTTTAAAATATAGGGAATGAATTTTAGTTTACTTTTAGTATCTGGTCCTTGGTTATCTTTTACTGTTGGCATTAGGACTAACTTCTAAATGGCTTCTAAAAAGTCTAGCTGTGGTCATGGAGGGTGGAGATAGGCTGGGCAACCAGGATTTCAAGAGCAAATTGGTTAATACATATTTCTGAATAATTATTTTGATGATGATGATGAATGATGATGATGATGATGATGATGATGATAAGAAGCCTCTGTTGAATTGAGTCAGAGGTGAGGAACCAAAGTCACACTCACATATACATATATATATATACATATATATATATACATAAACATATATATATGCATATTCCCTTCAGCTACCCTAATACTGAGGTTTCATGAATCATACACATCATCTTTCCATGTAGGAATGTAAACAAAATAGTTCAACTTTAGCAAGTCCCTTATGATTTCTCTTTCTTGTTTACCTTTTCATGCTTCTCTTGATTCTTGTGTTTGAAAGTCAAATTTTCTATTCAGCTATAGTCTTTTCACTGAGAAAGCTTGAAAGTCCTCTATTTTGTTGAAAATCCTTATTTTGCCTTGGAGCATGATACTCAGTTTTGCTGGGTAGGTGATTCTTGGTTTTAATCCT
>CM053624.1:242773232-242807516 GCA_028646595.1 Phalanger gymnotis
AATGAGATACTTCACATTGTCTTCCACTTTTTCATTCCTTTGGTTCTGTTTTATAATATCTTGATTTCTCATAAAGTCACTAGCTTCCACTTGCTCCATTCTAATTTCAAAGGTAGTATTTTCTTCAGTGGTCTTTTGGACCTCCTTTTCCATTTGGGTAATTCTGCCTTTCAAGGCATTTTCTCCTCATTGGCTTTTTGGAGCTCTTTTGCCATTTGAGTTAATCTATTTTTTAAGGTGTTATTTTCTTCAGTGTTTTTTTTTCGGTCTCCTTTAGCAATTCATTGACTTGTTTTTCATGGTTTTCTCTCATCCTTCTCGTTTCTCTTCCCAATTTTTCCTCTACTTCTCTAACTTGCTTTTCCAATTCCTTTTTGAGTTCTTCCATGGCCTGAGACCAGTTCATGTTTTTCTTGGAGGCTTTTGTTGTAGGCTCTTTGACTTTGTTGACTTCTTCTGGCTGTATGTTTTGGTCTTCTTTGTCACCAAAGAAAGATTCCAAAGTCTGAGACTGAATCTGAGTGCATTTTCTTTGCCTGGCCATGTTCCCAGCCAACTTACTTGACCCTTGAGTTTTTCAGCAGGGTATGACTGCTTGTAGAGTAAAAAGTACTTTGTTCCAAGTTTGAGGGGATGAGCTGTTGATTTCAGAGCTATTTCTCTACAGCCGGCTCTGCCACACCAGCACTCTCCCTTCCTCAAAAACTGCCAACCTGGACCTGATGCAAATCTTAAGCAGGTTCTGCACTCCTGCTCTGGTGTGCCACTGAATTCCTCCTACCAGGTGGGCCTGGGGCAGGAAGCAATTTCAGCTGTAGTTCTGTAGCTGCACCTCCCCTGCTGCCCCTGGGGTGGTGGCCGAACCAGAACTCTTTTCACTCTGTCCCCCGCAGCTTTTCTCACTAACCTTCTCTGTTGTCTTTGGTGTTTGTGGGTTGAGAAGTCTGGTGACTGCCACAGCTCACTGATTCAGGATGCTAGGGCCTGTACCGCCCAGCCCCTGTTCTTGTTGGTCCTGCTGCCACCCATGCTGGGCTCCACTCCCCTCCACTCTGTGTGCAATAGACCTCATCCAGTGACCATCCAGGCTGTCCTGGGCTGGATCCCTGCTTCCCTCTACTATTTTGTGGGTCCTGCAGTTCTAGAATTTGTTCATAGCTATTTTTTATAGGTTTTTGGAGCGACCTGGTGGGAAGTTCATGCAAGTCCCTGCTTTCCAGCCGCCATCTTGGCTCTGCCCCCTATTCTTATAAATTTGCCTCAGTTCTCCATATGTTTGAGAAATGAAGTCTTTATCAGAGACACTCTGTAAAGATTGTTGCCCAGCTTCCTACTTTCCTTCTAACTTAGGTGGCATTGGTTTTATTTGCGTAAAGGCCCCAATTTAATATAATCAAAATGATCTATTTTACATTTCATAAGACTATCTCTTGTTTGGTAATTAATTCTTTGCTTCTCCATAGATCTGACAGGTAGACTATTTTAGTATTGATGTTATTTCATTGTCTATGGTAACTTTCCTCCTTTATCTCTTCTAATTAGGTCTGTCTTTCTTTTGCTTTGTCTGAGATCAGGATTGCTACTCCTTGCTTTATTTATGTATTTATTTTTTTACTTTAGCTGAAGCACAATAGATTCTGCTCCAATATTTTACCTTTACTCTGTGTGTGTGTCTCTGCTTCAAGTGTTTTTCTTGTAAATAACATATGGTAGGATTCTGGTTTTTGATCCATTTTGCTACTTGCTTCCATTTTATGGGAGAGTACATTCCATTCACAATTATGATTATTAACTGTGGATTTCTCTCTATCCTATTTTTCCTCCTCTCTCTCCTTTCACCCTTTCCCTCCTCGACAGTGTTTTACTTATGTCTACCACCTCTCTTAGTCTGCTTTCTCTTCTGTCAGTTCTCCCCACCCCTTTAATTTCTTCCCCTATTATTTTCTTGTCTGATAAGACAGATTTCTATATTCAACTTATTGTGTGTATTATTCTCTCTCTTTGAGCCAATACTGTTGTGAGTAAAGTTCAAGCGATGCCCATCACCCACCATCCAATCTTTCCCTCCACTATAATAGCTTTTTCATACTTCTTCATGTAACATAATTTACCCCATTCTATCTCTCTCTTTCTTCTGCACCTAGTGTACACCTCTTTCTCTTCCTTTAGTTATTTTTATGCCATTCCTTCAAATTCACTATATAGATGTACCCTCTGCTTATGTATATTACTTCTAGCTGTACTATTAGTGGTCAAATTTTAAAGAATTACAAGTATCATCTTCCCACATAGGGATATAAACAGCTCAACTCCATTGAAAAACCTGTCGTCCCCTCCCACCCCCCCATTTTTTAACCTTTTTAGGCTTCTCTTGGGTCTTGATATAGGAGATTAAATTCTTTGTTCAGTTGTGGTCCTCTCTTTATGAAAGCTTGAAATCCTTCTATTTCATTGAATGACCATTTTTTCCCTTGAAATATTATACTTAGTTTCACTGGATAGGTGATTCTTGGTTGTAGTCCTAGCTCTTTTGCCTTCTGGAATATCATGTTCCATGACCTCTGAGTCTTGAATTTTGCAGCTGCTAAGTTCTGTGTAATCTTAATTGTAGTTCCCTGAAATCTGAATTTTTTCTTTCTGGCCACTTGCAGTATTTTTTCCTTGACCTGATAGTTCTGAAATTTGGCTATAATGCTCCTTGCAGTTTTTATTTTGGGATCTCTTTCCTGAGGTGATCAGTGGATTCTTTTGATGCCTATTTTGCCCTCTGGTTCCAGGATATCAGGGCAATTTTCCTTGACAATTTCTTGAAAGATGCTGTGTAGGTCCTCCTTTCGATTATGGCTTTCAGATAGTCCAATGATTCTGACATTTTCTCTCCTGTATCTATTTTCCAGGTCAGTTGTTTTTCTAATCAGGTATTTTGCATTTTTTTTTCTATTTTTTCATTCTTTTGAAATTGTTTGATTGATTCTTGTTGTCTCATAGAGTTATTAGCTTCCACTTGCCCAATTCTAACTTTTAGAGTTGTTTTCCTCAATTAGCTTTGCTGAGGAACATTGGTGGGAGGTGGGGGTCCTGGTGTTGGCATTTGCCTGCTCCACTGCCCTGGGGCTCAGGATCTCCCATTGGTTTGCTGAGGTGAGGCTTGGTGGGATGCTTCCTGTCCTGGACTGCAAATCCCTTTTTATCTGAGTGAAACAGACCTTTCCCACTGAGCTTCCAAGTTTCTTGGGCTAAAAAATTGTTTCACCCCATCTTTTTGCTGGTTCTGCTATTCCAGGATTTGTTTTGAGGTATCATTTTATGGTTGTTTGGAGGTAAATATAGGAGAGTTACAGCAACTTACTGCTTACTTTGCTATCTTGGCTCCCAGAAGTGGTCATGTGTCCTTGCTTTTGTATTTGTATTCCCAGAGTTTAGCACAGTGCTTGGTGCATAGTAAATGCTTTATCATTGTTTTCATGCTTTGGATTTGTTCACTCGTTCCTTCCACGTTTTCCTCAATCTTTATTCTTCTGAAAACATAGTGTATTCTCTTATCCTCCAAATTATTTTTAGCAATAGAACTCTCTGTGTTGCTATCATCTACTTATTTTAGGATCCCAATCATACCATATCGTGCAATACAAATTCAGGATTAATAGTTTATCTTTAACCATTTGTTTCTGATTCTCTTCTCTGTCACATGCAGAGTCTTTGTCTCCTTCTCTCCTCCTCCTTGCTTTTTCTTTATATTTCTCTCCTTCTCCATCCTTCCTTCATAAACACAAGTCATTCTAATAGCATGAGATAAGACAGTTTTTTAAAAAAAACCTCATAAAGGATAATACATCCATGTCCATGAATGAAAAATTTCCTAGTAAAAAAATGCAAATGACATCTTAGGGAAAGCTCTCTTACCCTCTTAACCTTCTCAAAAGAAGCACCCTAAATAATTCCTTTTTAAGTCTAAGAAGACTTCTGTTGGTGGGAATAGTTAAGAAGGTATTGGTTTGGGAATCAGGAGACCTGGGAACTATTTCCAGTTCTTTGACTCCTACTACATGATCATGGGTAAAATGACTTCCCCTCTCGAGACCCTGAAGTCCTTTTGATGACGGTTATTTTATGAAGTTTATTTTTGAAAACTGGTAGTTTTATCTCATATAGATTGAGCAACTGTTCTTGCAGGGACAGGTGAAGAAGGCATTTATGAATACACATACTGAAGGAATCTCAGCATTTGCATCAGATAAATGAGAAGTGAGGACCATATGATCTTTAAGGTCCCTCCCTGCTCTAAAATGCTATGATGGCCCAGTTGTAAGAATTGATACAGAAGCCATCTCCACTCACATCCAAAAATCTTCTCCTTTCTTTTTTTAAGTTGCATCACTTCTACCCTCTCTATGTGAAGTGGGGATGAATTTTTACCCTCAATTGAATGAAAACCACCAGAGAGCTGCATGACTCTCAAGAAGAAAAAAAGATTAGTCAACACTGAAGGCAAGGAACACTTGCATGATAAAAACTCTACAGATATTTTAGTTTTTTTTTGTTTTCAAGCAAATATTAAAGCAAAACACTGAAATCTTCAATAATAACCAAGTCATGATCTGAAATGGTGAAAAATATCAGTAAACTCCATGGAATGAATGAATTCAGCTGGTCTGAACTTGTGAATACTCTGATTCTGTTCTATGTGTCAATTTCCCATTCATCCTATCTATCATCCATTTATCCTTTGTAAAGCAGACTAGCTTCTGTAAAAGGTGAATTACTATATGGTAGGTGTTGCTTTGAAGGACACAGAAGATACCATGCTGAGAATTAGATAGCTATTAGAACTGCTATCCCCACATGCAACACCTTGAAAATACAGGTATATAATTCTCCCCTGGAGCAACAGATTTCTTTGCAAACCACATGTTTTTCTGTGATCAGCCTAATGAGATTTGGCCAATGGCCATTTTTGCCTTCTTTTCAAAATGCATGCCACTGTGAACATGGAAGAAGTCCAAGAATTCTGCATATTCCTAGCTAGGCAGAAGATGTATGACTGGGAACAAATACCTATTTCCTTAAACTGGATATATAAAGAAAACTTGTCCACAGGTATAAGTAGTATCTATGAAAAGACAGTTTACTAGAATTAAATTGAGATCATGTAGAATATAGTAGTAGTAGTAGTAGTAGTAGTAGTAGTAGTAGTAGTAGTAGTAGTAGTAGTAGTAGAAGTAGTTGTTGCTGTTGCGGTGGTGGTGGTAGTGGTGGTAGTAATAGTAGTAGTGGCAGCTGGTATTTATAGAACTTTAAATTTTGCAAAACACCTTAGAAATATGACCTCATTTTATCCTTATAACAACCCTGGGAGTGAGATGTTATTTTATCCCCGTTGTAGTGAGGAGGAAACCAAGGTTAAGTGAATTGCCCAGAGTCATAGTATCTGAGGCTGTATTTGAACTCAGGTCTTCCTGACCTGAAGTCCTGGGCCATCTAGCTGTTTGCCATGTCTTACTTCAATTCCAGATACACAGTATGAGGCTTAACATAACCAGTAATGGATGTAACCTCTTAGATTAGAGCTGGCCCTAACTTAGACTGAGAAGGAATTCTCTGTTCTAGGCCAGACTTGGGATTACACCAAATTGGAAGAGAATATCTCTCCCTACCAGCAAGACCAGATCATGAGCATACTCTCAGGCCTAGGTTAGAACTCTATTACTTGAATACATGTGTTAGTGAAACAAAGGATCATGCATTGAATATGGGTGTATTTTCATTCACATCAGTTTTATAATATACATTTTGACAACTTGAATGTTTGTTCATTTTCCCAATCTCATTAAATGAGGGAGACAAAAGCTTCTAACAACTTCCTTCTTTTAATAAAGGACTATTTTTTTTTTATAAATTAAGACTCCATTTTCTTATCTATAAATGAAAGTGGTAGACTAGAAAAGGAGTTCAAGCTGTTATCTATGGCTTTAAAATAAGTATATTTTAATAACTTGAATATAATTGGTTTCCTTTGCAATACTATGTATTTTATCTAAGGTACTGAAAAACATTATTGTGAGAACGGGTCCATGTGTTTCGTAAGACTGCCAAAGTGGTTCATGACACAAAAAGAAGTTAAGAATCCCTGGACTAAAGAAGGCTATTGAGAGTTCCTTTCAGCTTTAACATTTTATGTTTTAAGATCTTTTCTAGGCCCAGAATATTACAATTTAACATTCCTTTAAACTTCTATAGTCTATGACTATGAATTTGTTGGTATGTTAATTATAAGATCTTAGGGAAGAGAGGCAAAGTTTCATACTCGATTTATGTCACTCTGAATTTATTGATTGTACACAAATTGATTTAGGGGGACATACTCATATAAGAAGGGTACAAAAAGACATATGCATCTGTACTACCACCTGGCTTTCTATCCTTGTTTAACTCGGTGAAATGAAGCTATTTGTGGAAATGCTTCTAGTATATAAAGTCTATCAAGATGAAACCAAACTACCATAAGGTCTGTGGATGTAAGGGGATAGGGAATTTTATACTGAGATACAAAAAGAGAGATGGAGTCTTTTGCCCATCTACAGTAGCCAGACTTCAAAAACATCTGAATAAACCAATCATGTGGAAGTCAGATAAGGCTAAAGTATAGCTGTTGGCAGAATTCTTTTGGAGTCAGGGGCTATATTCTTGCATGTTCATCAGTTACTCTATCTCTATCTGCATCTCTTATCTCTTCCTCTGGGGGGCTGATCTAGCCAGCTGGCTTCACCTAGGGAACTGTGCTTCACCAAAAAAAAAATCACTACTGCACTAAAAATAAACTTTCAAAACTTATATCAAAGCAGAAGAGAAAGCAAAGTTCTCTGTGCGATGCCTTTCCTTCCTCTCACTTTTACACTTAATAAACTAATAAATTTACTGTGAATAAACTGATTTGACAATGATGTCATGGCCTATGACAAACCCATTGGAGGATACAGATAAAAGACACAGGCAAGATAGGCTTACATAGATTAATGCTGTCTGTATCATTAGAGGGAAAATCCATATTGATGAGATCACAGAAGTAATTAAACATTTGATTTATATCCAGGGAAACAATTTTAATATATTTAGCCAAAGTAAACTAAGGTGAGGACATGAACACAGAATTTTAGGGAGATCTTTCACTTTCTGAAAGCAACATATATTTTTCAAAGAAAGTAAGTATGATTTGCCTATCTTTTTAAAAACTAATATTTTATTTCCCTTCAATTACATGTAAAAGTTTTTTTAAATATTTTTGGCTTTTGTCTTTTTAAAGTTTTGAGTTTCAAGTTCTATATCTCCCTCTCTCCTTGAGATGGTAAGCAATCTGATACAGGTTTTACATGTGCAATCATGTAAAACATTTCCACATTAGTCATTTTGTACAAGAAGGTGAAGAAAGGAAAAAAAAAGGAAAGAAGAGAAAGAAGGAAGGAAGGAAGGAAGGAAGGAAGGAAGGAAGGAAGGAAGGAAGGAAGGAAGGAAGGAAGGAAGAATGAAAAAGGAAGAAAGAAAGTGTATGCTTCAGTTTGTATCTAGACAACATTAATTCTTTCTCTAGAGGCAGAAAGCATTTTTAAAAATGAGTCTTTTGGGATTGTCTTGGATCACTGTATTGCTCACTTCACTTTGTATCAGTTCACATAAGTCTTTGCAGTTTTTCTGAAATCATTCTGCTTGTCATTTCTTATAGCACAGTAATACCCCATGACAATCATATACCACAACCTGTTCAGTTATTCCCCAATTGATGGGCATCCCCTCAATTTCCCATTCTTAGCCACCACAAAAAGAGTTGCTATAAATATTTTTATACAAATGAGTTCTCTGAGCACACTGTCCCCCGAACCTTTTAAATCTCTTTGGGATACAGACCTAGCAGTGGCATTGCTGGATCAAAGGGGATGCACAGTTTTATGGTGCTTTGGGCATAGTTCCAAATTGTCCTCCAGAATGGTTGGATCAGTTCATAACTCCACCAACAATGCATTAGTGTCCCAATAATCCCATATCCCCTACAACATTTATCATTTTCCTTTTTTGTCATACTAGCCAATCTGATAGGTGTGAGATTGATACCTTAAAGTTGTTTTTAATAATTTGCCTGTCTTACAAACGTATGACATTCTAGAATAACTGCCACACAAGGTCCAAACACAAACACTGTCAAATAGAGACCAGGCCTCTAAAATGACATCTCTTAGAAAGTTAAAAGTGCCCTCTCTCTGTGTGTGTACACACACGAAGAAAATCGAGGATGATTATCACGTACAAGCATATTTGCTAGAAAAGGTATTTTAACAAATAAAATCACTGCTCTCTTACTTTTAAAATTTTATTTCTCCTCTTTGTCCCTCACTCCTCAATAATCCTTAGAGTTTATGTTTGATTTTAGAGGCAATAGGGAACCACTGCAGATTATTGATGGAGGTGAGGGATGGAGACCAGCCAATATTCTGTAGAGATTAGACCAGAGGAAAGACTACATGCAGGGAGAACAATTAGCAGGCTATTGAAATAGTTCAGATAAGAGGGGGCTTAGACTATGATATAAAAATATAAGCTGCAATCATTATGTTTCTTTTAGATAGTCTCTATTTCAACCTTTTCACTATTCATAGTAGTTTTAGTACTCTGTAAATATTCGTACTACCAGTAGTACGCTATACTAGTAATGCCACGTTATATAAATATGAACTGTAATTAATAATGTCATCATGAGTAACATTGATGACATTTAAAAAGCAGCATTTTTGAAGATATGGGAAATATTCAGGAGACATTTTTTTTCACGTATTTAAGATTCATTTGCAGAATAGATTGACTAAAGACTTCTTAATTTTTCTACCTTTGGAAGTTATCTGTGACAGACTGGAATTTTAAGCATAGATAAAAACTTTTCCTTTAAGATTCCTGTCATAGTTGCAAGTGAATCCTCAACTCACAGATATGCCCATTTCCCTCTGATGGAGCCACCTACTTTTTTATGATTTGAAAACTGTGTGCCACCTTTAGACTTTTTTTTTCAATGGATAACTGACAGGGAAGCAGTATAACCTGTTTAGAAAGGCAAGGTTTTACAAAAACTATCAAATTATATGAAACTTCACATATCTCAGTCTATCTATACATATATACATCTATATTTGTTGTTGTCATTGTTGAGTCATTTTTCAGTAGTGTCCAACTCTTTGTGATCTCTTTGAGGTTTTTTTGGCAGAGATAATGGAGTGGTTTGCCATTTCCTTCTCCAGCTCATTTTACAGATGAGGAAATTGAGGCAAACAGACTTGCCCAGGTTCACACAGCTGGCAAGTAGTTAAGGCCAGATTTGAACTCAGGAAGATGAGTCTTCCTGACTCCAGGCCCATCACTCTATCCCCTGAGCCATCTAACAGCTATAAATACACACAGACATATGAAAATATTCAGTTAAACATCTGAACTAATATACTTCCAAGTTAAAGGAACTGTTATATAAAGCAAAAAAAAGTAGAAAAGGTTGAGTCTTGTTTCCTCTTAACTTTCCATGAATTTTAAAAGAAACTGTGAGACACTTAAAGTTGGACATCTTCCCCACTTTTCTACAACACGCTCTCTGCAGGTGTGATTTACCTTCAGAAAATCATGAAATCTTTTTTAGAGAGATGAAATGTCATACGCCCCAGGGGAATTTCTTTGAACAAGGAAGAACTGCTGTAAGTAGCAAAGGGGAAGAAAGATGAGGAAAAAATAGTCCTGAAATCCTAAAGTATTTTTAGTATTAATTTAAATCAATTACTGGCACATATGCCATCCACAATAGTCTTCGGAGTTATCTCTGAGTCTGCCCTGTCCCTTAGCCAAACCCTTTTCGCTTTACTTTGACATTGCCTCCATAGATCCCCCTTTCTCCACATACTGTGACCACACTAGTTCATGCCCTTCTTACCTCTCACCTGGAGTGCTATGATAATTCCTAAATGATTCAATTATTATCAGTTTATCCTCTCTCTAATCCAACCTTTGCAGAACTGCTAAAATAATTTTCCAGCACCAGAAATAATCAAATTCAATAAGTCTAAGAATCTAAATTACTTGCTGAAGAATTCCCTAACTAATAAAAACTGCTGGGAAAACTGGAAAGCAGTTTTACAGAAATGAAGTTCAGACCACCAACTCACATCATCCCACAGTAAGCTCAAAGGGAGTATGTGACCTGAATATCATAAAAGAAAATGAGAGGAGAATGAGATAGAGTATGGCTAGTGGGAGAGTTTTTAATCAAACAAGGGGTAGATGATCTGTTATTACAAAAGATGAAATAGGTCATTTCAATTATATGAAATTAAAAAGCTTCTACATGTACAAAAATCAATGCAGCCAGGATAAAAAGTGAAGCTGTTGACTGCGCTGGGGGTGGGGAGAGGGAGGGCACAGAAATCTTTGTGTCAAATATTTCTAATAAGGTCCCAATATTCAAGATATAGAGGGTGTCCCAAAGACCTTAGTTCAGTTTTAAGCTTAAAGCTGCACTAAGACTTTCAGGACAGCTGGCACAAGAAACTGACATGAATACATAAGACCAAGAACCACTCCATAATGACTAAGTGGTCAAAGGTTCTGAACAAATAGTTTTTACAAGAAATGCTATGAAATATTAACAACCATAGGAAAAATTGCTCCAAATCACCAATAATAGGAAAACACACAAATAAAAACAATTCTGAATTTTTGTCTCATACCCAGCAAATTTGCAAAGATGACAAAATGTGGGAAGAATCAGTGCTGGAAGGGCTTCATAAAAGCATATTCAGATGCTTTTGGTGAAGTTAAGAATAAATTAAATTATCAAATATTATTCATTAAAATTGTATTATATAATTTTATTATTCATTATTAAATTATATTATTATTATCAAAGTTTTATTATTATTTATTAAATATTATTAAATTAATGAAATTATTAAATATTCTGAGAAGCAATTTGGAAACATGCTCTAAATGTGGCTAAAAAGTTCATAGTTTTTGACCTAGAGATCACACTGCTAGGCATATACCCTAAAGGCAGCAAAACCAGAAAGAAATGTGCCATCTACGTGACAATATCCATAGTAGTACCTTTGGTGGTAGCAAAGAAATGGAACCAAAGCAGAAATCAATTCTAATTGATTGGGCAATGGCTAAACAAGTTGAGTTATATGAATGTAACAAAGTAGTACCACAATATTTCTGAACTGCTACCTTGAGAAATGGTGAATATGAAGAATTCAGAAGCATGGGAAGATTTTTGTGAACTGTTGTAGATCATAGTAGGCAGAACCAGGAAAATGATATACCCAATGACTACAACAATGTGAAAGGAAAGAAACACAAAATTGAACGCTATCTAAACAAAGTGATCAGGTATGGCTTGAAAGGAGAGATGAGAAAGTGCATCTACCTTCTTGTTTGTAGAAATTCCTTTTTAGAAATGCTTTGCATTATGGGTAGGGAAAGAACATTGCATATATTGTTGGACTGAGTTGATTTTTTTTTATTAGTTTTACTGATTTGCTTTTACTCCCCTCTTTTTAAAAAAACCTGTCAGCTCCATAGGTAGGTGAGGTAGAAGATATATTGGAAAACAAAGGTAGCATAAAAACAAAAGATATATATAAATTTTTGAAAATCTTCAAAATGCACAGTTCTGACCATGTCATTCCCTACTCAAAAGGCATCAGTAGCTCCCTGTTTCTAATGTTGTTCATTTTACCCCCCATCTTGAATTAACCCTCCCCTTGACTGGTGCTACGTATAAGAAAGTGGAATGATGAAGGTACTTTGATATCACTAAGTGTTGGGACCAGGAGGTAATTTAAAAAAAATTTTAAACAAAATTATTGTTAATAACATGCACTCTACATAACATAAATCCAAAAAGATGAGTTAGGAGCCCTGCATTCCTGTACGAGCAAACACAGTTAATTCAGTTTCTCAGAACAGTAGCAAGTAGGAATGGCAAAGTGCAAAACACCAAATAATCAGCATGCACTGCTTTGCCATTGGAAAAAATGAGTTTACATTTCAAAGCACTTTTGATAATATAACAAAGCCGTAATTTGAAGAATAGGAAAGCTAGGTGGCCAGTGGATAAGGTGCCAACCCTAGAGTAAGGAAGACTCTCCTTCCTGAATTAAAATCTGGCCTCGGACACTAAGCAAGTCACTTAACTCTGTTTGCCTCAGTTTCCTCATATGTAAAAAGAGCTGGAAAAGGAAATGGCAAACCACTTCAGTATCTTTGCCAATAAAACCCTAAATGGGGTCACAAAGAGTCAGCCATGACAAACAACTGAACAAAACAACAAAAAATAGGAAGACTGAACTTGGGAAGAGTTCATTATGTAGCTCGCTTAGTTCCTTACTGCTCTTCATTTCATGCTTGAAGATAGACAGCAGCACCTCTCAGAATTATGTAATATGACCATCACCAGGAGGATTGTTTTCTTTTTCTAAGCACATTATAAGTAAGGGGGTGGATGAATTGGACAGGACCTAGGAGATAATTAAGAAGTTTCATGTAAAAGGTCTTTCCTTGTAGCTGAGCCAGTATGAAGGTGAGACATTTCCATTTGGCTGTCTTCAATACAGACCTTAACCACCTGCCTTCCGGCTTCTCTCTAAGGGGGTGCCAAAAATATCAAAGGAGGATATTGGAAAACAAATAGGAGTTGAATATTCCCACCTCCGCATGGAAAGCAGACAGCTGTTTATGCCAGAACAACAATATATAGGAAACATAAAATTAAATTCTAAGAAAACAGAAACTTATCTTTCATGGTACCTTAATTACTAATAGATGAAATAAATTCTAAACTATTTCTACTGTTATACAATACTGAATATGTCTCACGTTATCTGATCCTTTTAGCTTTTATGTGTCCAGTAGATCAGATTAAAAATGAGGTATTTCTCCAAATGCATGCCTAAGGATGGCCAAGTAGCCAAGATTTAAAAATCAAAACAAAAGGAACCCTTTATTCTTCTTGTAATTTCAATGTTGAAAATGCAAACCCCTGTATATCTACCTAAATTGCAGATCCTACTCTGTAGCCTCAGGCATAGCTTTTCCTATTAACACTATCAACCCTATTATGAGGATTTAGACTGGCTCCACCTGGCCCTCTTTGCTAGAGCCTAACGCGGAAGATTCTAGAAATTTCACCTGTGTTTCACATGTAACTACTTAACCTCCTCTTTGACAATCTCCCTTGTGAATTCCACAACTCAGCTGTACAGGACTGTCAGCTCCTCCGTGGGAGGCAGAGGTGGATACGGCACCTGCTTTAGAACAAATATAGTCTTCATGGTCAGGATTGAAATGTGTTGGCAGAACTGTGCAATGAAGCCTGCATAGTTCCTGCTTGTATTATGCTTTTATTAGCAATAAATGACATCGTGCCAAAGCAGCAATGAGAAGAGATCAAATACCTCAGCAGAGCTCTGAAATGTTCTGGAAAATGTGGAAGGCAGCAGAGGGAGATGGAAGGAGCCAGGAGAGATGGATTCGAGTCCTAGCTCTTTTATACTTTAATACCTGTGTGACTAAAGGCAAGTAATTTTATTTCTCTCATCCTTTCCTCATCTGTGAATGTGCTCAGACTAAATTATCTCTTAGGTAGATGGCTCAGGGGATAGAGCATTGGACATAGAATCAGGAAGCCCTAAGTTCAAATTTGGCCTCAGACATTTACTAGCTATATGAATCTGGCCAAAACACTTAACCTCTGCCTGCCTCAATTTTCTCATCTTCACCTCTTTCCTAGAACTGCTGTGAGGATAAAATGAGATATTTTTAAACTGCTTTGAAAGTCTTTAAGTGCTACATAAATGCTATTATTGTTATTATTAATCTTCCAGGCTCTACGATCCTACAAAATATTAGCTATGTCACTTGTGGTCATTATTGCCAGTGGTCAACTGAGTGTAACTCATCAAAACATCTGCTACACAGCATAATTTTTTCCCTTTCAGGAAGCCATGTTGTGATATGTGGGTTGAAAAAGTAATTAATGCCTAGGAAGACTTATATGAACTGATGCAAAGTGAAATAAGCAGAACCAAGAGAGCATTGTACACAGTAACAGCAATATTGTACAGTGGATCAACTGTGAAAGACTTAGCTATTCTAATCTATACAATCATCTAAGACAATTCCAATGGACTTATGATGAAAAAATGTTATCTACCTCCAAAGAGAGTGAAGATAGAGTGTAGAATGAAGCATAATTTTTTCACTTTTGTATTTTTCTTGTGTTTTTTTGCAACATGGCTAATATAGAAATATTTTTACATGATTTCACATATGTAATTGATACCATATTTCTTGCCTTTACAATTGGTAGGGGAGGGATAGCAGGAAGGGGAATTTGGAACTCACAATTAATGCTAAAAATAAACAAATAATAAATTTATGTTTTTAAAAAATGTGGTTAATGAGTGTATGCTAAGTAAGTACCAGAAACTAGAGTTTGATTGACATGCTAAATGGATCCTGGCTACAAAAGAGGGGGGGGGGGTGGTATACAGTAATCCTTTAAAAGAATGCATATAAAAGCTGAAAGTGAAGAATAAACAATCTTGTATATGACTGTAATGGAATACTATTGCACTATAAGAAATGATGAGCAGAATGATTTTGGAAAAACCTAGAAAGACTTATATAAACTAAAGCTGAGTGAAGTAAGCAGAACCAGGAGAACATTGTACATAGTAATAGCAATATCATAAGGATGACCAGCTGTGAATGACTTAGCTATTCTCAGCAATACAATGATCCAAGACAATTCCAAAAGACTCATGATAAAAAAATGCTATCCACCACCAGAGAAAGAAGTGATGGAGTCTGAATGCAGATCAAAGCATACTATTTTTCACTTTCTGTGTGTGTGTGTTTTGGGGGGGGGGGTGTCCTGTTTTCTTTCACATGGCTAACATGTATAACCTATATCAACTTGCTTGCCTTTTCAATGAAGGGAGAGGGGAAGGAGGGAGGGAGAGAATTTGGATCTCAAATTTTTGAAAAACATTGAATGTTAACATTGTTTTTATAGGCAATTGGGAAAAATAAAATATTACTAAAAAAGAATATAAAATCAAGAGAAATTGATGATGATGGTAAGGTAGCCTCCTTGCTGCTTTCCATTCAAAACAAGTATTTCTTTTTCCTTAATTAGTGATATACTGCTAAACTTCTTGTTGAAACAAAAGGCATCAATTATTTTAAAAAGAAAAAATCCTCTGCTTTGGATGAACAGATGTTAAATGAACTAATTCACATCAGTGGGTGGTGCTTTCAGGCAAAAAGAAAGAGTAACTTTTGTCCTCATTGCTCATTAGGAAGAAAACTGGCCAAACAAAACAAACCCTATCACATTATTTCACTGAGTTAAGATCAAGAAAGTAAAACTTGAAAACCAATTTACTAAACAAACGGTCAAGTTACTTGCACTTGAATTATGTGGACTTCAGTTTCCTTCTCTGAAGTCATTTGGCCATTGGATTTCTAAAGCCTCTCTATCTAGATCTTAAGATCTTACGATATTAAAAGTTTAAACTCTGTGTGGGAAATTATATGCATAGTGAAGGATATGGATTACTGCATCATGTGCTTAACTTTCCATATACATGCTCTTACCAGGACTGGATCTACATTTAAAATTCCTCTCTCTGAATATCACACCTACATGGAACTGGCTATCAGTTGCCATCTTAGCATGCTAATTCTAAAATCTGATGGAATTCTAATGTCCCTACTTCCATTCTAGAGTCTTCCCATCAGATCAAACTCTCATTAACAAGAAGTATAAACGGTGTTAAACACTTTTCAATTACTGAAAACAAATTGTCATGTAGTTAATACAGTTAGAATACACAGTGCTCACTGATGTAGCTCTTGCTTACCTTCCTCCCTACAGGATGGCATGGGGGATGGTCAAAGAGAAGGGACTTTTCATTTTTATCTGCTAAATAGAAGTGTGATAGGAATTCCACTTAAAATGGTAACTCTAATTTATTCATGATGCCTGTGGGTCTGCTATTAAGAAATACTCTCTTACTGTATTTCCAAGAAGAGTTACAAATACTCTATTAACTGGACAGTTAAGTGGTGAATGCATGAAGGATTTGTGGTATGCTGCATGGCAGCTAGGTGTGAAGTGAATAGAGCTCTGAGCATGGAATCAGGAAGATTCATATTCCTGAGTTCAAATTTGGCTTCAGATACTGTATCAGCAAGGCAATAATCACAATACAGATGATAATTGTCCAAATGCATTTGTGGTTCTGTATCACAAAATATATGAGACTCCACATAGAAGGTAGAAGAAGTAAACCATTTATTCAGACACCAAATAACCAGATCCCATAACCAATACACCCAATCCATCTCAGGAGCATAGAATTTGATACATAATACCACAGCAGAGAACCACTCCATCCCAAAATCATCCATTCCCCTTCTGGGACCTTCCCCCAAACTCACAGCCACCACACCTCTGCTCTTTCCCTTGGCTCTAACTGTAGTAACTGATCTCTCAGCATTTCCTGTGATATAGCTTCCTTTTCCTGTCAGGAAGCTCCTCCCACCACATGTGACTTAGGTTTCCTGTGATGTAAGTAGGTCACATGGCCTATTAATGGGTGGGAAAGATCTTCAAATCTAAATTGCTAATACAGATACTTACCAGCTGTGTGACCCTGATCAAGTCATTTAACCCTGCTTGCCTCATCTGGAAGGGAAGGCTTTAGCTGCCAAGGGCACTGGAGGCCTCCTGAAGAAGGTGGGAATTGAGTAAAGTCTTGAAGGAAGCCAGAGATACTAAGAGGTGAAGATAAGGAGGAGTGTAGTGGAGAGGGCACTATGTAGTAGCTGGGACTCATCTAAAAAGAATTCACCAGTTTCCTACAGGCTGCAAAGCCAACAATGTGCAGAATTAATAACCGTTTTTGAAAGTTATAAGCAGAACAGCAAAGCTAAAATGATTGACTAGAAAGTCAGGGGGCACAGTAGGTTCTTTATGACCTCAGGACAAGTAGTTCAGCTTAGAAGTGATGAACTATAGAGGAGACAAGAAAAGAAGAGGAGAAAAGAAAAGAAGAAGATACAGGAGACAGCGCCTATATCTCCTACGGAAACCAATTTTGTTGGTTTCCCGCTGTCACTTCTTTAGTCCATTATTTCAAGGACTACTTGGAGATCCTCCTTGTTGGTATTGATTCCAGTCTCTTCTCGCTTTCAATCCCTTCAAAACATTCAACTGAACTCATCTTCCTAAAATACGTAATCCACTTAATGTCTCTGATCTACTCAAAAACTTACAAGGGCTTCCCATTGCTTATGCGAATGTCAGAACTCCCCAGGCTGATATTTCAGGTTCTGTGAAACCAAGCTAAACTGTAATCTCTGAAATATCAATTGAAACCAGGCTTGAAAGATACTCTAACTTCTGCTGAGTCAGAAAAGGATGCATAATAATCCTAAGAAGGAATTCATATCAAAGCCTACTCTAAAATTAGAGCCGAAAAGGCTCACTAAACAAACTAACATAATCTGACCCCATCTAATGTAACCATGTGATTGGAACTGCCTGATAAACCAAGTAGGTCAAACTATCCTTCCCATCCATTTCTGACACCCCCTTTGCTGGGGGAGGTCCCCTGTAGACAATGCCCTTCTCTCTTCCTCTGCTTATTATCCAGGTATCCATCCTTTAAGAACAGCCATTTATCTGTTATACCATGGTGCCTCTCCTTATTAATATTCAGTCTGATTAGTAAAGTGAAGGACATGTGGGAAGGAGTAAAAATACTTACATCCTCCCTGTATCACAAAAATAATTATTTTAAATTATATTTTTAAACAGAAAAAATAAAGGAGCTCTTAATTTCACAAGGAAGGTATTAAATAAATGCAAGCTCTACTCTTACAATCAAAGAATGACTTACCTTGATGAAATTTTCCCCAAACATTTCAGTCCATATTGATTTCCACCTTCTCTGAACTCCTAGAGGTTTTATTATGTAGACCAGGCAGTTTTACCCTTTAACTATAGGCTTCTTGCTACTGCTAATTAACTGAATTACATGTATACCCCCTGTTTTCCCAACAAGATTGTAAACTCTTGGGGCATAGCCAGTCTGTCTCTGTCTCTCTGTGTCTGTCTGTGTCTCTCTCTATCTGCGTCACTCTGTGTCTCTGTCTCTCTGAAATAGCTAGGTGGTGCAGTAGACACAGCACTGGCCCTGGAGTCAGGAGGACCTGAGTTCAAATCTGGTTGCATACACTTGCTAGCTGTGTGACCCTGGGCAAGTTACTTAACCCTGTTTGTCTCAGTTTCCTCATCTGTAATATGAGCTAGAGAAGGAAACGGAAAATCACTCCAGTATCTTTACTAAGAAAACCACAACTAGGGTCACAGAGTCAGACATGACTGAAACAACTGAACAACAAGAAAAATGTGAGGCACGTAGATTGGTTGTTTGGTTGTTTGTTGTCCTTCCTTCTCAAAGTAGGCACATAGAAGGTGTTACATAAATCCCTTTATCGAAAATGACAGGCAGGTAGGTGGCGCAATGGAATCAGAAGAGCTGAGTTCAAATCCAGGATCAGGTACTCACTAGCTGTGTGATCTTGGGCAAGTCAGTTAACATCTGTCTGCCTCAGTTTCCTCATCTGTCGAATAACAACAATAATGGCATTGACTGCACAGACTGCTGTAAGGATTAAATGAGATAGTGTTTGTAAAGCTCTTTGCAAGCCTTTTAAAAGCAGTACATGAATGCTAGCTGTTATTGTTGCTATGACTGAAAGAATGAATAAATGAAATGAGTGGATCAAAGGATCCCTGTGGATCAAATTCCCAGGGGGAATTACTGTAATGTTTTAGTAGGAGTAAATGGCATGAGGTTATTGATAATCTGGCGAATTGCTCTGTCGCCTAATATAGTCACTAAGGGAGGAACTTCATACTGAATGTAATATTCCTCTTGTAGAAAGAATAGGAAATGAGCTCTTGTTGGCCAGCACCAGGTGGTAAAGACTGAAGGATTAAGTGCCACTTAATTATGTGGCATTTTGTATCATTATTATGTTTCATAAGTGCATTATCTCCCTATCACAATGAAAGCACCAGAGCAATCTGCACTCGCTGTTTCCTCCTGGGTCCTCATTTGATTTGATTGATTTTATTATGGTTCATATTTGAATATGGATTTTATTTATTATAGCCAAATATTTAGCTGACTAGACTATACAGTTTAAAGTAAAATAGGGATGTTCCACAAAATTATCTGTACATTGAAAGGGAAATATAAAAAGAAAAACTTCTTAGATTTCTTTTATATCACTTTTGGAGCCTAGCACAATGCTTTTTTGTTGTTCAGCTGTTTTCCATTGTGTCTTACTCTTTGTGACCCCATTTGGGGTTTCCTTGGCAGAGATACTGGAGTGATTGTCATTTCCTTCTCCAGCTCATTTTACACATGAGGAAACTGAGGCAACCAAGAAAAGTGACTTGCCAAGGGTCACACAGCTATTAAGTGTCTGAGACCACATCTGAACTCAGATCTTCTTGACTCTGGGCCCAGCACTCTATCCACTCTGCCACCTGTATGCCCCAAAAAGCAGAACTTTGGGACTGTCTCTAGATTTCATTTATCTGTGCCTCATAGTTGACTAGATAAGAAGATAAAGTAGGAGAAGTGTTTATGTTCTGTGGGATTGTTGCTCTTGTTCCCTCTTTTCAGTTGTGTTTGACTCTTCATGACCCCATTTGGGGTTTTCCTGGCAGAGATACTGGAGTGGTTTGCTATTTCCTTCTCCAGCTCATTTTACAGATGAGGAAACTGAGGCACAAGGGTTAAGTGACTTGCCCAGGGTAACATAGCTAGTAAGTATCTGAGACTGGATTTAAACTCATAAAGAGATGAGTCCTCCTGAGTCCAGGGCCAGCACTCTATCTGCTAGGTGCTCAGTAACGAATGGATAAAAACAAGACTAATTTTTATAAAGATGGCCAGGCTCACTCTTAATGAATCAACAAGCATTTATACTTGTTGATACATTATACACTTACTATGTTCCAGGCATTTGTTAGGCACTGGGAATAGAAAGATAAAAATGAAACAATCCTTGCTTTCAAAGAACTGTCTATCTAGGGAGACAACATATGCACTTTATTATATTTATATGCACAGATGTTCTCACAAGCTACCTCTATACTATATGCATATGCACACAAAATAAATATACAGGGCTTTTTTTGGTGGGGAAGGCAGTACTAACTGGCTTGATCAGAAAAGTCCTCATAGAAAAGGCAGTACTAAGTTCCGATTGGGATTTTAAGAGGCAGGGGTGAGAAAGGAATGCTTTCCAGGTAGGAAAGATAGCCTCCGTGAAGACACCAAGATGAGAGATGGCATCTCATGGGCAAATGGAATCGATAAATACCTCAAAATTCTCATTTTAGTCAATAGCTGGCCCTTCCCTCTCCTGTAAAACCAGAAGAGACTAACATCATTTGAGAGAATTACATTTTGGGTCTTCCTTCACCCCTTCCACCTTGTACCAATAAATCGAACAAATGACTAAGGTATGGGTGACAAGAATAAAGAGGAGGATCATCCAGGGATTTGAATAATCAGTCTTCAAATATCTGATGCTATACCAGATTGAAACAGAAATCCTACATGCGTACTAAATATTTCCTTAAAAACAAATAGTCACAATGCTTATTCTTTGGGGTGCTATTGGTACTATGTATAGATGTGAGGACAGTCATAGGATTGTTTAATCAATAAAAATGAACATCTTCCTTGGAAACACTAAATGGAGGCAAATAGGCAGTGTGACTGGCTAGATTATGAGCAGTCAGGATACAGACCTCTGTGGCAGGACAGACAATCTAGGAGGAAGGATGAATAACATTAAGTGGGGACAAAGGCGGGCACTGAGCAGGTAGCTGGGACAGACATCACACCTGAGTCATATGGAGAGGTGATGCAGTATACTGAGTCCAGGAGTCAAAAGATATGAATTTGAATCCCAGCCCCATCACTTAATAAAGAGTTGAATGAAATCTTGTGGAAGTGAATGTTTAAAATTAAGAATAAATTAATTAATTTTAAAAAAGAGTTGAATGGATCTTACAATGGAAGAACAGGAAGGCATTTCATAGTCCAATCTTCTCACTTTTCAAATAAGAAAGCTAAGCTCAGACAATATGTTCATGCAGTTTCATAAGTGGCAGTCAGGGTGTTGAGCAAGTCACATTAAATCTCTCTGCGCTTCAGTTTCCTAATCTCTAAAATGAGGATATTAATATTTGCACTACCCACTTTGCTAGGATCAAACAAGATGAGAGGTATAAGGCTTTGTAAATGGTAAAGCACGCTGTATAAATGTAAGCTATTATTATTATTCATATCATGCCTCCAGTTTCTCAGAGGCCTAAAGATAATGATAATAGTTAACATTTGCACAGTGCTTTAAGTTTTGGGATTCATTTTATGTGTTATCTCATTTGATCCTCACAAGCACCCTGCGAGGCAGGAGCTATTATTATCCCCATCTTACAGACATGGAAACTTGAGGCACAAAGGAGATTAGGTGACTTGCCTAGGTTCCTACAGTTAGTGATTGTCAGCTAGTGATAATTGTAAAGAACTTGGTTTCTAAGGTAAGGATTGAGGAAAGGAGGACCAAAATCACGAGCCAATTTTTGGGGCAGGGTTATTAAGTATAGGGGCAGGACACAATAGATAAGGGAATACCCTAGTTCCTACAACCAAGCTAAGTGCAGAATGGGATGGGCAAGTAGCAGGACTAATTTGATTCTAAACTATCTGGCCATCAGTCTTTCCCCCCTTTGTCTCCTTTGCCTAGGAGTCAGATTGGTCCAAGGAAAGATAGAGGTTGAGATGCTGCAGAAAGAAGGAAACAGATCTAGGCTGGTCACCACGTCGAGTGAATATACTCTGATTCTTTCTCTGAATTCCTCTTGCATTTATTATCTGTACCCGTGAAACTACCTCCTTAATAGAAAGTTGTCCTGCTCTACTGCTGTTTGCTTTCTCTCCCCAGCTAGAAGGTGAATGCCCTTAAGAGGAAGAGATATATTTTGTGTCTCCAACAGTATTGACACATGATTATTTTTGCTGTAGTTCAGTCGTTTTTCAGTCATGTCTCTTTGTGACCCCTTATGTGGTTTTCTTGGCAAAGATGCTGGAGTGGTTTGCCACTTCCTTTTCCAGCTCCTTTTAAGGATGAGGAAACGGAAGCAAATAGAGTTAAATGACTTGCCCAGGGTCACACAGCTAAGTGTCTGAAGCCAGATTTGGACTCACGAAGATGAGTCTTCCTAACACAAGACAAGCATTCTATCCACTGTGCCACCTAGCTGTCCCATATGTTAATACCTGTTTATTTGCTTGAGAATTTTTTTAAAAAGGGGGGAAGCTGGGTGAAATGTAGGTGATGTATGATAGATATCAATAAAAACATTATTTATGACATCATCTTGTCCATTGTGACCAAGTAGAACCAATAACCAAATTAATTAAAATATAGTTCATTAAACAAATATGTATTTGTTTGTGGACCCATCATGCATGTTAGCACTGAAATGTCCCACTTACTCCACATTTTTACCTAATTGAAAAATCTCTCCTACAACATGATTTTCCAGCCTTTGTTTGAACATTAATGGCTATAGATAACTCACTGCTTTGAGACACAGCCCACAAGATCAGCCTTCTTTTAGCTTCTACCCACATGTCCAATTTCTATCATCTGAAGGAAATACTCTGCTACTCCTACCCATGTGTGAAGACAGCCATCATGTTATCTCTCAAGTTTTCTTTGCTATAGGTTAATCATCATCACTTTCTTCAATTGCTACCCATATCACATGGCTTCTTCCCTCCTTGCCATTCCAAGTTCCCTTCCCTGGAAGCTTTGATTTGTCCATAAAATATAGCCCTCTAGAACTACCTTCCATTTACACTGTACATTATCTTGAATGTTCACAGTCATATGCATATTATCACTCCTATTAGGATGAGAATGTGAGTTGCTTAAGAGCAGGAACTGGTTTTTTTGGCCTTCTTATTCTTAGCACAGTACCTGGCACATAAAAAATGCTTAATAAAAGCTTGTCTAGACTGACTACAATGGAACATGGTACCTAAAATATGGCCCAATATATAGTAAAGTTGTCAACTCTCTTGATACGGAAATTCTATTTTTATGAATGCAGACCAAGACTGGGTTAACTTTTATCACAGCTACATCAAACTATGGGTTCAGACTGTACTTATGTTTAATTAAAACCCTTAGATCTTTCTCAAATGAAGGACCATCAAGCCACCCTACATTTGTGTGATAATTTTTTTGATCCTAAATGTAGACTTTATGCTTATCCTGGTTATGTTTCATCTTGTTCACTCTGGCCTATCATTCCAACCTGTCAAGAATATTTTTAATATGGATTCAGTCATCTGTATGATTAGCTAACCCTTCTAGCTTTGAGTCATTCATAAAATTTGACAACTGTTCCTTCTATGTCTTCATTCTGATCATTCATTTAAATAGTGAATAATGTTTCCCCCTTTTGACAACTAGAATAACCTTTGTCCATATCTATTCTTCTGGAACTTTGCCTGTTCTCCATGATTTCTCAAATAACTACTGACAGTGATTTTGCTATTTGATCTTTAACTTGCCTTCTTTGAACCTTTAGGAAACTCTTTTGAGTTTTCTATGACATTTCTGAAAGCCTTAGCCTATTTTGGGTTTCAGTCTTTCTGACATTATTTTTATTGGTGTATGCCACACTTTTGAGGCTATCCTTGTTTATGGGTACCTCCTTCCATCTATATATTTGTCTGTCTTAAAATAGAGCTGATCAGAGACCTCTCTGTGTAATCACATTGCTTTCTCAAGCTGTCTCCCCTTTCCTAGCTTATTTGGATTACTCAAAAGTAAATTAGGAGCATTTTCTATACCTTTGTTACTGTTGTCCAGCTGTTTCTATCCTGTCTGACTCTTCATGAACCCATTGGGGGTTTTCTTGGCAAAGATTCTGGAGTGGCTTGCTATTTCTTTCTCCAGTTCACTGTACATATGAGGAAACTGAGGCAACCAGGGTTAAGTGACTTGTGCAGGATCACACAGAAGTGTCTGAGGCTGGATTTAAAGGCAGGAAGATGAGTCTTCCTGACTCCAGGCCAAGCATTCTATCCCTTGTATCGCCTAGCTACCCTTTTCTACAACTACCCACCTGCTAAGTCAAATTCATCTTCAGAATATCTGGCCATGTGATCTTGTCTACCTTTTCTCCAATTTTTTTTCATATCTGTTTTCCTAAGGTAGAGACACTTTTTAAGTCTAATCTAGCATTCCTTTTCTATGCTCCTTTACTTCAAGAAGGCATAGTAACCTTCTCTTCTTGTTGCCACATCCTTGACTAGTTATTCATCGTCAGAATTAAGCTCAGCAGCTTTATGTATGTTTCCTATACAAGAAGTAGTCCGAATGAAACAGCCAGAATTAAGTTAAGCAGTTTGTCTCATTTTTTCATTGATCGGCATGCATTTTTAAACTCACCCATGCTGCCAAATTAGAAACCGTTACTTTGGACCCAAATTAGACTGATTTTATTAATGGTCTTACGTAAATTAGATGGCATTTGGTTTGAGGTGAAGTGGAATGTGATAGAGTGAATTCCTTTTACTGAGTGTCATATTTTATAACAAATGGTGAGATGAAATTTCTGATTCCTTTCTCCATGTTTAATCTCTACTTCTGCTGTACTTCTGATTGCTTTGACAATATTCCTCCTTTCCTTTTCACATACGGCTCTCTGCAAGCTGGATGAGATGTGCATGGATGGAGAGTGCTCACTCACATAAAAATCAAACTGGATCTACCAGGGCTAATTTTTCATTCCCTGAACTTCATGTGTTCAGGCTAGCTCTAGACTGGGTATTTCAAATACCTGTAATTTCATCACTGTGAGTCCCCCATTGACATGGATCACAACCTTTCTATGCATTAGTAGATGGTCTTTATGAGTTTCCATGGCTGAGAAAATCCATCCCCAAGTGACCAGTGCTCTAATAAAGAATCAATCTTGCCAGATTTGGATAGGATAGTATTTGGATAATAGATACATAGTTCATCATCATGCCCAGACATTTGGCATGAGTTGTCTATCTAGGAAAATGCAATTCATCTCCTCTTTCATCCCCATATACATCCCTCCTCTCCCCCTAGAACATACTACCTGCTGAGAAAGGACTGGGGCAGCCACTTCGGAATCTTTGGAAAGCTAAATAATATGGACAATTCGTAATGACAAAGCATTAACACCTGAAGTTCTTGGGAACTTATTTTTCCCAATAATGTTTGCATGTAGATACTTTTGTTGCTAGGAGTCAAGAGTTTACTGAAGTGTAGATGTGGAAAGAAAAGATAAATTTGGGTAAGTCTGAATAGATGACTTTGTGGATAAAGTTAGAAGGAGGGCAAAAGAAGACCTAAAAACCATCATTTCATATGTTTCTTATACAAGAAGTAGTAGACTAAGGGGCTCCTGTTGAGAGAACAAAGCAGTGTATCCTCATGTAACCCTTCAACTAAAGATGAGGTATTATTTATTTTTTTATCTATGCCAGTGCTTAGAACTATGTGGAAACAGTAGAAGCTTAATAGAGGCTGAATGAATGACTACTAAGGAGATTTGAGTACTTTTAGAGGGGAAAAATATATCCTAACAACTGCCTTGGAGGAAGAAAAAAATTTATTCTACTGTTAAGCTGGGACAATATTGAGACTAGAGAGAGAAAGAGACTGGACCTGGGATTTCACTGGACCTAGTAAAGGCAATTAAATGCCCTCTCCCGATGCAGGTTAGCACCTCTCTGCAATAAAAGTCATTCAGATCTTTGAGAAGTTAAGCGACTCACCAAGGGTCACGTAGCCAGTACGTGTCAGACATAGACTTGGATGCCAGATCTTTATTGGCTTTCAGGCCGACTCTCTAACCATTATGACATGCTGACTCTCAGGAAAATAAAGACACTCTTTATCCCAAGGAAGGTACCAAGAGAAAATAAAATGAACATTACCTTCTTATAGGTTTTTTCCTCATTTTGTTTTCCTGATACCGCATCTCCATTTTCAGTGGCAGACATCTAAGAGAGAACATGAAGATGTTCCTATTTAGAGTTATAAGATAAAGCACAATATTGTGGTTTATGGTTTCTTACCTAAAATTGCCATTTTGGTTAGTATTTCTTATTCTAAACTACTGGATCAGATTATATGAAAATACTGAAAAATCTTACTCCCTCCTTTTAAAAAAAAATTGTGAGTCTTAATGGGAAATCAAATATTTTAATTTGAATACTCTTTGAAATAAAGACACCACAAAAATCTAAAGTGTTTATTATTATTGTAATATATTTCTCTCTACAAAAGCACTTCCTTTATTTAAAAAAATAAAGGAGCTGCAACAGCACTTCTGTTGTGATAAAAATATACATGCATATATATTATGTAATTATATACTACTTTCACTGTGATAAAATATATATGTTGTATATTAATATATAACTTCTGTTGTGATGACTAACACATGCATATATGCAAAATGTATGTGTATACATATTTTTATCACAGCAGAAGTGACATGTAATATATAGTCATTCTGCATGATTATTTTCTATAGTTCTGCATGAACGCTTCTGACTTTCTTATAAGCATTTAAAACATGTTTTTGTGTTTCATACTTCTGTAAACTCAATACTGAGTCTTTCTATGTAGCCGAATAAAATGCGGCATAACTGAATCAAATAGGGCTGAATCCCATCTCCTTCACTGACTGGTAATATAACCATGGACAAACCAAATAACTCCTCTATTCATCAGTTTTCTTACCTATAAAATGGGAATAATACCTTACTTTTGAGCTGCACAGGTTGTTGTGTGGGCAAAGCGTTTTGTAAATCATCAAGAGCTTCCATAAAAAAGTCCATATTTATATGAGACTTCAAGACTTGCAAAGTTTTTTTCCTCTTAACGACCTGTGAGAAAGGTTGTCTAAGTCTTATTAGCCCTATTTTACCGATTAGAAAACTGAGACTTTGAAAGGTTAGATGACTTGCCCGTGATTACACAGCTAGTAAATGTCAAAGGTGGGATGAGAAACCAGATCTCTTGGCTCCAAGTCTGGTGTTCATCCATCATACCACAAGAAGTTCCATCTGGATTGGACTATGGAAAGACTATGATCTTTCCAAACAGAATAAAGAGATATACCACAGTAAACTGTTATCGCTTCTTCCTCTTCCTCAGAATGAAATCACTTTCTATCTGTTCTTCCAAATAAAAAAGCCAAATGTTCTTCATATGTATTTTAATTCTCCTATTTTATTTGTATATATTCAACATATCTATATTAATTTCTAAATGAAAGCATACATTGTATAACTTCCAAGTGCCTAGGGCAGTGTTAATTGCTTGGTAATTACTCATATTTTTCAGCTAATAATTTCTTTGATGTCTAGAAAAATGACTCTTTTTTAGGAGGATTGAGCAGGGTCTTTAATGATGACAAAAATACCCACACCCAAATCTTCCCTGGAGTATATCAATAGTTCAAAGGCAGTTCATAGTTATAGGTGAAATTTGCTGTCTGGAGGAAATGTGGCACATTTAAAGACCACAAAAGACTTTAGAATTAATTCAATCCGATTAAATGTAGATTACGTAGGGGCAACATATTTTGAAGGATGACTTGCTTCTATGTTCTCTACCAAACATGTTTAGCACAAGAGGGTGGTTTTCAGCATTTAGGGGTAGATACTCTTTAGGAAACATATAGGGAAACATGTACCTTCCTTTAGGCAGAGCACAAAAGGCTGCCTCCTTAACTTTGGGCTTACTGGTTAGATTTCTTTCTCAAAAACCAAACCTTAAACCCAATTCGCTCTGGAGCTCATAGATTGGACAGTAGGTCCCTGTCCCCCTAGCACAGAATGAATGTAAATACTAAATAGTAACTGTTTCCCTTTTGGCCAGGAACCCTGAGAGTATTCCTCTCCCAGTTTGATTTTTTTTTGAGTTTTGATTAAAGGGGTCACCCCTTGATTAACTTCTTAAAGAGGCCTATTCACCGAATGGGTGTTACCTCACTCAAAGTGAGAACCTGAAAAGACCTTAGCCTAAAAGGGCCAGGGTCTCCCAATGCATCCTGGGCCATGTCCGGTCATCCTGGTGAGTATCAGGTCGCTGGACCCAGATGGCTCTGGAGGAGAAAGTGAGGCCTTGCATGGCCCTCTCTCACTCAAATCAAAGTCAACTGCAAATCATGTCATTTGCCTGATGTCATGGTCTTCTTTGAAAACAAAGGACGAACACAACAACAAGGGAAACCTAGCTAAAACCTCATCAGAATACTACAGCATGGTGGGATTATATCATGTATTGTGGGAAAAAAGAATCCACACAAACAGAATCACAGCTTAACTGAAATATCAAGTCTTTACTGCCAGAGTTTATCAGAAACACTGTTTCAGTCAGAAATAACTAATGAATAGTCTCTGAACTGCTGAGCTAAATGCAAAATGCTACCGTACATGGTTCATTTTAACTTTCCTGACCTACAGAACCCTAAAACTGATGGACTACTATGAAAAACCATGAGTTTTCATGAGAAGGCCCCTGAGGTGTTACTTATTTCAATCACAGGGATCAATTTTATGCTTTCAATTTGAGGTGAGATAATGGTTCCAATTAATATAAAGAGCTTCTTAGACCTAGGAACATTTAACATCACAGGAAAAAAAACACTCAATACCTATTCCAAAGGATACCACTTTTGTAATTTCATTTCTAAGCCTTTACAGCTTATTAAACTATAAAATTCCATAGGGGGATTTGAATCTTATCAGAAGTGGCTAAGGCTTAATGGAAGGTTGATTATCAATGTGAATGGGGACAAATTATGAAAAGGTCCAGAGGTATTTTTCATTAATTTATGCTTCACCTCTGATTCCATAGTGGGGCAGTGAAGGGAATGAAAGAGTAAATTATTATGAAAAAAACTTCTTTTTTTATCAGTGGCATGGCATGGCATAGTGGAAAGCATACTAGATTAATGATCAAAGGATATGGGCTGGAATCCTGGTTCTGCCACTTAATACTTGTGGAACCTTGGACAAGTCAAGTTACTGCTCTGCATCTCAGTTTCTTTATTGGAAAAATGATGGGATTGGGCTAGATCAGTGGCTCTCAAAATACGGTAGGAATACCTCTGGGGGTCCCTGAGATTCTTTGAGAGGGTCCAAGAGGTCAAAACCATAAGACACTATTGGTCTTTTAAATTGCTCCTCTCTTTTCTAACTACATATCTGTGTAAGGCTGGATTTTCTTCATGTACTTCAACTGAAACAACATGCAATAAATTGAATACTGAAGAGATGTAGGACTGCACCTGCCTCTATTAAGCCAGATAATAAAGAGATTTGCAAAAACATGTAAAATGATGCCACTCTTCTCACTATTTGGGGGGGAGATATTGTTATTTTAATAACATTTTAATTATGCTAATATTTAATGGATTTATTATTGTAACTTAAAATGAATAAATATTTATAAATTGATCATGTTAAATAACCAAACATAAGATTATAAATATCAAAAGCCATAACACACATAAACATAAGATCTTTGGAGTCCTTGATGATTTTTAAGAGTATAAAGGAGTTCTGAGACCAAAAAGTTTGAGTTGAGAAATTCTGGATTTCCCTAAATGAGCTCTGGCCCCCATTCAGCTTTAAACCCATGATCTTATGCTCAGTTGAGCACCTTGATAAAGAAAATCACCAAAGATCTCTTCTAAGATTAAAATATTGCTTTCATATGTGTACTGTACAACTCTAGTAGTCCCATTAAATAAGGGACCATTTTGTAAATCTGTGCTGAAAAGGCAGTTACTGATCCTTGAGTCATTAGAGTTCCAAAAAGAGGTTTTTGAAGCAAATATATTGCCCCACCTTTCAAATCACATTAACATCTTGCAACCAGTAGGTATGTGATAGATATCTGTAGAACCAAGACATTACTATAATAATATAATTATTATATATATTATATATAATACGTAATATATATATAATATAATAATATAAATCTAAGCTAATGAAAAATGTTATCAATATACTGTATCTTTTGAGTTCTATTCTTCTAACTATCTTAACATCCAAGAATCTGCTAAGTTTGCTTGCTTCTTTTAAAAACTGGTTAAGTGAAAGGTTAGGGGCTAAGAAATCAATTAACAGAAACTTTTCTACTAGACATACCCTCCCCCCTCCAAAAAGAAGTTTTTGCACCTCTTTCTACTTTATAATAGGCCCTCCAAATGGTGCCTCTGAGAAACTAAAAGAATAGGAAAAAGGTTTACAGTGATTTTGTTAGATCCTTTAGAGAGAATTTAGGGAAAAAGAGACAAGAGCTAAATGGAATGGGAAGACTTGGCAGTGGTACCATCTGTATCAGGGAAAGGTGCTATCACTGATGAAATCACACATCCACCAAAGTAACTTGTCTTTATAAAGAGACTTCTAGAGTTTATAAAAAGTGTCAGACAAATTTCCATACCTTTGAGAAGTATATGTCAAGTCATCTGGAGCTGGTAGTAGCAGGTAGCTTAATCATTAGCACAGTTATTTACTTTTTTCCCTTCCAGCTCCTGTTAAAACAAAAATCATTTGTTAACATACAATCTGACAGATGAGACTTCTAATTTGATTATCATAGTTGTATATATTCATTTTGACATTAAATAGTTTGGTCAAGCTATTGAGATATTCAGTTAATGATATCACAGTATAATAGAATATCTCTCAAACAATCTGATTATTTGTACTTCATGGTACCTATCTTGTGTTGTACCTAATATTAATATTATCCCCCCTTTGTAGTTGATACTGCCTTCTTCCTTTTTTCCCCAAATGGTTTTATATCATAATTAGAAGTTGGTCCAATCAGAGTTAAATCGAATACCAAGTTTTTTCTGACATAAAAGAAACAAATTACAGTTATTAGGGATAGGGATATAGAGTAAACTTGTGATTTCAATGGCATAGGGAACTCCCAGGAAAGGAAACTTCTACAATGCAAGTCAGAATTAACCTGAGCAAAGCAGGGGTGTCAAACAGTTGCCTAAATTGGCCAAATCAGATTAAAATGTAATTGGAAAATATTTACAAAATAAATAAAAACACAGTAGAACACAGATGATGTTAATATGAGTAGTTATTATACATATAGTTTTCTTTGTATATATTTGTTTGCATGTTGTTTTTCACATTAGATCATAAGCTCCTTGAGGGCAGGGACTGTCTTTTACCTATTTATGTATCCCCAGTATTTAGCACAGTGTCTGGCACATAGTAGATCCTTAATAAATATTGATTATGTGATTTTCTAAGTCAATATGCAGCTTCAGAGACCGTAATACATAGTTTTAGAGGCATCTGCTTTTACTTGAGTTTGACACCACTGACCTAGAGCACTGACAGGTTAAGTGAGTAAGCATCATAAAGCCAGTATGTGTCAGAAGTGGTACTCGAACCCAGGTCTTCATAGCTTTGAGACTAGCTCTCTATCCACTATGCCAGGCCTATACAACATTTGGCCCTCAAAAAGATTTCAGGTGGCCCACAAAAAATGTAGAGGATGTAAAACAGACCTGCACTATGCCATGCTTCCTTTCCTATATTTAATATTATTTGAAAAACATATTTTATGATTACGTATAACATAGAAGAAAGCACTATAGTTCTGGTCAAGATTGTTTCTATTATAGATATGTGACACAAAAAAGCATAAATGCTTTAAACAAAAAAGCATGGGGAGGGTGAGGGAGGAGGGGAAAGCTCTTGGTAGAAAGGAGGACAATAGCTGAGTTTAATTTCTTACCATTACATCTTTTTAAAAGAAATATTGAGTTCCAAATTCTCTCCTTCCCTCCCTCATTGAGAAGGCAAGCAATTTGATATAGGTTATATGTATGCAGTCATACAAAACACATTTCCATGTTAGCCATGTTGTGAAAGAAAACACAGACAAAGAAAATAAAGAAAAATAAAGTACAGGAAAAGTATGCTTTGATCTGCATTCGGACTCCATCAGTTCTTTCTCTGGAGATGGATAATGTTTTTCATCCTAAGTCCTACAGAATTGTCTTAAATCACCGTATTGCAGAGAATTGCTAAGTCATTCAAAGATGATCATCAGACAATATCGCTGTTACTGTACATAATGCTCTTCTGTTTCTGCCCATTTCATTTGCATCAGTTCATGCAAGTCTTTCCAAGTTTTTCAGTGAGCATCCTACTCATCATTTGTTATAGGACAAAGGATTCCATCACGACCATACACAACAACCTGTTCAGCCATCCCTCAATTGATAGACATCCCCTCAATTTCCAATTCTTTACCACTACTAAAATAGCAGCTATACATAGTTTTGTATATATAGGTCCTTTCCTTTTTTATGTCTTTGAGATATAAGACCTAGTAGTGGTATTCTTGTCATTACATCTTACAGACTCATTCAACATCGCATTTATTCTGTTTTAAGCATACAGCAAAATCTAATTCATACCATTTAAAATGTCTTTTACTTTCACATCACAGACATTTTAAGACATTTTATGAACTACTCCCTTTTTTGCCCTCCTCCATTCAACTCCTCTTTTATCAATGAAAATTAAGCAAAAACATCCAACACCATGACCATATCTGACAATGTACACAATATTCTCCCCTAGTAATCCCCCTCCTCTCCCAAGAGGAAAGAGAAACATTTCACTAACTATTCTCCAGGACTATTAGCACCAATTTATACATGTTTTTCCATATTTTCATGAATTCTTCATATTCATCATTTATTATTGCTCAGCATTATTTCAATAAATTCCTACATCCCCAATTTTTTTAGCCATTCCCCAATCAAGGGATCTTCACTTTGTTTCTAGTACTTTGCTACCACAACATAGGCTACTATGAATATGTTGGCATATATTAGCTTTTTGTTTGTCTTAAACCTCCCTGGACTTGTAACTCTTTAAATAACAATATGTGTATAACCTTTATCTGCTTCCCATCAACTAGGTATTTCACACTTTGGAAATTTAATTTTGTCATATAAGTTCATTTTAATTGTTGAATAATATCTATAAACTTACAAGTCTTCTAAATAGTATGAAATTTACTAATTTTGATCTAAAGAGATAATATGTTATAATTCTCCAATTTTAATTGTCAACTACTTTAACAAGTGACTTTTGAAAAAATTATTTTTCTCCCAAAATACTTATTGACCTATGATCAACTAATAAAACAAGAAATTAATTCATCATTAATATAATGACTATGTTTTATACCTCTATAGTGCATTATGGTTACAAATGAATTTATATTTGATTTTTTTACTTATATACCTCATTTTAGTCCCAAAAGAATCTTATGAGCCACATATTAATTATCTCTATTTTATAGACGAAGAAACTGAGGTATAGAGTAGTTAATTAAATGACTTGCCCGTGGTTTTACAGTTAACAAGTGACAAGAACCAGATTGTAAACCCTGCTCTTCTGACTCCAAGTGCTCTTTTCACCTCGCTAAAATATTAAAAAATATATTTAATCCCCCTCGGCCTCCAAATGTAACCTCAGGCTCAGGTTAAACTGCTCTTGGAAAGCATATTCAGTCAGTATTTTTTTTTTAATTTGCCTAGTCAGATCTTAGTAATGTGAGGAGCAATTCAACTGAATCCAACACAATATTTATTAAGTAAGCACTGTCCTTGGTCCTGGAAATGTAAGAACCAACATGAAAAACAGTCCCTGCTCTCAGGAAGCCTAAATTCTACATGATATGATGGGTCAGTGCTCCAGCAGTGGGTCAAAGAATGATGGCATTTATCTGATACTAATATGTGAAATCATATAGGTTGAACATGTAACAAAGAAATGAAGTTCTATGTCACAAGGGCTAATATACAATAAGAAAACTGAAGGTAAAAATGATTTATAACTATATTATATTTTGCTTCTTCCTAACCTATCCCCCTTTATTGAATTTTCTCCCTTGACCCTGTCTCTTTTCAAAAGTGTTTGTTTTTGATTATCATCATCCCCATCTGTCCTCCCTTTCATCATCCCCCCCTTT
>CM053624.1:242808016-242875779 GCA_028646595.1 Phalanger gymnotis
TTGAGGTCTCCCAATATTATAGTTTTGCTGTCTATTTCTTCCTGTAACTCCCTTAACCTCTCCTCTAAGAATTTGTATGCCATACCACTTGGTGCATATATGTTAAACAATGATATTGCTTCATTGTTTATGGTGCCTTTTAGCAGAATGTAATGTCCTTCCTTATCTCTTTTAATTAAATCTATCTTTACTTTTGCTTTGTTTGAGATTAGGATTGCTACACCTGCTTTTTTTTACTTTAGCTGAGGTGCAATATATTTTACTCCAGCCTTTTATCTTTACCCTGTGTGTATCCCCCTGTTTCAAATGTGTTGCTTGTAAATAGCATATTGTAGGATTATGGTTTTTAATCCATTCTGCTATCTGCTTCCATTTTATGGGAGAGTTCACAGTTATGATTTCTATCTGGGTCTTTTTCTCCATCCTATTTCCCCCTGTTTATGCTTTTATCTCTCTCTTTCTCCTTCCCCTCCTCAACAAAGTTTTGCTTTTGACCACCACCTTCCTCAGTTTACCCTTCCTCTTTATTCCCCTCCCTTATCTTACTGTTTCCCACTTGCTACTTCTCCCCTCCTTTCTGACCACCCCCTCCCTTTTTTCCCCCCTTCCCCTCCTACTTTCTGTATGACAAATTAGATTTCTATACTTATCAGTGTATGTTACTCCCTTCTTGAACCAAATCAGAAGGCAGTAAAGCTCAAATACTGCTCTTCTCCCTCCCTTCTTTTCCTCTAGTATAATATGTTTTTGTGCCTCTTCATTTGGTGTAATTTACCCTTTTCTACTACCTCCTTACCTCTTCTCTCATAGCCCTCTCTTTACATCTCTTACTTATGTTTTTTATCCTTATATCAGTTATTTTATACAGGCATTCACAATCTATGTGTACCCCTTTCAATTGTCATAATAGCTGTGATATTCTCAAGACTGACATATATATGTATATATATCAAACATACATAAGATGATATAATTCTACATAAAGATGCAAATAATTTGCCCTTATTGATTAATAAGGTTTGTGGGGGTTTTTCCCCCTGTTTACCTTTTTATGTCTCTCTTGAGTTTTGTATTTGGAGATCAAATTTTCCATTGAGTTCTGGCCTGTTCATCAGGAAGGTCTGGAATTCCTTTATTTCTTTGAATGTCCATCTCCTTGCCTGAAAAATTATGCTTAGTTTTTCTGGGTAGTTGATCCTAGGTTGTAGACCCAGCTCCTTTGCCCTTCGGAATATCATATTCCAATTTCTCCTGTCTTTTAATGTGGAAGCTGAGAGATCCTGTGTGATCCTGACTGTAGTTCCATGATATTTGAATTGTTTCTTTTTGGCTGCTTGCAGTATTTCCTCCTTAACTTTATAGTTCTGAAATTTGGCTATAATATTTCTTGGTGTTTTCAGTTTGGGATCTTTTTCAGGGGGTGATAGGTGAATTCTTTCAATGACTTTTGCCCTCTGGTTCTAGGACCTCTGGGCAGTTGTCTTTGATAATTTCTTCGAAGATACTGTCAAGGCTTTTTTTTTCATTGTGGATTTCTGGTAGACCAATAACTCTTAAATTGTCTCTCCTGGATCTATTTTCCAGGTCAATTGTTTTCCCAATCAGATATTTCACATTTTTTTCTATTTTTTTCATTCTTTACATTTTGTTTTACTACTTCTTGGTGCCTCATAGATTCATTAGCTTCCACTTGCTCAACTCTAATTTTTAATGAGTTGGTGTTTTTATTTGGCTTTTGAGTCTCCTTTTCCAATTGGTTGATTTTACCTCTCAGGGTGTCATTTTCTCTATTTAGATTCTGAATCTCCATAGCCATTTCACCAATCTTATTCTTTAGGGACTTGATTTCATCAGTGGATTCTTTTTACATTTTTTCCATTTTTTCTTTTACCTCCCTAATTTGGTTATTAAAATCCTCCTTTAGCTCTTCCACTAATACTTTTTGGGCTGGAGACCAGCTCACATTACCTTTTGAGGTATCAGATGTGGGTATAGTGTCATTGCAGTCCTCTTCCAAATTGGTATTTTGATCATGCCTGTCTCCATAAAAAGAATCTATGGTCCTTGGTTTTTTTGTGTTCTTCTTCATGTTGGTTAGCCTTTTCCTGGCTTTACAACAAATTTCTGCCTTTGGGGCTCAGGGCTCTCTGTCCCAACTTTCTTATTCTGGGGATTGTGAGTCTAGTTGTTGTCTTTGTGAATTATAACCTTATACAGTAGTCAGATAACATAGTAACAGTGATTAAATGGGGCAGATATAATGCTAGTATTCATTTCTGTAGCCAGTTTTTAAAATGTCTATTTTCGAGGGCATAAAATTTTATTAAATGTATTAAATACATATTTTTATTTGCACAATGAAACCCAGAATGGGTACACATTAAAATTATCTAGACACATCATATGCCATTTCTTCACAATCTCTAAGTTCTGCATATTCATTTAAGTTCTTCTGTTGTAACTGAAAAAAATAATTGAAAATCAGGTCCATTTCAAGTGTCTCATATTTTAAAAAATGAAGCCCAACTTCTGAAACTTAATTCCAACCTAAAATATGTGGCACCTGTCCTACATGAATTTAGGAGGAATTCTAATCAAAACAAATTGCAAGACAAGACTCATACTTTCCCATAAAACACTTTCATTAGTTCTTACATTGGCTCTTCTAAACTGAATAAAACAAATAACCTGGCATCATGTGCAGAAAGTACCATGCACACAGTAGGCACTACATAAATAAATATTCAATGAAACTGAATAGCTCTAAATGGAAATAAAAGGCTCTAAAATGTAGCAGTCATAATTCATTTTCCCAATAAAGGTTGTACTAAAAAAATTGTAAGCCTTTTTAAAATAGAGCATTCACTGCACATATTAGATAGTGAAAAGTATTCTCTAAAAACAACTGAGGAATTTATTGCTTTCAATATAGTGTAACTCACATCTTTTCATGAAAATGTCATTATTGTACCATTCTTTCCTGACTCAATTTTAATTTTAAATACACAATAGCAGAAATTGTGAAGAGAAAAAAGCTCATGGCCATGAAAAGAAACACATGTATGATTACACTACCCAGAGTCCCCATTTGGCACTTGTTAAAATATCCATGCCAACTTAAACAATATCACTGCTTTTTAATGTCTTCCCATAAGTGTGTGAGTAATCACTGCAAAATTCAGTCAATGGTTGGCTATTTTGTGCATAGCCTACCAAAGCCACAAATACTTGGTTTAAGTCTTCAGGTTTTATCAAAATATTTATTACTGTACAGATTAAATTACATTTTAAACTTTCCATTATGAAAATGAAGACAGGGATGATCAACTGATCAAGTAATATGCTTCAAAATTCATGGCTAAACTCTAATGTTTGGTTCTGCCATTGCTACACCCAGCAGGATCTTGCTATGTTTATTTGCTCATCTATGAATGAGCTTAAAAGCGCAAAAATAAAATTTACTAAATATTTTTAGATCTATAATGTTTAAGAAGCATTTTATATATGTTGTAAGAATTATCTGATTCTCACAACAACACTCTGAAGTAGGAAGAGTTGCCTCCATTTTACAGATGAAGAAATTAAGCCTGAAAGTTATTAAGTGACTTGCCGAGAGTCACAGGATCACAGTTCGCATCATTTTTTAAAAAATTTATTTACTTTTTTAATTCATAAAAATTTCTTTCCCTTCCACCTCTCACCACTGGAAAAAAGAAAAACAAATTGTTTTTATGCATTGTCAAATGAAACAACTTCTTGAACTAGCTGTGTCCAAAAACACTGGTGTTGTTCTGCACCTTGAATCCACCACTTTTGTCAGTAGATGGGTAGTATGCTTTATAACATAGTTCTTCTAGAATTGAGAATTTTAAAAATACTTTGTATTTATTTACTTGTATATCTGTTCTATCCATCTCTCCTACAGCAATTAAGTAGAATGTATGGTATTTGAGGGCATGAACTGGTTTTTTTTTTTTTTTACTTTTTACATATGTATCCCCAATGCCTAGCATAGTGTCTCCACACAGTAGGCACTTAATAAACATCTCTTGGGTTGAATTCAATGTGCCTTTAGTTATTCTTAAATGTCTAACCCATAAGCATAAAATAGTAATTAGGTATCACCAGAGTTTATACTTTTGATTACTCTTTCCACAAGCATAGCTAGCAACTGAACATTGCAATATCTGGGGAAAGTTCAAGAAGACATTGACTTGAGTTTTGAGGAATTTATAGTCTAGATGGAGAAGCATGATTAACATGTGAAATAATTCTCAGGAGGGCAAGATAGCAAAGCGATTATATTACATGGTTCAGAAAAAGAGAAATGATAAAGGTTCTTGAATGCTGGACTAATTGGGAAGGTATCATTCTTGGAAGAAGTGGAATTGAATTGCATTTTAAAAGATTTGTAAGATTCGGCTAAGAAGAGTTTCTCTCTACTTATCCAAAGAAAATGATTTCCAGTATGGGGTGGGAGGAAAGGACATCACAAAAAAATGGCATTAGGGGAGGCAATAGACAAATTTTGTTTTGGAAGACTGACCTGACTCGAGTGGAGGTGGGACTTGAACAGACAGAGGGTGGGGGAAGGTGCACCATTGCCTTAGCCAAAGAATGTATCACATATCACCTACTGACCAGCCTACTGATAATGTAACCTTCACATAAGGCCAGCCTGATTTTCAGTCAAAAAATCAGTAAGGATTTATTAAGTATTTACCGTATTATAATTTTCCATGCATGTGCTGAACACTGAATACAAATAGAGAAAAAAGATAGTACCCATTCTCAAGAAGCTTATATTCTAATATGGTAAGAGAAAACAACATATAAAAGGGGCTGAAAAGGATATGGGGCGAGGAGAGGAGTCATGGTAGAGAAATTCATAGAATTAAGAGCAGAGGAGGAGTGGAGTGAAGGCTGGCTTGGGTGTTTCCTAAAAATGGAGGTTCTGAGAGGAACTCATCCACTGAAGAAAAGGCTAGATGAATATAGGGATCTCAAAGGGTGAAAAGGTTGCAGGGCAAGAGGCATCAGAAAGCAAAGTTTGTCACCAGAAGTATATATATAAAGTCTTTCCAACATGGTAGAATATGCCAGAGTTTGTGCTCCATCACTAGCCTTTGATACTCCAAGGGCTATCTTCACACTACAATGAGACATCAGAGCACTGCTTTTCCCTGAAACAGAGGTCCATCTTTTTTTTTATAACACCAATACTCTTCCAGTGATGCTTCGTGTTTAATCATTTTTCAGTCATGATCAAATCTTTGTGAGCCCATTTGGGATTTTCTTGGCAAAGATACTGGAGTAGTTTGCCATTTCTTTCTCTAGCTCGTTTTATGAGGAATGAAGATGAGGAAACAGAGGCAAATAAAGTTAAATGACTTCCTCAGGGTCACACAGCTAGCAAGTGTCTGAAGTTAGATTTGAACTCAGGAAGATGAATCTTTTTGACTTCAGGCCTGGCACTCTATCCACTGTGCCACCTAGCTGCCCCAGTGATGCTACATGAATGCAAACAATGGAACACCACAGCCTCAAAAGAATTAAAATTATGACTTACCCACAGGGCGATGGAGAAACATATGGTCGCTATGAATACATTGCAGCATACTGTCAATGAAGAATTACTCCCCAGAAACCATGTAGAAGATCTCAATAAGGTATATTATAAATGTTGCTAATTCGTTCCCAAATACAACTAAGACACAATTTTCATAACTATATTAATAGTTCACATTTGCAAAACACTTTAAATTGCAAAGTACCTTACACAAATGATTTCATTTGACCCTAAAGTGGGTTGAGAAAGAAGGTTAGCACAAACTCATTTTAGCTAAATAGTTTTACCAATTGGCCATACAGAGCAGTCACAGTCCTTTCCTAATGCCTCTTACTCCAACCCTGCTCTCACAGTTCTGTACCATCCCATCCTTCCCACTCTCTGACAATACATACGGCACCCATTTACTGGTGGTGTTACCCACCTTCCATCTTGGTAATCTTTGAATCCTTTGATGTCACTGTTGTGGCAGGAGCTTCAATTCCCACAACAGTCTCATCATAAGCATATTTTGGGATAAGTTCACTGTGTGCCCAGTTAAAATTAGAGTCTAAAAGCTATTTACATGTGAGAACCACAGCTGCTGGAAGACAAATTCCTGTTGTCAATATCTGTGTTCAAGAGTGGATCTTTTAGGGGCAGCTAGATGGTTCGAGGACTTGAGTTCAAATATGACCTCAGACACTTACTAGCTGTGTGGCCCTGGGCAAGTCACTTAACCCCAATTGCCTAAAAAAACTCAAAAACTCCAAAAGGGTGAGTCTTTTGAGACAGGCTAATTATCTATAGACCCTTTGAGTGTGCAGGCAGTGGTTATTCTCCTGTTCTCCTAGTGATTGTTAGGAAGATATCAGGAACAAAGAACTAAACATGTCAAGGAGAATACTGACTGGGTATGCTAGAAAAGTGAACTCTTCTGTGAAAGGAATAGTAGGATGTACATAGAAGTTTTATAGTTTCATATATAATCATCTTTTTTATTGTACTATGTTATGGAAATTCTTGTTTTATTCCATAAATCAAAAAGAGAATTAAAAAAGAAAACAAGAAGAAAATCTTATTGAAGGAAAAGTTTTATTTGTTGATTTTCTTTTTCTGCTGCTGGATCAAGTAAACAAACATCTCTTGGAATCAGCATATCAGTTTCTTACAAAATACTGGAACACAGTTTTTAATGGAAGAGGAGGCCAGTGTGTATTTAAAATTGGCATAATTTAGCAGTAGGAATCCTTTTATACTTAATATAAACTAGGGTAGGATTAGTTAATATTAGTGATTTTCTAGCAAAATTTTTAAAAATTCCTCCATCAATAAGCACGTACTGAGTCCTCTCCACTTCCATAATCTTTATATGTAGGCATGCTGACAATTCTTGATAATAAAAATAATAATAGCCATAATGATATGATAAGCCTCTTGGTGGACACGGATCTGAAATATGACCTAATTTTAGACCTGGCACTAAGTCTTGTTTTAATTCTTATCTCTGTGTAGAAAGCCTAGCCTGAATTTAGAGTAAAAAAGCAGCCATAGGTCCAAGTATCAGGTCTTCCACTTACTAGCTATGTGACCTTTGACAAGTCACATCACTAAGTGTTGGCCTTCATTTCTCCATCTGTAAATCAATCAATGAATTAGCATTGATTAAGCTCCTGCTATGGGTATTAGGTACAGTGGCAGGTGCTAGAGATACAAATAAAAATGTTGAACTGTCCCTGCCTTCAAAGTACATCCAAGGAAGGGTGGCGGGACTAGACGGTCTCTAATATTCCTTCTCGCTCTTAACATTCAGTGAGTCTACATAAGATGGCATGCCAACTCCCTGCCCAGAGACATGCCAAACTCAAGGAAAGAAAATGAGAGAAATCATCATTGAACTGAGAGGCAATAGACAGAATTAATTGGCAAAAATTATCTTAGCACACTCCTCTCATCTGGTTCCTGATTGGAAGGGAGAATGGTTCTTACAGTGACCAAAGAATATGGGATGCAAGCATTGGCATACAGTTCAGTATTCCAAACACAGAGGATGATGACTTATGTGCCATTTCTGGAGCTTTCCACATAGACTCCTTTCAGTTTGTTCTCATAGCTGCTCATGCATTCTCATTGTGCTTTCTTCCTCCCCACTGACCCTGGAATGGCACAAGACCCTGAAATCAGCTCTGTCTCTGGAGCAAACACACATCATTCAATCTAAAGGAATTTAACACAGCTTCAGTCACAAGACAAACTGAGGGGGTCATTCTTACCAGGAAATCTGAAAAGAAAAGACTTCAACAGGAGATTTATGCTTCTAATGTAGCATGTGGCTCTCTCCCTCTCACCTCCTCCTCCCCTGAAAAAAAATGCCCTATAGACACTGTATTGATGGCATTTCAATGCCAAAAAAGAAAGAAAAAAAGCTAATCTGTCCATCTAATGCTTCTTGGCACCCCTCATTACTCTGTCGGAAGAGGCTTAAGTCACTCTGACAAAACTAAACCTTTTGGTTATGTGTAGTGTTAAATTCACAGTCAGTAACTTTATAATCTCATTAGAAACACTTAGTTGCTTTGTTTCTAAGATGAAAAATCTGTACTCTGGTCTCCCAGGTTTAACCTTAATCCAATACACTGGCAGGTTGCCTCAGAAAGCCCATCACATTTCTGATACATCAACTCAGAATGTTTTCTTCTCACCCCCGGCATCACAAAGGAAGATCCTAGGATCATGACTTTAGGGCAGATTTCAGAGGTTTTCTAATCCAAGAAGTATTTAGATTTCCTGAATTCAACCTAGTTTAATTTTTTTAAAACCACTACAATATCAGTCAGTCAATAAATAATTATTAAGAACCTACTAAGTTCCAGGCATTGCACGAAGCTAGGGATACAAATACAAACAAAAATGAAGACAATTCCTGCTGTCAAGGAACTTACATCCTAATGAGGGAAGACAACACACAGAAGGAAGCTAAAAAGCTGAAGGTGGAGAGAGAAAACAGAATCATTATTAATAATCTATCAGGAAAAATATTTGCTCTTCTCATGTTCCTCCAGCTAGAGGACTAGCTCCAGTTTCACTCAGGAGAGTTACCAAATTGAAGACACTCTGGGAATGTCATAGATTATTCTGTTTTGATTTGCTGGTTAGTGCTTGGATTGGGCAAATGGAGATATTGGTTGTCTTTACCACTTATTTGAGGAAAGAGCACAAGGTTGAGAGCCATGAACTCTGGGCTCAAAGTCTCATTTTGCCGTAACTAGCAGCCTGACTTTGGTTACTACCATTCCCTGGGCCTCAATTTTACCAATTTTAAGCAGGATCATTGGATGACAGAGAAAGAGCTGGAAGAATAGGATCACCTATTTAGAGCTGACGGAGTTCTCAGACATCGCTCAGTCTAACCTCCTGCCTTTACAGATGAGATCATTGACACCTAAGGAGGTAATGGAGCCTGCCTACGGTCACACAGGTAATAGGAATCAATCTATCAATAAGTCAAGAAGCATTTATTAAGTGTACCTACTGTGTAGAAGGCTGTGTGCCAGGCAGTGGGAAAACAAAGGAAAAAATGAAAGTTCCTGTCCTCATGGAATTTATGGTCTACCACAGAAAACATGAATACATATAAATACAGAAAAAAGGAATGTGAGGTAATGTTGAAGGGGAGGCATGAGCATCTGGTGGGTGGGGGGAGGACTAGGAAAGTCCTCACGTAAGAAGTGACATCTGAACTGAAATTTGAGGGAAGCCAGAGATTCTTAGAGGGAGAGGTCATAAGTGAGGACATTCTAGGCATGGGGGAAAGCCTGTGCAAATGCATAAAGATGAGAAAATGGCACGTAGAATGCAAAGAACAGCAAGAAGCATAGTTTGCTTGGCCAATAGAGTGCAGGAAAGTCCTCATGTAAGAGGTGACATTTGAACTGAAGTTTGAAGGAAGCCAGAGATTCTTAGAGGGGGAAGCTCATAAGAGAGGACATTCCAGGCATGGGGGAAAGCCTGCGCAAATGCATAAAGATGGGAAAATGGCCTGTAGAATGCAAGGACCGGCAAGAAACATAGTTTGTCTGGCCATAGAGTGCATTCAGGGGATAAGCCTAGAAAAATAGGCTGGAGACGATCATGAAAAGTTTAAAATGCCAAACAGAAGACATTATATTTGATCCTACATTCAGTAGAGAGTTTTCTGAACAAGAGAGTAGCAGGCTTAGACCTCAGAGGTTTCTAAATCTCTAAGGTCACTTCGTTCTTTAAAATTCAATCATTATATGATTTTTAGGGCACATAGTCACAAACCTCCCCCCTCCACATTTTCTTTTTTCTTGATGTGAAAATAATTATGCTCATGACCTCTCTGAAAGAGGTATTTATAATATTAGTGAGTGAAATTGAAAATATTTTAATCCTTTATTCTTCCATTAGTAGTTTTAAAGGCTGCCACGTGTTAGGAAATATGATCTGGAATCTGGAAGGCTAAAAGTTTTAATTGATTCATATAAAAGATATCACTCCATGTTTTATGAAATTATCCAATTAAGCTGCAAAGTTTTAGTCACTTTCTATAATGGAAAACTTAATATGGCATGGGTAGCTAAGGGCAGGGGTCTTGTTTTTCACTTTCTTTGTGGCTCACTCCAAGTTGGTTACAATGCTTTGCACATAATGTGCACTTAAAAGGTGACTGTTGAATGCATTCACAGATATCAGCTTTCAGAAAAAACAGATTGTCTTTCCTTACTGTGCCATGCCACTTATCTCCCAGTCTGACATGTGCTTTCAGAATGTAGTGAACTCCTAGCGACCAAACTCCCTCTTCCAGCGGAAGATCAGCAAATGTCCCTCAGAAATTTCTCCTTAGACCCTGTCATCCCCTGAAGCCCTCATTCTATATCAGCCTGCCCATCGGGTTCCATGGGTTCAATCTATATACATCTATGTCTACATACAATCTATATACATCAATATCATTTGTATACAAACGACTGCCAATTCTATATATCTGCTCCATTATTTTGGAGACAATTGGGGTTAAGTGCCTTGCCCAGGGTCACACAGCTAATAAGTGTGTGAAGGCAAATTTGAACTCAGGTCTTCCTGACTCCAGGGCTGGTGCTCTTATCCACTGTGCTGGCTAGCTGCCTCTATATATCTGGTCTTAAAGCTCTTGAGTTCCTGTCATGCATCATCAATTGCCTGCTACGTATTTTGTCCTGGATGTTGCATTAGCATATAAATTCACATATCCAAACAACTCATTGTCTTTCACCGTGAACTCACCATTCCTCAAAATTGACACTTCTTTTTGGAAGCAACAAGATCCTTTCTAGTCATCTGAACTTACAATAGATTGTAAGCTCCTTGAAGGAAAAGACTGTCTTTTGCCTCTCTTTGTATCCCTAGGGTGAGAGGTGGCAATTATTTTAAGACTAGCTAATATATATATGTGTGTGTGTGTGTGTATATATATATATATATGTATATATATATATATACATAACATTTTCAATTGGGGAATGGCTGAACAAGTTGTGGTATATGATTGTGATGGAACACTACTGTGCTATAAGAAATGACGTACTTGATGATCTTAGAAAAACATGGATAGACTTGTACAAAATAATGAAGAATGAAATACATGGAACCAAGAGAATGCTGTGTACAGCAATAGCAATATTGTTATAAGAACAACTTTGAGTGACTAAGTCATTTTGACTATCATAAATACCCAAATTCACCACAAGGGACATATGAAGGAAGATGCTATCTGCAGCCAGAGAAAGGACTGATAAATAGAAGTATAGGATGGTTGTGTGTGTGTGTGTGTGTGTATTTTTATTGAATGGCAGCCATCTCTAAGGGGTAGGGGAGAGAAAAAGAAGGAAAAAAAGAAGGCTGCATGAGAACCTTATTATATATTTAAAACCAATAGCAAGTTGTACATAAGAGATTTGCTGTTTCATGAGCAATCATCTTTTTTTTTCTATTCTACTATGTTATGGAAATGTTTGCTTTATTTCTTAAGTTCAGAATAAAATAATTTTTTTAAAGTGAAGAAATACAGCATAGTGGATGAAAAGTTGGCTCAGAGTTAGGGATGCCTGAGTTCAAACCCACCACTGACACATGCAATGTGACTCTGGGTAAATGGGCAAACCATTTAACCTTTCAATGCCCCAGGTAGCTCTCTGAGGCAGCAGGTGTTGCATCTGCATTGGAAGAGGGAGTTCCCTCACCAGGTGTTCTTGAAGTCAGTGTAATCACAGATGTGGTTCCTAGAAATATGTATGAAGCACGTCACACACATTCTCTCATGTGAGCATTACGGCAGCCCAGGGAGATAGACACTACTGGTACAATCATCCCCATTTTATGGACCAAATAATCATAGATTTTAAAGCTGGGAGGGACCTAAAACCTTAGGCTAGTTCAACCTCCTTATTTCATAGATCAGAAAACTAAGGAATAAGGAGATTAAGTGAATTTCCCAAGGTCAAACAAATAGTAAAGCATCCAAGGCAGAATTTGAACCCTTCAACTCTGGAGTCCAGTGCTCTCTCCACTGTGTGATGCTGCCTTTCAATGAGACAATTGAGGCTTAGAAAGGCTATGACTCGCCCATGGTCATAAGCTAGTAAGTGTTGTCTCAGGAAGCAAGACTTGAACCAAGGTCTTCCTATCTCCAAGTCCAGCACACTTATAATAAGAGTAATAGTAATGATAATAGCAATGATGGCTAGAATTTTAGAAGTACTTTAAAGTCTGCAAAGCACTTTACAAATATCTTATTTCCCCTCCCCCTTACAACAACCCTGGGAGGTAGGTACTATTATTATCCCCATTTTACAGTTGAAGAAACTGAGGTAGACAGACATAAAGTGACTTGTCCAGGGTCACCTAGCTAGTGTCTGAGGTCACATTGGAACCCAAATCTTCTTGACCCCAGGTCTAACACTCCGTGCAATGTGACACCTGGCTGCCTTATCGCATGAGGACAAAACTAGAAGCAGCAGAAAGACAGAGATTTGATGTATGAAATAAACCTCCTGACAATCGGAACTGTCCAAATGCCAAATTGGCTGCTCAGCTCCTCAGGCTGAGTTACCACTTGGGAAATTACAGAAGTGATTCTGGATTGGCACTCTGAAAGAATATCTACCAAGTGTTAGGTTCCAAAGAACTCCTCCTGTTGTCCTTCCCTTCCTCTCCCATTTCCCCCACCCCAGGGTAATGATTAAATACTAGTTCTTTAAAAATAAAATAAAATCCTTGGTAGTAGGAATCAAGTATTTTATTACATACTGCATTTTATTACTTGTTGCCCTCTGAGAACTGTGTGGGTGCAGTGAACAGTATGGAGCTTTGTTTGTCTAGGAGACAGACATCATATGTATGTACTCCCACCTTTCTTCCGGGTGTAGCTTACTGGTAGTTAATTTTAGTTTTCTATTTTAACCCTATGAGGACAGACTGCAGACGTCAGCAGTTTTTCATAGCTATAGCCTGCCTATTATTTCTTCTCTGATCATGCCAGGTTTCCTAAAGAAACTTTAATGTAAAAAATGTCATGGTGGACACACCAAACTCTAGCAGCACTTTTGGTAAGAGCAAAGGACTGCAAAGGAAGAAGCCCGCTAACTGGGAAATGTTTAAAAAAACTGTGGTACATTAATCTAATGGAATATTAACTGTGAAGCAACAGATACTGAGAATTCAGAGATAGAAGGAAGACCTATGTGAACTGATGCAAAGTAAAGCAAGCAGGATTAGGGGGAAAATATAGATAATGACTACAATGATATAAATAGAAATAAATGATGATAACAAAACTGGAATCTGTGCAAATATAATGACCTAGAATGGCCTTAAAGAAGTGAGAAAATGCACCTCCCTCCCTCCCTGGCAGAGGCAGGAGAAAATGGGTATACACAGTATGTATAGCATCTCATTTGGTTGATATGTTGGTTAGTTTTGCTGAACTGCCCCTCCCCTTCCCCCACTCCCACTATCAGGGATCTCTCTCTGGATGGGAAATGATAGATATATTTAGGAATGAATGTGATGTAAATTTTTGTAATCAATGCCATTCAAGGATCAGTAGATGGAAAGTAAAACAATGGCTCTACAGAATTATGTGACCTTGGGTGAGTCACTTTATTCTCTGGTCCTCAGTTTCCTCATCTGTTAAACAAGAGAGTTGGCTATACTGATGTGTAAGGTGGTTCCTTCTAGTTCTAATGTCTATGATGATACTATGCTTAGACTATGAGTAGAAATGCTTAGATGGGTGAAAAGCACATTAAGAAAGATTCAGAAAGAAGGTTCAGAGCAATGAAAACAATATAATGTAGCATATTTGGAGAGAGGGTGGGAGACAAGAACATGATTTTCCTGGCCTGAAACTGAGGGAAAATTTGAGAGGATGATAGAAGCGCCTGGTGCTTCTTCCAGCTATTAGTATTCTCCTTCCGATACTTACCTTGACTACTTTGTATATATTTGTATTTATTATTTGATAATAATGCTATATGTATTTATTTTTGCATTTCTTGTCTCTCCCATTAGAATAGGAAGTTCCTAGCAAACAGGGATAGTTTCATTCTTTGTATTTACATCCCCTCACTTAGCACAACACCTGGCACATAGTGGACATTTATATAAATTTTTTTTAGTAATTAAGGAAACAGCATCTGCTAAAATCGATGGGGTCCGAAAAAAGACCAATGGATTCTTAAGCCAGAGTGAGTAACTGGGATACCCCTCTATTGCTACTAGCCAATTCCCTTTTCCAATTCTGAATTCTACCAGGCTCCCTATGTTATAACAGAGTTGTACATGGTAGGAGAGAGGCCTAGAAGAAAGACCAAACCTATAAGATCAAGCTTCAAGTACAAGATATTGCTAAATTCAAGGCAAATATAATGGGCAGGTTTGACTTACAAAGCAGGTACTCATCAGGGAAGGTAGACAAAATTCACTTTAGTATAGACAGCTCAACAAGAACAAGTCCAGCATAAACAGAGAATTTCATCCTTATGACACCTAGCCCCAATATAAAAAAAAATCAGTTTTTATTACATAATGACGTATTTAAGTACTTCGTAGCACAAATGTGAAGTTAAGAAGCTATCTATGAACCAGCTATGTGTCCCACGGCTGTCACACTCACTACACTAGCTTATTCTTCAGCGTTCTCTCATATTTTTTATTTCCTAGGATAACATTTGCTTAATAGGAATCATAAGCTCAAACAAACTCTTCATGCTTGATTACAAAGCAAACTGAAAATGAACAAAGGTAACATTTTACTTGCACAAGAGAAACTGAATTCGAATCTCCATTCTATATTCGAATTTCTAGCTGCCTGCAGGACATTTCTGCTGGCATGTGTCACTGGTACCTCAAACTCAACATGTCCTAAACCTCAATCATCACCATTCTGCTAACCATGTTTTGCCTTCTGACTTTCTTATTTCTGAAACCAAACTTCATTCAATTCATCTAAACTTTGAGATTATCCTGGACTCTTCTTCACCTCTCATACCCCTAATAAATGAACAAATCCTGTCAATTTTTCCAAGCATCTCTGATAAAGGCCTCATTTCTCAACTATACGGAGAACTGAGACAAATTTATAAAAATAAGAGTCATTATCCAATTGATAAATGGTCAAAGGATATGAACAGACAGTTTTTAGACAAAGAAATTAAAGCTATCTACAGTCGTATGAAAAAATGCCAAATCACTATTCATTAGAGAAATACAAATTAAAACAACTCTGAGGTGCCACTCCACACCTATCAGATTGGCTAAACTGTCAAAAAAGGAAAATGATGGGTGTTGGAGAGGATGTGAAAAAACTGTATACTAATGCACTGTTGGTAGAGTTGCGAACTCTGTACCATCTTTTGCACCTTCCTGCTGGTCTTCATTTCCACCACCACCCTTCTTGGATTATGCTAATAGCCTCTTAACAGGTCCTTTCACTTCTACTCCCTTACTTCTAATTCATCCATCATACAGCTGTAAGAATCAGAGGAACACAGACTTGGATCTACAAGGATCCCAAAGGATCTTCTAGTCTAATCCCCCATTTTACAGATGAGGAAACAGATTTAGAGAAGTAACTTGCCCCAAGTCACACAAGTAGTAAGTGACAGAGCTGGGATTTGAAGTCTACGGTCCTCTCTCTATTGAACCGTAACACCTCGTATCACTTTTCTTGGCAGTCTTCAGTAGCACCTTACTGCATACTAATAAAGTCCAAACTCCATGCTTAGCATTCAAGTTCCTGTAGAATCTGGTATTACCCTATCTTTCAGTCTTATCTCATTTTATTCTCCTCCATGACTCAATGCTTAGCATTCAGTTTCCTACATAATCTGGTTATTACCCTATCTTGCAGCCTTATCTCATTTTATTCTTCTGTGAACTATGTTCTAGCCAAACAAGAACTATTTATTATGTATTCCCTAAACACACCCTGCATTTTTCTGTCCTCATACTTTTACAAACACTATTGCTATGCTTGGAGAATCTTCCTTCCTTTCTTTGCCCACACACTCTATGAGCCTTTTCTCAATGCTTCCATTGACATCTTTTCCTCTCATACCTAAGACAATACTTTGTTTTGCAATTCTCTCGCACGATTATCATGTAATATTGAGTGTGACAGTCATCACCATGTATTATCCTCTTGCTAGACTGTCAACTCCATGAGGCTAATGTCTTAAGTAAATTAGTATCTTTCTCAAGATCTAGTTCTGTGCACATATAAAGCAGTAATAAATGTTTTCTAAATCGAACTCGTTTGGTTCAAGATGAAAAATATATTTTTGGACATGACCAATGTGGGGATTTGTTTTGCTTTGACTATGTACATTTGTGACAAGTGATTTTACTTTTTCCCCTCACTGGTGAGGGGGAGAAATATTGATTTTTGATAATTGATAAAAATAGTCTATCATAAAAATAATAAATAATTTGAGCTGAATAAAGTACCAATGATAAGGCAATCTACTCCTCTCTTTAGAGAGAAATGATGCATGCAAAATGAGATATATATTTTTAGACATGACCAATATGAGAATTTGTTTTTCTTTAATATGCAGTTTTGTTGGAAGGATTTTTTTTTTCAAGTGGGGGGAGGGGTCACGCAAGATGAAACAGAGAAGAAGGCTAAAGATAGGATTTCTTCCCCTTCCCTCCAAAATCAGAACAGAAGAAAGGCCAGAAGGAATCACAGACAGGCGAGGCAGCTCTGAGAGTTACATGTTGGATTTTTTTTTGGTCTACTTCGACAGGAATGGCAAGCTCAGTGTAGTGGAAATTTGCAGCTTCATGTATAATCTTTTATATAGCGATGTATATTAAAACGCTTATTTTATTTGGTATTTATTGAGCTCAAAAATGTATTAAAATCCAAAATATTACTTTCAATGAGTTATTCAGCGGAGGCTAAAAAAGTTCATTCAAACAGCTAAGGCTCTCAGGGGATTTCATATGACACTGTAAGCTCTTTGATGACAGGGACCCTGGCTGTTTTGAGAGACAAAGTAGTCCCTCAAAACAGTTCCTGAAAGTGAGGGATGGTGAGAAAACAAAACCAAATACCCACTACCTTTAGAATCAGCAGACCAAGGTCCAAATCCTGGTTTTATCACTTTTATATATGTAATGTCGGGCAAGTTAGTTAATCTCCCTGGGACTCAGCGTGTATAATTAGGGATTTGGACTCTATGACAGCTACAGTTCCTTTCAGGTCTAAATCAATAACCCTCTGACAAATGTTTGTTGAATTGAATAAGATACCAGAGGGGGGCTTTAATGAAGGACAAATAACAATAATAGAGATGTAAATGGTTTATTCTTCCCTGCGTCCCCCCAAAGAGCTGAGCACAATACCTTCACATAGAAGGTGCTCAATTAATATTTCTTGAATGAATGCATAAGTAGAACATTCTTTCCAAATTTGAAAGTTCTTTGTAAGAAGGGGAAGGCTTCTTAAGTATTTAAGAGCATGAAAAATTCTCTCCCCTTAGTTCTTGTCCCCTTTCAGTCATATCTGTAGTATTAACTTTCCTGTCAATGTTCAGATTTCCTTTTTTTTAAAGTATATTTCAAAATCATTACCAGTTCTCATTATAAAAATTTTTGAGTCTATGCTTTCCATATTCATTATGATTCAGTGGATACAAGGCTTTAAAATGTAAATGGAGAGAAAATGGCAATTTTTATAGAACTGAATTATAAGGAAAGAACATTATATTAGAAATATCCCCAAATGCAATCAAAACACTGCTTAGGTTCATAGGACCACAGATTTACAGCTGGAAGGAGCCTCAGAGACCATCTAATCCAAGACCCTGATTTTATCATTGAGGAAACTAAGGCCAAGAGAGGGCAGATAACTTACTCATGGTCACATTAGAAGTAAGTGACTGAGGAAGGATTTGAACCCAAGTCCTCTGACATAAAATCGAGTGTTCCTCTCACTCTACCAGGAAGATTTACTTTGGAAAACTTCCCAAGATTGGAAATATTCATAAATATTCAAATAAAAAAATGCATTGATATATATATATATATAATAACAGATTTACATGTGCCAGTATCCTACATGGTTTAAATACATTGTCTATCACCATCAATTAGTCAATTGACAAGCATTTATTAAGTGCCTACTCTGTACCAGAGACTGTACTAGGTGCTAGGGATAAAATGATAATAGTGAAATTATCCCTGCCCTCCAGGAGTTTACAGTCTAGCCAGGGGAGACAGTATGTACATGCCTCACAAACAGAGGTATCATATATATAATACCTAGTATATGAAAATCAGTGGTGCTGAGCTAGGGACACAAAGAGATCAAAATCCTTGTCTTCAAGATAAAATCTGGTTATGGAAACGTGCTCTGTACATACAAAAATGTCAACTCAATTCAGTCTCTATATATTCATTAAGAACCTAACATGTATGAGACACTGTTCTGGGCCTAGACAAAAACAAAATATTCCTCATCCTCAAGGAATTTCCATTCTATTGGAGTGTTACAAGCGTAACACAGGGCTGATGATAAAAGATGGACCCAGAAAAATCAAACAGAGCTCTAGGTAGATATAGTAGCTATGTGATCTTGGGCAATTTACCTAACCTCTGTTTACCTAAGTTTCTTCATCTGTAAAACAAAGATAATAGTAGCACCTACTTTCTAGGCTTTTTGTGAGAATCAAATGAGAGAATTTTGAAGTGTTTAGCACCTGGAACACGGTGGGTGCTTAATAAATGCTCTCATTATGATGATGATGATGACATGATGATGATGACGATGATGATGGATGACGACGATGATGATGATGAGAGCACAAAGTACTGGGGGGCGGGGATAGGAATCAAGGCAGATTTCAAAAGGATGGTAATACCCAAGTTGTACTTTGAAGGAGACAGATTAAAAAGGATATGTATTCCAGGCATAGGAGATCCCTGGTATGAATGCTTGGAGCTGAAATACCTTATGTTGAGTTTAAGGGGTAGCAAATTGGAAGGTAGAGTGAATAAAATGAACTGATGATAAATGTGGCTGGAAAAAGTAGCTTAGGGCTGGATTATGAAGTTCCTTAAATGAAAGCCAGAAGAGTTTATACTTTAGCTCAACTCATCAGCGCAATGAAGATTTTTTGGGAAGAGTAGTGTCACCAGGGTCAGACTTTTGCCTTGGGAGAAATATTTTGGTAGCTGCAAGAGAGATGGATTGGAGAAGGGAGAAATTAGAGGAAGGGAAGGAGAAAAAGTAGGAGGTTATTGTAATAGTCTGGGTCAGTTGTTCTCATCAAACTAGGACTCCTGGGAATCTTTGAGATTCTTTCTTAGGGTCCATAAGGTCCAAACTATTTTCATAATAAAGCTAAGATATTTTAATTTTTAATATGTTAAATATTGATATAGCCCACATAAAAAAAGCTCATTGTGGGGTAGGTGAGTGGCCAATCATTTTTAAGAGTGCAAAGGTTCCTGAGACCAAAAAGCTTGAGAACCGTTGGTCTAGGTAGAAGCCTGTACTGGGGTGGTTGTTTAGTATATAAAAAACAATGCAGGCATGATTAAGAAGCCAGAAAAAGGGACAAAACACAGTAAGGTTGAGATGAATCCCAAGGAGGTAAAACTTGTTACATAGGATTTCTAGAAATTAAAAAGAGTATGAGTAGTGGGCAACTTAGGAAGAGGGAGCCAGCATAAACAAAGGCACGAAATTATTAGTTAATACTTTGTAAATAAAGCAAAAGAAATGGGAGTAGAATAGTAGAAAGAGAGCTAGTTTTAAAGCCAGAAGACCCGAGTATAAGTCTCACCTCTAACATATGTGATCTCTGCAAACCTAGACAAATTACGCAAATAGAAACACTAAACAGTACATAAATATCTCTTCTGGTCATGTATTGACTTAGAAAACCACATATTAACATTATCCATGTTTTATTATATTTTTATTTATTTTGTTAAATATTTACCAATGGCATTTAAATCTGATTCAGGATGCACTAAGAAGTGTTGCAGACCACTATGGCATGTTTGATATTTGAGAGTTTCCAGGGAAATCACAGATTCTGACCCTATCTTAAATAAAACAATATACTGATATATCGCTCATGTGCAACCAGGGGTATGAATACAAGCTTCAGAAAATTCTACACATCCTTATCCACTACCTTTGCTTCCCCAGGACACCAAAAGGCTTGGCATTTATTGCAATAGGCTTCATAAGACAACCTGTCTTTGAACAATTGAACTAAAGAGAAATATGAACTACTTTCAACAGGCTATACGAATATTCAAGGATGAATTGAAAATCTTTGTGTCAGGAAACTGGGTCACACTTATAGAAATAACTGTGTCATGGGTATGGAACTAAAATTTAATTTGTAAGTGGAAAAGGTTATCAAGGGAGGTGTGATAAGGGAACTAGATGTAAGGGGCAATTTCAGGGAAGAAGTAAATTAATGGGGCTTTAGCTTAGGTGGTTCACTTGGGTGGTTTAGCTTTGGCAGTTCAGGAATGAATCATCTCTTATTCATAGCCCCCCTCCCCATCTTAATACCAAAAGAAAAAAAGAAAGGAGATCGACCAAAATTGAGCCTGGGTTTGTTTTGTTTAATTGGATTACCTGGCTATGTTGATGCTTCAACTGTGAACTTGTAGTCGGTGAGTTTCAAAGATGGAAAGTTTTGTAGAAAAAATATCTGCCTTTATGGTTCTCACCATTCTAAAGATGACCCAATGATTCTGCAACCTAGAAGTTGTAGTACCTCTAGAAAACTTCAAAGAACCCAAAAGTAACTGTTTAATAACATGCCCAGGCTTGTCCCATTAGCACTAAGAATCTTGGCTCCCTCCCTTTTGTAATATGTCTGGGTCATGTGGAATTCTAATTTTGAGGTGAAATCCCAGCATGAATTTTCTAAACAAAAGGGTTCTAAGAATTTTCATTCATAAATAAAAAAGTAGCCAGTCACAATTATTTTGCCACTTTTCAGAGACTTAACAAGTGAGAATATCAAAGGAATAAACCTCAATTAAAACTCAAATCAATACACAACCTAACAAAACTTCAGAACCCAAATGAAAACCAAACAAAAGCTTCATAAATTGCCAGAGATGAAGGAACATGGCCAAAGCCATTCTTTACTAAACACACGGTTTAAAGAATTACTGCCTACATCTATACAGATCTAGTAAAGAGCTGAGAAATTAATCAGATTAATTTAATGGTTATTCATAAGTTCTAGTTAATTTCATCAGGAATACGACATGATGCCCTGAAAGGACATCCTCAAATCATCTTACTTTGGTTTAAGTTCCTTTAGAATGTTGCTCTTAGAAACCCAAATTATGGTTCCTAATTTTCCTAAGAAAATTTCTGTTGACCCCTAAAAAGCAGCTTGAAATTTATCTGATCCAAACGTCACATCACCAAGAGTCATTCAATAGGGTATACTAGTTTCAGATTCTCTCTTGGTATTCCAACACAAAATGACCCTAATTATACCTTAAATAGCAAAAGTGTCCTGAATGATAGGAATAAATTACCTCAAACCTCCACTTCACTTTGCTGGGACAGGAAGGATCTTTCCAGAGTGTCTTCTTTTGCTCCATGCTTTGCTAGAAAACTTCTTAGAGTCTAATTTGGTTGAAGAACTACTGTAGCCTGTTTTGCACAACCCCAGAGCTGAAATGAACCCCTAAAATTGATCCAGGACCAGGACTTCATAGGCAGACTAAGAGAGGCAAAAGCTTCTCCGTTCCTGTCAATTCCACAATTGCATTTGTGGGCTTTTATGATTTATTATTTAGTGGTTTCTACTGTAATTACTGAAGCATATTATAGGATGACCATCTCCCCTAGGGAATAACCACCTATCTTCATTCTGGAAGTCAATGAAATGTTGAAATAAAAGTTATCACTGGTATAGGGTAATCAAAACCTTTCTGTCATGATAGCCCTTGCGACTCAAAAAGCTGATCCCAACCCATAGGGCATAATACACCTGATTCCATCACAATAACAGTATAAACATTCTTCTAGTACTTCCTACAAATTCCAACCCACTTTACATGAGCGAATGACAAAAAGCTGTGGACCAGAAACAAGATGAAAGCTAATACGGCTTCAAGTAAACATAGTAAAATACATAGAATTGGGCCAGGTGGGAGGCAGCAGGTTCAGACCTGTGACTTTATTTGTATAGGGAACTCCTGCTTCTCCACCCATGCAGACACAGCTATTCTTCTGTAATTTATAGCCTCAGAGCTGGGTTCTTAGCTGAGAGTCTGTGGACTTATTTTATATAACTATATCTATGTTTATATTTAGATATAAATATACATCTCACTCTTGGTTCTTAACCGAGGTGGGTATCTATGAACTTGCATGTCTGTCAATCTGTACGTTGATACAGATATGAACAGATATATATGTATATGTATACATAATATATATAGTATATATGTATATATACAGATATAGTTCTACCTATAGAAATAACTATTTCAATAGAGTTTTCTTTCTATGTAATCTTATGTATTTTATTTTATGCATTTAAAAACTGTTCTGAGAAAAGATCTAAGCAGTCTTTATTAGAATGCCAAAGGGATGCATGGCACCAAAAAAGTTAAGAACCTCTTTCACAAGAGAGTTGCTTGGACCATCGAAAGATTAAGTGATTTGCCCATGGTCACAAAGCTAGTATGTGCCAAAGACAAGATTTAAACCTAGGTCTTCCTGACTCTCAGGCCTGCCCATTCATCTACTATGCCAATTCTCAAGATCCCAGGAATAGATTGAATTATTTTGTGCATTTATCCATGTTCTATGCACTTGATGACAACTGTCTGCTAAAACTCCTATTGCTGATAAAGCTGATAAAATTTGTTTTTCACACAGATAAAAAGCTGTGTACATGACCTCAAGAAACTTTTGAAGAAATCTGTGGCTTTACTGAACTTCTAAGGATGGTACCCTATTAATTGTTTGTGGTACTTTGTGGCTAGGAACGCTTATTTCAGAAATACTGTTGTTAAGAGGAAAAATCAAGTCTGCGTATCATTTCTAAACTGATTTCAGAAATGAATTTTCCCTTTCAGACCTTTGGACAACAGCAATTTTTTACGAAGTGAAACATGAGATTTTCTCATGGGTTCTGGCATTTGAATGTAAATCTGTATCCTCTAGGGAAGGCTTCCTTTAGAGGAGCAGGAACAGATTACTCTTATTTATGTAAAAAAAACAAAAACATTTTAGAGCATTTGAATCCTCATGTTGTTTTTTCCTCTAAATCTGGGTATGTTTTTAACTTATGCTGACTTTTGGGGTCAATAGAATTTCTGCCTTTGGTCCCCTAGGAATAACACTAGAGAGAACTTCTAACCAAGGGCCTTTTGTAAATCTGACCACAGGAACCTGACAACTGTTGTGTCTTACTGGGTTGTAGAAAAGTTCTTTATCTCTCTATGAAAACTCCAAAACCTGAAGTATCTTACACAGAGATTTTTTTAGGATTACAGAAGGAAAATATATAAACAAACAAAAAACTTCCACAAAACTTTTAAGATGTCAGACTACAGTTTCTTTCCTAAGTAGATAAGCTTATAGGAAAACATCGATACTTTTTTCTCCCTTAGAATCATAGATCAGCAATAGGAGAGAACTCTGATCAATTCATTTAATACATTCATTTATAGAAGAGGAAAATGATACCCAGAGAGTTTAAGTGTCATGGCCATGTGTTCCCACTAGTAAACATAAAACTTGCTGTTAACTGCCCTAATGGAGATTATAGTCCTCTGTCAAATAAACACATCATTTGTTTAAGACTAGAACTGTTTGCACATATATAATCTATTGACTTGCTGACATGGGCTAACTGAAAGAATTTCATGAGATAATGATCACATTTGGACTTAGAGCAGCAAGAGGCCTTAAAATTACCTAGTCCAACATATTCATTTTATAGATAAGGAAACTAAAGCCCAGAGAGATGGTTACTTCTCCAAGTTTGCAGAAAGCCCTCTCAATTTTCCTTCCAATTTTCTATGCTATTTTGGAATCAAATGAACTAAAGAAATTTTTATGAAAGAATATTATTAAACTCCTTAAATTGGAGATTAAAAATTATTCTGGTACGTTCATGTATTCCTCAGTAAAGAATGAGCTGATGATGTTGTTAGGAGAAATGAGGCTTGATAAGTTAGGAGGTGAGTTCGTTTCTCTTAGAAGTAGTTGCTTCTTTTGCTGCAGGCATATCTCCTACATACTTTCCCATTTCTCTCAGCAGGTTCAAGGAAACCACTACCTCAAAGGTGGAGACTATACCAAGAGTAACACTCGAAGGGAGGAGTAGTGGCAGTATCTACACAAGGGTGGGGGCCAGAAAGAGGGAGTAGGCCATTCTGTTAAGCAAGATACTTCTAATCTCAGCCATCATTAGATAATTCTTTAAAAAAGAAAATGAAGAACCCAGTATTGTAAACTAAAAATAAAAAAAAATAAAATTAAAAAAACTAAAAATAAATTAATTAATTAAATTTTAAAAAATAAATCACATAATTTGTTGACTCTAAAAAAAAAAGAAAATGAAGGACTATGCAAATAAAATCTTAGACCTCTGAGGTCTTGAGGAAGCCCACATAAGAGTGCTCACCAGAGCACTTGCCACCAGAGAAATTTAATGCAGACACAGAAGAAGCTCATCGTTATGAAAATTTTAGTAGACCAAGCATGGTAAAAATATTATCAGTTTAAATCTGTATAGGGTTACCATTTTCAAAGTGATTAACATGATATTTAATTCGAACCTCATATATATCTGTGAGGTGGGCAGGTTAAATATTATAATTCCAATTTATATTTTAGGAAACTGAGATCATAGAGGAAAAATGATTTGCCCAAGTTGACATAATTGGTGTTTTAGTTAATTTTTTTAAAAAAATATTCTATTCTCTCCTCCCACCCCACTGAGAAAAAAAATCCAAATTCCTTAGAACAAATATGCAGAGTCAAGCAAAACATTTCTTCAGCTGTATTTTTAAAAAATATCTTATTGTACCCCCGGAGTCCATTATCTTTCTGTAATGAGATGGATAGGATGCTTCATCCAAGGTCCTCTGGAATCATGGATGTCATTGTGTTAAGTTCTTACAGCTTTCAAAGTTTTGTTTTTGCAATATAGGTTTGTATAAACTGTCCCCTAATTCTGCTCCTTTTATTCTTCATTGTTTATATGTCTCCAAAATTGTTCATTTTTATAATAGTGACATTATGATAGAAATCATTCTTCTGATTTGGCTAACTTTACTCCATATCACTTTGTAGAAGTTTTTCTAAATCTCTTTTAAAGAACTTATTTTCTAACTTCTTACAGCACAGTGGCTAGATTCTACTACACTCATATACCATGATTTGTCCAGCCATCCTCCAATTGAAAAGCATCCATTTAGTTACTGGTTTGTTTTTGCCACCACAGAAAGAGTTGCTATAAAGAGTACATATAGGACCTTTTTCCTTTTCTTTTCTCTCTTTTGGGGGTATAAGCTTAGTTGGCATAGCCCAACCAAGGAGTATGCAATGTTTAGTAACTTTTTGTGTATAATTCCCAATTTAACCCCAATGCAAGAATCTTCCAACAGTGCATCAATGTTCCTGTTTCCCAACAGCCTCTCCAAAATTTGCCATATTTTGACCATCTTTGCCAGTATATAGCCATAGATAGTGTGCATTTCTTCCATCAAGAAATACCTATTCATATTCTTAGATCATTCACCAATTGGGGAATGGCTTTTACTCTTATGAATTTGAATTCATTCCTTATACAATCTTGGAAATTAGATCTTTATCAAAGAAACTTGAGAGGTTTTCCCCAGTTAAATATTTCTCTTTTAATCTCATCTTTATTTGAATTGTTCGTGCAAAACTTTTTTAACTGTATGTATTCAAAGTCATGCCTTTGTCTTGTGTGGTCCTCTCTATATAGTGTTTGGTCATGAACTTTTCTTCTTTGAATAGATCTGATCATTTCCTCCTTGTTTCTCTAATTTGTTTATGATGAGACCTTTTATATCTAGGTCACTTATTCATTAGGAGCTTATGTTGGTTTAGAGCATGCCTGCACAATTTGCAGCCCAGGCCGCTTACGGGTGAGGCACATCAAAAGTTTTCCTCTACATACAAAGGATGTTTTCCTCTACATTTTTTTTTGCCAGCCGCCCAAAATCCTTTGACATGCTGAAAGTGGCCATGGGCCACAAGTTGTGCAGGCCTGGTTTAAGGGGTGAGGTGTTGGTCTAAATGTGAAACAGAGTTACCTTGATCCATCTTACATAAGATGACAAAGGTAGGATAAATAGAGTATACAGAGGCATATTTTGGCTCAATACAAATGGAGTTTCTAATAATTACAACTTCCAACAATAGGCTAGTTGCTTCATGGAGTCATCAAATTCTGTCATTAAGTATACAAGTAGAGAATGGATCACTATCTATCAAAGATATTATGATGGGCCTGCTTATATTACATGGGAGGTGAGACTGAATAACCTCTCAGATTTTTTTTCTCATTCAATCTTTTTTTTCTCTTTTAAAGACTGGATGCACTAACAGAAAAGCAATCTCAAAGTCTTCCTTCTAAATGAGGAAAAGCATGAAGAATTCTGTCTGCTTCCATTAATATTTCATCATTTAATCAGCACAAGTTGCTGAAAGTTGGGTTGATGCACTAGTTTAAACAATAAAGCTGGTAGGTAGGTAGCAACTTCCACTTAACCACATACATGAGTAGTCAAGTGGCTGAAGATCATTCAGAAAGGGTCCTAAGATATTGCTCCCGGAAGCTCTCAACATATCTTGTCAATAGCACTTTAAGTGTTCGTATTTATGATAATGATGATGATGATGTCCATGGATTAAGTAACATGTCACAGATTTTTGGCTACAGGGGGAAAACGAATCTTAAGATCCTAGCCATTATTACATTAACAATATTAAATATGTAACTCATATTTGCACTGTGCTCACAGTTACAAGGGGCTTTGTATACATGATTGCATTTGATCCTCACAACAGATGAGTGAAACGGGGAGTAAACATATTTTTATCTCCATTTTACATATGGTAAAACTGAGGTTGAGAGATCAAATAAGATTTGCCCAAAGTGATATGGCTAGTAAGTGACAGGGCCAAGAGAACCCCTAATCTAAAGTCTGGCTTTCTTTCCACAACACTAAATGCCAACTAGGGATTTGTCATATTCTTGGCGGAGGTCGTGGTAGGGCAGTTTAAAAATGTTCCGGCATTCTAATGAATGTCATATTAAGTAAAAAGTTGTCTCTCTGATGAATATCTTTTATAGTCATACAGACAATACTTAAATGTAGTCTAAACTTATCCAGAAGTAATTACTCTCTTTCAATAGTTTTTATTATCTTAAGTCTTCTCATCCCCACTAAATATTATGGTTAATATACACACTCAATTGGGTATCTTACCCTACAGAAAAGTAGTGGGGAAGGGGATAAGAGGGAGGATGACAGAAGGGAGGGCAGATTGGGGGAGGAGGTAGTCAAAAGCAAACACTTTTGAAAAAGGACGGGGTCAAGGGAGACATTTGAATAAAGGGGAACACCATAGAATGGAAGGAAATATAGTTAGTCTTTCACAACATGGCTATTATGGAAGCATTTTGCATAATGATACATGTATAACCTATATTGAATTGCTTGCCTTCTCAAGGAGGGTGGGTGGGGAGGGAAGAAGGGAAAGAATTTGGAACTCAAAGTTCTAAAAACAAATGTTTAAAAAATTGGTTTTATATGCAACTGGGAAATAAGATATATAGGCAATGGGGTGTAGAAATCTGTCTTGTGCTACAAGAAAGTAAGGGGAAATGGGATGGGGGAGAGTGGAGTGACAGAAGGGAGGGTTGACTAGGGAATGGGGCAATCAGAATACATGCCTCGGGGTGGGGGGAGGGTAGCGATGGGGAGAAAATTTATAACTCAAAATCTTGTGGAAATGAATGTTGAGAACTAAAAAATAAATTTTAAAAAATTTTTAAAAAGAACTAAAAAGCATAAATAAATAGATAGATAAATGAATGAATGAATAAATGAATGAATAAATAAATATTATAGTTAACACCAGTATTCTGAAAAGGGCTTTCCATCTGAGATGCCATTATGCTAACATTGAGGTATTATCTATATCTAAATTAAACTAAAAAAAGAACTAGATTCTTTAAAGTGTTTTTTTATTTACTTATATTCTTTACTTTTTGATTATTAAAAAATTTAAATTCTATAAAAATAAATTTTTCAAGATGAGGAGAATAAATTGTGTTTATAGGTTTTTAGGCTATTCTGATAAACATTAAAATGTATTTTTAAAGAGTCCTTTTCCATTAAATAAATTAGATACTTTAAGCCAAGGGTTGAGCCAATATGTATAGAACTTAAGTGAGCATTTCTCTAAATTCTAAGTTACAGAGAAATGGACTTACGCAACTTCTACTTCTGAAATATAACTAATGCCACATATTTTTTATTTCTCAATTCCTACAAAACATTTATATATGGAGAACACCACCATTCCAGAACATAATACAGGACTTAATGTTTTGCTTATGGTTAAGAAACTTTCACAGTACTCTAAGAAACTCAAAAAATGAAAATTCAGTTTTGTACATTTGTTTATATACATATACAGAACTTTTTTTTGTGTTTTTTTCTCTCTTGAGTTTGTGGAGTTTTCCTTCATTAGAAGTCTAGTGCAGTACGGTAACAAGATGATAATGAACACACAAACTGACATTACATTTGAGAAATGTGACTTTTATAATAATCTATGATCCAAAATGGACAAGGAAATAATGGGAATCTATGTCAATAGCCTCAAACAATGATTCCATTTTTATGAATTGTAATTTATCTTGTCTCTGTGGCTTATCAGGCCTTTTTTTTTAAATATCTGGAAATCAGAGTAAGGAAAATGGAATAATTCTCAGTTTTCACACATATTATTATCAGACATGTAACACTTCTTCCAGTAGAGTATAAAAGCTCCTTGAGGGCTAGGGCTGTTCTGCATTTTTGCCTTTGTACCCTAGCTTCTAGCACATGCCTGGTCCATGATAGGTGCTTTAAAAATATCTGTTGACTTGAAATAAAAGATGGATAAAATAAAAAAGGTTTCTTCTTAGTGACTTATTGCCTGTTGAAATTAGAAAACTACCTTATATAGAGGAAATATCCCTTATTTTTGGAAAATAATCTGTCCCATAACGATTCAACTTTTTTTTTTTACTGAACACAACTTTCTATTTATCTATTAATCCAAAAGTACAATTATTCTATCAACATTTATTAATGATGTTTAACCAAGGTAAATCAACTGCCACAATATGAAGGCCAAGAGAGCTCAAAAACCAATCAGCCAGCATTGATTCAACATCCTTGCCAAGGAGAAAGGCAGACAAAGGACAATGCTGGTTTATATCACAAGCACATTTGTGAAGAAAGATTAAAGACTACCAGAAGCATAAATGTCTTTTATACCACATCTCTTGGCAAACCCAAATAATCTTTGATGATACGTCATTTCACTAAACAGTGAAGAAGAGTTGAGAAGAAAAGCCTGTAGAAAACTTGGCATTCAGCTACACCGGATTATTACAAGGGCACATGTAGAAGAAACCAGAAATGGAACAATAATATATGTGAAAAGACTAGACCTGCTGATATTTATGTAGCACTCTTTTCTTATCAGTAACAATTAGTAACCAAATTTGAACACTAGTAACCTTGGCCTGATATACTATTTGAAGAAGGGGCTGTGATATTTAAGGAATGAAGATGAGAATGAAGATTTGATGAAATACATACAGTAGGAATCAGTTTTTAACATGAATTATGTACAGGAGATTAAGTGATTTCAACTGTCTTCACAGTCTAAGAGAATAAGGCAAAAATCCCAAAGCAGAAATCCCTAACTCATTCATGTAGCATACCCTCTGCTCCAAGACAGCACTTTCTGGCAGGGCTGGACAAGTCAGCTGACCCATAGGCTTGCAAGAGAACTCAACTCTGCTTTCCCACCTCCACTCTCTGTGCTGAGGAAAACCAAAAGCTTACTCTGGCTAGGAATGCCATATGGCAGTTCTATGTGCTGCAGCAGTGCTTGGCCAGAGGACGGAGGAGGGAACTGGTACAGTGGGCTTAGGCAGTTCTATTCTCTCACAATCTATCTGGGAGCAGAGACTGATGCTGATGAAACGTGAATCCCCCCAGCTTAGAAGGAAGATGAAACAGCTTTAAGGTCCAGCTTTCAAGGTCACCACAACTAAAGAGGAATGGGTCAGAATGTGATAGGAGTATATGAGCAAAAAAAAGACTGAAATTATCAAGGATCTCAGGAAAATACATTGAGCATAAATAGATAAACCAAAAGGGAAGATATTAATAACACAACAGAAGATGCCCTCCATATCAGCTAAATGAGTAAAGACAGCTATGAATAAACATTTCAAGACAAAGGAAAATGAAACAACACCATGTGCAATCTCAAGAGATCATGGAACAACAGCAGCATGTTCCTAAATGGCATAAAAACACATAAGATTTGTGAAAGAAGAATTTATGACATGCATAGCAGAAATAATCTGCAAAATAGAAAAATCTGGATCCATAGTGGCAAACCTTACTGAAGAAATAAAAGGGATAACAACAGATTAGGAATGCAATGCACCAAAGCGAAGGACAATCTACAAGAAGAGAAGCAAAAAAGCAATAATGTTAAAAAAAAATGATCACCACACAAACCAAATATATTGACCTCAAAGACAGAAAGTGTAGGGACAACTTAGATTACAGATATCCCAAAAGAACACAAGTCAAAAAGCCTGAACATCACAATGCAAGAAATAAAACAAGAAAATTGCCCAGAATTTCTAAATACAGAAAACAAAGTGTCAGTCAAAAGAACTCACACCTTCTCCTCCAGGAAAGAAAAACCAACCAACCAAATAAACAAAACCCCAAACCCTATTCTACAAACTCCAAGACACAAGATAGCTAATTTAACAATTTTGGTGGCAACAAATTCTATAAGCAACCAGGAAAAAGATATTTGCGTGTGTGTGTGTGTGTGTGTGTGTGTGTGTGTGTGTGTATGAATTCAAATAACACAACCTACCAGAAAGTGAAGGATCAACGTGTACCGAGAAACAATGGAACACTGAACCTGTTCAAAAGCAGTTCTATCAATCTCATAATACCTTCAGATGGATACGTATCAGTTGTCATTCTCAAAATGTGATGGCTGTGTCCCCTTTTCTAGTCATATATTGCCTCGATAAATGTCTTTTATACCACATCTCTTGGCAAACCCAAATAATCTTTGATGATGTGTCTATAATATACCTATCCATGTATCTTTTCATTGCCAACAAACAAGATTACAAATAAAAGGCTAAAAAAGTTAACTACCAAGGGAAGCAACACACTGACAAACTCATTTGTTCTGAAATATAATCATTCAAATCACTCAATAAGTGACCAATACCAGATAGCAATTACAATAAGAATAATGATACCTTACTTCACAATTTTGTCTAGGGTCAGTCCTATTTACCTTCACCTGCAAGTATGGAAAAAGTAGATGTGAATTTTTGTCCCATATTGCTCATGCACAAACTTAATGGAAACATTGCCTATGATCTTTTAAAAAATGGGTATTGAGGCATGGATCAACAGCAACATGGCTTCATATGGTTATTTTTTAATTTTTATAACATGGGCGACATCATTATAAAGGAATTTCATTCTTGGAGGAGTTAGTAAAGCACCCCATATGCCCCTCTTATCATCCATTTTAAATAAGAATAATCATATACCCTTTAAATTAATACAATTGCTTTCTTAAATATAGTGATATTTATTCTATACAGAAAAGAATATCATTTTTCTAAAGTGGTTCCATTGAGGGGCTAGGCATACCACTTGCTATTTGCTATTACTCATTATTGCGATTATAGAAACTTTCTTTTTAGAATTGACTTTAGAGTTTGCTAGTCATACAAGAGAACCAGTCTTATTATTTTACTGTCACAAGAAGTTCCTCTCTTGAGTCTGATACCTCTTTCTTTGTTTTTATAGCTTAGCTTCAGTCCTTTGTGTGACTGCTTCTGTCCAGAAATTGCGAATTCTCATAGAATGTCTATGCTAGTGTTAGCACGAAATCGGTACATCCCAGGGAGACAATCTGAGCTTGAGAGCGCACTGGGGTGACCTGGCACTTGCATTGAACCTTGCGGGAGGAGGGGGAAGAGGAGGGAGTGAATTCTGGACATGAGGCATAGTTTATATGAAACATATAGATGGAAGATAGATGAGTGAGCTTAGGAAATAGCACAGAAAATGTAGGCAATGATGGACTCATGGCATTGCTCTAATTCTTGACATTCAGTGGGTGCCAGTGCATTAGTCATAATGCACATCTGCTGGCCTTTGCTCTTATAATGTAAGTAACCTATCTCCTCTTCCAATGACATACTTCCTGAATGATACACCTTATACCATTTCTTGTTCAAAGGTCATTATTAGATTATTATTAGAAATAGGCTGTAGTCTATTTACACCCACTATCTCTCCCTTACCCTTTGGCTCACCTATAGCTTTTTTCCTTCAGAAAATGTTCTGCCAAGATCTACAACCACGAAGCATCATCAGAACAATGATGTTAAGTGGGTAGAGTTTTGTGTCAAGAGCAGTATAATTATTAATGTTACTGTACAATTTTATAAAAGTAATCCAATCTACTATCTTCTTCCTATTTGATTTTGGGCCTGGCTTACTGTCTATCTGTAGTACCTTGAGTATATGTATAGATATGCCAGCTCAGGGGACTAGACTAGATCAGTGCAGCTGCTTATATGAATAAAAGGCATTTTAACCATTTTATTTTTTCTTCTACAAATTATTGCCTATCTCTTTTGGGTAATCATGGATTTCACTGAAGAGGATCTGTAATGGTCTAGGGTTTGATGAAGTCAATACAATATCATCTACAAAGAGGTACATTTGAAGGAACTTATCATCTCTAGAGAACCTCTCTCCCAAATGGACTCAACCAGGACATTTTCTGTGATAGTGACAAACATCTTGTTGAGCATGTGTCTCTCTGCCTTATGCCCTGTTTGACTTTAACAAGATCATCATTCATCAAGGAATTTTGTACTTCTAGTTGCAATGCCTTTTCAATGCATAAAACTTTATTTACTTTTTGGCTGTCTCATCCTATACTGAATAATGCAATAAAATCCCCAGGCTTTTTTCACGTGGACTATTGTCTGGTCATATTTTACCCATCCTGTACTTATGGAGCCCAACTTTTAATCCAGGTATGGGATTTGACATTGATCACTTATAAAACTTCACCTTCCTCATTTTCGTACCTATTTAAACTTGACCAGCTATTGTTTAATCCAGGAGTCTGAAAACTATAGCTTGGCTGGAGGGCCTGGTTGTAAATTACACATGCGCATGCACACACACACACACACACACACACACACACACACGTATAGTTGTTGTCCTTTATTCTCAAAGAGGACCAAAATGACATCACCATGTTGGAGTCAAGTTACAATGTGTCTGACTGTGGCTGATCAGACCAATATGAGCTCAGAATGCTCCACCAAAAGTTGGGCACAAATAGTCCATTCTAACATCTGGGGTGGATTCTCTAAATTTGCACGTCTTGCATTTCTTTTGAGCTACTTCTATTCTGTTTTGCTCATAGAATACATAACCTTCTCTGATGAGGGCATACCACGCTGGGTGGTCCTGTGCCAGTGTCTCCCATGTCACATAATCAATTCCAAATTCCTTAAGAAAGACTTGAGAGTGTCCTTGTATTACTTCTTCTGACCACCATGTAAGCAGCGCTTGCCCTGTGTGAGTTCTCCATAAAATAGTCTTTTGGCAAGCGTACACTTGACATTTGAACAAGGTGGCCAGCGCACCGGAGTTGCACTCTCTGCAGTAGAGTTTGGATGCGTGGCTGTTTACTTCAAGAAAGGACCTCAGGATCTGGTATCTTATCCAGCCAGATGATCTTCAGAACCTCCCTAAGGCAATTCAAGTGGAAGTGATTCCAGTTCTTTGCATGGCGCTGGTAGGCTGTTCGGGTTTCACAGGCATAGAACAAAGGAGTTCAGCACAATGGCTCGGTAAACGTTCAGTTTGGCAGTCAGTCTAATATCTCTTATCTCCCACCCTTTCCTTTGGAACTTCCCAAACACTACGCAAATTCTGGCAACGCACGTGTCAACCTTGTTGTCAGTGTATACTTCCCATGAAAGTATACTGCCAAGGTAAGTAAACTTATCCACAGTATTCAAAACTTCTTCATTTGCTGTAACTGATGGTTCCATGTATGGATGGTGTGGTGGTGGCTGATGGAACACCTGTGTTTCCTTGGTGTTAACTGTTAGGCCAAAATTAGCACAGGCAGCAGCAATCCGACCCATACTTTTGTACGTCTCAGCTTCAGAGGCCGCACCGAGTGCCCAATCATCTGCAAACAAAAATTCACGCACCAACATTCCCTCCACTTTAGTCTTGGCTTGTAGTCTTTTCAAGTTGAAGAATTTACTATCAATACAGTAGCTGACTTGATGGTGTGTTTGTCCTCATTGAAGGTGTTTGACAACACAGATGAAACATCATGCTAAAAGCATGGGAGCAAGCACACAGCTTCGTTTCACTCCACTGGTGACTGGGAAAGCATAAAGTACTGTCCATTATCCAGAACCTGGGCAAGCCTGCCATTGTGAAATTGATGTGTAATACCAACGAGCTTCTCCAGGAAATCAAATTTTGACATAATTTTCTATAAGCCCTTGTGACTGACAGTATCAAAGGCCTTGATCAGATCTACAAATGCTGTGTACAGACCTCTGCTCTGCTCCTGGCATTTCTCCTGGAATAGTCAGGCAGTCAACACCATATCAACCATTCCTTGACCCTTTCTGAAGACACACTAGTTCTCAGGTAGATGACCATCTTCCAGGTGAAGGATCAGCCTATTAAGGAGGACTTTGGCAAGAATCTTGCCAGCAATGACTAAGAGAGAGGATGCCCCCCCCCATCCTGTGATTGTCGTAGAACAATCTATTTCCTATACTTTTATAGAGATGGACAATGTTCTGGAGATTAACTTCCTCTTCCCATATAAACTGGAAAATTTCAGTCAGTTTTTGTATGAACACCTTGTAAATCTCACCTGGAATAGAGTGCTTTGCCACATAAAAGGAGCCTAATGGCATTCAAAATCTCTTCTTTAGTTAGAATTTCAGCTAGGGAGGGACTGACTTCAACCTGAGATAAACAGGCAATGGTTTCAGCATTGATTTATATGGTCTGTTGAGAACACTATGGCAGTGTTCAGCCCGTCTCTCTGGGATCATATCTTCATCACTAATCAATGTGGCTTTGTCAGCACTGAGTAGCTGGGATGCACCATAGGTCATTGACCCATGAATAGCCTTCAGGGCATCACGAAAGCACCTTGGATTGTTCCTATCAGCATAAAACTGAATTTCATCTGCCTTCTTACTGAGCCAAGAATCCTGCATCTCTCTAAGCTTCACTTGTACTTTACTTTTGATGGAATTAAATGCTGCCTTCTTAGAGACGATGAATTATCCTGCTGGTGAATCCTGTGGAGTTTTAATTTTTCATTTATCAGCTTTTGAATTTCCCCATCATTTGCATCAAACCAGTCTTGATGTTTGCAAGTGTTCTGACCCAGATGAGTAAATGCAGTGCTATACAGCAAATCACAGAAAGCTGCCCACTCCTTTCCCGCTCCACTGTTGCCAACTCTGTTGGCTCAGCTTTCCCTCCAAGTTAGCAACAAACTGTTCTCATATGGAGAAGCACTCTTATCTGTTGACATTAATTCTTCTGCTAGTCATTTTGCCTTGGGACCACTGCTTTTGTTGAATGTGAATATTTAGCTTGGAGAAGACAAGTCTATGATCAGTCCAGCACTCTGCACCACACATTGCATTCAATGTGTAGCCTTTGTCACTCTCACTTTTCCTTACAATCACGCAGTCTATTAAATTTAAATATATATGGGAATGTATATATATATACACATATATGTATATATGTATGTATATATGTGCATACATACATATAGATACATATATTTTATATATACATGTAAATGTATATTAAAATATGCACATATATGTATGTGTATATGTACATATGCATACACATACATACATACACACACATACACCACAAGGCCTCCCAAATAACTATACTTTTCCCCCTTCTATATATAACCAATAGGATTGTATATAACCAATAAAATTGTTAGTGTCCACCAGGTCCACAGAAGCAACGTTGAATAACCTTTTAAATATTCTTTCAGTCCCCAAAGAATCAAATTTATAGGTCATATAGAGAGGAATGAAGAGATATATGTGAGCATGAGTAAATTATATTACTAAAGGAGAATGCCACACAAGAAACAGCACAGAAGAAACAATTGACAGGATGCACAATCAGAAAACAAGATGAACCAGTCATTAAGCCAGAATGAAGAATACCTGATAGGCAAGCTGTACAGGTCACTGATATCCACATGTCAATAAATCTAGAGTTAGGCCCTTAATATGTTGGGTGGACTCCAGAGGATTGTGAGGGACATGGACAAGAGCTGCACAGGATGAGAAAACATGATCTGGATGAGATAGACATTAGTAGAGAGAACATCTATGTTAATGATATCACAAATCCACTCAAGTATTCTTGGAGGTATTTTATTTAGTTGATTGATGTAAGTTAGGATGGGTACAAACAGTCCTCAAGCTATTGTGATGAGTTCTGATGATTTACATTTATAGAACTCAATCTGTTAAATCCATGTTGGCCACCTATATGCAATTACAGCTGGCAAGTAGCAACAAATAAACATACCAGTCAGCATGCCTCCTGATATATCACTTTTAGTGCTTTCTCCCTAATCTTTCCTCATACTTTACTTATCGTTATATAAATTGCATCATCTCCCTCTCTCCCATAGCAGAATGTAAGTTCCTTGAGGGCAGACTTATTGTTAGATGACCTGGTTTCAAATCTTGCCTTATCTTACTATCTATGGGAATTTGGACAAGTGTAAGTGTAACATCTTATAGAAGAGGATTGTAGAAAGTTATTATCTCCTCACAAAATAATAAGCAGTGTGACAAGAAAAACATTTACAGAAATCTTGACATGAGATCTATCTAAAATCATAACATCCTAAGAACAATCAAAGATAAAATGAGGACAAATTAAAAATTACACATATATACATGTTTCTGATCATAGCACCACATTGGGATGCATTGAATCTATAAGCTTCACAAGACTGTCAGAGGTTAATGACAAAAAAATTTAAAAAACTCTGGCCTAGAGATCACCAGATGCCACTGTTATTATTTATTATTGACTATCTCTAGAAAGCATTTCATTTAGTAGAGCAAAATGCCACTCTAAAAGCTCTCCTCCAAAAGAGGTGTCTGCAATGCTAACACCAAAATGATACAAGTTCCTTTGAAAAAAATATAATAATGGAGATAAATTTTGTTCATTGACCCTCAGGTTGTTAATATCAAACAAGATTTAAAATGGAGATGTATATTTGATAAAGGTATTTGACACTGTCATGAAGGATGCCCAAATGGAAGAGGGTTTTCATATAAAATGCTGAGTTCCTACACATGTTCCTATTTGCAGACACCATTGTATTTACTGTATCAAGCACTGGAATATTGGAGAGTCTCTTAAATAAGGATCCATAATCACAAGAATTCTGCCTAATCATTCTCACAGGAAAACCTCATTTAGATGATGGATTCCTCTTGTCTAGATTATAGCATGCAGCTGAATAGAGAAGTCATTGATCTAGCCTTGTAAACAATGTTCTCTCTCTCTCTCTCTCTCTCTCTCTCTGTGTCTCTCTCTGTCTGTGTCTCTCTCTGTCTGTCTCTCTGTCTGTCTGTCTCTCTCTCTCACACACACACACACACACTCACAATGTTGCCTCCAATTTTTAATTAAAAAATAACTTTTTTGTTTATTTATAGTCATAAATTTGCAAGATGACCAATTTCCCATAGGAATATATGTATTTTACATGGTGAAGGGCATTATATAATAACAAAATGATCCATGACTTTCTATGAATAAATTGTGCATGATACAAAAATGTGGAAACCAAGAAGTCATCAAATCGTAGACTAAGAAGTGTCATGCTACCAGTCATTGCACCATTGAACCAATACCCACAACCAGTTGCTCTAAAATGTGGGAATCAATGGAGGGAATTGAACAAGTCTTCCAACAGGACTCAAGAACACTACTGCAAAAAATTCATTTTTAGTGTATGAGAGTGAATTATATTACTTCAGTCATACAACCAATGAAGACAGTGGCATCTCAATCCCAGACTGAAAACAGATAATACGAAGCATATCTCAGTAGGACTGGGACTATATGGAGTGAGAATAGTTATATGAAGTCACCCTAGGACTGAATTAATAAGACGGTATACAAAAGGAGAAACATTTTAGTCGTTCTCCAATAGGCAAAATGTAGTTACCACTTAATGAGGAAGTAGGGGTGGGGAAGTTGGCTCTAAGTCACTTCCCAGAATCTCTTTCACCTGGATAAATCACACTTTAGAAATGTTATCAGTTATATGACATAATGTTCTTGTGAAATATTATCATTCCTAATTTATAAAGTTTATAGAGGAGGAAAACAAAAGGCAATAAGAATATTGTGCAACTTTCTAGTTTCCCCTAGGTTATTTACATCCTTAAAGGGCCATATAGATAACCATTATTGTCACAATCATTCATTTACTCAACAAATACTTATTGCTATTTATTACATAGAAAAGCATTTTTGCTAGAGGCTATGGAAGATACCAAGTTGAATAATGCACATATTTTGCCCATAAGGGCAGTTTTTAAAAGTTCTATCTCTGGAAAGTCTTCTAGCATACCCCAAATACCATTCATGCCTAAAAGCATTGTTGTTCTTCAGTTTCCTGGATCAAATAAGCTCCTTCCTTACTTGGAAAATAATCTTTTTTGTTCAAATAGTATTACGAGAAGTCATATTCCATGCCGACCCAAGTAGGCATCAGTATTACCCTTTATTTTATAGAATGAGGAAATTGAAAAACTAAATTTCAGTCAATTTTCTACCTATAGAATGGATAATGAAAAGATAAAACTGGATTACTCAGAAGTGAGGATTGGCAGTAATCTTTACTACATAAAATGTTACTGATGCTTCTATATGGAATAAAGGGAACAAATGGAAGAAAATAGAGGTGATAATAAATGATGTCAAATGTAGCACCCAAAGGACATTCACTATGTCAGTTCACAATGCAGTTTCACCTAACTAAAGCATAAAGTACTACACCTGTTTAGGTAAGAGTCAGAAATTTCTAAATCATAAAATAAGGCAGTTTTTGATAAGTTAACCTCATTGTGATGAAAAACATTCAATTCTTCTAATCAACAAATGACTTTCCTTTAATATATGACAGGCATTTTTAAAATGATACCTTCAAGCATAATACGAAATAAATTATTTCTTCTAGACTGACTTTATTTTGGCATAAATAGTTAATCCTAAGAGCTTTGAGTTGAAATCTTAGAAGAACTAGAAAACACATTATTATAGGGGAAAGGCCCATTCCTGTGATAGATAAATACTGCCCAATTTTTGGGAAGGGTTAAAAAGGGGTACATATGATATTTTGTATGATTAAGAAATTTAATTTGCCTATCATAGCCATTTTGCAAGATCTATCTCAAGAGAGGAAAACTCTAAACATGTGCCAAGAAATTGTTACTTTCAAGTGGGGAAGAAGAGGTTGGATTTCTAAGAGAAAGAACCATGAATGACAGTTCAGTCCAGTGTATTCAATAAGTGGACAGCTAGAGCAGATGCACAAGAAAATACAAGTTTCTATACTAGAGTACAAGTAGGTAAGGAAGGAGAGGTTACACTGGAGGTATCATGGGGACCAGGAACCTCAACAGCCTGAAACTCAAATGGCATAGGAAAAACTCAACTTGAACATGGGGGTGGGGTGGGAAATCTGTGTCTATAAAGTAGAATTTGCTTCAGGAAAATTTAACTGAAAATAGAGAAATAGGGTAATGCAAGAAGGTGAGTGAACTTCCCGGGGTCCAGAGCACGGAGATCTCCAGATTAACGGTGAGAGAGGTACTATACTAAAACCTGAAACAGAAGACAGCTCAAGAGGAAATAGGGCAGAGACTATGGTAAAAGAACAGATCTTGGAGTTAGAAGTCCTGACTCCAGTTCTTTTTTGACTCTGGCACTGCCAAAAGCACACCTGAATTGTAGCTGTGTGACTCTAGTCAAATCATCTCATCCCATCTCACTGATTTTCATTTTTCCAATCTTAGATTTTCATGAGAATAAAAATAATTAAACTGCTTATCTCATGGGTTTCTTGTTGACCACTTAGCTTAAAGTATGATGTAATCAGTTATTGTTGTCAGTCTCTAGTGAAGTGCCACAAGGACATGTGCTTGCTTCTGTGCTGCTTGACATTTTTATCAATGATTTGAGTAAAGCATGTTCATCAAACTTTCTGATGACACAAAGCTGAACAGGACAGCTAATATAGTGGTTGACAAGAGTCTGGATTGCCAGAGTTTTTGAGAGGCCCTGGGCTGGATCTAAGAAGATAAAATTCAATAAAGGCAAATGTAAAATCTTTCACTTGGGTATGAAAAAAGAAATCAACTTCACATATATAAAATGGGAGCGATCTGGTTAGAATGCAATTGTTATGACAAGGAGCCAAGAGTTTTGGTGAGCTGCAAATTCTGAGTCACAAGCATCTCATAGAAGTCCAAAAGCTAATGAGATCTGGAGCTGAGCTTTCAGGAATAGAGAAGTGATAGTTCCACTATACTCTGCCCTGACCATGTGGAGTATTGGGACCGATTCTGGGTACCACAGTTTAAGAAGGATATTAAAAACATTGCTAAGCTGAGATGTCTAAGAGAAGGTAACCACAATGGTGAAGGGCCTTGAAAAGAGAGAAGCGGGAAGGAAAGAAGGAAGGGAAAGAAAAAAGAAAGAAGGGAAGAAAGAGAAAACAAAGTATTTATTGAGTACTTACTGTCTCAAGCACTATGCAAAGCATTGGAAATACAAACAAAAATTGAGATAGTCCCTGCTCTCAAGAAGCTCACTCTCCAACTTGGGGAGCAAATATAAAAGAAATTTCAGTTGCAGGGTAGATAGAAAAGCTCTGAAGTCCTAAGGGTACATGGGCTGGTGGATGGCAAGGCCCAGAGTTCTTAACATCCTTCCAAAGGTTATTACTGTGGGTGTCCAAGAACTTTAATTTTTTCCCAATTTTACTATATTTTCAGTTCCAAATTCTCTCCCTTCCCCTTGAAAGTCAAGAAAAGTCTATATACTTAAAAAAGTGATAACTATTTCAATGTAATCGGTTTAATTTATAATTCTACATATTTTATTTTGTCCATTTAAAAATATCATTCTGAAAAGGGATGTAAGAGAGAGACTTCACCAGACTGTCAAAGAGGTCCAGGACACAAAATAGGTGAAGTACACCTGTTCTAACCTTTCTGTCTCTATGTGCTTTTCTCTTCTTTCTACTGTCTTCCTCTGGAGGAGGCAAGGTAGGTAGTGACTGGCCAGGCAAGAAGAAATAATTAAAAGAAAACCTAAGAATTGGGGAACTGATAGGTAACATAAAATCCTAATTGACAGTTGTCTGTGAATAAACATTATATAAGTACATGTAAATTACATGCAAATATATTTGGATCCCTCTGGTTTAACATCTGGATTTAGTCCTTGGGAAAAACACTATTAAGGACAGATGGCTCAGAGCATTATTAATATACAAAGTGTATTGTAATGACAGCAGAAAGTAATTTTTCATCTTTCTTTGTCTTGACAATAGATTTCTTTTTCTTTCTTGCCCTCAATTCAACCCTCAGGAAGAAAATCACAATCCACTGACCAAGACTTTAGAAGTTTCTGAACCAAAACTTTTAGGGAGAAGTCAGTCAAGCAAAAAGCATTTATTAGGTGCCTACTATGTGCCAGGCACTGTGCTAAGTACTTAGGATAGAAATAAAGGTAAAAAATGATGCCTGCTCTCAAAGAGCTCACAGTCTAATCAAGGAGACAACATGCAAACAACTACGTACAAACAAATTATATACTACATAAATGAAAACAAATCAACAGAAGGAAGGCATTGTAAGAGGGACTGAGAAAGGTTTCCCATAGAAAGCAGACATTTAGCTGGGACTTGAAAGAAACCAGGGAAGGCAATAGACAGAAATGAGGAAGAAGAATATTCCATGTATAGGGGATGGCCAGATAGGGAAATGGAGTCTCTTGTTCAATAAACAAGCAAGGTGGCCAGAGTAATTGGGGAGGTGAAAGGTGTAAGAAGACTGGAAAGATAATAAAGTATAGTGTGGTGGGCAGATTTTAGTTATGCAGTTACTAAAGCATGAAAATATATAAACATCACATTTCAGTGTTCTTGGCTCTGTGGAGTGTGTGCGAGTCAGTGTGGAGGCACATATTATGAGGCAGACACACCCACACACCACAGCCACACACCTACAAAAGGGCTGCATCAGTAAATACTATTTTCTGCAGTAAGCCACTTTTTAATCCTCGGCAGCAGCAGCAGATGCTACTCTCTTCCCCGGCTTTGAATTTTCTAGTTGGTGTTAAAACCAGAGGCTTATTCTCATTGAATCCATTTAAACCCTGTTTTGTGGATACTACTCTCAGTTACTACTGTTCTGACAGTCTACATGATATCCACACAAGCATTTGGCCAGGGCAGACAAGTAAGATATTTCAAACTGGAAGAAATCTGGGCAAGTAAAGAGGAGACAGAAAACTCTGGAAGGACATAGCAAGAAGTCCAATGATGAGTGAAGGGCAGAAATAGTTTGAACAAGTTTGAAGAATTTCCAGGTGACTTCAAAGTTGGCATCCCAGGAGTGACAGCGAGCTGGATATATCAGAATGATCTGTCAGCCTTGGGGAGCTAACTCCCATAGAGAGCAAAATTATTTGACCTCTGATTACACATTAAAATAGCACAGCTGAGCCACAGGAGAAGAAGAGTTTCCAGCATTCCTCTCCTACTTTCAGGGTGGCTTTTCTTCCAGCCAAATATCCCAAACAATGCAAAGTGACTTTAAAAGGCAGGTGTGTCTGTCTCCTCTGGAACCTGGGTAAAATCACTGGTTTGTAAACAAAGTGCAACTGTATAATGGGTTTAGCAGCATTTATCACACCTGTGGTTCTTCCAGCCTGTAAGCTGAAAATAGTTTTGTTTTGCTTTAAATCTAGGAAGCTCAGTCATCTAAAACTTTCAGAAAGATTCCCATTTGATACAAGAGAAAAAAGAAAGGAAGGAAAGGAATAAGCATTTATACAGTACCGACACTATGTGCCAGGCTCTGAGCTAAGTACGTTTAAATATTATCTCATTTGATTCTCATGAAAACCTTGGGAGGTAGGTGCTATTATGATCCCCCTAATCTGGGTGAGAAAATTGAAGTATAGAGAAGTTAAGTGATTTGCCCAGGGTCACATAGCTAGTGTCAGAGGTTGGATTGGAACTCAGGTCTTCCTGACTTCAGGTCCATTGTGAGTTCTACTAGCATAGGGATGGTTCAAATCCTACCTCAGACACTTAATAACTATATGACTTGTGGCAAGTCACTTATTCTTTTTCAACCTCAATTTTTGCATCTGTAAAACGAGGCTAATAATAGGACCTACTTTACAGACTAATTTTGAGGATCAAATAAGACAATCTCGTTAAGCTGCTTAGCAATCTTTAAAGTGCTACATAAGCAATAGCTATTACTGTTACTGACATTATTATCTAGATAGTGTTTAATTAAAATTTCTATCATTCCCAGTACCTAGGACAGTGCTCTGCATACAATAGGCACTATGTATGTTATTGTTATTTTTTTCACTTTGGTTTTTAGAAAAAGCCAAATTTAATTAATCTTAATCAGCAATCATATTTCAATTGCCTACTACGTTGAAGGCACCATGCTGGGTACTAGAGATGTAAAGACAAATTTGAAATAATTTGAGGACCTTGCATGGGGAGATACTATGTACATATATGAATAAGTACAAAGTGACTTGAGAGGAACAGCACTAATTGCTGGTAGATATCGGGAATGTTTCTTTTTAGAAGATGGTTCTTGAACCAAGTCCTGAAGGAAAATTGGTATCTCTAAGAAGCAATGTAGTTAGTTCAGTGGAAAGAACACTTAGTTATGGAGGCAGAGGACCTGAATCCAAATCTTCACTCTGATGCTTTCTATCTATATAGCCTTGAGCAAGCCAATTAGCCACCGAGGATCTCAGTTTCCTCACCTTTAGAATGAGGAGGATAAATTAAATGGTCTCCTGAGTCTCTTCTATGAAGTAAGGAGAAAGGCAAATGCACCTTAATAACTGTGCCAAAGAACTGAAGGCTCCCCTAAGGGGAAAAGAGGAGAAATGAATGTTATATTAGCTATATTAAATGACTTGCAAATATTATCACATAGCTTCCTATATACGTGCTAGAGTTCAAGCAAAGGAAAATATGGAACACAATTATTGTCCCCAGCAGCTCTGATGTAATGAAAAGGCACTAGATTTAGAATAAAAAAGAGCCCTGGTTCTAAAACCAATTAACTGTTTGATCTTGAGTAAATCATTTAATCTCTGAATCTCAGTTTCCAATATCTATAACACAGTGATGGCACTTGTCCCATCTACTCCACAGGATTGTTGAAAGAACAAAATAAGAGATTATATGCAATTTGCTTTGTAAACCACAAAGTGTTATCTAGATATAAGCTATTATAAAATTATAATTGACATTTTATTATAAAATGTTATTTTCACAGGGAAAAATCTTTACAAGGTTGTGCAGTTACATTCTTAGAAAACAGAATCTGTTTTTAAAAATGATAAATGGGGGAAATGGGAGATATATATCTAGACACGACCAAGTTGCACATTTTTAAGTTCCATTTTTTTATGAAATATTGATTTCTGCCCCACAACTTATAGCCATGCATGCTCTGATATTCTCCTAGTGGAATGAATTTAAGAGACTCATTCTAAATTTGGCACCTAGCAAACTCACTACAACATTAGTAGGAATCTTCCATTTTCTGTACACCCTTATCTGAAAAATCATAGTTTCCTGATGCTCCTCACTTCTCACTCATTGTGTGCCTTTGGCCAATTCACATCTGGGCATCAATTGCTCATGTGCAAAATGAGAAGCTGAATCCAAAGGTTTGCCCTTTTTAGCTCTAACACACTTTCCTTGGGACAAACTGCTCTTCTTAAGTGACAAGATGAAGAAATGATAGTGGCAGGTTGGAATGTTAATGATACTAAGTCCACAAACTGAGAAAAGTAAAATATTGATGGATAGAAGAGTCTAGATGTAGCTACACATAGGGAAGATTCAAGTGGTTAGTTTTTGATAAGTATTTGAAGACAACATGAGATTTTAAGATATCATGCATATAAAATAATGCAATAATTAATGGAAACGTATCCTCTATTTAAAAAAAACACTACGCAGGAATATGTTAGGCCTGTAAAAGACCCCCTTTTGTTTAAGAATACTTGTTCTCAATAGTACATATTTTAATGAGAATGAATTTCTAAGTATTCCTATAATATCACTTCTATTTTATTTCTAATTGTTTAATGAGTTTAATGAGTAAGGGAATTTCAAACATCAGCAAATATTGGGGAGATTTAGGGGCTAGAGAACAAAAGGACTTCAGGTGAAATCACTACCATGGCCTCTTACATTCCCCCCTTACCTAGACACCTTATCCTCCCTAATGCTGGTCCAGAGTTGGTTGATAAATATCTAGCCTAGTAGCTGTTATGGCAGAAGACCCTGTGCCCACACTCTATGGTTTTTTTTTTTCCAGAACAAAGGCCCTACCTTGGCAGAGTACAGATCTACTCAATGGGCACCCAAAGCCTTCTGATACCATCCTTATCCTCACCCCAACCCCTATTCTATTTATTCTTCACAGGTACTTTTTTATGTAGTTTCTAGCACATGTGATGTTTTGCTAACCAACACTTCATGGTATCCATCACTTAGTGCCTGGTACACAGCAGGTACTTAATTAATGCTTGTTGACTAGATTTAATGTTTTCTTCAGAGTAATTTACCAACTCTCAAGTTCTAGAATATCCCTATGCCTCCTATATTATTTCTAGCTCTGGTACAGTGTTTTGAATGAATTAGCATTTCCTATAAAAATAAGTCTCATATAGATATATGTATATATACATATATAGGGGAGATGGGGAAAATGCTACAAATGTATTACCTCTGATTTTCCTACATTAATAAAATTTTTCTTCTATTTCCATTGTGCTACATCAGATGCTATGGTGGAAATGGTAAATTGGTAACTTTTCATAATAATGATGCAGAGATTCTATTATACAGGAGTCTAATTTTTCTAAGAGATTAGTCAATAGGAATTTGTCAGTTTAATTCAACAAGCATTTATAAAGCTCCTATTCTGTATCATGTTAAGTGATAGGGATATGAAGATACAGTCTCTGCCCTCATGGAACTTATATTCTACTGGGGATTGAGGAAAATATAATCTGTACACAGATAAATAAATTCAAGTAGTTAGAGGAAGGGAATATTAGCAGCTGGAGAGTGGGGGCAAAGATCACTCAGAAGGTGGTATTTGAGCTGTTGTTGCTGTTCAGTCATGTCTGACTCTTCATGACCCTGCTTGGTTTTTTTGTTTTGTTTTTGGTAAAGATACTGTAGTGGTTTGCCATCATCTAGTCATTTGACAGATGGAGAAACTGAGGCAAACAGGGTTAAGTACTTGCCCCCTAAGACTGGAAAATACTTTCTGCTCACCCGTACCTTCTAAAATGTCTCATTCCTTTCAAGTTTTAACTCAAGAACTACCTTCTACATGAAGCCCTTCCTTCTAGTATCCTCCTCCCAAACTACTCTAACTCCTTTGTATTTATTTTTGTATTTATTCTTTTTATATGCATACATACATGAATATGTGTGTGTGTCTGTATGTCTGTGTGTCTGTCTGACTGTCTCCCCTGATAGTTCCTCAAGGAGACATGGCTTGTTTATTTATTTTTGTTTGTTTTTGTAACCCTACTCCTAACCATAGCGCTTAGTACATAGTAGGTGCTTAATAAATACCTCTTGATATAGAAATCAGGAGCAGGGGCAGCTAGATGGTGTAGTGAGTAGAGCACTGGCCCTGAAGTCAGGAGGACCCAAGTTCAAATCTGGCCTCAGACACTTGACACACTTACTAATGGGTGCTTGGGTGCTTGTGCTTGGATCCTAATTCTAACATTTTTCCATAGCTTCTGCTTGGGTGCCTATACCTGGACCCCAGTTCCAAAATCACATCCAGTTTGAAAATCACATCTCTCCCTAGCCTCAAAACACTATCCCTAGCAGTTCCTCTCCAGTTCAAGGGCAGTATACCCTAGCAAAATACTTATCTCTCTTCCTGATACTGTGGCCAGCTATACCTATAGAATTTATTAGTTTGAACTCCCTGTGTATGTGCTAAACTGGCCACGTACTGGGTCATAAAGATATTTACTACTCATTGACCTATCATGTGCATGCTAGACCCAGACATATGTATACTCCCTTGCATTCATCTTGTCTAACAAGACATTGATGGAAGCAGCCTGGATATTTCCAGTTGGCCCTGACTGTTAGTTGACTTAGTGACATTTCAGGGCTAAAACCACACCTCCAGGTAGCTCCCCTTGGGCTATTTCCCAGTGAACTCTGTGTAAAATACCTGCACTGTAGATACAAAAAGTGCATGTTCCTCTAAGAACTGACCACCCCTTAACAACTCCCTAATCCCACCCCCAAACACCTAAATTAACACACTTGGCACAGGTTTCACCCCAAAATATCGTATATAAACATTAACTGCACCCCTCTAAGATTGCAGTTTTCCTAAGAACTCTTGCCCGCTGAAAAGCATAATAAATCTTTGCCACTTTGACTTAAAGAATGCTTGGGTCTGCAAATTCATTCAGATGGCTGACCCTTTCCAGTACTTGGGTCCTTGAGGGGTACTCCCCCTCAACTACCCTGTCTGGGAACTCCAGTCTTGGGGTTCCTGAACTTCATCTCCCCATCCCTCAACACTTACTAGCTATGTGACCTTGGGCAAGTCACTTAACCCCAATTGCCCTGCCTTCCCCACTCTCCATAAATTTTTTTTTTAAATCTAGAGCAAAGGACCTACAAACAAACAAAAGAGAAAATAGTAATAAGCAATGATTTGGGCATTTCCTTAAGCTATTACTTTTAAACAACATTCAAGGTACAGATATAAAAGGTAGTTTTCTTTGTAAATCCTACAGCAACATCACTAGTGAGCATACATTTATAGTTTCAATGTGCTTCACTATTTATAATGATCATTATTCTGACAGAAAGGGTAGTATTTCCAATTTTACCAAACATCATAGTAAAAAAATTTTTTTGCAGTGTTGCTGTTTCCAATCCAGTGTAATTATCAAAATATGACATATAAATTTGAAGTAAAAAATATTCTATAAAGTAATTTTACATAATTGTCTTTTTCTGCCAATATTACCACTTTAGTTGTGTTTGACCATATGTCCCTTGATAATGTTTTACAAGGTAAGAGTACACACAATAGAGTAAAATTCAGTAGAATATACATACCCCTAAAAAAGGTCTGGTATGAAGGTTTCCTGACAGACTGGAATACTATAGTAGAACCTTATTTATATAAAAAAGCACAGAAATCATGTATCAATCACATAATTCATAAATGTACAGAATCACAGCTATAGATTTAGATGGGACATATAGTCCAACCTTATGATTTTGAAGGAATATTGCCTTGCCCAAGGACACAAAGTAGTGTGTCAAATAGGATTTGAATTTATATCTTCTGACTCTGTAGCCAATATTCTTTCTACTATACCATAATGCCTCATGTTAATCATGCCCTCCTAAGAAGTCATTAGGCAATAAACCCCAAGATCTAAGTCAAATCTAAAGAGCAATCAGGAAAAGAACAACACAAGACACTTGGATGAAGAAGAATGAAGCTCTATCACGGAAACAAAAGTAAATCAACATCATACATGAAATTTGGGGTTCTCAGGAAATTTCCCAGAATTAGATTCCCCAACTATCTTCCCATCGGAATGACTTTGGGAAGGTTAAGGTGACTTGTGAAACACCAAGATGATGAACTAGGTTTTAATGTAACTCATCTAAAATAACTTCTAAATATGTAAAATTATCTCATTTTATAAAAGAATGTTGCAATAGAAAGATGATATAATCCCAGATCCAAAGGGCAGAATCATTACTACTTTCATAGAGTCTACTTGTATGGGGAGGGCATTCCCTTAACTTTTTCTGTGTCATGGTTCCCTTTGAGAGTCTGGTGAAACTTACGTATCCCTTTTCAAAGTGTTTTTAAGTGCCCAAAATCAAATAGATTACGAAGGAACCAAAGCTTGGTGAAAAAAGTGTATTTTTTTTTCCATTCAGGTTCATGGACTGAACTCTAGCTTTGTGGTCCTGAAGTTAAGAACACCTGGTCTAGAAAATAAAAGAAGAGAAATTAAAAACCCAAGAATTTGTGATTATGTCTCCAGCACCGACCAAGGAATAGGGCGTCTTGGAGTCAACTCATACCAGTTAAATTTTCACTGCGAGCATTTACATTTTGGAAACTGCTATAATTCAGGACTTGATTTATTGTTTTCTTGATTGCCTAGACTTAAGTAAGTAGTGAAGAAATGTTAATAATGCAAATTAAACTTAAAAATGTGCTGTGGGTATCTTTCCCCCCTCAAAGTGTGCCTATTAAACATTTGCCAATATACTCCCTGCCTGACGGCACAACCTAATCTACTTGGTAGATACATCAGTCTAGTGGGAAAAAAAAAACCAAAGGTGTTCAACCAGGCTCTCAGGGCCTTGATGAAAACACCCTAAGTGGTTCACCTCTCTTTGCTCTGACTCTAGGATGACTTAAGCATCCTCGTGATCTTCATTTGGTCTCCCCATTGGGAGAGAATGCACAGATCGTTTAGTATTAAGTTTGCCTAATCTGCTTTGGCAGTTGTAGTTCTCATAGCAAATTTATAAGCTACAATGCTAATTTATTAAACAATCTGTGATGGATTCAGCAGTCAATAAGCATTTATTAAGCACCCACTATGTGCCAGGTACTGTGCTAAATTCTGGTGGCAGAAAAAGAGGCAAAAGAAGGGCCTTGCCCTCAAGTGGTTCAAATGCCAATGGATTTACTTCATCAGTCCCTCAAAGGAAATTATAAAATTGAATTTTTCAATCTGAAAAGCTGAAGACTAAACCCTACCACAGCTTATTGTATTTGCAGAACAATAATAAAATGTATCTTAACCAATCACTTCAATGCATTGCAAGAGACCAAAACTTAGCAATTAAGCAGAAGTCTGACATTACCCGACTAGCTTATAAAGCTAGGTTTTTATCACTCAGCATCGCTGCAATAAAAACTAATTTTGCCATGGTCAATGCTAAAGTCAGTGCTACACTGACTTTAAAAATTACAATGGTGAATTGAAAAGATTTCACATCAAGACCTGTAACACTATAATGAATCTTCAGATTAATGTAAAATCACTACCAAAGATATAAATACTTTTGCAGAAAAAATCAAATACAATTCCTCCCACTTCTACTCCAGCCCCCAAGAGGAGAAAATAAATAAAAATTAATAGCATGTTATTTTTCTTTTAATGACTCTTTTCTCACCACAATTAGGAAGGCAGGACAGATGAGTTGTGGAATACAAAAGCAAAAGCCGCTGCTGATAGCCCCTGACATCAGTCTCTCTGCACTACAATTCTTCTTGTTATCGAGTTGTTTCTAGTTGTGTCTCACTCTTTGTGACCCCATTTGGGGTGTCCTTGGCAAAGATACTGGGGTGGCTTGCTATTTCCTTCTTCAGCTCATTTTACAGATGAGGAAACTGAGGCAAGCAGGGTCACCCAGCTAGTAAGTGTCTGAGGCCAGATTTGAATTTATGAAGATGAGTCTTCCCGCTTCCAAGCCCAATGTTCTAATCCCTGGGCCACCTAGCTGCCCTACACTACAGTCGTAGCCAAAAGTAAAAAGACTCAGAAATTCTGGGTTTACATTCCTCAACTGGCTTTTATACTGTAGCTACAGAGTTGCTGTCTAGATGGGAGGAAGAAGGAGAGAAAGAGAACCAGGTGAAACTTCTTGGGTAGGGACCATCTAGTGTTTCTGAGAGGCTCTCCCTCCTCATTTTCCTTTGCATTGACCTTTGTTTATGTGTCTTTGAGGAAGTTTTGTGTGCCAAAAATGTGCCTGACGATGTCACCCTCCTACTCAATAAACTCCAGCACCTCCAGGATCAAATGCAAAATCCTCCTTGTTCAAAGACCTTCATAAATCTAGTTCAACTCCACCTTCTAGTTTTTTATACATCTTAATCCCCATCAACTATTCTTCAATCCAGGGACAATGGCTTCCTTATTGTTCCATGAACAAGACAATCCATCTCTCAGTTCAGGGCATTTTCTCTGAGTGTCCTTCATGCCTAGAATACTCTCCCTCCCCATCTTTGCCTACTGGCTTCTCTGGCTTCCTTTAAGTTCCAACTAAAATCTCATCTTTCATAGTAAATCTTTCCCCATCCCTCTTAATTCTAGCACCTCCCTTCTTTGAATTATTTCCTATTTTTCTTTACATATTTGTTTGCTTGGTGTCTCTTCCATTAAATCATATGCTCCTTGAGGGCAGACACTGTCTTTTGCCTGCTTTTGTATCCCCAGTGCTGAGGACAGTGCCTGGCACATGGCAGGCACTTAATAAATGTTTATTGATTGACTGCCACTCTGTGCTTAAAGCTGGTTAATGTTTGGGCATAGCCCTGTAACGATGATTCACTGGGACAGCTGCAGCCTGAACTTTCACAATACTTGCTGAGACCCTGAGCACCTATTTTAAAAAGTCAGTCAACACGCATTTATTAAGTGCCTGCTATGGGTTAGGCCACTGTGCTAAGCACTGGGAATACAAAGAAAAGTTTTTTTTTTTTTAAAAAAAGCAAAAAAAGTCCCTGAGTTTAAGAAGTATACATCCTAGTGGTAGAGACAACATGTAAACGTGAGATACAGTTAATCTTCAGTTTTTATAGGAGCAAGTTCCTAGAACATGGCTCAAAAGTAAAAAATGCAAATGTCAATACATTGAGCCTATGGGAAATGGGGGTACGGGGGTTAGGTTCCTGTGACCACTAAAAACTGTAATCTTTCATGAGAGATTGCTGAAAATATACTTTCTGCACACATTTCTTTACAACAAATCATGAATTCTAATAATATGCACTTTCCCTAACACAATAACCATGAAATAACCCATAAAATACAGTACAGAAAATAAAATTGGTAACATGCAAAACATTTTTTCTTGCTAGTAATTCCCTAGGATTCTATGTATGACTTGTTGTGCTAACATCTCAATTAAAAAAATTATTTCAGACAATGTTCACTTTTCATAGCACACGAAATCTAAATGTAATACAGTAAGTAAAATTCTTAAAACTAAAACATTTAAACTAAATCTTACCTTCTACTGTATCAGATAGAAGTGTGATGAGGTTGTATCGTATACTACACTGCTGTAAATCTCTCTACCTTGGCTGCCCTTTGAAAACCAAGGGAGAGGTTACTAGGACTTTAGTACCTGCTGTCAGAAGATGCTGACACTGACAAGGTCTCAACATCATCTCCAACACTCTGTCCTTCACGGCTGGTGGATGGCATTGGAAATCGTGAAGGATGTATCAGCTTGAAATAATCCATCAGCAACATCTGCTTCCTGTGCCATTTGAGATCTTTAAGGGTCTCAGAGTATGGCAGCATAGCAGAGATGAGTTAATGTTTAACCTTGAGGCTGTCGATCAATGGTAGAATCAGCAGCCTTGATGTCTCTAGCCAGCTGATCAATTAGGTTGACAGCAGCTGAAGTTTGTCTAATACCTTTATTTTTCTCACTAAGCCACATCACTGACTTTGCAAGCTTAGGCTTAGAGCCCAAAGTACTTGCAATGTGCTTTGGAAGCGTAATTGCAACACAAAACTTGAGTTTTAAAGGCAAACAATGAAAATATGCAGTGAATGCACAGGGAGCTCTTTATAATGGAAGGGTGAACAAGACCAGTGAAGTGCCTAGCAGGAAGCCAACTGTTCCATAAACTTGCATCTAATTTTTTTCTGTACTGTGCAGAGCTGTGAATTTGCCCCAGGAGGACAAAGAGAAGCAAAAATGACATTACTAATAAAATCACCAAATGCTTGAAGTCATGACAGTTAAACCCAGGAATGTTGTGAATTGACTATATATACAAAGTACAACCACGGAGTAGACTGGGGTAGAGAACAGGTAGGAAAAGCTCTCCTTTAGAAGGGAGAATCTGAGGTGAGTCTTGAAAGAAGTCAGGGAAACTAAGTGATGGACATGAAAAAGTAGAGCATTCCAGGCACGAGAGATGGTTAGTGAAAAGGCAAAGCGATAGGAAAATGGAATGTTTTGTTTGCAGTACTGCCAAGTTGGATAATATAGCTAGATTATAGAGTGAAGGGAAGGGGGTCAAGCATAAGAAGCCTGGAAAGGTAGCAAGGGGCTGGGTTATGAAGAAATTTAAATGCCAAAGAGAGGACTTAATTGTTGTGTGACTGACATATTTTAGCAAAGACATCTACTTGGGAAAATGATATTCTGGTATCCCTAAAAAACTACAGAAGAAAAAAATATGCACTGCACTTTGGTAAAATCTTATGAGATCTTCAGTGAGAGGATAAAAATTGAAACTTAAGCAATGTAATCACGTTTCTGAAAGAAACAGGCTTTTCCTTTCCATGAATGGAGACAGTCGTATGAGACAGGCCTTTTGACTTATATGATGCTTTGACAAATAGCTAGAGATTGAAATGAAGGGAGATTTCACTTAAAAAAAACCTTGTTATTCTAAAACACTGATTTGGTTTGGTCCAGTTCTTTCACATTGTTCTTGCTTTCTGTAAATAGCTTGCTGTCTAACTTACACTAGGAGGAAAATCAGAGGGGGAAAACATTTCTATTATAGTGGATATGACCTAAAGGAAGATTTTTTTTTCTCCATATCCTCAAAGAAAAGAGGAGGGAGGCAGGGAAGGAGGGAGAGAGTCCAGAAAGAGATCTTTCATCAGTTCATCAATCCATTGTCTTCTCTACCTTTCTTTAAGTTACAAATCATGTCCTGAAAATTTATGTATTCATGTTGTTGAACTCACTAAATGAGAAAAGGATTATGGAATTGTAGACTTTTAGTAACTTAAGAGTAACTTTAAGATCATCTAGTCCAACTTTCTCATTGTACAGGTGAAGAAAATGGGACCCAGACAGAGGAAGTGACAGCGAAATAGAAAGACTAGAACCTAGGCCTCCTGAATCTTGGCTCAGTGCCCTTTCCACAACACCATGCTATTTACAACCAATATTCAATGCTATGAATTGTTATTACTTGATGGATTTGTACCCATTATTAGGAAAAATCATATATATCAAATATTTGAATATATATCAAATTTGAATGAGGCAATGATTGTCCAGAGAAAAATACAAGGCTCAAAAATTTTCTCATTTAATATATATGTGTATTTGTGTACATATGCATCATGTATTTATGTGCGTAAATGGTATATATACCATTTATATAGGTATATATACACATATTCATATATGTGTACTGTGTACATGTATATATATATATATATATACACACATTCCTGTGTATATATACACATTCCTGTTTGTGTATATATACACATATTCATATATACAAACACACATATATTCAGAAAAGGAGAGAGAGAGTGTATGTGCACATTTATCAAGTGCTTACTATGTATTAGGCACTGTGGTGTGCAGGGAATACAAATATAAGCTGCTGCTTATATAAGCAACCCATCCCCCAAAGAAACATTCTCTTTTTTCAAAGAGCTTACATTCCAATGGAGAAGACAACACATACTTTCACAGAGCTAAGATGGAAAAGCCTAGGGAGTCAGAAGAAACAGGAAAGAAGTAAGCATGAATGGCCTACTCACTTCTTCAGATGGTGGCTCCTGGCAGGAACTAATCAGAAGAGAGTGCAACAGGACCAGAGGTTATCTTGGGAGTGAGCAGGCTTTAAAAATGGCACTTAAGTGTTAAAAGATCAAAGTCCTTCTCCACTCATTATGTAACCCTGTGTAAGAAGCTGAGCCCTAGTATATAGGTATCAAACAATAAACATCCAATCAACTACCGTTTATTGTCTACTATGTGTCAGACACTGTGCTAGACACTAAGGATAGAAAGACAAAAATTAATCAGTCCCTGCCCTCAAAGAGATTATATTCTATCAGGTAAGCTTGAAAATTAACTTTTGTTATTTCATACATTTATAATCTGCCCAGCGTCTTATATGGAGACAACATTCAATAAATTTTTGTTGAATATATGAAATGTTGCCCTCTTTCTTCTAGCAACCCAAAGTGGGGAAGATCAAGTGAAAAAAGTCACTCAGTGACATTAGGCTAGAGTAGAGGCTAGAAGGATAGATCTACTTTCTGAGGGCAGAAGAAAAAAGATTCCAAATGTATCATCTATTAGCTCCCTAGAGCCTTAAGAATAGATAACACTAGAGAGAACTTCCCCTCAGGATAGTTTCCAGATCTTTATTTAAATTCAGTCTATTTACACTCATTAATTCGTTTTTCACTGAAATTACTGTAGCATAGCAAAAATGATTAGAGAAAAGAAAGAAGACCACCATAGAAAATAAACAAAATAGAAGCGAGTTCAGAAGGAAGCATAAACAAGCAGGGAAGTTTTAAAAGTAGTGTTTAGAATTGATTACAGTAAGTGGTATGAAATGAAGATTCACAATTTCATGTAGAATCTTCTTTTTGTATACTGATGGGTATATTGGAAGTACTCTCTTTTTTGGTGTTAAAAATAAACTTTTTTAAAGAAAGAAAAAAAAAAGAACACCACGCTGCCTATTTTAAGACACATTACTGATTAGTTGAATGGATTGGCGACTGTTGTTCTTTGTTTTCACTGTCATGTGATCTATGTAATCTCTAGATGTTTCTGGATGCAATTCTTTGCAGAGCATAAAGTGGATCTTCCCTTCTTCTAATTATGGCTGGTTCCAAATGACCCAAACTCTAAAAAGAACACCTCAGTTTCTTAATGTTCCGTCCATATCAATGACTTCCTGCCTGAGCTACTTTCTTCCATCCTTTATTACCACTGCTCACTGTAGATACTACTATCCAAGCTCTCATATGATGTTACCATGGAATCAAAACCAGTCATCCTCCCAGCAGCCTCTTTTAAGAAGAATGGATTTACCATAAGTGACTCATTTCCTAATGTCTTTCTTATCCACCGGAAACCTCCCATTTCTCTTCCTCAGTCACTCAAAACCAAAGCTGATTTTTATAAGCCTATGTGACTGAAGTTGCTGGATTCTGCTTTTTTGCTAAGACTTCCATGCAGCATTAGCAAACCTTTTTAAGGAAAAAAAAAGACATTTTATTGAAATTTCATTGTTGATTTTGAGAAGAAAGATCCAATAATTTTCGCCCCCAAAGTTAGAAGGGATAACTGCTTATATATGTGTACTTTTTACTGGACAGTTAAAGAACCATCCAAATGAATGAATGACAAGGTTGCATCACATTTCATTTGGTTCAAAGAGGAAACTTAATTTAGGAGAGTATGTATGATGACAGGTAGGATTCAGTTTCCACAGAACAAAGAGTGGTCTAGATGTGGACATGGGTTCAGATACTGAGCTTTGTCACTTAGTGCCTGTAAGGTCTGGAATTCCCCCACCCAGGGAATTTTGTACCTCCCCCACAACTGTGGGGTGTTCTTTTCATGCCAAAGGAAGAAGCCAAAGAGCTCTAGACTGATTATAGGTAATAGTTTAATCAATTGGCTTACTGACTATTGGGGCAGTATGATGGATCCCTGCCATGATATTAATCATCCTCGGTCTGGGGCAGCAGCCAGACCAATCAGTGAATCCCAGCTAATGAATCCCCCCAAATCCCTGTGCTAACTATAAAAAAAGGCGAAGGCAAGAGTAGCTAGAGAATGCATCACTACTGATTGGTGGATATTTTTGGTTTTCTGCTTAGTAATGAGCTTGGGAATTAAGCCAGTTATGTCCAAACATAAGTTTGTGTATTGATCATATCCTGGTCACATATAGGTCATGATATTCTTGTTTTGGTTTTTCATAGGTCATAGTATCTTAAGTTATGACTCAGAGTCTAAAATATAATTTAGTATCTAAGTTATGATTTTAAACAGGTCACTAGGTTTGGACTTCCACCTTTCACAGAGTTCAAGGCATTTTTTTTATGGCTTTTTGGCTTTTCCCCAATCAGGACCACATAATATCTGTCAGAGACTTAAGTCACTTAACCTCTTAAGCCCTAAATCTCCACATCTGCAGAATAAGAATCTTGGCCTACATGACCTCTAAACTCCCTTTTAGCACTCAAATTGATGACCCTATAATAGAAATGAACATATGTATACATACTCTAGCAATATTATCTAGCATGTAATAAAAGAAAAAACCCACCAGATCTATTTGTTTTTTATCAATTAAAGCAAAGAGTTCAATTAGGAAGCTTTTGGGTTAACTGCTCATGACTACTTGTGCCCTTGAAGAGCAATCTATACAAACCGAGAAAGAAAACACAAATCTGCTCCAGCAATAAGTAACAAAGATGAAAATCAAATTGAGTGAAAAAAGAACATACCTCCAACTAGTAAAACACCCATCTCTTAGACTTCTCTGTGAAACTAAACTCTCATTTAGCCTTGGCAACGTAAAACAAATAAACCACCTATTTCCTGGAAGGACGAAATTTAGGTTCAGTAAGAGGAAATTTTGAAAATTTTCTAATTGCAAATATTACAATAAAGATAGCCTAGCATTACCAGATCTCAAACCGTATTACAAAGCAGTAATCATCAAAACTGGAAAAGGAAATGGCAAACTACTCTAGTATCTTTCCCAAGAAAACACCAGATGGGGTCAGGAAGATTTGGACATGACTGAAATGACTAAACACCACCACCACCACCACCACCACCACTAATCAACAAAACAGTGTCCTACTGGCTATGAAACAGAATGGTAGATCAATGGAATAGATTAGGTATACAATGCACAGTACTAGTAAATGACCATACTAATCTAGTGTTTGGTAAATGGAAAAGTCCAAGATTTTGATACGAAAAATCACTATTTGACAAAATTTTTGGGAAAATTGGAAAACAGTTTGGTAGAAACTAGGTAGAGACCAACATCTTACACTATGTACCAAGATGAGGTCAAAATGGGTACATGATTTAGACATAAAGAGTGATATAAGCAAATTAGGGGAGCATGGAATATTTTACGTGTTAGATCTATGAATAAAGGAGAACTTAGGACCAAACAAGAGGTAGAGAGCATTACAGGATATAAAATGGATAAGTCTGATTCCATTAAGTTACAATGTTTTTACATAAGCAAAACCAATGCTGTCAAGATTAGGAGGAAATCAAAAAACTAGAGGGGGAAATTTATACCAAGTTTCTCTGATAAAGGCCTCATTTCTCAAACATATTAGAGAATTGAATTTGTAAGAATATGAGTCAATCCCAAATTGATAAATAGATAAATATGAAGAGGTAAGTTTCAGAAGAAGAAATCAAAGCTATTTATAGTCACATTAAAAAAATGTTCTAAATCACTACTGATTAGAGAAATGCAAATTAAAACAATTCTGAGGTACCACCTCTCACACATATCATATTGGCTACTATGACAGAAAAAAAATAACAAATGTTGAAGGGGATGTGGAAAAATTGGGACACTAATTCACCTCCAAACAGCCTGTAGGGCAATTTGGAGCCATGCCCAAAGAACTATAAAACCACGCATACCCTGTGACCCAGTAATAACCCTACTAGGGCTATATTCTAAAGAGATCAAAGAAAAAGGAAAAAGACGTACATGTATAAAAAAACTTACAGCAGCTCTTTTTGTGGTGGCAAAGGATTGGAAATTGAGGGGATATCCATCAATTAAGGAATGGCTGAACAAGTTTTGGTATATGATTATGATAGAATACTATTGTGCTATCATAAGAAATGATAAGCAGGACGCTCTCAGAAAAACTTAGGAAGACTTCTATGAACTGATGCAAAGTGAAGTGAGTATAAGCAGGAAAGCACTGTAAACAGTAATAGCAATATTGTATGATTATCAATTGTGAATGACTGTTGCAACAATCTGGCTAGCAGCTGTTGTGGAGTTGAAAGACCAACACAAGACCAACACAAGCCCAACAACAAGCATGCTACCAGCACACTACAAAAACCCAGGTTCTTTTGATCTGTTTTACTAAGAAAAGCAATGTTAAGGGGTTGACAAGCTTACTTTAATTCAGCATACAAATACCATTCACTTAGTTCAGGGGAAAAAGCCAGAACCCTGAACTTCAGAACAAATACAAACAAAGTACAAACGTCAACAGACAGACCTTGTCTGATTCAAATCCCAACACACAGTTACCAGAGTTTAACAAAGTCCCAGCATCCGGGTTTAGAAGCTGGAGGGCCCTTAACTACAGCTGCCCGGAATCTCCGCATCAGCGCACCACCAAGAGTGAGAGCCCTGAGCAAATGACCCTGTCTTCTCTTCTTATACCATTTCCGATGCCATCTGAATGACCAGAACTTAGGCTGCTATGATTGGCTCTGGAGTTAGCACCTCCCCTTAGGACCCTGGAAGCTTCACACCCACATAGGCTTAGCACCTAGTAATTAGGGGTTTGGGGCAAACTTAGGAGCAAAAATCTAAGGCCTCCCTTAGTTAGCCCCTCTTTGGGTCCCACCTTAGTTACCAATCCACACCCACATAGGTTTAGCACCTAATAGGGGTTAGGACCTGGGGTTTAGCACCTAGTAAGACTCAATGAAATTCACTGAATTAATCAAAGGAAACAAAAGCCAAACTCTTCAAGGATCCCCAATACAATGACTAAGCTATTCTCAACAATACAACAATCCAAGACAATTCCTAAGAATTTATGATGAAAAATGCTATCCACCTCCAGAGAAAAAACTGACAGATCCTGACAGAATGCATATTGAGACATACTTTTTTTTTGTAACTTTCTTCATTTTTCTTGGTGTTTTTTGTCTGTTTTCACAACATGACTAATATGGAAATATGTTTTGCATGATTGTACATGTATAATCTATATCAATTGTTTGCCTTGGGGGGAGAAGGAGGGAGAACTTTGAAGTCAATTTTTTAAAAAAATGAATGTTGAAATCGTTTTGCATGGAATTGACAAAAATATAATTTTTTTAAAAAAAATTACACATTGAGAATAGACTGAGGAGAAATAACACAAAAATAGTTGGACTACCTGAAAATTACAATTAAAAAAAAGAATCTTGACGTAAGAAATAAGAAAAAAACAATTTAAATATCATGAAACTGCAATAAAGATTACACAAGCCCTAGCAGCTACTACGTTAAAGGACCACAGGTCTTAGAATACTATATTTTGTAGAGCAAAAGAGCTGAGGTTACAATCAAGAAAAGTTAAATATAATCCTGAATGAAAAAAAAATGGACATTTAATGAACTGAAAGACTTTAAGGTATTTGTGATAAAAACAGTAGAACTTAAGGGAAAATTCAACAAATCCAGGAAAAATATAGGTAAACATTAAAGACCAACTATAAGGTATTCAATAAGGTCAAATTGTTTACTTCTCATAGATGAAAATATTATCAGTACTGTTATGACTATTGTCATTATTTGGTGGTAGTTTGAAAGAAAGGCTTGGGCTGAGCCGAGTGTGATGGGGTGATTCTAAAAAAATAAAACTATAGGGAGAGATAAATAGGAGTAATTATCTCATACAAATGAGGCATAAAAGGAAAAATTGATACAGAAAAAACTAGTAGGTGGGAGGGTGTGTAGTGCTGGAACCTTACTCTAACTGGGAATGAGTTGAAAAGAGAACAACACACACACACACACACACACATACACACATACACGTATGCATGTTTGTATGTATATACATATATATGCATTTTTAAGGTATGAATGTCTTCTAATTCAGAAAGAAATAAGAGGGCAAGGGGATAGGGTGGGGGGAGAGATGAGGGAAGGGCTCTTACAGGGGTGGGTAGGTTAAGGAATAGGAGGGCGACAAAGGGAGTAGAAGTAGAGCAGAGAAGCAAGGATAGGGCAAATAGGGTAAGAAGGATAGAGAGGAAAGCTAAAATAGATTTAATCAAAAGAGGAAAAATATGGAAACTATACTATGTGTCAGCAATAGTATTCAATATTGTTTTAATGACCACTTACAGTGGTGCAGTGGATACAGCATCGGCCCTGCAGTCAAGAGGACCTGAGTTCAAATCTGACCTCAGACACTTGACACACTTACTAGCTGTGTGACCTTGGGTAAGTCACTTAACCCCAGTTGCCCTGCCTTCCTCTCTCCAAAAAAAAAAAATTAAAAAAAGAAAAGAATTCTATTTTAGATCATTTTTTATTTAAAACTGTAATATATACATATATGAAAATTTGGTCATTCAGAATAACTTTCTTATATCATGTATAAAAAGTAGCAAGAAAAATGTGTATGCATATTGGAGATCTCAACAGCGACCAAGGATCTGGGATTTGGTCAGTGTAGGGAACTCCCAGGGTGGGAACTCCCTTCACCAGAAGAGGATGGCAACTCAGTCTTGATTTTCTTGTTTCCTTGGTAGAATTTAAGCTCCTTGGGGACAAAGACTTTGACTAGGTCTCTGTGTACCTGGTATTGAGCATAGTGCCTGACACACAGTAGGTACTTAACAAATACTTATTGATCCACTGATTAATAGTGAAATAAAACATATTATTTGGCACCAATTAGCCATAGCAAGCTTAGGTTTTAGTGACTGATTGACATTGAGATTTGTTATTACTTTTTCCTCCATCCTTCCTGACCTCTCCTCAATTTTTCTATTGATGTAACCAGAGGTTGAAAAGAGTATACAGTAGGCTGTCCTTTCTGCTTTTGGTCAATCACATGCATGTGATTCAGAACTGAAGGCATCTTGAACTTTGAGATGATGAAGCAATCTCCTTTACTCACTGCTAAGCTGGAAGAATTGACCTTTATGAAAAAAGCGTCTGCCCCTATTGTTCTATTCTCTACGTTGTTGACAGAAGAGTGAACCTGAGACGCACAGGTCTGGCCTTGGAGGAAGTCTCATGAATCCAAGGCTTCAGGGGAAGTCTTTATTTCTAGCTGATTGGTGACAAAGAAGAGTTCTCCATCAGGAAAAAAAGAAAAAGAAAAAAATACCCAAAACACCACCAACAAAAAGATAAGCCTAAGCTCTGACCTGGCTTGTTAGAAGACCTTGAGGTAATTGTTTGGACAGCGAAGAGCCAAGGTGAAATGAAAAAAAGCCTATTTATTAGTCCCCTCTCCCCAAATGCTTTATCTTTCTTATGGAAGGTCTCAGTTTCCCAGTAAAATACCTCAGTAGTTACAAGTTACTGAATCCTATTTTAAATTTTTTAAATTTACTTTGTGAATGTTCTGTATTTAGCTTTTATTTTGGACACAGGAAACACCAGGTACATACCTGATTCATGTTGTAAACTGAGTACCTTTCTATCCTTCACTTTGGGAAGATCTTAGACATTAAGTTAAAAACCTAAGCCATTAGCAATTTTTCCCTGGGGTGCTAAGATTGAGGAACAAAGCAAGTCAAATTTTATTAGAAAAGGGATAGTCAAAGGGAAAAGGATAGTCAAAGAAAAGGGATAGCCCAAAGTCATACTGCTAGTAAGTGTCAAGTGGAACTCAAGTCCTCCTGACTCCAGGGTTGCTACTCTATTCACTGTGCCACCTAGCTGCCCCTAGCAAAGGGATTCTGAACCTCATCAGAGGGCAGATTCCCCCGAGACTGAACACGATTTATCCATGTATGGGATCCAGAGTTGATGGGCTCTTTGAAGGAAAGGAAGTGGGTACAGTGCTATCACCCTTTGGATTTGAAAGCTTTTCCTAAATTTAGACATATTTTTTCTCTGTTTTTCATTTTCCAAAGTACCTCCACTTCATTCTCTTTCCTAATCTATGTTTTTTCTAACTCTCTTTTATTTCTATCCTGGTTGCTTTCTTCTTTCTTTATTTCCTTTTAGTAGTGAGTTGACCCTCAGACACTCTCTCTCAAGCTTCTGTAGTTCTCAGAGATGGGAAGGACCCTGGAGGTCATTTAGTACAACTCTTTCATTTTTGTAGATAAGGAACCAAAGAGCCAAGGAAGTGAAATGGCTTGCCCATGCCCACATAAAGCATTAACAAGAGCAGAACTTTAAATGAGATTCAGTCCAATGCTCTATTCTACACTCCTTCTTTCCTTAATTCCCTTTCAGTGCTAAACATACATAAAAACAGCCATTTATCTGGCCACCTTCTCACCCCATACATCACTACTCTACAACTAACTTCATCTTTCATAAAAAAATGTAATTTGGAATTATTTTAAGTCAGATTTAAATAGAATTTGTGGAAGACAATTGTTTTTATGTTACTAGTTCAAATATAACTTAGAAGGAACTCAAGATTTCATCGAATTTAGCCCCTTGCTAGGAATTTATGGTTCCAATTTGTAAAGATGAGGCATTTAAAGCACAGAGAATTTAGATGATTTGCCAAAGGCCATACAGCAAATCACTGTAAGGGCTTGGTGGGGAGGGAGGCGAAGAAATGGGCAAGATTAGAATACGTCTCCTGCCCTCTCAGCACAATTCTCCTTCCACATATACTATACCGCTTCCTCCAAAGTTCAACAATCAATATCCAACATCTGCTGACTCTTGACTGTGGACATTAAACCCCTAAAGAGTATTTACTGCACCTGCACACACACACACACACACACACACACACACACACACACACACACACACCATACACCACAGCGAAGTTCTTCCATTAACTAGCTCAGTAATCTTGGTTGGGTGTGGAAATTGCTCTGGGCTTTAGTTTCTTCCTCATTTTAATGAACAGGTCAGATAAAGTATCTCTACTGTCCTCTACAATTCTAAAATCTATCACATTCTGATTCTACATTATTACCCATATGTTGTTAGCCATATCAGTCACATTCAATTCTTTCTGGCCCCATTTGGGGTTTTCTCAGCAAAAGAAAAACGTGCTTTGTCATCTCCTTCTCCAGCTCATTTGACAGATGAAGAAACTGAGGCAAACAAGGTAAAGTGACTTGCCTAGGGTCACAGAGCCAGTAAATGCCTGAGGTCGAATTTGAACTCAGATCTTCCTGACTCCAAGGCTGGCACTCTACCCACTGCACCACCTAGCTGCCCTACTACCCATTGGGAGATTATAAATTATGGACAATACAGATAAAATAAAACATACCTGACAAAATTATTATAGAGCTGTATGATACTTTACAAATAATCTTGTATCAATGACCTAAATTCTACTATGAATAACCTAGAATGAATTCTTTCATTTACAGATAAAGAAAACAAAGCCCTAAGAGATCAAACAAGCACAATATTTATTTGAAAATACAAATCTTTAGTGTACTATGCAAGATTATTTTATTTGTATCAAATTTATAGGATTATTCATTTAACCAGAGGATCAAAGATTAAATTGTTTAATGACAGTTTTAAATGTTTTGCTAAAAAAAAATCCCACAAACTCCCATAATCAGAACAATCTGGAGTGATAAACAGCTTTTGAAAAAGAAAAAAAAAATCTCTTCAAGGGCAAAAAGATAAGGTTATAAGGCATGCCAACACAACTCTGCAATTTGACTAAACTGACAGTTAACACAATCGAGTCCCTTTGTATAAGGAATCCAAAGACACAGGACACTTACTTCCCAGATGTGACCTCAGGCAAGTCACTTACTTTCTCTGGGTCTTGGATTCCTTATCTATAAAATAAAAGGGTTGGAATTAATAAATGAAAAGCATTTCTTAAATGTACTAAGTGCAGCGTTGTACAGTGGATAGAGTGCCAGCCCTGGAGTGAGGAGGACCTTGTTCAAATCTGGCCTCAGATACTGGTATGACGCTGGGCAAGTCATTTAATCCTGTTTGCCTCAGTTTCTTCATCTGCAAAATGAGCTGGAAAAGGAAATGGCAAACCAGTAGCTGCCACAAAAACCGCAAAGGGGAGGTCACAAAGAATCTGACCTGACTGAACAACAATGAAAAGGACCAGGTAGTGTGCAAAGGCTGGGGATACAGTTACAAAAGTCAGATTCTCATCTCTTGCTCTCAAGATGAGGGGTGGAGATGGAATGGTGGCCTCCAGCAGAGCATTGTGGGCTAGGAAGTCCCAGGGATATTGAGAGGACAAATAGGACAAATGCTCCCTCCAGAACCAATGGTAGTGTTGATTTGATCACATTTCCCAGAGTAGGCCTAGAAGGGAGGAAGGTGGATGTCCACGGGTGTAGTTTGAGCATACGAAAGGAAATCTACTTAATTGGAACTCCCCAAAAGTAAAATTGGCTGACTCTGGAAGGAAGCTGTTACAGGTTCCCTATCTCTAGGCCTCTGCAAAAGGTGATTAGTGAATCTCTTATTGGGGGTGTTGAAGAGGTAATTTCTGTTCAGATCAAGCTGGATTCTATCACCTCTGGGTCTAAGCATTCATTCAAACTAGATATAACAATTCTGGCCAAAATTTCTCATTATAAGAATTTCCTCCCTTAATTATCTGAATATATTTTCTCAAAGCTCCCCCTTTATTCTGCCTGCAGAAAGTTTTTCACAGGATGCCCAAAATGTGACATATAGCCACTCATTTGAAGCACGAGGCACGTTAAGGCCTAGTTAATGATTCCTCTGTTTTATCATCCACTATAAGTGAGGAATTAGACCAATAGAAACTATTTTTTAGAACACCTCTAAAGAATGCCCACCTGGAAGAAACTGAAGTCATGGGTTTGGTTTCAGTCCTGGAATGAAGCAACAGCTAGTATTAATCCTTCAAAAGCCATATACCTGATACCCTTAGAAAAAAAATTAATCTTCACTACACCATTATTATAAACATAGATATGTTAACAGTCATTGACTCCAATGTAAGACTCTCTCAAAAAGGCATTTTCATTTCTCCCATGTTTCCCTACTAAAATGATATTTTGCTCATTCAAAATGTCTTAGACTCTTACATACTATAGATAATGCAAAAGATGAGTCGATTTAAGTAGTGGCTTTACTTTCCTACTACACTCTCTCCAAAACCCCAATGGGGAAATGAGCCACAGTTGGAGGGAAAAGGAAAATCTTTGCACATTGGAAATCAAATTTGCAGGTGTTTTTGAGAAGCTGAGATGATGGATAAAGTAAAGCCATCCCATGCTGCAGGGTTGCATTGTCTTAGTGGAAACACTACATTCCTGCTTTTATCATTCTTCTATCTTCTCTTACAAGGCTCATTATGGCATCATAGATTTAGAGTCGGTCCAAACCCCAAAGGCCATTTAGTCCAACCTCCTCCATTATCTTTCTGACTCTCATTTAAGAAGCACATAGAGAGAATGCTACTCTCCACCAGAGATTTAGCATGTTCCTCTTCCTTACAAAAATAGCAAAAATACAGATAAATTGAATTAAACACCTATACATGTAAAGCAAAAAGGTACAATTATGGAGAAATAGAAATATTACTGAGAGAATGAAGGGGCTTTACTTTTTGCTTTTAAGCACTCTCTCAACAATGCTAGCAGTATAAATGACCTGGGACTTGCTAGCCGATAATACCCTGCTGGAGGCCACCATTCCATCTCTAACCCTCATCCTCAGGGCAGAGATGAGAATCTGACTTTTTGACTATATCCCCAGCCCCTGCACACTACCTGGTACTTCTCATTGCTGTTCAGTCATGTCAGATTCTTTGTGACCTCCCCTTTGGGGTTTTCCTGGGAGCTTCTGGAATGGTTTGCCATTTCCTTTTCCAGCTCATTTTGCAGATGAAGAAACTGAGGCAAATAGGATTAAATGACTTGCCCAGCGTCACACCAGTGTATGAGGTCATATCTGAACAAATCCTCCTCACTCCAGGGCTGTCACTCTATACATTGCACAACCTAGCACTTACTAATTTTTTTTTAAATTTTTTAAAATTTATTTATTTTTAATATGTTTAGTTTTCAGCATTGATTTTCACAGGCGCCTGAATTACAAATTTTCTCTCCATTTCCACCCCCTCCACTCCAAGATGGTGTGCACTCTGGTTGCCCTGTTCCCCAGTCTGCCCTCCCCTCCGT
>CM053624.1:242876279-242894400 GCA_028646595.1 Phalanger gymnotis
AGAAAGGGAGAGATAGAATGGGATAAATTATCTCGCATAAAAGTGGCAAGAAAAAGCAGTTCTATAGCAAGGGAAGAGGAGGCAGGTGAGGGGGAATGAGTGAATCTTGCTCTCATCAGATTTGAGCTGAGGAGAGAATACCATACACACTTAATTGGGTATCTTACCCCACAGGAAAGAAGGAAGAAGATAAAAAAAGGGGGGATGATAGAAAGGAGGGCAGATAGGGGGAGGAGGTAATCAAAAACAAACACTTTTGAAAAGGGACAGGGTCAAGGGAGAAAATTCAATAAAGGAGGATAGGTTAGGAAGGAGCAAAATATAATTAGTTTTTCACAAGATGAGTATTGTGGAAAGGTTTTACATAATGATACACATGTGGCCTACGTTGAATTGCTTACCTTCTTAGGGAAGGTGGGTGGGAAGGGAAATGGGGACAGAATGTGGAACTCAAAGTTTTAAAAACAGATGTTCAAAGACAACAAAAAAAGTTTTTGCATGCAACTAGGAAATAAGATACACAGGCAATGGGGCATAAAAATTTATCTTGCCCTACAAGAAAGATAGGGAAAAGGGGATGGGAGGGGAGCTGGGTGACAGAAGGGAAGGCTGACTGGGGAATGGGGCAACCAGAATATATGCCATCTTGGAGTGAGGGGGAGGGTAGAAATGGGGAGAAAATTTGTAATTCAAACTTTTGTGAAAATCAATGCTGAAAACTAAATATATGAAATAAATTAAATAAATATTAAAAAAAAGAAAATCCCAAAGCGAGTCATGAAGAGTCAGACATGACTAAAAACAATTGAAAAGAAGAAAATATTACTAATATTTAATAAACAGATTGACATTTGTACCCTCCCTCAAAGTGAAGGTGTAGACCAAGTGGTGGGATTCAGCCCTAATTTTAGGTTGAGTTCAGCAAACTGGTTGTTAGCAGGGGCAGGGCCTGGGCTTACCTTGTCAGTGGTGGTAGCGCTTCCACTTGGTTATGTGAAGAACCGGCTATTAATTTATTTGAATCTCACCACTGGGTAGACAGTGTGTTAGACAATCATGTGTCACATAATGGTATACAAGGTGTACTGGGAGTAGATTGGGAGTTTCACAGCATGAAGAGATTGCCAATGGTGCTCTCATTCATTCCCTACCAAGCTAGTGCAATATATTGCAGTTTACATGTGGCCAGTTAAATGGATTTACAGATTGTATTATTTATTAGCTAAACTAAACCTCATAAAATAAGTGGCTTAAAAATAATTTTGCAAGTTTGAATTGAAGAGAATACTAATAATGCAAACACAAACTAACAAGGAAATAAAAGAAATGACCCTTCTGCTAGGATAAGCTCTTCACCAGCCATGTTATCAGAGAAATAAAATGGTGGCCTAGCCAGATCTGACAGGAAGCTGACCTTTCCAAATTTGAAATGATCAACAATCTTATCTGAAATATGGGTTTATACCCACTGTCATTAACATTGAACCTCGACCTAAGTACGTATTTTGCTTTGAGATATTATGACCTCATAATAGTATGTTACGAGTAAATACAACATTTAAAAAAAAAAAAAAAGCTAAGATGCTGCTGAAAGTGGTTTCACCTATAAAAAGTCTCCTATCAGCATGCTTGAACCTGGACATTTTCTAACTTGCTTAAAAATCTTTCAAATGAATGGCTTTTTTGATTTTTAACCCATTTGTTAAAAATATAAAAGTCCAATCAATACCTTGGAATTAGTTTTCCAGAACTACCAAATAACAATCAGGGAAGATAGAAATGTAACAACAAACTTGAAAAATTGGTATAATTGAGTATCTTGAATTAGTAAGGATAGCCAGTAATGAACTTCTCCATTTGGATCTCTGTATTTTTATGAGGACTCCTTTTCAGTTTCAGAGATTCCATGGTGTCCTACATACATAGAGAGCTGGCCTCAGAGTTAGAAAGGCCTGGCTTCCAGTCCTGTCTCTGACACATATTGGATGTGTGACCTTGGGCAAGTGACATAACAAGAAAACTCTCCAAGACTCTAAAGTTGCAAAGAACGTGCCCATCTGCATTGGTAGAGGTGTTCCTCTCCAGGGATTCTCTACATCACAGAAATTTCATGTTTGCTTAAAAAACAACGAGAAGAAACAATGAACTCTTTTTCCAGTTATGACAGCCATTGAAACTAAGTATTGAAATAAATTGAACTTAGAACCATAACTACAAACTGCTGTATCACAAAGCATTAAATCAAGATTTTAAAAAGTAATGAAGTACATACAATTATATTGCTCTCATAAAACATTAATTATCTTTTATTAATTAAATATTGTTAATAAGCATTTTAGAGAAAGGGTTTTGGACTACTAATAAAATATTATTTTAAAACATTATTCACCTTATGTTAATCTCATTATCCTCTAAGATTTTTATTCATACTTTATAATGTATATAATATAATAAACATAATAAATATAGATATTAGAAAGTGCTCAAAAATTTTACTGAAAGGGTATATGTTCAAAAAAGTTTATAGACTTAGAAATTTTGTCAAGATATAATGGACAGGATTTAGAGGTGCAAAGGGATATTCCTGATCCCAGCTGTGACTTGAGTATTGGGAAGAAGTAAAGAATTTATGAGGTGTAATCTCAAAAAAGAAATAAATTAAATTGAGGTAGCAGAACTCTACTGAAGAATAATAGATTTGCAATGTGGTAGCCCACACTTTTAATTCTATTTCCCCAGGAGGCTGAAGCTGGTAGATCTCTTTAGCTCAGCTCTTTAGCTTTACACTTAACTGTAGCAGGGATAAAGCCCATTTAAAGTCTGCACAGAATTCAGCATTCCTAGGGGGAGTCTCTGGGACCAGGGGGCCACCAAGTTGTCTAAGAGTATGGAAACCAGCCATGGTGGGAAATAGAACAAGTCAAAGCTTCTGTGTAGTGGGGTGGGTAGGCCCTATGAATCACCCTTGTACTTCTAGACAGAGATGGGGAGACACACCCTTAAAAAATCACATAATTTTAGAGTAAGAAAAGAATCCAAGAGGTATCACTATGTGTTTATTTTGTATCTATCCAGTATTTACTTACCTGTAAACAAACAAATTGTATACCCCCAGCAAAATGTAAACTCAGGCAAGAACTGTCTCTTTTGTCCTCAGGCCTGTTGTTGGTATGTAGTAGGTGCTTAATAAATGCTTGTTAATTCATTGATTGGATTGCTATGCCAGTCTCTCTTAATTTCCCCAGATTGGACTACTTAAGCCAGCCTAATTTAAGTGGCCAGAATGAATTGCTGAAAGCAATCTCTTCTAAGGAGCCAAAGATCTCATTGAGGAGCCCCTGTGTTATTACAGGGCTTGAAACAAACACATCAGTTGTTTGAATCCTGTTGAGCACACTGAGAACTGCTCATTTCATAAGGGAATATTTCTCTTATTTGAACTTTACCCAGGATAACCTGCTTAACCCCAGCAAACACCATTTACTGGCACGAATTTCCATGTTTTATGCCTTGCTTAATATTGATAATCAAGGGGGCTTCTGAACAAATTTGGATGAGTAAACTCACTGAGTTAAACCATCAGTATACAGATCTGGAACTATGAGTGGACAAGAAAATAAACAGTGTTTTGGGAACCCCAAACTACTCCTTGCCACAAAAGCCTATATTCTTGACACCAATAGCGGTTCACTGATGCTCTGTGGCTTTACGAATGCAAATTTCAGTTCACCTAAAGGTCTTCGACCATGTTGTAAATTGGATTTGGAGTCAGAGATCATGGGTTCAAATCCCAGCTATGACAGCTACTTATTGTCTGCATTATCTAGGACAAGGCACCTCAACCTGGTTCATCATCAGCATCTTGAATTAGAAAACTCATCATGAAGTGCAAAAAGTTGGCATTACCACACGGCCTATCTAGACTGTGAGACTAGAGATTTGGTCTTTCCAAAGGGATGAGGACAAACCTAGGATATCTGGCTTTTGTTCTCCATATTTTGGGGGTTTGGGTTTGTTTGTCTTTTTTTTTTTGCTAAAAGCTTGTAGTGCTTTTACTGGATAGTCCTCCTGGCATGGGTAGTATTAAAAGAAAATGGAAAAAGGAGGAAAAACAAAAAAAAAGCAAAGACAAAGACCCCCCTCTCCCAAAACAACAAAATTCTTGAGGACCTTGCCACCATGGGGTAGTATAATAGGTTGCCATAGTTTCTCCCCATTCCCAACATGGGGCAAATCCAGGACTCTCTTCCTTCTCTCCTTTGACAGGGACTCCCTAAGACAACACAAAGCTGTCTCTGAAATCTGATTGGCCCCTTCTTTCTTGACACAGCTTCCTGGTGGCAAAAAAAAAAAAAATTCTATCTCCATAGACTCTAGGCCTCAGACTAGGTAGGTGCCTAAGGTCATGCAAGTCACCACACCCAGATAACTCAGTAAAGAGTCAGGAGAGGGAGGCCACATCTACCAATGCTCAGTATTAGGGCCATTACATCCTTGTTGCATATCTTTACTGTCCTTTTTATCAACTGTTCAATGTCTTACATACACACTTCATTTCATTCCAAAATTAAACCTGAACTAAGAGTGTTTGAACTTCTCAACTCCGAATTCGCAGTTTCCTCAACTGTAAAATCAGAGGGTTGGACCAGATGACCCATTATTGCTTCTGAACTTCTAAATTTAAGATCCTATGGCACCATCAAAGAGATGCATGGCCAAAAGAGGAGGCAGGACAATAATTAGGGAGAGTGAGGGATAACAGATGGGTAAATCTCAGTGTTGTACTGAGATCCATGAAATATTAAAAGATTCATAGGAAAGCCTCCAGCTTACCCAGTAAATCTTCTAGGGAAAGACAGGAATAAGAATTCTGCCTAATGAGGAAGTGTGAGTGAGTCACGGCTTATGCTCAAATGACATCACCAGTTCGGTGCCAACATCAGTTCACAGAACCATCAAAATGTATGCTTTTAGCAGAATTAGACCTTTGTTAGGTATCTAAATATTTGCAACCTCCATCATTGCTCTATCTTATCCTTCTGCCAGGTTTATAATTCGGGGTCCCATAATGTTCTCAATAGCTTTCATTTGGCCAGGCTCACCTTACAGCTCTGCCCAAAAATCATTTCCTTCCAAAGACCTTTCCTGATTTCTCTGCTTGTTAGCCTCTTCTCCCTCTACTATATCACTGTCTATTTTTGTATGGCCTCTATTTGCCATTATTGTTGGTCAGTCATTTGAGTTGCATCTGACTCTTTGTGGCCCCATTTGAGGTGTTCTTGGCAAAGATACCAGAGTGGGTTTGCCATTTCCTACTTCAGCTCATTTTACAGATGAGGAAACTGAGGCAAACAGGGTTAAGTGACTTGCCCAGGGTCACACAGTTGGTATGTGTCAGAGGCTGTATTTGAACTCAGGAAGATGAGTCTTCCTGACTCCAGGCCTGGCATTGTTTCCACGGCTCCACCTAGCTGCCCCTCTCCTGTATTTACTTATCTGTGATCATGTTGCAGCCCCCGCATAGAATGTAGGATCCGTGAAGGCAGGGGGACTCTCACTTTTTTCTTTGTAACCTCAGTGCCTAGCACAGTGCTTGGCACATAGTACGCAAGTAATAAATACTTGCCAGTTGGCTGATAGGCAGTTTATATTATATTTTCACAACAATACTATTTATTTTGTTCTTTATTTTACTTCTTCCAAATGTCATCTGCTATATGTCTACCCAACCCTCAAGTTCATGAGGCAGAATTTGAACTCAGGTCTTCCTGACCACTGACTCTATTGCAATATCCACTATGTTACCTTAATACAGTTAATATTTTAATACAGTTTAGTACTTTCTTGATATTAGCAGCTAGTTAGTGTAGTGGACATTAGAATAGGGTGGATAGTCAGGAAGACCTGAGTTCAAATTCAGCTAGATGACCTTGGACAAATCATGTAACCTCTGTTGGCTTTTTTTCTCACCTGAAAATTAGGAATACCTACCTCATCAGATTATTGTGAGGATCAAATGACATAATATATGTATATGTTAATAATGTAATATATGCAAACTTTAAGAATCTATGAAATATTGGATATTATTATTATACAATGCTATTCCCATTCCCTATTTATTGAATTCATTTCTTTTGAATAACACATTGCTGTACTCTGGCCATGAAACATATCCCACCTAATTTCAATGCTATTTGAGCATGAAACCATGGGAACAGATCTCAAGTCAAAGTATTAAAAAGGAAAGGCATTTATTTGGAGCAAGAATGTCCATCTCTGATAGATTAGCTGTTACCTTTATCTTTGCTACCTCTAAACTTCAGCTCATGCTATTGCTCTTAACTAAAATTAAAAGGAAAGGAACATATTTGGAAACACATATATGTATGTATATATATATATATATATATATATATCTCATAGAAAAGTCTGACATCTAGAATCTAAAAGGAAGTGATACATAGGAGCAATGGTCAAAGGCCATTGATTTCCCCTTTCATCATTTTTGAAAGGGGAAATTAAAATTATCAATACCATGTGAAATGATGTTCACATTTTCTAATAATCAGAGAAATGCAATTCTAGATAATTTTTAGATATCTTTGCACCTATTAGAATGGCAAAAATAATAATAAAAAGTCCAATGTAAGTGGAGCTGTGGGAAAACAGGCATTTTAACAGATTAAATTACTGGTTGGACTGGAGAATAGTAAAAAATATTTCAGGGAGTAATATGTCAATATGCAGCTTGAATCAAAAACCTGATAGTTTCTTGGGGCCAGTAGCAAAGAAGATATTCATAGGCAACTGACTTTGAAGTATTAGGGGCAAAAGTATATCATTAAAGGAGGTATGAGAATATCTTCATTTATTTTTGTCTCCTGGACATTCCAGCAAGGTCAGAGATCTTAAATTTTATATATATATACACACATATATACATACATACATATATATATACATATATATATATATACACACACATATATACATACATACATACATACATATACACACACACACACACATATGCTTCTGTAGTAGATAAAGCATACAACTGACAGTCAAGCAGAGCTGAGTTTGAATCTCATCTGCAGGTACTTTATAGCTGGTTAGTGCTTTAACCTCCGTAAACTTCAGTTTCTTCATCTGTAAAATAAGGTGGTTGGTATCAATGGTCTCTTTTTAATGTCCCTTCCATCTAAATCTATGATCCTCTGACATGCTATTAATATCTTTATTTGCAACTTAGGAATTTTCTTTCTTTAGGGTAGCATTAAAGGAATTGTGTTTTTTTTTAAATAATAATTTTGAAAAGAAAAAGTAACAAGAGATTCTCATTCCTTTGAAATAGTCTCTTAGGAATTTTTAGGGAGAACCCCAGATTGTCATCCTTCTCCAAGTACAGGAGAAAAAAATAATTTCACCTATCTTGGGATAACATTCTATCTCAGAAAGAGAAAAATTGATGTAAATTAGAAATATATCATCTTCTTTTGCTTTTCAAATCTGGTCACCCTATATGCACTAGAAAAAAGTGTTTCTATAATAAATGAGATATTAATGACAATACTTATCTTGAGCTTTGTAATTTGGTTAACTGCTCTAACTAGTTTTTTTTTTAATGTTTATTTCTAGATACACAACAGAGTAGCTTATTCACTGTGATTCCCATTTCCATCCCAATACCCCATGAAATCTGAAAAAAGCACATAATTTTCATAGTCACATTCAGCAAAATGTGATATTTAAGAAACCTACGTAAAGCAAGTTGGGGGGAGGGGGAAGTCTCTAACAGCAATGTATTCATTTGTTCTTTCAAGCATTTTGCACGGAGAGCAAGTTCTTTCTTCTTTATTCTACTCTTAAAATGAGTCTTCCTAGCCTGTCACAATTGTGACTAACAAAATTTCTCTGAAACTATCTCAGCATTAGGTAATATCTATTATTAGTCTTATAGATATGCATCACTTCCTTTTAAAATCTGGATGTCAAACCTCTTTCTGATACATGTGCATCATATATTTTTCACAATATGTTCTTTTCCTTTTAATTTTAAAGATATTGCTTTTTGTTGTGTAAAATTCTTTTACTCTATATAATTAACTCCATTGTTTTGTTTGCAATGATTTCTTCTACATACTTGATTGATAAAATGTCCCTCTTCTCCACTGACTTGTATTCTCGTATCTATTCTTGTATCCACAGATAGAAGACCTATCACGCTGTATGTCTGACATCTTCTTGCCATACTGTTTAGCTATACCCTCCTCTTCTTCCTCCTTTGACCACTGTACCAGCTGAAGTCCTGGGGTCCTGCACTCCTGAATTCTGAAGAGTTCACCATATGAGCACCCTCAGGCTCACCATGCAGCACTGTCTACATTTTCGCCAAGCCACCACAGACGATACATAATCCACTCCCCCAGCCCAATTTTCAACTTGCTATGGATTAGCAATCAAATCAATATTACCATTTCTGGAAAAGATGATTCATTCAATTACCCCACGATTCCATTCACTGTCCCCACTGTCACTTCCTATACCAAAATATCCCTCTCCTTGGTCATCACTCCCCTATATGTATTGTCTTCTACTATTAAAATGTAAACTCCTTGAGGGTAGGTACTGTCTTGCTTTTTGTATTTTTATCTCCTGTAGTTAGCACAGTGCCTGGAAGATAGAGACCTGTTAATAAATATTTTCCCCCATTCAAATATGAACTGTTCCTAAGAAGTCAATATTCAAATACCTCTTATGTGTACATTCCTACCATCTAATTTTTTATTATTATAACTACAGTTAATGGAAGCATGTTGGGTTATTGGTTTTTTTGGGGGGGGCTGGTTTTTTTAATTCTTCTTTGAGAGGACGGGCCAACTTAGGGTAACCTTGTTTAGTAGCAACATTTAATATTTCATGACTTACCAAATCAACATAGCACATGGTAAATAAAAAATCTTTCAAGGAGAAAAACAAAAAGAAAGCATGGTTAAGGAACTGAATGCAGAGTTTCTCAGAACACATCCTTTTGAGAAACTTGACTTCCCAATAGATAACTAAAACCTTTGCTGATGAGCAAAATAGTCTCATCTTCAACTCTGTTCAGATAACATCTGTTATTTCATAAAGTCTTGTGCAATATCTTATTAGGGAAATTCAGAGTTAAACTCCTCTAAAGGCGATGATCTCTGATAAGTTCTTGGGTTCTTACAGGATCAACAAACTCATGCTGCTGTCATGGAGTACCCACAGTCTCTCAGACTGCAACACACATTGTCCAAATTAAACACTGCAAGGCTCTGACTAGTCGCTTGATTCACAGTATAATCACCCTTTCTATTAGTAGTTGTCCCTGATACAAATATTCCTTTGCAGTTTTCAGTTCTTCCTTTCCCCCCATATTGCCCTAGTTCTTTGAACTTCTCAACCACTTTCATAGAACTGGAACTGGAAAGGATCTTAAAGCCAATCTCATACCAATGATATTAAAAAACACATTTTGGCAACATGTTCATGAGTATATGACTATGTCAACTCATTTAACTTCATTTCTTAACTTCGTTTCTCTTCCTGCTATTCTGTATGCCTAATAGGAGTGGATTATGCATCAGTTACTACCAACACTGCCAAAATACTGCCATAAAACACCATTTGTTTTTCCTGCCCAAGTGAGATTTCTATTAACTTTTTGAGAAACAACCCATTAATCTTATTAAAATTGACAAGGACTACAGGGGAAGCTTTAATTAGTCAAGATATATACTTCAAAAGCATCCACAGGACCATGGCATTGTAATGGGTAATAAAAAGATTTGGTAAAATAAAAATGCTTCATGACATTTATACCAACAAAAATAAGTTTCAAGACAAACATTAAATTAAGACAAATATGAGAGGGGTACCATTTGGGAAGTGAAAGAGCACACAAACAGATATCTCAAGCAGTTCCATAGTATGGTCAATAGAGCCCTAGTTAGTGTCTAAAAATCTGGATTCAAAATCTGAGCTTCAACATTTAACTTTCTGTGTGACCCTGAGCAAATCATGTAATCTCTTCCAAACTCAGTTTTTTCTTTTGAAAAATGTTCATTCTATCACTTAATACTATTCACTTCAAAAGGTTGTTGTGAGAAAGATATTTCCTGTACTGCTATATAAATGTGATTTATACAAATGACTGTACATAAATACTAAAAACATAAATTGAATATTAAAAGCAAGGTTTCCCTACTATATGCCTGAGCTTAAGAATTCTTTTTTCGTAGGGATGTAAAATATTAGCTATCATCTATTATAATCCCTATAGCTTTCCTATTCTTGCCTTAACAGGCAAACATGATTTTTTTTCTTCTGCAAATATCTTTGGATCCATTCAGTTCAACAAGCATATTAAATTATCTAACCAAAAATGAAAATTGGCAGAAAAAAAATTCTCTAGTACAAACACTTTTCAAAAACTGAATAATGGAAGCCTAAAACTTAATATTTTTATAAAACATTATAAGATTGACTTGTTTTGTGAATATACTTAAAAATGAAAGTTCTTGAATTCAAACATGTATATATATACATATATATGTATGTATATATACATATACATATATATATGTAGGATACTGAATACTTGTTTAATGTTAAAGGAATGGGAAAAAAATGAGATAATTTTTTTATCCTGTCTTTAAGAAGCTTACCTTCTATTGTGGGAGGTAGGGAGGCATAACAGAAACAAGTAAGTTCAACACAAAATAATTTATAAGTGTGTAAGGGGTGCGAAGTGATAAATGAGAAGAAGGGAGGTTATTACTATGAGTGAGGGAAGGAGATAGAGAAATTTTCATGGAAGAGGTGAGTACTATGGCTTGTTTAGAAGACTGTGTCTAAAAGGTAGATCACATAGTATGAGATAAAGCTAGAAAAATAGGGTCATTCCAAATTGTTGAGGGCCTTGAATTCCAAGCTGAACTTGAACTTTGTTCAGTGAGTCACTGGAAGTCAATGACGGGGTCTGAATAGAAGAATGACATGAATGGATCTATGCACAAGGAATATGGTCATTTAGAGGTAAAAAGATCTGTTAGGAGGCAAATATAATGGTCTAGATGATGAGTAATAAGGGCCAGGACCAATTATGATAGTGGCAATGGAACCAGAAAAGATGAAATTGATGCTAGAAATATTAGAGAGATAGGATCAGTAGGTATTGAATTGGATATGAGAAGAGACAGGAGATTCAAAGGTAGTGCCAAGGTTTTTGAACATGTGAGATTTGGGGAATTTTGGAACCACTGAGAGAAGCAAAGAAGATGAGCAGGTTCAGGGGGAAGCAATTAGTCAACAAGTGTTTATGAAGCATATATTAAGTGCCAGATACTGTGCTAGATGCTAAAGAAACAAATACCTAGAGTTAAACAATTTCTATCCCCAATGATCTTACATTCTAATGGAGGATACAATTAGTATATAGATATAATTACACGTATATATAGATAATATAAATAGAAAGTAATCCCAGTGGAAAGGCACTAGTAGTAGGGGGAGAGGTGTGGGAAGGGGTGACATTAAGGTCTCTTGCCAAAACTTGAGATTGGGGCTGAATGTTGAAGAAGTTCAGAAAACTCAGGAGGCAGAGGAGAGGAGAGGACATTCCAGGCATGGGGGACTGCTGGTAGAAAGTCATGTATTTGGGAGATGGAGCATCTAAGACTTTTTGGAGATGGAAAAGTAAGACTGTATGTTAGTTGTAACTACTCTTTTCTCAACCAATGGCTTTCCAATGATGCTATATTACAACAAATCATGGAAAATCAAAGTCTCTGAAGAATGAGCATTTTGGGTCATTCAAAAGGAAATAAAGTGATTCACTGTGGGTATCAATAAACTGAAAGATATTGACACCTAAGAGAAGTAAATATGAGAAGGAGCATAAAGGATATTGTCAGAGACAAATGAATGGAAAAGGAGGTCGGTCAGTGAAGTAGTGAGATTGAAGAACAATGATTGCTGATACCATGCAATATTGTCAGGTAGGCCTGCACCAAGAATTTTGGGTATATCCTTTGTGAAAGATTTATGGGTCAATCAGTCAATCGATCGACAAACATTTATTAAATCTTTATTGTTTGCCAGAAATGCGAGGAAAAAGTAGCAGAGGATTCAAAGGCATGAATGAATTGCAATCTGCACTCATGGGAAGAGTATCATCTTTCTTCCTGATGTTTTGGAAATGGGTGTTTGTACTCTGTAACAGTGGGATCAAACTCAAATAGAAATGGGGTCATCTCTGTAGGATAGTATTAACTTAGAAAACCACATATTAACATTATCTCTCTTCCACTGTATTTTTATTTATTTTTTTAAATACATCCCAATGACATTTTAACCTAGTTACAATTGCATTGAAATTGTATCTTGTTCCCCTGAGCACCACCACCTCTTCTAGTCAGTTTATAAGTTTACAAGTAGCTAGTATAAAGTAGCAATAGCAGGAAGTAAGATTGCAAAGAGGAACCTAGCAGTCACCTACCAACTGTCTCAAAGATCAAAGGACCATATTTAACAAATTGTAACATATAGTAACCAAAAATCTGGTCCTGGTAATATGTGTCAAATCAGGGGAAGCCATCTGAGTTTTGCTGTCAGGGTCTTTTGGTCCTATGATAAGGAAATTTCGGTCAAGTTTCAGACATGAAGTAAGACCGGGGCAGATCATCAAATGTTGATAATTTTGAGATGATGTGGTATGCTATCTTTAAAGTTTAACTGTCAACTTTAAGATGACTTGGATATTCTAATGAACTAACCCCAAGATGGCACAGATAAGAATTAGGCTTTGCCCTCAAAAAAATCTATAAAAATGAGCCCTCAAACTCCTGCTCCCCACCCCACCCCAGCATTCTTCCATCTGCATCACATCCATGCTGCCAAGTGCTCACAATTCTAATCTATGGTTAGGGGAGTGATTTTCTGTGCTTCTCCCTTCCCACTCTTCCTTGTCTCTCTCCCTCTGTCCCTCCATCACCGTATCCCCACTCCATTTTCCTCTGTACCCTTTTTGCTGTTTGTATTTTTTGTGCCTGTTTGCCTCTCTCCCCTCTGTCCCTTATTAAAGTGTGATTGCAGCCTCACTCCCCTCTGCCATCATGGTCTTTCCTAGTGAGCAACCAAAGAACTGAGCATGACTGTCCCATTTCATAATTTCATAAATTACTGATCGCCCTTTGGCTGCACTGTGAGGGCTGTATTTGACACTTCTGCTATAAACTGCCACCACACCACAAACAGTAAAAACACGCAGGTACCCCTTACCTCTTTAGCTCAAGGGCCCCAGAAATATTCCCAAAGGAAGCACAACCTTCCTTTATGGGTTTCTAAGATACTTTGATGATACTTAAAAGTAAGTACCTAGCTTCAGATCTTTGTTTACATCCACTTTTCATAACAGTGGCTGCCCTGATCATGAACTTTCTTTCTGTGCTAGTATATATAATAAAGCTATTAGTGTAAATATGGACTTTTTCCCCCAAAAGACCTCAAAGACCATTAGCCTCTCAATATTCCTCTAAAGCAGAAATAAAGCAGATATAATAGTTTCTGTTTAATAGATGAGGGGGGGAAATGAGACACAGAGAAGTTAAGCCACATGCCCACAGGTCACCAAAAGGTCAGGAGCTTTGGAAGGATTAGTCAGAATCCCCATTCTTGGGCAATAACCCCATAACATCTTTCTAGAAAAAGTCTACATAAATACAATGCTAAGACTCTTAGAAACACACAGGATACTCAATACACTGAAACAAGATAAGACAGTTTTCCCAATTAAAAACAAATCGGCCTATGATTTTTGTCTATGCAGGACACCAGTGCAAATCTCAACTGCTCTATAACTTGAATTGAGGGTGCAAGAGAGGTGCCAGTTATCACCTGTCATGAAAATCTTGGAATGCGCCTCTCCAAAATTAGCTAGGTTAGTCCTTTGAGGACAAATATAGAGTCTGTCACCAGTTTGTCACTTGAAGTCTGCCTAGCTCTGTAGGGCAGTATAATACCGTGGAATTCTGGCCCTGCTGATTAGAAAGAAAAGTCTCTGGGCCTCAGTTTCCTCATTAATAAAATGAAGGAGTTGGACTAAATGGCCTCTAAGGTCTCTTCTAGCACTAAATCTAGGATCCTATTACTCACTTGTCAGAGTTTATGCTGCCCTGATACAGCTTTTGAGAAGCCAGTATCACCTCCACAGGAACACAATGAAGCCTCAGAATAAGGCTTTAGTGGAGACCAGGGAGTAATCCAAATAATTTTTCCCCTACTGAACTCTTAGAAGTATAAAAAGTAATAAAAACCCAACCCTTCCTTTATTTTTTTAAAACCAAGAAACTAGAACTTAACTATTCCAAGTACAAATTCACCTTAAGCAGACATTTCCCATGGTCTGAGAGTTACCTCAACACGTCAATATTTACCAACTTTGAGCTGCCGGATCATTTGCTTTGCTATTCTGGAAAGACAAAATATTTATTGGTTATTTACTCTATATTGCATATATAGTATCTGTGTTATAGATTATATATTTATATGTACATATGCATTAAATATGCATGTGTGATATATGTGTATGTATATGTCTATTATGCATGCATATACATGCATGTGCATGTGTATACATACATACATATATACATGTATACATATATATGTGTGCATTTATGTATATACATCCTCGAGTTAGGCATGAGAGGAGGTGAGCATTTTAAAAAGACAAGGTCTCTACTTTCAAATCTAGCAGGTGAAATATGACATATACATAAAAAGATAACTAAAAATATAATGCACTAAGTAAGTAGAACATATAATATCAAGTGCTATAATAGTTTAGAGCAGGGTTTCTTAACTTTGGGTCCACAGACTCTCAAGGGGTCTGTAGATAGCTTTCAAGAGACCCATAAACTTAGATAATTAAAAAAAATACATATTTATTTTTCATTAACCTCAAATTGAAATTTAACATTATCTCCAGTTATTCAATGTAGGCAACAAACATTACTCTGATGAGTCTATAGGATAACAGACTGTGAAAGTGGTCCATGATATAAAAAGAGGTTGGGAATTCCCAGTTTAGAATTGGAGGAGAGATTCCTATTACCTGAAGTGATAGGAGCGTATACTTAGAAAGTTAGTCCAACCCCATCATTTAGCGGAAAAGGAAACTGAAGCTTAAACATATCATATTGCATACCCAACACTATATAAGCAGCAACTGGAAGAGCTGGGATGTGAGCCCACTTCATGGAAGACTTCACAGAAGAAGATGACCTTTGGTCCCAAAGTCCTAAATCAGTCTACTTTTCTCAAAAATAAGCACATATAGTAATTGTTTTATTTACTTTTCAGATCAGTTTCCTTACTCCCACTTCCTTACTATCCCCTTGTTACCATTACTTCTACAATATCTCTTCTTTTAATTTCTGTCTTTATCACCAGGTTCAACTCCTTGTTAAAGTTACCTATTGCCTTTCAGTTCAGTTCTCTAGGAGTTTAATATCTGGCTCGTGTTCTTCCTACCCACTCCAACTCCATACTTGGGGATTTCAATATCTATGCCTAACCTCCCAGTTTGTCACTAAACTTCCACAACTTCCATCTTTATTTCAGAAAGATGCAGGTATGGGCATAGTTTTGATGTCACCATCACCCATAACTATCCCATCTCCATGTTCTAGAACTGTGAAATTCTTTACTCTAACCACAACCTATTTTCCTTCAATTTTTTTCTTCTGCTTCATCCTCCTGAACCTATTTCTTCATCTTCATCATGACATTCAATCCCTCTATTTCAACTTGCTCTACCAGTCCATCAATCCCACTCTGGTTTCATTTCCCTCTCTTCAGTCTTGCCCCACTGATCGACCGGCTCAACTATATACTACCAGCTGTCCTTGAATCCCTTGCCCCAGTACCCTGATGCCAGTTACACTCTGTTAAACCCTAACTCTGGGCTACCCCTACCTCTCCTCCTCACAGGCATTTAATCTCAACTGGGTCCCAATATTGCACAAAAATTCTTTAATTCTGCCCTTTTTGATTGATTCTTTATTACACCAGCTATTCCCAACCTTCTTCTTGGACTTCCTGCAACACCATCTCATCCCCTCCATCTTAACAGGGAACCTCACCTCTCACTTTCGTAGAAAGTCCCTTCACTTTCTCCAGTCTCTGATAAAGAGGTGAGACTTTGCCTTAACAAAGTTGACTCTACCACTTGTACTCTGGTTCCATATTGTTCTCTATCCTCTGGGATCTTTTTCCAATCTATCATTGCCTCTTTCTCCCTAATCTCCAATCTCTTCCCATCTATTGGCTCCTTCTTCAAAGCTCACAAATATGCTCATATCTCCCCATCTTTAAAATGTCTCCACTTAATTCTGCCATCCCCCCAAATACTATCCTATCTCTCTACTTCCTTTCAGAGCCAAATGTTTGGAAAGGGCTGGTCATATTTGCTTTCTCCATTTATTCACCTCCTACTCATTTCTTGATCCCTTGCAATCTGGCTTCCAACTCTGCCCCTGACCGAAACTTCCCTTTCCAAGACTACCAGCAATCTCTCCATTGCTAAATCATTTTCTCATTCCATTATACTTGACATTTCTGTGGCTTGTGACACTGTCAACCACACCCTCCTGTATACACTCCCCTCCCTTGGCTTCTGTGATACTGTCTTCTTGTTTCTCCTATATGCCTAACTCTTCTTTGCCAGATCATCATCCTTCTGCCCACTTCATGTGCATGTATGTACCTCAAAGCTCTTATCTTCTCTCTATAAACTCTCTCCTTTGGTGAGCTCATCAATTCCCCCTCAGCTATCATGTCTATACAGATGACTCCCAAATCCAGTCCTTCATTACCCATAGCCTGATCTGAATAATACATACCGTGAGACATCTCCACCTGGATGTCCTATGCTCATCTCATACAACATGCTCTGTACAAAATGTTTGTCTCCACATCCATCCCAAACTTCCCTATTTCCATAAAATTTCTTCCATTATTTTAGTGACCCAGGTTTGCAACCTTGAAATCATCCAGAATTCTCCCTTCTCTTTCATCTCACATGTCCTGTCAATTGCAAAGTATTGGTATCCTACATCCACAACATCTGTCATATGCATATATTTTCCCCCTCAAATACAGCCTCTGTCCTAATCAGGGTCTTCATTGCTCTGTCTGGTCCATTGCAATTTGCTCCTAATTGGTCCTCTGCCCCAATTCTTCATCTCTATAAGCAATCCTCCACATAGCTGCCAAATGGATATTCCTTAAATAAGTCTGACCATGTGACTCCATTACTCAAAAATCTTTAAAGTTTCACTAATGCCTCTAGGACATAGTACAAACTCCTTCACCTGGCATTTAAAACTCTCCTCAAGAAGGCTCCTACCTACCTTTCTATTCTTATTTCATACTATCTTCTTCACTAACTCTTTAGGCCAGTCAAACTGGCCTGGTAGCTGATCCTCATATACAACATTCTTTCACCTCCATGTTTTTTTGCACAAATAACCCTTTCCCCATCTCTGGTATGTAGTCTCTCTCCTCCATTTTGTAGAATCCCTAGCTTCTTTCAAAGCATACCCCAAGTGCTTCCACATTAGCTCTTTCCTGATTCTCCTTGAGATGCCTGAGATCAAGCTACATCTCTATAAAGCACTTAGCACAATTCCTGGCATACTGTGGGTGCTATATCAATGCCTATTCCCTTCTCCCCACCCCACCCCCACTTTGATTTTTTGTTGTTTAGTCAATTAGTTGTGTCTGACTCTCCATGCCCCCATTTGGGGTTTTCTTGGCAAAGATACTGGAGTGATTTGCCATTTCTTTCTCCAGCTTATTTTACTGGTGAAGAAACTAAGGCAAACAGGGTTAAATGACTTTCCCAGGGTCACATAGCTAGTAAGTTTCTGAGGCCAGATTTGAATTTAGGTCCTCGTGATTCCAGGCCCTACACTTTTTTTTTTTAATAATTTTTTTTATTAACATCTTTAGTTTTCAGCATTAATTTTCACATGCGTTTGAATTACAAATTTTTCTCCCCATTTCCACCCCCCCACTCCAAGATGGC
>CM053624.1:242894900-242930845 GCA_028646595.1 Phalanger gymnotis
TTCCCTCTGCCCCTTTGTGGGTTCTGTAGTTCTAGAATTGGTTCAGAGCCATTTTTTCATAGGTTTTTGGAGGGTCTTGGAGGGGAGCTCACGCCAGTTACTGCTTTCCAGTCGCCATCTTGGCTCCGCCCCAGGCCCTACACTTTATACATTGCACTACCTAGCTGCCCTACCTCAATATTACTTCTCTTAATTTTATTTGCATATATTTTGTATCTATTTACTTATACAGTATCTGTCCAGTAGAATGTAAGATCTTTGAGGTTAAGGTCTATTTTATTTTGGTCCCTGTAACCCTAGAATAGTATAGTATCTTATACATGGTAGGTACTTGCTAAATGTTGCCTGAATTTAATTCTTAAATTATGAAATTTTACTATATAACAATGACACCCAAAAGGATGAAACATTAAAATGTGTCATCATTTAAAAATATTTCATACATATGAAATTACCTATAATTAATTTTTTAAAGAAGCTTTCATACATCTAGCAGTCAAAAAAAGAGTATTATTAAGGATTTCCATATATTTCCCCTGTTGGGAACACAGCCAAGAAAGAGGAAAAAAAAACAAGAAAGGCATCTAGACTGACAAGAGATGCTGGTAAAGCATTGGTTAGAACACAGTTACTCTTATTTTATATATACTCAAGAGCAAGCTCACACATACGATTTACTGGCTCATAGAAAATAAGTAACAGCAAATTAGAAATTGGTGGGGCAGTGCTACAGGCAGGCACACCAGAAGGAAATGACAACCAGGGAAGAGACAAAAAGAAAAAGAAAAACAAACAAAAACTCATGACTGTCAACAACTATGATGATAAAACCCGAAAGGTACAGCATCACGGGGCCATTTAGAGAAAGGGTACAATTCTGATGTGATAGCACATGAGCATAATTTGTATTCATCTTATGCCCTTCAAGAAAAGGTTAAAATGGACCATCTGTTCAAAAAATCTGTAACATGTGCAAAACATTTTGGAAAGATTTCAATCCAAAATAACTAAAGTGGAAAACCATTGAGTATGAAGGTGGGGTGGGGGCATAAAGTTTTAATTTATTCAGAAAACTCAGCTATTCAGAATGATTCATCACACACAAACTGAATATTTTACAATTAATAGCCAAATTTGTTCCCAAAGAAGAGATAAGAAAATGCACCTGCCTCCCATCTTTGCAAACATGGCAGACTATGGATATGAAACACTTCATACACAGTAAGCCTGGTTGATATATTGGTAGTTGCTGAACTCTTTTTTTTGTTATGAGAGACGGTTTTATGGGTGAGGGAGTAAATAGACATGCACACACATATGAAGGTGATGTAAAAACCTAAGACATCAATAAAAATATTTTAGAGGATGACTCATTCCCTGAGGATTTTAAAAATTGAAAGTTTTACTGTATTCTAATCCCTCTTGACTTGTACTTAAAAAGCCAACTAAAATTGGTGCAGAACACTGGACCTGGAGTCAGGAAGACCTGAGTTCAAATCTGAGCTCAGACACTTACTGTGTTAGATTCAGTTCCTCACTTGTAAAATGAATCAGAGAAGGAAATGGCAAACCACTCCGGTATCTTTGCCAAGAAAACCCCAAATGGAGTCACAAAGAATGGGATATGACTGAATAATCGAATAAAATTGGTGAATGAATTCATGGTGGGGAAGAGCAAATCTGACTGGGTTATTTCTTACAGGTTTTCTAAGTGAAGTTTGAGGTTTTTTTCTTCTTTTTTACTGTACTTAGTTTTCAAAGTATATAAGCTTTCAAGGCGACTTTGCACAAACCTTAAAGGAGCAAATGTAGACATTTCTCAGTTCACTGGCCATTTTTCTAAAACTAGTTCTGATTGCCTAAGCTTCCTCTAACAAAAAGCCAATTTAAGCTGTTTCTGCATTGCTTTTCTCTTTAACTACAAACTAGTATCAGATGTATAGTCTTCCAATTTTTAGGCTGGGTGTTGAGGACTAGAGGAAAAATAGTTTTCTCCTAGAAACCTTGGGATACTAAGTAGAGACTCATCTACCTCTAAATCCTATGGCCTCAGGAGCCAGAAAGCCTGGGTTCTACTCTTAATCATGCTTGTAAACACAAGCTGAGCAAGCAAACTTCTCCAGAGCTTTGTCCTCAGTAAAATAAGGGTGTTGGACTAGATAATCTGTAAAATCATTTCTAGTTCTAAAGCTTTATGATTTTTATACAATGCTCAATTAACCTTGAAAGGTTAAACTCTTTCCCACCCAAAGTACAAAGTCCTTTACAGTACTATCAAAAAGTGAGTCAGTGGAAAACTATAACAAATATATAGGCCAGCTTTTATTAAATAGCTAAATGGGCTATTTTTTTCCTTATAGGAATATTAGAAAATATTCTGTCTTTTAATTTCTGTGAGCCTCAATTCTCTCATCTATAAAGTGGGTTTAATACTAGGACTCTTATAAGAACCAAATGAGAAATATAATGTAAATCTACAAATCTTAAAGAAGTATATAACTATCTGCTTTAAGACTGATCTAAGATATCCAGCCCAAATATCTCTCCTGAGCTCTACTCTTAAATCACGAACTGCCTTTTGGATATCTCAAACCCCATAGGCATTGCTGTGCAAAAAAGTGTTCATTATCTTTCACCCCAAACTCTACTGTCTTGCCATCCTTTCAGTTACTGTCAAGGGCACTACCATCCTCCCAGTCACTGGTTCATGACCTATGTGTCACCTCCAACTACTTATTTACAATCACTCTACATATCTAATACTCAGATCTTATCAATTTTTCCTTTATAACATCTCTTGTCAGAGTTCACTTCTCCATTTACTCAGGCACCACCTTGGACAGGCCCTCATCACTTATGGCTTAGACTACTGCAATAGCCTTCTAATGACTTCTAAAGTGATTTTCTTAAAGCAAATGGCTGACCATGTTATTCTACCCCCCGCTCCCGCCCCATACAATAAACTGATGGCTTTCTACTACCTATAGAATGAAATACAAAATCTCCTGTTTGGCATGTAAATTTCTTCACAACCAGACTCATTTCATTTTTACCCACAATCTATCTGCCTTCCTTAAAGAAACAGAAAACCTTATTCACTCTGGTCAAGGAATCACATACTCAGAGTATGAAGGAGCTTCAGTGGCCGTTTAGTCCAACCCATGTCCTAAAAGAATCCCCTCCGTGTGCTGTGTACAAATCTACCATTTGTATACTGTCTGCTGGCTCAGTCCATTTATTTTAATCCAGTCTCTATATGCCATTCAGTGATATATATTAAAAGGGCACTCTGTGTATTTCTTCCTAGGAATCATGATTAGTCTCCAAAAGCAAAGAGAAAATGATGTAAGAATAGAATTATCACATAACTAGTAAGTATATTATTATTATATATAATATATAGTATTATATATATACATATATATCATATTATTACATTCAGCCTTTGCCTGAAGACCTCCATTGAGGAGAACCTGCAAAACGTGAAGTAGTCCATTCCTCTTTTGGACAGCTCTAAAGTCCAAAAACTCTGTTAAGAAATTTTTTCTGACATCAAGACAAAATTTGACCTCTGCAAATTGCACTGTTCCTGGTTCTTCACTCTAAGACAGAAGCTCCTAAACTTTTTGGTTCATGGAAACTTTAGGGGTCTCAGTGATTTTTCAAAAGAAATATCTAACAGTTTATTAAGTAGTTAGGTCCAATTGACCTAGTATTTATGTCCTATCAACTTAGTAGCCATTTGAAAAAAACTAATACACAAATTGAAAGAAAAATTTTTTTTATTTCATTCTCCAAAAAACTCCACAATTAAATTATTAATTGGATGTGTACACCTAATAGGTACTGCATAACTCAGGGGTGGGGACCCTGAGGCCTCAAGGCCATATGTGGCTTTCTAGGTCCTTGAGTGTAGCCTTTTGACTGAGTCCAATCCTTTTATTGAGGGTATTTGTTCTGTGAAGTTTGGATTCAGTCAAAGGGCCACACTTGAGGAATTAGAGGGCCACATGGGGCCTCGAAGCTGAAGGTGCCTCACCTCTGGCATAACTTCTCAAACTTTGGAATCAGATTGGACACCACCACCTTCCTTTCCTGTTTCATAATGATTTTCACAACAACTATCGAAATCTCAGCTTCACAAAGATATGACATCGCAAACAAGAACGTCCAATAAATTACTGGCATAACTAAAAGTAGAAGTAAACAAAAATATATCTCAAACATCATAAAAGGAATGTAATGTAATCAGTACTGCTCTTCCCTCAAAAACTTAAAATATCCTACATCATCCCTGTGAGTTTGCTTCAGGGCACCAGGAACTACAGCTCTAGGGTCAAATGGAACAAATTTATTTTCTCTGCCAGGTTACAGACAACCCTTTAAATACTTAAGGATAGTCATTTCCTCCCTCCCATCAAAGATATTAATATCTTTAGTTTTTACATCATCTACACTTCCAAATATATCCCTCTCCCACCCAAACCATCCTTTAGAGCAAAAACAAAAAGTCAGCAAAACTAATCAACACATCAAACATTCCCAGTTGCTTCAGTCCATCTTCATATAACACGGATTCAAGATCCCTCACCATGCTAGTCACCATCCTTTGGACACTCTTCAGCTTACTGACATCCTTCCTAAACTGTGGTGCCCAGAACTGAATGCCATTTTACAGATGTGATACCATGAGAGCAGAATAAAGAAGGATTATCACCTCCTTATTGCTGGAAAAAAAGGCATAGGCCTTTCTTTCTTTTTTTTTTTCCTTAATAGTATTTTTTCCCAATTACATGCAAAGATAGTTTTCAACATTTATTTCTATAAAATTTTGAGTTCCAAATTTTTCTCCCTCCCTCTCTCCCCAAGACAGCAAGCAATCTGATATGCGTTATACATGCACAATCATGTTAAACCTATTTCCATATTAGCCATGTTGTGAGAGAAGAATGAGAACAAAAGGGAAAAAAACTATAAGAAAGAAAAAATAAAAACAAAAAAAAATGAAGATAGTCTGCTTTGATCTGCATTCAGACTCTATAGTTTTCTCTGGATGTTAGCATTTTTCATCATGAGTCTTTTGGAAACGCCTTGGATCATTGTATTGTTGAGAAGAGTTAAGTCCATCACAGTTAATCATCGCACAATGTTGCCATTGCTATATACAATGTTCTTCACTTCACTCAGCACCAGTTCATGTAAGCCTTTCCAGGTTTTTCTGAACTTCTCCTGTTCATCACTTCTTTTAGCACAATAGTATTTTATTACATTCACAAACCACAACTGTTCAGCCATTCTCCAGTTGATGCACATTCCCTCGATTTCTAATTCTTTGCCACCACAGAGTTGCTGTAAATGTTTATGTACATATGGATCCTTTTCCCTTTTTTATGATTTCTTTGGGATACAGGGGCATAGGCCTTTCTTAAAGTAGTTCAAGATAAATTTAGTCTTTTTGGCTGCCACATCACACATCTGACATCTTACAAAAACCTCAAAATCTTTTTCAGACAAATCCCCACCTGACTGTGAATCTCATATCTCATGACTGTGAAGTTGATTTTTTTTTGCACCCAAGTGTAAAACTTTACATTGGTTGATGAAATATATGTATATGTTACATATATATATGCATATATATAGTACTTTGCAAACATTAATGCATTTTATAAACGCCAGGTGATATTATTATTACTTATACCTGTTAAATTTCATCTTCTTATATTTAACCCAGTGCTCTAGATCACGGCTTCTTAAACCTTTTCCATTGCTACCCCATTGCATGGCTTTTGTTGGAGTGGTGTGGTCTGAGGGCATGTACAGTGCAAAGTGCACATGCTTTGTGTTCAGAACCAAGGCCTCAGTGAAGTTGCATGATGCAACATGGGTAAGCACTACTTGAAACACTTTGGATTTGTGATGCATTCTATTTTTAATTAATTTTTGGCCGTTGTGCATTCAGAAACCTTTTGCTGTTGCCAATTTTTTTCACAACCCCCATAGTTTAAGAAGGTCTTTTGGGATTCTATCATATGATGTGTTTGTTAGCTATCCTTGCCTGTTTTATATCATCAGCAAATTCGATAAGCAAGCATATCATTTATACCTTTATCCAAGTCACTAACAAAAAATACTACGTAGCAGAGGATGAAGCATTGAAAGATCCCTGGGTCACTCCACTGGAGACGTGCTGCCATGTTAACCCTAAACAAATAACAACTTAATTACAACTCCGGTCTGGCCATCCAATCATCTCTGAATTAATCAAATTGTGTTATGGACTAGAGTAGGGGTGGGGAACTTGCGGCTTCGAGGTCACATGTGGCCTTCTAGGTCCACAAGTACAGGCCTTTGATTGAATCCAAATTTCACAACTAATCTAGTCCAGGGGTGGGGAATTCCATCAAAAGGCCACACTTGAGGACCTAGAGGGTCACCTGCAACCTCGAGGCCCCTGGTTCCCCATCCCTGGTCTAGTCCATATCTCTGTATCTTCTCCACAAAAGTAGTATGAGATGCTTTATCAGCTGCTTCACTAGAATCTCAACAAAGTATATTTGCAGCATTTTCCTCATCTACCAGTTTAGCGTTCTTGTAAACTATAAAATGAGCTGCATGTTGCATGATTTATTCTGGAATAATCCATATTGACTCTTTGCAAACATGATGTCCCTTCCTTTCAAGACATTCATCAACTATTAATTGTAGAATTTTCTAGGAGTCAAAAATCTATTCTATTTCCCTTTTTTGGAAATCAAGACATTTTTCTTTCTCCAATTTTGAGGTAGTTTTTCCCTTTTCCTACGATTTTTAAACATTACTGACAATGACGTAGCAATCATATCTGTCAATCTTAGGCTCCTAAAGTTGAAAAGGACTTTAAATTTTATCTTGTCCTTTAAAAGTCATTAGACTGTAGTTTAGTAGATTCAACCACAGAAGTTTCATCTAACTTAGGATCAGAGATTTAGAGATAGAAGGAAGCTTACAGGTCATCTAGTCTTACCTCTTCACTTTATAGATGAGTAAACAGGCCCAATGAAGATAAGGTGGTACACTGTGAAAAAGAAGGGTAACTGGGTGGCACAGTGGACAGAGTGCTGTGCCCAGAGTCAGGAAGACTCATCTTCCTGAGTTCAAATCTGGCCTCCAACACTTATTAGCTGTGTGACCCTGGGCAAGTCACTTAACACTTGTTTGCCTCATTTTCCTCATCTGTAAATTGAGCTGAAGAAGGAAATGATAAACCACTCCAGCGACTTTGCCAGGAAAATCCCAAATGAGGCCACAAAGAGTCAGATATGACTGAAAAATGACTCAACAACAACAAAGGGTAAAAAGAACTGAATTTAAAGTCAGACTGACCCGGGTTTGAATCCTGCCTCCGCCACTTAGTGCCTACATAACCTTAGGTAAGTCATTTCACCTTTCCTTATCAGTAAAATAAAAGGGTTGGCTAGATGAGTAGTCTCTTCCAGCTGTAAATATGTGATCTTCAGATCTTATATGGAGGAACTTGTCCAACGCACGAGTAGCAAGGCTAGGATCTGAACCTGGATCTTCTGACTCAAATCTAGCACTCTTCCCCAGCACTGCACTAAGGATGTCACCATTTGTATACAGTCTGTTGTCTAAGTCCATTTTCTATGTGCCATGCAGGAATACATGTTAAGCAGATACTCCATATATTTCTTCCTGGGAATTCTGACTAGTCTCCAAAAGCAAATAGAAAATGATGCAAGAATAGAAACTCAGAGAAGAAGGTGCACACACACATAGTTGGAATTATTTGGCCTGGTGGGAGAAGAGACACTCCCTGACCAATTCCTTTATAAGGAGCAAAAGTTAATGGCTTTCTTAGATAAATGCTGAGAAAGGCATCTCTGGAGAAGAATTCGTGATTATCTTTGCAGAGTGGTGATAGAGTAGAGATTAAGAATGAGATATATATTCTTAGTCAGACAAACAGGCTGATTTGTTTTCCTAGAATGTACATATTTGTTAAAAGGGAGGGGAACTATTAAGTGGGCAGTGATAGCTACATAAAAGAGCATCAATAAAACATTTTAAAAAACACAGAATAAAACTTTAAAGTGCATATGAACCAACCAATTTTGTTACTACCTTATCATATGTATGTGTGTGTATCTATATATCTGCTGATATACTGATATATATTATCTACAGATATATAAATCCATATATATATACATATATATAATAACAAAATATCTATAGATATATGTACACATATGTATTATATGCAAGTTTTGTTGGTTGTTGAGTCATTGTAATCATGTCCAACTCTTCATGACCCCATTTAGGGTTTTCTTGACAGAGATATTAGAGTGGTTTGCCATTTCCTTCTCCATCTCATTATAGAGATGAGGAAACTCAATTGGGGTAAAATGACTTTCCCAGGGTCAAACAGCTAATAAGTGTCTGAGGCCGGATTTGAATTCAGACAAATGAATCTTCCTGACTTCAGGCCCAGCACCCTATCCACTGTGCCACCTAGCTGCTCACTATGTAAATTTAGGGTTTAGTAACTTAAAACTGCACCAAGACTTCTGGAAAACCCTGAATAATACACACACACACACACACACACACACACACACACACACACACACACACCCCAAACCACATGTAACAGAAATTCACTGGTACTTATATTGTCCTCTTATTCCTTTTATGTTGAAAGTTTTATACTTGTTAATTATTCAATTCACAATAAAAAAAGAAAAGAAAGAATTAATAATTTATAGTATCATGGATGTAGAGCTGGAAGGGATGTTAGAGATCATTGAGTCCAATTCCCTCATTTTACAGATGAGAAAACTGAGACCCTAATAAGGTTAAGTGACTTGCCCCAAGTCCCACAGCTAGCAGAACATCTGAAGCAAGATTCAGACCCAAGTCTTTCTGAATCCAAGTCAACCATTTATTATTATATGATTACACCAATATGGCTTTTCTCTGACGTATGCCATCACAGATCTTGCCTCTGTCGCCAAGAGCTCTCTAACCATTTTTCCCTCTTTGGATAGGGCATGACCATATATGAAGACCATATTTATCTCCTGTGGGTAAAAACAACCAAACTCTGTAGGCTCTGTGACATGATGGAATGAACAATTAATTGGGAATTAGGAAATCTAGGTTCTATTTATAGCTCTCCCATAAACTTGACCTTGAACAAGTCCATTAGTCTCATAGGATTATAGGATTGAGAGTTAGAAAAGACCTTAGAATTTTCTAGTCTATTTCCCCCCTCCTTTTTCAGCATTAAACTGATGCTCAAGGTTGAATGACTTACCGCACATCACACAGTTATCACAGAATCTCAGAGTTGGAATAAACCCAGAGTCAATTTTGTCCAATCTGTACCTGAACAAAAATCTTCTCTACAACATATCAGGAAAAGTGGTCCAGCCTTGGCCTGAAAACCTCTGTAATTCATTTCTGGAGGCTACTGGAACTTGGAATAGTTCTAATTTTTAGTAGATTGTTCTTTGCATGAATGAAGATATGAAAGATTAGGAGAGGGAATGATAAATGGAGAAAGCTCTTGGAGAAGATGGAATAGGATAAAACCCAGGATTGAAATAGAAAGGATCATCTCTTTCTCAGAGGCATAACTAAAGGAGAGAGTGAATGAAGAATTAGTGGGTTTTTGAAGTGTGGATTAAGGGAGGCATGGTGAGGTATCAAATAGCTCCTCAGGCAAAAATCTGGTGGTTTGAAAGACCTGCAAGTTTAAAATCATACAAAATATACATAATGGCATAATGAGATAGCAAAAACAAAACAAAGCAAAAAAACAGCTAATTTGCTCTTGGCCTACATTTAAAAAAGCATGCTATCTAGGACTAGGCAGGTGATGGTCCTGATGTTGATCTGCTGGCAATTTGATACTCTAGATGTGGTCTGAGAAGGGAAAATAATGGCAAGACAATCACCTGACCAGTCCTGGACAATGTGCTTCTCTAATATCCTTGGGCCTCAGTTTTCCCATCTGCAAAATGAGGAAATCATAAATGATCCTATAAACTACTTACCCTATGCTTTGAATCCATGACATTTTCTCTCAAATAAAACTATTCAACACAATAAAAATGATGAATAGCCAATCAGTCACCATACTACTTACAATGCCCCTACATTTGAAAATAGTTCATAGTTAATCATCTCACAGCCTTTCTTTTCTCAAAAACCAAATAATTCAGATTCCATTTATCTTTTCCTCTCAAGACCTACTTTCTTCTCTTTACATCATTTCTTTGTCCTCTCTGCCCCAAATCCTTTCCCACTTTCACATAGCACTCTTAAGTCATTCCTGCATGTTACCACTAAGAAAAAAGACAGGGATGGGGACTGGATCTTTGATCCCATCAGTTTGTGGAAGTCTCCAGGTGAGGGGACTCCCTCTATGAACGCAGTCATCCCCTCTGCACTGAGAGGATAAGTCACTTGTCCAGGGACACCAAATGTGTAAAAGGAAGGATGTGAAACCAGATCTTTCTGACTTTGAGGTCCCCTGTTAGTATGCTATGTTGCCTCTGAGCACAAAGAAAAGGTATACGTGTATTTATGTGTGTATGTGTATACATAGACAGAGATCAAGATTTATCTGTAAGATTGCACTTCAATCAAAGAAAAATTATGGGAGCAGATCAACAATGTGCTGGATGGCATTTGAGAAGAAATCTAATTATGATGATCCTTTGTGATGTATGTACTATAATTCTTTCTTCGATGACAGTCTATAAAATGAATAGAAACAAGAGGGTAGGTGGGGCACTGAGAATTCCCTTGACCTAATCATAAAACCACATTGTGTATGTACTACCTGTTGACATTTTCAAAGAATCATATAATTATAGAGCCAGAAGGGACCTGAAAGAGCATTTAGTACAACCTCTACTTAAAGCACAAATCTCATTGCAACATAACAAGCTCCAACCTTCTTAGCTTGATGGCCTCCAATGATGGAGGAACCACACTACTTCCTCCCCACAAGGCAAAACCTATTCCATTTTCCATGAAGATTTTTTCTTATGTTGATTTTAAATCTGCCTCCCTCTATCCATTGATCGGGGTTCTGTCCTCTATGGTTCAGCTTCTTTGAAAGCAAGGACTTTTTCCTTTCTTTGTGTCCCCAGTACTTAGTAGGCACTTAAGACTTGTTGACTAAGTGAACAAGGTAAGCATTTGATGACAACCTGTCTTGTACTATTTTCTAATTTTCCCCAATTAAACTAGAAGCTTTTTCAGCACAGGAGTTGTTTTTTTCACATTTACGATTCTGGGCCATAGGAATTGCTCAATAAACACTTGTTGAATTGAATTCAAGTGTTCTGTTTAGTTGTCAGAAACAGCTGTTTAACTCTTCCCGTTATAAGACCACATCTCACAATATAATTTCCAAGTCAGACTTCATTTTTTTAGCAGAACCTGACCCTAGTTATTTATGGAACTAACGATTTAGCCCCCATCATCCACGTTGTCTAGCCCATCCACGGCGTCCTATGGCACAAACTATCTGGCAGGGTTGGATTGCAGTCTTTGACTGTGACTAGATTTTTCAGCACATTTTCTACCACACTGAGATAACTACCATACTTGAATCCACTTATATAGTGTATTCTTGATAAGTGACACAACCATCCATCAGTAATTCATTGGAAAAGGGTTTCTTCTATGTCCAGAAAAACTTATAGCTTCTAGGGTAGCAAATGACTTCCTTTTCACATATGCTAAGTCTTTGAAATAATGGTCAGTCCTTGATGTATTCACCCTATGGTAGAGTTGTAAGTCAAAGGATAATAGATTTCAATACTAAAAGGTCCTTAGAGATTATCTAATCCAACTTCTTCATTTTACAGATAAGTAAATTAAATCTCAGAGAACCTAAGTGATTTGTCCAGTCAAACAGGTAGCCAAGAGAAGACCCAGCATTTGAACCCAGATCCTCTAATCTCGAATACAGAGAGATCTTTCTATTATACCATTACGGCTCCTTCCAAAGTCTGCTGCTATGTGTCAATTTTCATTTTGACATCTTCCAAAGGAAAGTTCAGATGCATTTGTAGTATAGGAGTTCTGTTGTATTTAATATTGCTTTATTATATGGCCTCTGAAAATCTATTTTGTTCTAGGAAGATGTTTGCTATATTGAGGTTAGTCATCATGGAATTTGAACTCTGTACCTCAGCTTTCCCTATCAGAAAATATATAATGGGCAAAATGCTCTCCAGGTAACAGAGTTTTTATTCTAAAATTCCTTGGTTTTAACTCTAGTAGTTTTAAATGCTATGTCTATTTCTTTGGGAAATTAGGTGCTGAATATAGCACATTTCTTTATTTAGCTATTCTAGGATAAAACTGTTTTTCTAAAAACGTGCCAAAGGCACCATGACTTAGTGGATAGAAAGTGTGACTAGAATTCCAGCTTTGACATAATACAGCTGACTTTGGCTTCCTCATCTGTAAAATGGGAATGATATCTGAAGGATCTACTTAACAAAGTTGTTGTGAGGCTCAAGGGGCACCAAGCATTTTTTTAAGGTCTAAAAATAAGTTAGTGAAAATGTTAAGTAGCTTAAAATATATTTTTAAAAAAATATCTTAGGGTCATAGATTTAGAACTTGAAGGGACCTTAGACATCATGTAACCCAACATTCTTCTTTTTCAGTTGAGGAAACAGACACCCAAAGAGTTTAAGTAACTTGTTCAAGGTTTCTCAGAAAATAAGGAGAAGCAGTATTTGAATCTCAGCCCACTAACTCCAAATATATTATTCTTTTCACCACATCTTCAGTGTCTTTTCCCACATATTTCAGAACTTTATTTTGCATCTCTCTGACACACTTATCAAGGTTCACTGTGTATAATAGTTAACTGAGAATGAATGGTAGTCTTCCCCCAACCCCTAAAAGATTTTAAGTTCTAAGAGAGGCAGGACTCAGTCTTACCTAAACTTTGTACCTCCCTGCCACCTAGCTCAGTGTGCGTATACATTAAGTGCTTAATAAATTGCTTTGATGAATTGAGCTTATATGTCCTAATGAATATTATTTCCTTCAAAGCAGACATCCTATGAGGCTATAGCCACATTTCAACAATGCTCATACCTTAAAAGAGCTGTCTTCAAAACAAAAGTCACATTCTATTATATATCCTCAATGATGCCAAAATCCACATACTTTGAAGATTGATCTGATTTTTAAAAATAGCCACAAATCATTTGGAGACAGTTCCAATGAATATCACTGGTGATTAAGCTAGGTATGGGGGGACCAAAATAAGATATGATAAAGAGTCTATTTTTCCCATAAAGTCACTCTGAATGCAATTCCAAAAGAGGTTTCCAGAATGTTTTGAGAATAACAGCATACTAGAATCAGTGTGAAGCTTTTCAAGGTACCAACTTTGAAGCACAGCTTTCATTTGTTTGTATAAATTTGAATATCCTTTTTTATTCTTTTTATTTTATAGGTATACCTTGTATACACAGATTATAGTGATGAAAATATTTTACATGGGATAAATATTAATACAATTTTCCTATTTATTTTTAGTTCACCTATACTATGATCAGAACCAAAATTTCTGTAATACTTCAAAGTTTACAAAGTTAAAGATAGATATAGATATAGTGTGTATGCATATATACAGATGTGTGTATATATATGTATACATAAAACATATATAGATTGTGTATGTATATATAGTATATATGTGTGTGTACACATATAGTGTATATATAGATGTCTATGTAGAGATCTATATGTATGTTTATATCTCATTTGATCCTCACAACAATCCTGTGAGGCATATGCTTTTATTAACCCCATTGTACAGATGAGAAGACCAAGGCTGACTGAGGCTAAGTGACTTGCCCAGGGCAACACCCCTATATTTACCCATATATATATTCCATGGAAAGGAATGTTAGAGGGAGGGGCAAAGTGTCAAATTAGAAATGGTATGATTAAAGTCTAGTTCAATCAGTTAAAAATGCATACTTGTTTCTTCATTAGTAAAGGCCATAAAATTAGCTATTTTAAAAATTAAAAGGTAAGAAATGAATGCTGTGATTACCCTCTGAACTCTTGAAGTTTTCCTTAAGAACACTATCTTGTAGTTAAAACAAGATGAGTAGCAGATCCCAGCCTTGGCAACTGATTGTGATTTTTGTTGTTAGTAGTTTCCAGTTGCATCTTACTCTTTGTGGTCCCATTTGGGGTTTTCTTGCCAAAGGTACTGGAGTGGTTTGTTATTTTCTTCTCTAGCTCATTTTACAGATAAGGAAACTGAGGCAAATTGCCCAGGGCTAGTTTGAGACCATATTTGAACTCAGGAAGATAAGTCTTTCTGACTTCGGGCCCAGTGGTCTATCCATTGTACCATCTAGCTGCCCTTAATAAATATGATGAGCTCAATGCTAATCAATAAATTACATCTTAAATTTCTCCCAATAGTTGCCCAATTAGAACAGAGTTCTTGTGTTTGCCCTTGTCAACAACTCTGAGTTCTTTCGTTAAAGTGATCTTGAAAACTAAAGAAAGCATGAGAGAATTTACAAAATTAGAGACTTTTAATTTAGTCTAATCTCATATTTAATTATAACAGAGGCATCAAATGCTAGTATTGAAGTATTATGGAATACTAATTGCCTTCATGAGGAGCTTACAGGGAAGTAGACTTTATATTTTTTTTCTTGAAAGGAAAAAAAATAACAATACCAACAGCAAACCAAAAGGAACAGATGGCCTAGTTCACAAGTAGCACCAATACAGGTTGTTAACCAATCTGAACTGAGAGGGGGGATGAGAAAAGACTTCATTTAGGCCTGGTCTTTTCTCTGGGTAGCTAGAAAGCCAGACAATCTAACCCTGTAAGAGACTTGGGTTTTCACGATCAGGTGGTGGACACGATGTACAGTTGTATTCTAACTGCTTCTATTAGGCTGGGAATAGCAGAAGTAAAGCCCTCCCAACTTTCGTTAAATCATTTGCTACAAAAACACCTTCAGGACTTTTATGTCTTAAATAGCAACACGAAGCTGAGGACATGCTGGAAAAAATCTTCACAAGAGGAAAGTTCTCAAGTTTTCTGCTTAAGAAATACAAATGGAAACAACATGCAAATGAGAATAAAATGTAGATATATTTATGACTTTACCAGTTGCATATGGGGCTACCTCTTACTTATGGTTTTATTTACAAGGAAAACAAGCTTGGGAAGCTGGTATATATTTGGCTTCTATTCAAACAATTCCCTCGCTTCCTTGTATATATGATTCTTGGTGCCTAATGTGATGCATAAACCAAGCAAAGTACAATGGAGAGGTGAAAATAGACAGATATTTCCTCCTGAAAACTGCTTATTTAAGACATTTTTAAAACTCAAGTTCCCAGATACTTTTTGTTACCCAATCAATTTCAGTCATGTCTGATACTTCACGATTCTATTTGGGGTTTTCTTAGCAAAGATATTGGAGTGATTTGCCATTTCCTTCTCCAGCTCATTATATAGCTTAGGAAACTGAGGCAAACAGGGTTAAGTGACTTGACCAGGGTTATACAGCTGGTGTTTGAGGCTGAATTTGAACTCATATATTTTTCCCCGTTCCATTCATTCATTGCGCCACCTACCTGGTCTAGAAATGTTTTCATAGCGCTAAATCTCACTTGATTACCAGAATAGTAGTAGTATGTCTCTGGAAATCACTGAGGTCTTTACAAGACTAGTTATAATAGGAGCTTATAAAAATGCCCCATTTGCCATAGAAACTGTTGCACAGAATTGAATTTGTACATACTTTCTTTAAAAAGAGTTAATAGGCTAGAGCGAACAGAGCAACAGGGAAGTGATAGGTGGCCTGACTTTTAGTAGAGGCTTTAATACAAATTAGTTGTATGTGACCTTGGAAAATCTCACTCCCTCCTGGCTGTTTGCTCATTTTTAAAATACAGAGCTTGTAAGGGGGATCTCTACATTCCCTTCATACTCCAATATGACTCTATCCCACAATATTTAGGGTCAACAACTGTGTTATAATACTTTTAATATTAGAGTTAGAAGGTAACACTTTGCCAATGTTCCTTGAAAAACAAAAACTCTTATTTTACTATCCACCAGGAAGAAGGGAAAGGAATCTGCATTTATATAGTGCCTACTGGGTGCCTTGCACTGTTAAGTACTTTTTACAAATACTATCTCATTCCTCACAACAGTCTTGTGAAGTGGCTGCTATTATTTACAGTTAAGGGAACTGAGGTAAAAAGAGGTCAAGTGACTTGCCCAGGGTCACACAGCTGGTAAGTTCTGAGAATGGATTTGAATTCTGCTCTTCCTGATTCCCGGTCCAGTAATCTATCTACCAGTGTGGAAGATGGAGTAGGGAGGAATGAGGGAAGAGTTGAAAGAGGAATCGGAGATCAGAATGGGTTTTCTTCTGTGTTGGAGAATTAGCACTACTACATTGGAAATAACTCACCTCCCTATAAAATGATAATAATAAGAATATCAGTTCTGCTATTTGTTATTTCCCCCAAGTACTTTGAATGTGACTACCATCAGATACTTGATAAGCAGTCACTAGGCAAATAGCTGCCCACGGCTTAGCATATAGAGATATGCAAATGAAGGACATTTAAAAATATTTTGAATACAAGAAAAATACAGGTCATGTGGAATGGAATTCTTTTGTTACAACTCAAGTTGCATTTATTAGTTATGCGACCCTGGGAAAGTCATGGTGTCTCAGTTTCATCATCTGTAAAAGGGGTTCAATCATAGCAACTACCTTACAGAGTTATTGTAAGGATCAAATGAGCTAACATATGTGAAGCACTTTGCAAACCTTAAAATGTTGTATAAATGCTAGCTATTCTTCGTAGTAGCAGTACCAGTAATAAGTTGCTACCTATTTTTTCTAAAGCATTTCCCTTTGGTTTATAGGATCAAACAGAAGCAGAGTGATACAGTGGAGAAAGAGCTGGCCTCAGAGCCAGTAAAACCTGGCTGTGGGATCCTGGATAAATCACTTAACCTTTTAATATCTGAGGCAACAAAGACAGTAAGTTACAGAGAAGGTGCCCATTTGCATTGACATAGAGAGTTCCATCCTGAGATCTTAATATTAACACATCTATTAAATATATTTAGTGACTATTTATTGAATATATAACATAAATATATACACATATGCACAAAGAGAGAGGAGAAGAGAGGGAGGGGGAAGGGAAGAAGGAGGGAGGGAGGAAGAGAGAGACAGCCACTGAGACAGAAAGAGAAGGGAAGAGGAGGAGGAGAGAGAAAGAAAAATGAGAGACAGAGAGAGAGACAGAGAAATGGGGTGCGGGGAGAGAGGGAGAGAGAGAATGTGTCAGTTGATCCAGAACTAAAAGGGACTTTAAAGGGACCTAATCCAACCCACTGAAGCCCAGGGAGGTTAAGTTAGTTGTCCAAAGCCACACAGTAACTACATAGTAGAAAAATAGAGAGAAAACAAAGGTATAGAGTAAACAGTCTGTTATGGCAGCCTGGTATTTTATAGAAAATCTCCTTTGACACTTTAAAAACAAACAAAAAACAACCTTGTAAGTCAAAACAAAAAATGTACTATGCAGAAGTTACAGGAGCACATGTACTTTTTGTACTGAAAAGGGGCTAAGTCAATCGCCTCTTTTGAAAGATGAAGAAACTGAGGCCCAGAGAGAGAATGTGACTTGTTAAATTTTCACAACTTTGAAATAACTGAAACTACCCAGTTGTCTCACCCCATATTCCCCCCTCCCCCCATCAACTGCTTCAAACATCACTACCCCATCAAATACCAGATGAGCAGTTGACTAAGCAAACAGCTGCCTAGGACACATCATATATAGAGAGATGCAAATGATGGACATTTAAAAATATTCTGAATACAAGGAAAATACAGGTCATATGGAATGGAATTTTTTTTTTGCTACAACTCAACATGTCATACTGAAGGCTCAAATCCTTAACAGCAATACACTGGGGGCACAATTTTAAAATCTTGCCTAAGGGTACACAAATACCTTGTCCCAGCTCTGACTGAACTCAAAAATTTAATTGTGACATAGTGGAAAGAAAACTGTGTCAAGAGTCAGAAGACCTGGGAATGGGAATGTAGTAGGATTATAATGGGTACCAGTAGGCCTGGGTTCTAGTCTCAATTTTGTCAGTTACTATCCATGAGATTTCAAGCAGCTTACAACATCTCTAGGACTTTGTTTCCTCATCTGTGAAATGAGGACAAAAAGCAGAAAGGTGCCTACAGTCATAGAGCTTTATAGGGGTTAAGTGAGATACTATTTAAGAATGTTGCAAAAGTACAACAAAAATATAAGGTGGCATTAGCATTATTAATTAAATGCCATTACGGTTCATCTACCCAAATTCCTAGAATTAAGAGTCATCAAACAATAAGCATATAAATGCTAACTATATGCCACTACCAAACAAAATTAAATACAGCATTTAAATAAACAAAAATTAATTTCATAAAGTACCTTTCCTGTAAGGAGACAGTTTGGGTGATATAGAAAGTTTAAAAGCTTTGACGCTTAATAAATATTCATGGTATAGAACTATAGATGAGAAAACTTCAGATGAGAGAGGTTTAGTGATATTCTCAAAGAGCTAATAATAAGCATCAAGGTAGGGGCTCAAACCCACGTCTTCCGACTCCTAATCTAATCTATGTTCCTCTGTGCCACAGTCTCTATCAAATTATATCTGTTACAATGCTTAAGACTCTTACTTGATACTGCTTTTCCCCTAGGAGTAGTACCCATTGGAAATCATAACTGACATTACTTTTCCAGATTACAAATGGACCACCTCCCCTGTTGCAGGGACTCCTTCCGGTTAGGAAATTCTCTTAATAAAAACATTCATTGACAGCCTTCTACTTTATCACATTAAAGTTACAAAGAAACATTCTGCTTTTCCAGCTAGCTGTAGAAACAATTTGTCCTCTTATCAAAAAAAAAGGGGGGGGAGAATTCTTTGGGTCACTGCTTATCACCAAAAATAGCACCAGAGTTTCCCGCTTCCCCACAGCCGCATCCCCACCCCACCGCGTAAAAAACCAAAACCCTGAAGCTTGGCCTCTACCTAAGAGAAGACACCTGGGTTTTGGTAGCAGAATAGGAACTCATGCTCCCTGGGCCTCCAAGAGCCTGCGTTTGTTGGGTTGTTTTCGTTTGGCTTGCAATACAAGCTGTGCCCTCTTACAGATTCTCTGCCTAATTAATTACCCTTACCTAGTTTGGGGGTTCTGATCCCAGTAGGTTCAATGAAAGAATTAATTCACCTATTCAAGCAACTTCCTCTGCTGAGCTTTATAATCAACTATGTCCTGCACAAGCTCGCTGGCGGGATGAGAACCGTCAAGCCTCATCTGCATGAATGTCTCATAAACAGACCTTGGCACTTGGTGCTTTCTCCGATCAGCTGGGACAATCATGTCAAAACCATTCCCAGATCTGCCCCCCTCACAGTCCTCATCCTGAGACGTTAAAGCATCATCTGAAAAGGTGTGTGTGGGATGGGGGCTGGGGGGAAACGTTAGTATATTGCAGCATTCTCTGTCATGACAACAACGCTGCACCTGTTCAATCCAGCTCCGTCGCCAGTAATGACCAAAGGAAAGATTCGAAACCTCTCCTGACATCCTAAATGCCTCCTAATAAGTTTCCAGCTTCAAAGCATAGGGAACTGGAGACTTCATCCTGTAATGCCAAACCCTAATTTGGCACCTCTTCTACCTCTGGTGTCTCTAAGGGGTACCGGTATCTTCCATGAAATTCCCCCCCCCCCCCAGTCAACTCCGCTGGTGTCACTGCGGACCTGGTGGGGGTGAGGCGGACACAGGGACAGCGAGCCAAGCCGAGCAGCTGTTAGTCGCCGGCGGGAAAGTCTGCCTTCAAAGCTCCACCACCCTGCCCGCGCTCTGCAAAGCCCCTTCCTCCTGCCAAACGAAGGCTCGCAAAGTCCCCTCGAGAGAATGGGAATGGGCTGGAGTGGCGGGGAGGAAGGGAAAAGGGATCAGGTTTGGGGAGAAACGAAGAAACCATCTCTCATCCCCCGAATGCCAAGGGCCCTGAGAAAGGGAAGGAGAGGGAAGGGGAAAGCAGCGTGGACTAGAAGGAAAGAAAACTAGTCTCTTACCCTGGGGCAGGATCTCAGCGCCTCCGCTCCCCAGACCAGTTGCGCCACAGTCTGCTAGTTCCGGGGATGTTACTGCTGCTGCTGCGGCGGCGGAGGCTCCTAGACTCAGAGGCAGCTGTGCTGGCTAGAGAAGCAGAGAGAGAGGCTGACGGGCAGCCGGCCGGGGCTGGGGGAAGACGAGGAGAGGCGGGAGGTGGATGGCAACGGCGGCCGGAGCTGGAGCTTTTCAGCCCTCTGTCCAAAGTCCCTCAAGACTGTCGCTCTGGAGTGTGCGTGTGCGTGTGTGTGTGTGTGTAAGTGTAAGTGTGGGAGTGCTCGCGTCTCTGATTCTTTTTCCTTCCTCCTGGTCCCCGGGGCCAGAGAGGAGTCACCAATTGCCTGGTTCTGGAGCTGAGCAGCAAATACCAGGCACAATCTCTTCCTAAGGCAACAAAGTCTCTTGTAACGTAGTCTTTTCGTTAATCTCTCTTTCTCCACCTCCCACCCCCTCCTCCTGGTACAGAGGGTTAGAGGAAGCGTGAAACAACCGGCGTCGTCTGGGATCCGGAGGCTGTGTCTGTGGCCCCGGCCCCGGCCCGGGTGCAGTGCGCGTGTGAGTCGGTGAGAGCAGCAAAAAGACCAAACTGCGCTGCTGGGCACCGGAGGCCCCGCCTGCTGGCGGCCGCTGCCCAAGCTCTTCCCCTTTTCTCTCCTCCCCCTTTCTCCATCCCTACACACCCTGCAGGGAAGAGAGACCGGTTTGCAGCAACCACTACAGCAGTCTCGGGATCCGCCACCGCTGCTGCCTCTCGGTGTCCCAGAGTCTGTACGTGGGTGCTTAGACCACCCCACCCCTCCTTCTCCACGGCGGAGCGCAATCCTGAAAGATGGGTTGGTTTTCAATCTCCAATGGCCTTGGACATTACAGTGAAGGTGGATAAAATGGAAATGGGTTAGAGACTCTCTTCCTGGACGCTCTTAAGACTCTAGGGTGGGTTAAACAGCCTCTGTTCTCCTACTCCAGCTGTGTTTCTCAAACTCTTTAACACCAGGGCTCCCCAGGCCGAGACTATGCATGAGTATTCTTTAGCCTGCAGTACAATCCGTCATCAGTGATTTCATCAATGTGGATACTCCTTTCACTAGTGCTGATCACAACCCGTACTGTCCTCATCCTTTGCAATTCATGGACATGGTTTTTCGGCTAAATCCTCCATTAAGGCTCTTCCCAAGAGACTTAAGGGCTTTCTGGACTTTTAAAATTTCTTTTAATATCTAGAGGTGCCAGTGTATAATTTGTACAACCTAAGCCCTGTCCATCTGTTGTCTTTCATTCTCCAAATTTAGAACTTTCCTAAATAGAAAAGGAAGTGTTGCAAAAGTCTTAGTGCAGTTTTAAGCTAATAGTTTAACAGATATCTTTGACCTGTCACTTTCACATGTCAGTTTTAAGTAGTTTACACCTACCATACCTCTTTCTATTCAATTATTTATAGTTTGAGTTCTCCCAGTCTGATGGTGTTCCATGTTTCACAGCTATATACTGTCGCCAGGTGAGTATTATTGGTATGCTCACTCTTCCTTAATCTCCATTTATCACTATTTATGCCAGTAATATGAGAGGAAGTATATTGGGTAGTGGGTTGGGTTGGGAGTCAGAATGACAAGGGTTCAAGTATATCAACCAGCTGGGCAATTCGGTTAAATTGTCAGTTCCCCACCCTAGGCTGTTCTCCAGAAGTAAGTTAAAGACAAACTACTTTATAATGCAACATTATAGGTAGAGGGAGTTCCTACAGATACTGAGTCACAAATCTCCGAAACAAAACCAATAACACCTAGTTCATGACAAAGACCACATTTATTGCATTCTAGAGTCTTGCCTCTTTATCAAATGAAAATGAAAGAGGAAAAGTTTTGCAAGCAAGTTTTTCTCCCATTCCAGAAACACTTAGTTCTCCTTCGAATTATGATCTAGCCAAGAGATTTGGGTGGACTGAGAAGAGGATACTAAAAAGGAAGAATCAGTAGGTGGACAAGGTGATAATGAGAGATAGTCTGATAAAAAGGAGGGGGTGTAGCGGGAGAGCACGTAAGGCTGCTACACTGTTTGGGGAGATGGGTCATAGATGCAGTAACGGATAGCTAGTTTGAGCTTCCTGACCTTGGGTTGGGATGGAGGAGAACCCTAATTACCCCCACTGGAGAAATGCCGTCTTTCAGATTATTAATCAGTAGAAACAAAGAAAGTTATCAGGAGTGAGCCAGCTGGATTCAGTTAAAGGGATAATAATCCTTAAAACCTGGAAGCTAGGTGGTAGAGTGGACAGAGGATGGCCCTGGAGTTAGGAAGACCCGAGTTTAAATCTGGCCTCAGACACTCACTGTTTGGCCCTGGGCAAATCACTTAAGCCTGTTTGCCTCAGTTCCTCATCTGTAAAAAGAGCTGGAGAAGGAATCCCAAAAGCCCAAATGGGGTCCCAAAGAGTCGAACACAACTGAAACGACTGAATAATAACAAATCCTTACAACTTATCTTACTCCACCTCCCACCCACCAATCCCCAACACACCTCAAAACCCAGGTATATGGAACTTGCAGTCTTCTCTAATTCTATGGGATTTAAATTATACTTGTAAAGGTGAACTTTTAACTCTTTTAGACATCTTCCAAATGTACATGGTTTTGAGTTTGCTTCCTTTGCCCTTAACCTTGCCTTTCCTCTAGATACAAAAATCGCCTCTTATATTTGGGTACACATTAGCCTAAAATGACAATCACCTAGGGCATCTCCAACCCAGAAAAGCCACCCAGGTTCAAGTTACACACTGAGTCTATAAACAAAAAAGAGAAAACACACACAGAGAATGAACCCCCATTGATATGTTTACTTTTACCAACAAGACAACCAACTAGAGAATGAGATTAGTTCAAAGCAAAGGCATTTAATGAAATAGCATGATAGGAAATGTAGCAACATGATATTTCCCTGGTAAACCTGGGGCACATTTATACATGTGCACAGACCATCACTGAAAAGAGGAACACAATAAGGAACATAAAAATGAGGTTACACTCATGGAGGGGCACATATGTATGGAAAATATATGGCCAGAGAGTACATGCAAAGGTAGAGATAGGCAATGAGTATGTCCAGAAAAGTGAGTGGAGGGCGCTCATACCTCCAACACTGCAGCCATGCCATTTTCTGATGATGTCATTACTCTCCTCCTACTTGACCTACTTTTCACTGTTTTAGTATGACCTATAAATGTCTACTGAATGATATAAAGTTCATAGTCTTTTCTAGGTGGAACTTTGTTGGTTTCTTGGTCACTACTATGCATTGCTCAGCTGGGCATGTGGTTGTAGAGATTCTCTCTGCTTCAGCTTAAGTCCTCAGCTGAGATGCTACCCATTTGACATAGGAAGAGTAGCCTTTACCATCTGTGCTTAAAACTTCAGCACTTTTGGTGAGGGAAGTAGGCATTGTAGACCTCTCTACAGCATTTAACACTATTGGCCACCCTCTCTTTTTGTATATGCTTTCTGCTCTAGGTTATGATACTGTTTTTTCTTCTTTTTCCTTCCTGTCTGCTCCTTCTCAGGTATAGGTATAGGCAGGTATAGCTTCAGTTTTGCTGAATCTTCATTCCTAACATAATTGTAGGTATAACCCAAGACTCTGTCTTTGGTCACATTTTTCTTTACTCTCTCATTTGGTAATCTCATCAACTACCATGGATTCAATTGTCATCTCTAGGCAGTTTACTTATATACACATATGTATATACGTGCATGCAGGTATATATGTACACATGTATGTATGTGTGTGTTCATTTGTATGTATATGTATGTGTAGCCCCTTGTCTCTCTCCTGAGATCCAGTAACACATCACAAACTACTTACTAGACTTTTTTAAATTTTTAATTGGAAGTTCCCTCCCACAAATAATAGGAATTTATTCTCTCTCCCTTTATCACCTCCCCTCCCTTTTATTCACCCTGCACCCCCACTGAAAACCAAAACAAAACGAATCCTTATAACAAATATTTATAGTCAAGCAAAGAAAATTCCCACATTGGCCATGTCCAGAAACATGTCTCTACATAATAAGTCCATCACCTCTCAGTTAGAAGATGAGTAGCATTCTTCATCACAGCTTCTCTGGAATCATGGTTGATCAGTGCATTTATCAGAGTTCTTGTCTTTCAAAGTTGTGTTTCTACATTGTTGTTGTAGCATAAATTATTCTCCAGATTCCTTTCACTTTACTCTGTATTAGTTCATGTAATCTTTCCAGGTTTCTCTCAAAATGTCTTTTTTATCATTTCTTACAATGCAAGATAATTTCATTACATCCTTATGTCCAACCATTCTTGAATTTATATGCACCTCATTAGTTTCAAGTTCTTTGCCACCAAAGGAAAAAAAGAGCTGCTAGAAATATTTTTGTACATTTAGGTCCTTTTCTTCTTTCTTTGATCTCCTTTGGGTATAGGCCTAGTAGCCATATTACTGGTTTAAGTGATATGCACAATTAAGTAACTTGTTGGACAAAGTTCCAAATTGTTTTCCAGACACCTGGACCAGTTTGTTTCCCCATCCAGAGTTTGTTAATGTGTCTTTTCTCCCCATGTTCCCTCCCACATTTGTTATTTTTACTTTTTTGTCTACTTTGCCAATCTGATGGATATAAGATAGAACCTCAGAGTTGCTTTAATTTTATTTTCTCTAATTAATAGTGATTTGGAGCATTTTTAATATTACTATAGATAGCCTGGGTTTCTTCCCTTGAAAACTCCTTATTTTTATCTTTTGATCATTTATCAATTTGGGAATGGATTTTATACATAAATTTGAATAAATTCTTTACATATTGAGGAAATAAGACATTTATCAGAGAAACTTGATACGAAATTTTTTTATAATGAACTATTTCCCTTCTAATTGTAAATGCATTGCTTATGTAAAACCTTTCTAATTTTATATAATCAGAATTGTCCATTTTATCTTCTGTGATTTCTGTTCCTTATTTGCTCACAAACTGTTCTCCTATCCATAACTTTAAAAGGGAATTTCTTCCTTGCTCCTCTATTTTGCTTCTGACATGACTTTTTATGTTTTGTGGTATGGGGTGATACATATGGTGTGATGTATATGTGATATGTTATTGTTCATCCTTTGTTTTTTCAAAGAGGTCCAATGACCATGGGGTAATGTCTCAACTTATGCATGAATTGAATTTAAGTGAGGCAGAGTTGTACAAAGTCATCAGCTTCATTCTCTTTTCATGAGTCATTGAAGTCCATTGGCAAAACAAGAGTCTGGACCATTGGCAGTGGTCCGGGATGTAGTGGATGACCTTGTAATCTTTGACATCTGACCAAGCTCTAAGCACTCCACTAAACACTGCCTGTTTCAGCCCCCTTCCTAAAACAAATTGTTCTCATCTGCCCATTCTGCCAAAGAAAGTCTTCAGATGCTTGGGGTAGATATCCCTCTAACTCACCAACAGGTTTGAGGCCTGTTGGTTACCCTTAACCTGGTTTAGCCATCTGCCCAGTCACTTTTACTGGCATGTGGCTGCTGTACCTGCTACAGCTTCTTGGAGTCACAGGTGAGAGTTGGGTGGCAGGTAGACAACAAAGGTAGATGAGCAACCCTGAAAAGGGTGTGGCAAGCCCTTATACCAGAAGTACTAGTCTTCTCTGAACACCCCATATGCTCTTGTATATATAAAATACATATTATAAAACATGTATACATTATGTATGTTATATATGTTACATGTAATATAAATGTATTATATATACAAATATGTATGTGATATATTTGTATGTGGTTAGTCCAAAACTAATTTCTGCCAGACTACTTTCCAATTTTCCTGGCAGTTTTTTGTTAAATAGTAAGACCTTATTGCAATAGCTTAAGCCTTTGGGGTTATTAAACATTAGGCTATTGGGTTAGGTTTTTTTTCCAGCATGTTGTGCACCTATTGTGTTCAATAAATCAACTTTTCTATTTTTAACCAGTATTTGATGATTACTGCTTTGTAGTATAGTTTGAAATCTATTATTGCTAGGTCCCCTTCCTTCCCACTTTTTTCATTAATTCTTGATCTTTCATTCCTGCAGGTGACTTTTGTTATTATTTTTTCTACCTCTATAAATGAATAATTTTGTAGTTTGATTAGTACAGTACTAAGTACATTAGGTAGCATGACCATTTCTGTTATATTGTCCTGGCCTTTTGTTATTGTTGTTCAGTTGTTTCAGTCTCATACAATTCTTCATGACCCCATTTGGAGTTTTCTTGACAGAGATCCTGGAGTGATTTGCTATTCCCTTCTCCAGCTCATTTTACAGATGAGGAAACTGAGTGAAACAGGGTTAAGTGACTTGCCCGGGGGTCACACAGAGAGTAAAGTGTCTGAGGCCAGATTTGAACTTAGATGAGTCTTCTTGACTCCATCCCAGTGTTGTATCCACTGCACCACCTAGCTACCAGGACACCCATTAGGACTTGATATTTCTCTTCTTTTTTGTTAGTCTTTTTTTTTGTATACAGAGTCTTTTATAGTTGTAGTCATATAGTTCTTGTTGGTAACTTGGTAGGTAGACTCTCAAGACTTTTATATATTCTGTAGTTACTTTAAATGAAATGTCTCTATCTATTGTTGGGTTTTGCTTGTAATATATAGAAATACTGAAAGGTTGTGCTGCTTTGTTTTATATCTTGCAACTTTTTTGAAGCTATTAATGGTTAATTTTTGTTAACTCTCTAGGGTTTTTTAACTAAACAACCTTCATCTGCAAAACCCAATAATTTTGTTTCCTCCTGGCCTATGCTTATACTTTCACTTTCTTTTTCTTGTTATTGTTTTAGCTAGTATTTTTAGGACTATGCCAGATAGTAATGGTGACAGTGAATATCCTTACCTTATTCCTGGTCTCATTGGAAAGGCCCCATTACATATAATTCTTGGATTTTGTTTTTAGTTAGATATTGTTATTATTGTTGAGTTGTTTTTCACTCCTGTCTGACTCTTCATGACCCCATTTCGGTTTTGTTTTGGCAAAGATGCTGAGGTGGTTTGCCATTTCCTTCTCCAGATCATTTTACAGTTGAAAAAACTGAGGCAAATGAGGTAAAGTGACTTGCCCAGGGTTTCACAGCTAGTAAGTATCTGAGGCCAGATTTGAGCTGAGGAGGAAGAATCTTCCTGATTCCAAGCCCAGTGGTCTATCCGTTACACCAGCAAATAGATATTACTTTCCATAATAAGAAAAGATTCATTTATCCCTATGTTCATATTAGACATTTTTACCTGGATGTCACATAAGGAAACTATTTCCCCTGAAATGCGTACCACCATTCAGAACCTTTTTCTGGTACATCAGCATTATCAGCCTTCCAGTCATTTTTAACTCTTCGCTCTTACTCCTCCCACATATCCAAACAACTGTCAAATGCAAAGCAGATTCTAAAGCATCTCATATACATCCCCTTCTCTCTGCTCACACAGCTCCCACCCTCATTCACACCCTTATCATCTCTGATTTGGACTAATATAATAATCTCTTAATAGGTCTCCTGGCCTCTCCCTATTCCAGTTTATCCCCAGACATGCCTGTTTCCTAAAGCACAGGTCTGACCAGGTCATTCCTCCTTTTCAATAAATTCCAATGGCTCCCTGTAACATCTAGGATCAAAAACTAAACTCCTGTTTGGGACATTTAACAGTCTTCACCCTACCCCAGGTGCCAGAATCTCTAGTTAGTGCTCTGGGACTCAGAGTGGAACAAGTTGGTTATTCCCCCCTGCTCTTCCTCTTTACCTCACCCACTAGTCACTGCTGCTTCCTCAGCTACTTTCCTGAAGGTCTCTTTCCTGGAAAGAGAACAACCAAACCTGTTGCAATTAAGTTGTAATTAGATTATTTTTCTTTCCTCAGATGTTGACAGTATCCAGGCCCCTTTCCACATTAATTGGTTTATCTATATTTTGCCAGAAACAATTTGATACTAATGCTTATTCTCAGAGGCCAACTGTTCCAAATGTTATTGGATGCTAAGAAACCATCTTGAAAATAGGTAATAAATCAATTTCCAATTGGTGATACAGGGATATAACAAATGTTTGCTAAAGGAATCCAGAACACTAGACTCATTTGCCCTAATTTGTTCAAGCTCCAGTATTGGGAATGGAGGAGATGGAGAATAGCCTTTTGACTAGAGGGGCTAATTTAAGGGGACAGTCATATATTGGTCAACAATGTTCCTCTAGGCACTTTGCAAAATCTTTTGCAATTCTTACTCTCATTCTCACTTGCAAACCAGAGGAAAAGAGAGTTTAAATGATTTACCTGGTCACAAAATTTTTAAGGGAAGAAGGAATTAAATCTAGGACTGCTCATTTTATCCACTAGACCAGAAGGTGAACAAGCTTCATTGAGTTTGCTGAGTCTGGACAAGAAGTCCTCTGTATAGTTTTCATGACTAAGCGCAGCATTTTTGGGCCAGGAACCCAAGGACTCAAATATGCATAACATCCAGTTGGTTTTGTCTCCTACATCAAAATATATTTTGAAAATTCCCATCAAAGGGAATGTGTTTGAGAATGAATTGGCTAGGATGGTAAATAGTGTGGCACAGCTGGGGAGAATATGAAGAAATACTTAATAAGGTATAGGTATAATCAGACTTAGATGGTTAAAGATATACCAAAGTCGAAAAGAAGCTACAAATTCCTGGGATGCAATTGAGATTACATGTTGACTACCTGATGAAGTCAGAGTAACTGGAATCTACTTGGGCACATTTCCTGAAGTTATTTCCAACATGTTTTTCTCTGCAATACAAATGAGAAGAGTCTACCAATATGTAGTACCTTGAAATTCACAATAAGACAAATTATAATAGCCCAGGAATGATGATTTTTGGTGTGTGGTATGTGGACAAGCATCTTTTCATTCCTTTATGACCACTATTGCTCCTTGCAATATTAAATTCTAACATAATAGTCTGTCCCTTTAGTAGCTTGCATGCTGGCCTTCTCTGACTGTCCTATGATCAGATACAACACAAACCACAAGCTGTTGACAGACCAAGAAACTTTTTTATATAGAGAATTCTCAGGTCTCATGTCCCAAGAAAATAGGAAGTTAAAAAATTATTCTAAATTATTGTGCCATAAGAAATGACAAGCAGAATGATTTCAGAAAAACCTGGAAAGACTTACATGAACTGATGACAAGTGAAGTGAGCAGAACCAGAAGAACATTGTAAACAGTAGCAGCAACATTGTACCATGAACAACCATGAATGACTTAGAAATTTTCAGCAATACAATGATCCAAGATAATCCCAAAGAACTCATGATGAAAAATGGCATTTGAATACAGACTGAAGCATACTATCTTTCTCTTTCTTTTCTTTTTTTGTTTGGGTTTTCTTCTACAAAATGACTAATATGGAAAGGTTTTGCATGGTTGCATACATATAACCTACATCACTTTGCTTACTGTCTCAGGGATTGGGGAGGGGAAGAAGGAAGGGATAGAATATGGTACTCAAAACTTTAAAAAAGTGTTAAAATTGTTTTTATATGTAATTGGGGAGGAAGTGAAATATTATTTAAAAGATGATTCTACTTCAAAAGTTCAGACCCCTGTCCCTTTGTTCCCATGTATCTCAGTTACTTATATTTTTATGTGTTCCTTAACTATTTCTGGAGACCTTTAGCTACAAAGGTGTTCCTTTAGAATGTCTTCTATTCATTCCTCTTCCCTCCTCTGAACTCCTATAGAACAAGTTGCTTGGAGTACACATTTTGCCACTTAAACACAGCCTGTCCTATTGTGCTCTATTGAATGGGCTTAAGTCATTCTCTTGGGATCTCATGAGAACCTCTAGCCATGCTCATTTCATTCCCAGCTTAACTCACTTTCCAAACTGCTTCACCTCCTCACCAGCGTTCTTCCCTCCCCCTTGATATGCATCCACCCTGGGCCTGCCCTTTTGATTGGTGAGTCTCTGGCTGATCACCATTTCCTAAGAGGCTCTAGCTATACTCATTTCACTTCTAGCTCAACTCGTTCTCTGGCTTGTTTGACCTCCTCATTGGCAGCTTTATCCCTGATCCTCGATCCCTACATATCCCCTCCCACCTTCCAGCTCCTCTTTATGTTTTATAATATTCTCTATTAGAATGGAAATATCTCGAGATTAGGGATCATATTCTTTGCTTGTATTTTATATCCCCATTGCTTAGCATTGTACCTGTCAAATAATAAGTACTTAATAACTGATCTATCTTTTTATCCATCCTTCAGCCTTCAAGATTGCAAGCTCCTTGAGGGGGATATTCTTAAACATCTTTTGTATGCCCTACGGTATAGTGCATGCACATAATCATCATCATCTTCATCATCATCATCATCATTATCATCATCATCATCATCACCATCATGGCTACTAACCTTTGCATAACAATTTAATCGCTTGCATTTATATAGCATATTGAGGTTTACAAAAATGCTTTATAAATATTATCTTAATTGATTCTCACAACCCTGCAGTGTAAGTGCTTCTATCAACCCCTATTTTACAGTTGAGGAAACCAACATAGAGAGACACTAAGACACTTGCCCGGGTCAAAAAGCTAGTAAGTATCTGAGGCAGGATTTGAACTCAGGTCTTCCTGACTCCAGGTCCAATGCTCCGTCCACTGTACCACCTAGCTTTACACAGTTATCTCATTTGAGAGCATGTATTTCATGAATTGAAGTGCATTAAATTAAAAATAATATTAAAATAAACAATATTATTAAAGAATATTAGTATGGCATACACCCATAAAATCATACTCTGATTTTTCATCATGGTGTTGAAGTCAGTCTAGGTTCTCAATGTCTGTGCCTGCACAATGTAAGATCTGGTAGGTTTTACCAAGTTGGAAAGGCTTTGAGTACAGACCTTCCTGGTTATGACCTACATGTCTGTCATTCTATTTGGGTCTATTTGGGTTTGGAGCACTGGTCACTCTCTAAGTCCTCCTACTAAGCCACAGAGGAGTTGTGATCATGTGGGAGGGGATGTGCAGCAGTCAGGGGTCAGGGATAAGGCTGCTGATGAGAAGGTCAAGTAATCCTAAGAGCAAGTTGAGTTAGAAGTGAAATGAGCATGGCTGGAGCCTTTCATGAAGTGGTGGTCACCAGTCGAAAGAGTAGGGTGGAGGCATATCAAGGGGGTGGAAGCATGATCACACTACTAAAATCATAGATTGTTAAAGTACTGAAATATGTTATTATTACTGGACTAGTGTGACTATCATCAAATATTTATTAAGTCTTCTCTTATTTCTTATCTAACAAACCATGCACGAGGAAGATGACAGGTTAATAGAGGCAATGTGGAGTAGTAGGTAGACCACTGAACTCAGAGCCAAGAAGACACAGGTTCAAGTCCAGCCTCAGACACTTATTATCTGTGTGACCCTGAAGAAGTAACATAACTTCTCTGTGCCTCAGTTTACTCATCTGTAAAATGAAGGAGTTGGACTTTCTCACTCCGGTTACTTTCAGCTTTAACTCCATCATCTCATGACCTCTTCTTAGTTTTTTCAGTGAGTTTTCTACATTCAGCTTATTTACTTCAGTAAACAACTTTGATTACCCTCTCTTCCACTGACATTTGAATTTGTACATTTAATCTCAGTGCTTTGTTATTATATGGGATAGTTTTCTGGAAGGAAGGGGAGGAACACAACAAAAGGTTATTTAGGCAATGTTAAAACAAATAATATCAATAAAATTTATGTTTAAAAATTTCAGTGCCTTGTTAATAGATAATTATCTCTAAGTTGAATATGCCTTTAAAGATGTTTGATATTAAAAAGTTATATTCAGAGCAGATATTTCACCTTTTTTGCAGAAGTGGGAGTCTCTGGGTATAGAATGCTGCATGCAATGTCAGATTTTTTCATGACTTAGGTTTAGTGAACTATTTTTTTCTCTTCTTTCTTTTTCTTTATTACAAGGGATGACTATTTGGGAAAGGAAGAAGGGTGGGATACATTGGAAATACGGGTGACATAAAAATTAATATTTCAAAGGAACTGTTATCTCATAATATCTTTACCAGAGTAGGTCATAACACTATGTTTTCTGATCCTGTCAGATTCTTGTCCACATCTTTCCCGAAATCCAGCACAGGAGATACATCCAATGTGCTAAAGCTCTCTATCAGGTTCTTTTACTATTTCATGGGTACCTTAATGAGTCTCTTACAATTAGTCTTTAATGTTTTCCTTATATTTCTTCTGCATCTTTTATACTGAATTCTCCACTGAGTTCTGGTGTTTTCATTACAAATACCTGAAAGCCTTTCAGTTTGTCAAATGATCATTTTGGCTACTGAAGTTATTCTTGGTCACAACCCCTGCTCTTTTCTGATTGTATCTCTATGTTATTTAAATTGTTTTTTTTTCTTGTTACTTGCAATAATTCTTCCTTAACCTGAGAGTTTTGAAATTTGGCTATGACATTCCTATAAGTTTTTCTCCTAGAGTCTCTTTCAGGTGATGAGTGGTAGAGTTTTTCTATTTCTACTTTACCTTCTTGTTCTAGAACTTCAGGGTAATTTTCCTTAATAATTTCTCGTAATATTGTATCAAGATCCTTCTTTTTATCATAACTTTTAGGTAGCCTGAGGATTTTTATATTGTCTCCTCTTGATCTGTTCTCCAGTTCAGTTTTTTTTATGAGATGTTTCAGATGCTCTTCTATTTTTTTCTAGTTCTATTATTTCTTGGTGTCTTATAATTTCATTTTATTCCTCTTGCCCAATTCTAGTTTTCAAGGAGTTATTTTTTTTCCTTAAGATTTTGGACCTCTTTTTCCAATTGGTTAATTTTCTTTTCATAATTTTCTTAGATTGCTGTTATTTTTTTCCTAATCTTTCCTTTATCTCTCTTATTTGATTTTTTAAATTCTTTTTTTAAGTTCTTCTAAGAACTTTTCTGGGCTTCTGACTATGTGATGTTATTCTTTGGGATAAACTGCTTACTTCTAACATATGAAAATGTTATCAGTATTCTTTAAACTGTCATCATTACTAGGGTAGGTTGAAAGAAATGTTGGGGCTGAGTTGTGTATGATGTGGTGATTTAAAAAAAAAACAAATTTGGCCAGGAAAAGGTTAAAAGGAGTAATTATCTTGTACAAATGGGACATGAAAGAAAGAACTGATACAGAGGAAGCAGGTGAGGTTTGAGGGCTAGTAATATTGGAACCCTCCTCTCATTGGATCTGGGTTGAAGAGGAAACAATGTGAATATCTGGAGGGGTGTAGAAGTCTTCTGGATTTGTAGAGAGGAAAGACGACTGGGGGACAAGGTAAGGAAGGGACTTCTAGAAGCATGTGTAGATTAAACTTTAAAAGGATGGGGAGAAGACTCTTAGATGGGGGAGGGTCGGGGGGAGGGTAGAATAAAGAATGTTAAGGGAAGAAGATAAAGTAATAGGGATAGGGTAAAAAGAGAGCCTGAAAAGGAAAATAGTGGACAAAAATAGGATGGAGAGAAATTCACAGATGGTAATTATAACTTTGAATGTGAATAGGATGAACTCACTCATAAAATGGAACCAGATAGCAGAATAGATTAAAAAATCATAATAAACAATATGTTATTTACAAGAAACACATTTAAGAATGAGAGATACACAGAGTTAAAATGGAAGGTTAGAACAGAATTTATTATGCTTCAGATGATACAAAAAAGGTAGGAGTAGCAATCATGATCTCAGACAAAGTTAAAGCTAAAATAGATCTAATTAAAAGTGATAAACAGGGTAACTATATTTTGATTAAATGGTGTCCTAAACAATGAAGCAATATCAACACTGAACCTATATGCATTAAATATTAGAGCATCTAAATTTATAAAAGAAAAATTAAATGAACCACAAGTGGAGATAGATAATACTGGGGGATTTTAATCTTCTCCTCTCAGAACTAAATAAATCTAACCAAAAAATAAATAAGAAAGAAATCAAGGATGTGAAAAGAATTTTAGATATGTTAGATATGCTAGTTGTCTGGAGAGAATCAGCAGTTCATGCTACCTTTACAAAGACTGACCACATATTAGGACATAAAAATTTTATAGTTAAAAGCAGAAATGCAGAAATATTAAAAGTTTACTTTTCAGATCACAATGCAATAAAATTATATTTAATAAGGGGCCATGGAAAATAGGTTAAAAACTAATTAGACATTAAATAACCAAATCTTAAAGAATGAATGGGTAAAAGAACAAATCACAGAAACGATTGATCATTTCACTAAAGATAACAATAATAATAAGAGAACATATCAAAACCTATGGGGTACAGCAAAAGCAGGGGTCAGAGGAAAATTTATATCTCTAAATGTTCACATCAGTGAGATAGAAAGGAGTAAACCAATTGAATTGGGTATGCAATTTAAAAAACTAGGAAAAGAAAAAATGAAAAATCTCCATTAGGAATCCTAAAAATTGAAAGTGAGAGCAATGAAATTTAGTTTTAAACACCTATTAAAATAACAAATAAAACTATGAGTTAGTATTATGAAAAATCCAATAAAACAGATAACCTATTGGTTAGTTTGATTAAAAAAGAAAAAAACACAAATCACTAGTATGAAAAATGAAAGGGTGAATATAACATTAATGAAGATGATATGAAAGCAATTATAAGGAGTTAATTTTGCCCAATTATATGCCAACATATCTAACAATTTAAGTGGAATGGAAGAATATTTACAAAAAATAATTTTCCTAGATTAGCAGATGAGGAAATAGAATATCTAAATAGACCTATTTTAGAAAAAGAAGTTGAACAGGCCATAAATAAGCTTTCTAAGAAAAGAGCACCAGGACCAGATGGATTTACAAGTAAATTCAATCAAACATTTAAAGATCAACTAATTCCAATGTTAAATAAATTATTTGGAATAACAGGCAAAGAAGGGATCCTACCAAACTCTTTTTATGAAACAAATAAGATACTGATATTTAAGCCAGGAAGAGTAAAAATGGAGAAAGAAAATTATAGACCACTTTCATTAATGAATATGGATGCAAAAAATCCTAAATAAAATAATAGCTAAAAGATTACAACAATATATTACAAAGATTAAACATTATGACCAAGTGGGACGTATACTAGGAATGCAGAGATGGTTTAACATAAGGAAAATAATTAACGTGATTGATTATGTCAACAATAAAAGTCTAAAAAAATCATATGATTATATCAATAGATGCCAAAAAAGCTCTGGATAAAGTATAACAGTAATTTCTATTGAAAAAAAAATGCTTGGGGGCAGAGCCAAGATGGCAGCTGGAAGGCAGGGACTTGTTTAATGTCTTCCCCAAATCCCTCCAAACACTTGTAAAAAATGACTCTGAACAAATTCTAGAGCTGCAGAACCCACAAAATAGCAGAGGGAAACAGGTTTCTGACCCAGGAGAGCCTGGATGGTCACTGAAAAGGATCTATCCCATGGTGCTGGGGAGCCGAGTGCAGCCCAGCATGGGCCACACCAGGACAGACCAGACCAGGAGTTGGCTGACTGGAACAGGCCTTAGGGCCATGAATCATTGAGCTGTGGCAGTTACCAGACTTCTTTTTTTTTTAATTTTTTTAAATTTATTTTTGACATGGTTGGTTTTCAGCATTGATTTTCACAGGCATTTGAATTACAA
>CM053624.1:242931345-242997553 GCA_028646595.1 Phalanger gymnotis
AGAAAGAGAATTCATAAGGGACTTATTAAAGTTGAACTGTTTTGTTTACATTCCTACATTGAAAGATGATGTGTGTAATTCATGAAACCTTTCTCAGTATTAGGGGAGTTGAAGTGAATATACATACATACATACACACACACACACACACACACACACACACACACACACATATACATAGACAGAGGGCACAGGGTGAGTTGAATATGAAGGGATGATATCCAAAAAAATGAAATACATTTAAGGGGTGAGAGAGGAATATATTGAGAGAAGGAGAAAGGGAGAGATAGAATGGGGTAAATTATCTCACATAAAAGTGGCAAGAAAAGCAATTCTGTTGGAAGGGAAGAGGGGGCAGATGAGGGGGAATGAGTGAATCTTGCTCTCATCAGAATCAACTTGAGGAGGGAATAACATCCACACTCAATTGGGTATCTTACTCCACAGGAAAGTAAGGGGAAGGAGATAAAAAAGGGGGATGATAGAAGGGAGGACAGATAGGGAGGAGGTAGTCAAAGCAAACACTTTTGAAAAGGGACAGGGTCAAGGGAGAAAATTGAATAGAGGGGGACAGGATAGGATGGAAGGAAATATAGTTAGCCTTTCACAACATGAGTATTGCGGAAGTGTTTTGTAATGATACATATGTGACCCGTGTTGAATTGCTTGCCTTCCTAGGGAGGGTGGGTGGGAAGGGAAGAGGGGAGAGAATTTGGAACTCGAAGTTTTAAAAGCAGATGCTCAAAAAAAAAAGTTGTTTTTGCATGCAGCTGGGAAACAAGATATATAGGGAATGCGGCATAGAAATCTATCCTGCTTTACAAGAAAGTAAGAGGAAAGGGGATGGGGGAGGGAATGGGGTGACAGAAGGGAGGGATGACTGGGGAACAAGACAATAAGAACATATGCCATCTTGGAATAGGGGGAGGGTAAAAATGGGGAGAAAATTTGTAACTCAAAATCTTGTGGAAATCAATGTTGAAAACTAAAATATTAAATAAAAATTTAAAAATGCTTGAAAGCATGAGCATGGGTGAATTTTTCCTTAAATTAGTCAAAATCATTTATCTAAAACCATCAGCAAGCATTATTTGTAATGGGGACAAGCTAGAAGCCTTTCTAATAAGATGAGTTGTGCAACAAAGATACCCACTGTCACCAATATTAATCAATATTGTATTGGAAATCCTAGCAATAGCAATAAGAGAAGAAAAAGAAATAGATGGAATCTGAATAGGAAATGAAGTAATAAAACTATCTCTTTTTGCAATTTTTGTTAGTTGAAATAATTAATAAATGTAGGAAAGTAGCAGAACATAAAGTAAATCTACGTAAATCATCAGCATTCCTATATATCATAAACAAAACCCTGCAAGAAAAGATGGTAAGAGATACCTCATTTAAAATAACTCTAGATGGTTTAAAAAGAACTATATAAATAAAATATATTTTAAAAGTTTTATACAAATAAAATTAGATTTAAATAATTGGAGAAATATTAATTGTTCATAGGTAGGCAGGGCTAATATAATAAAACTGACAACTTTTCTTAAACTAGTTGATATATTCAATGCCATCCCAATTAAATTACCACACAATTATCTTACTGGATAAGAAAAAATAATAATAAAATCAAAAATATTAAAGGAACTAATGAAAAATGTAAAGGAAGGAGGTTTAGGAATATCAGATATCAAATGATATTATAAGCCAGTAATTATCTAAACTATCTGCTACCGGCTAAGAAATAGAAAGGAAAATCAATGGAACAGAGTAGATATACAATTTGTAGCAGCAAGCAAATATAGTTATCTTGTATTTGATGAATGTAGACAAGTTTTATGGATGAGAATTCATTATTTTGTAAAAATTGTTGGGCAATCTGGAAAGCAGTAGGGCAGAAATTGGGCATAGGCCAATATCTTACACCATTTACCAAGATAAAGTAAAAATGGGTACATGTCCTAGATATAAAGAGAGATATTACAAGAAAATTTGAGAAAGATACAACATATTACTTATCAGACTTATGAATAGGTGAACAATTTATGAATAAACAAGACAGAGAAGAGTGACAGGTAAAATGGGTAATTTCAATTACATTAAATTAAACAGGGTTTGTACCAATAAAACAGACATAGCCAAGATCAGAAGGAAAGCAGAAAATTTGGGGAGGGAATTTTTATACAAAGTTTCTCAAATAAAAATCTTATATCTCAAATATGTAATTTTATAAAATCTATAAGAATATGAGTCATTCCCCAATTGACAAATGGTTAAAGGATATAAACAGACATTTATCTGATGAAGAAATCAAAACGATTTATAGTCATATGAAAAATGCTTTAAATCATTATTGATAAGAGAACTGCAAATGAACACAACCTTAAGACATCATTTTATACCTATCAGATTGGCTAAAGTGATTGAAGGGGAAAATGACAAATGTGGGAGGTGATTGTGGAAAAATTCAGACACTAATCCACTGTTAATGGAACTGTGAATTGTTCCAATGATTTTGGAGAGTAATCTGGAATTATGCCCAAAGTGTTATTAAGTTGCCTATACCCTTTGAGTCAGCAATATCACTACTATTTCTATTTCCAAAGATGATTAGGGAAAAAAGAACAGAACCTATAGGTTCTAAAATATTTATAACAGCTGTTTTTGTGGTGGCAGAGAACTGGAAATTGCAGGGATGCTTATCAGCCCGGGAATGGCTGAACAAGTTGTGGATATGATTGTGATGGAATACTACTGTGCTAAAAGAAATTATGAGCTAGATGCTCTCAGAAAAACATGGGTAGACTTGCAAAAATAATAAAGAGTAAAATGAGCAGAACCAAGAGAATGTTGTATACAGTAACAGCAGTATTATTTTAAAAACAACTTTGAGCAACTAAGTCATTATGACTATTATAAATACCCAAATTAATTACAAGGGACTTCTGAAGGAAGATACTATTTGTATCCAGAGGAAAAACTGATACATAGATGTATAAAATAATTTTACATATATATACACATATGCATACACATATACATACACATATACATATACATATATATATATATTTGTGTCTAATGATAGCCATCTCTAGGACAGGTTGAGAGGGGGGAAGAAATTTACATGATAACTTTAATATAGTTTAAAAGGAAAAGCAAGTTGTACATAATAGATTTGCAGTTCCATGTGCAATCATCTTTAAATTTTTTTTTACTATGTTATGAAAATGCTTGTTTTATTCCCTAAATTAAAAATAATTTTTTTAAAGATTTCATGGGTACCAACTAGTGTCACACTTTGTGCATCTCTTGAGTCTAATTCCTGACACATTGCTGTCATTCCCCCTTTGCCAATCATACATGGCATTGATGATATCTTTTATGCCACTTTTCATATACAAGTCAAAATGGGTAATAGGCTGAAGCCTACTTAGACCTTCCAAGTATTTTTCTGTTAACTGTTGGTTCCCCTGTGGTTTTGAGTCTTCCAAGATTATAGTGTTCCATAATACATAGCCATAAAGCATTACTGGGAAAGGGTGTTTAAAAATAGACTTTTGTACTTTGGGCATATTAACGGTCTTGAATACCTTTTTTAAAAACCTTGTTAGAAAAGTAAGAAGAGAGAGAGTGAGGGGGAGGGAGGAAGAGAGATAAAATATTAATCCTGAATATGCCTTGTATGGTATGGTATGATTGGGATCTTATAATAAGTAGATGACAGCAGCACAGAGAGTTGTAGTGCCAAATTCAAATAATTTCCTTGGAGTTTAGAGATGAGCCATTGTGTGTTTTTGGTGGAAACACTTTCCTGGAAGTGTTTGGAGTCATAAGTGAGACCATAAAGAATCAAAAACCTATACTGTGGAAGAAAATTGAACACTTAAAGTAATTCCCTAAAATGTGTCCTCTGGAACTCTTCCTACTGGGAAGAAGGCTATTGATTCCATTATCATGGAGAAAGTAGAATACCTGCCTGCAATTATCCTTTGAAGTTGCTTTAGTTTCAAACTCTGGAGTCTCCTGTTTCAGCAATAAGCTGGTCTTGATGAGAATATGTTTTTGTTTTTCTGTTTGGAGGATACAGGATGAAGGAGTGATTAGGAAAGAAATAAGTAAAAGAGGTAACATTTTTGGACAATAAAAGTATCCTATGGGAGAAAAGGAAATAATTTTAAGGGAATTTCTGATGATATGCGAATTTATAAGCTGATGAAGACTCAGAACCTTGCAAATAATAATATTTACTTGATGAATGAATGAATACACAGTGGAAAGTTGTCTTATCTTTCCATGCTGCCTTCCTCCTCAGAAATGATCCCTTCTCTCTAATTCATGTTGTAAATAATAAAAATGACACTTAGAGAGACTTTAAAGGTATACAAAGCATTTTACATACATTAACTTGCTTGAGCTTCCCAACAAAACTGAGAGGTAGGTGCTATTACTACCTTCATTTTACAGTTAAGAAAATTGAGGCTGAGAGGTTGTGATTTCACTGGGTCAGATAACTCAGAAGCATTTGAGGCAGGATTCAAATCTAGATCTTTCTAACCCCGGAGGTCTGTCCTCTACCAGGGATGAGTTCCCCACCCCTGCAACTAGACTATATATGTCATATGCCTTTATAGACAGTATCACCTCTCAGGGGTTTGTGGGATGTTCAAGGAGGACCAGCACCTTGGGTATGAAGGTTTACCAAGCATTTTCATGACTGCTTATCTATCTTTGGTGTCCACCTGCCACCCAACTCTCACCTGTGGCTCAAAGAAGCTGTAACACACACTGTAGCCATACCCTGGAAAAACCATCTTAGCAAGTGGGCTAAACCAGGTTGAGGGTATCTGACAAGCCTCAAACCCAAAAGTGAATTAGGAGAACTCCTACCCCAAGCATGTGAAGACTTTCCAAAGCAGAATGGGTAGATGAGAACCATTTGTTCCAATAGCTGTGAAAGTGGCTGAAGCAGACACTGTGGAGAGCTTGGTGCTTGGTTAGACATCAAAGATGCCAACATCATCCACTGCATCCTGGGCCATTGCCAGTCATCTTGACTTTTGTCCTACCATTGGACTTTGATGAATCTGGAGGAGAGAGTGAGGTTGATGACTTTGTGCAACTCTACCTCACTTAGATCCAATTCACTCATGAGACAAGACATCACCTCTCCGACCAAAGCAGAGAGTCAGTTTAAATTGAGCTATCCTTTCTCTCCTAAAGTTTTGCTCTGGTTTTGATTTACTACTTCTTTGAATTGGGGGGAGGCATTATTGAACCGTTTGGTTTTAAAAGACTTTCCTTGAGCTGCAAGTTGCACTAGAGAGTCTAATTAAAAAGAGATAACAAACAATGCTAACAGAAGACTTTATTACCTACTCTGCTTAATTACAGCTATAAGTACCTGACTAAAGGACTTCCTCAGGGTACTATATAATTTCTATATAATTTAAATAAGTGGCAATACAGATAATTGAGAATTGACTATAGCAGATAATTGTGAACTAACTCTATCATACTCCTAGATTTGGAAGGATCCTCAGAGGTCATCTTCTAGTCCAAATCATTCCCAGCAAATGGGAATGAGTATTATTTTATTTAAGACTTCAGTTAATCCACAATAGAAGCCCAAATTGTCTTGTATAGGTCTAATTTTTAGGACATTTTCCCTTACATTAAGCTTCAGTGATCAATTTCTACCATTGTTCAGTTTTGCCCTTTGTGGCCAAAAAGGATAAATCTGGTCCCTTTTTCACATGATAACCCTTGAAAAACTTAAAGATTATTATCATGTTCCCCTGAGTCTTCTCTGCTCTAGAATAAAAATCCCCAGATAAGGCATGGTCTCGAGGTCCTTTATGATCCTTATCACTATCTTCTAGAAGCTTACAAACTTGTTAATGTTCTACTTAATATAAGGTGCCTACAACTCAATATGCTTCATATGTGACCAGAGTAGGTTAGAGGACAGCAGGACTGTCATCTTCTATGAATGTTGCATCAGTTTAACTAGCTGCTATGTCACACTATAGACTCATGTAGCCAGCAATTCACTAAAACACCCTGATAGTTGGGTTTTTCTTTAACGTGAACTGATGTCTTGCTGTGCCTTCACCATCTTGTACTTGTGAAGTTGAGTTTTGGAGCCCAAACGTAGGACTTTACATTTATTTCTATTGAAGTCTGTCTTATTAGATTTGGCCCATCATTGTAGTCTGGCAAGATTTTTTTTTGATTTGGATTTTGTAAACTATTACTTATAGCTTTATATCATCTGTAGATTTGCTAAGCATGTCACCATGTCACCCAGCGTGTCATCTATGTCACTGATGAAAATGTCAAATCCTACAGGGGCAAGCATAGATCATGCTGGGTTAATCCATTAGAAACCACTCTGCAAGTTGACATTAATCCATCAGTAACCACTCCTTGGGTCCAATCATTCGATCGACGCTGAATCCACCCAATTCTAGTATCATTTAGTTCCTATTTAACCATCTTGTCCACAAGGAGAGCATGAGAAACTTTGTAGCTGCAAATGATAGTAGTCACTCCAAATTCTTTACTTTTATTAGCCAGCAGCTATCATTTCTTAAGCATCTGGCAATGAAATTCTTTCATGGATGTGAAACTTGAAAGAATAATTCTCTAAATGATCACCAAGGTACTTTCTGTTGATAACATTCAGTGTGCTGTGATAGAAAGGTTCTGGATTTGGAGTTTAAGGATATGGGTTCCAATCCCAGTTCCACCATTTATTACCTATAGGAACTTGGGCAGGTTCTCGCTCTTGGGCAAACTCTCTGGATCTAGCTTTCCAAATCTGTCAATGAGAAAATCAGACTAGGAGATTTCTAACATCCTTTCCAGCTCCAAGTCTGTGATTGTGCTCTTAGAGTCATGGGCTCATAGAAATTCAGGGCTAGAAATCATTTAGTCCAAACCTTTAATTTTACAGATAAACAAACTGAAGCCCTTAAAGGTAAAGTCACTTGCTGAATGTCATAGTTAGTTAGTGGTAAAGTCTAGGTATTTGAATGCTCTCCATTATAAGGTATCACAACTCAAATGTATATATTGGGTTGTTTTTCATTTCCATTTTTATTTATTTTTCCTTAATGGTATTTTATTTTTCCAATTGCATGTAAAGATAGTTTTCAACATTGATTTTCATGAAATTTTGAGTTCCCAATTGTTCTCCATCCCTTCTTCCCCCACCACCTCCCCAAGACAGCAAGCAATCTGATATAGATTATACACATACAATCACATTAAACATATTACCACATTAGTCATGTTGTAAAAGAAGAATCAGAACAAAAGGGAAAAACCACAAGAAAGAAAAAACAAAAAAAATATTGAAAATAGTATGCTTTGATCTTCATTCAGATTCCATAGTTCTTTCTTTGGATATGGTTAGCATTTTCCATCATGAGTCTTTTGGAATTGTCTTGGATCATTGTATTGCTGAGAAGAGCTACGTGTATCACAGTTGATCGTTGAACAGTGTTGCTGTTACTGTGTACAGTGTTCTCCTGGTTCTGCTCACTTCACTCCGCATCAGTTCATGTAACTCTTTCCAGGTTTCTCTGAAATCTACCTGCTCATCATTTCTTATAGCACAACAGTATTCCATTACATTCATATACCACAAGTTGTTCAGCCATTCCCCAATTGATGGGCATTTTTATATAGGGGAAGGTAGGTCTTCAATAATCAAAATTATATGTTTCCCCAAATTTGCTATTTTCTTATATAGGCTTTAATATTTCTATTCCTCTATACTCCTGAAGATATTCCCACTAATGATACCATCTTCAAGATGTGGCTGTATTCACTATGGTTAAGTAATAATATTAATAAATTGCATTTATAAAGAACTTTAGGGTTTGCAAAACGCTTTATATATTAACTTAATAAATTCCTACCACAACCCTGTGGAGTAGGTACTATTATTACTCCCCTCCCCCATTTTATAGATGTGGAACTGAGCCTGAGAGGGGTCAAGTTATTTGTCCTAGGTCTTAGAGCTAGTAACAGTTTGTGAGGCAGGATTTTAATTCAAGTCTTGCTAGGCCAGCTAAGTGGCATGCTGGATAGAGACTCATCTTCCTGAGTTAAACTCTGGCCTCAGACACTTACTAGCTGTGTGACTGTGGACAAATTACCTTATTTGCCTCAGTTTCCTTATCTGTAAAAAAGAGAAGGAAATGTCAAACTACTCCAGGATCTTTGCCAAGAAAACCCCAAATGGTGTCATGGAGAGTCAGACATAACCGAATAACAACTTCCTGATTCCAGGTCCAACACCACCCATTTCACCCCCTAGCTACTTCTACAATAATAAGTGTAGTAGCTGCTCACATCCATACAGTACTTTAATGTTTGAAAAATGTTTTTACATGAACTCATTTAATCTTCACAAGAACCTTTTGGTTTGAGTGCTAATTTACAGAGAAGGAAACTGAGGCAGAGAGAAAATAAATGGCCTCTTCGGGTTCACAAAGCTTTAAGTTTCTAAGGTGCAATTCCAATGTAGGTTTTCTGGTTTGTGGTCCAGAATTCTAGCTACTTTACTCTATGCTTTACCACTTCTCACGAGGTTGATATTTATAGGAGAGTAGTTTAGTCTTTTGGGGAATCATATACCAAATATTTATTCTGGGCTCCCATTTCTCAATTCCATTAGCCATCAGGAAGCCAGAGTTCTAGGGGAAGGTGTGAAGAAGGTAAGGGAAAGAATGGAATGTTGCAATGAACAGAGCACCAGACTTGGAGTGGGGGAAATCTGGGCTAGGATCACAGTTCCCTCCCTTACAAGCTGTGTGACCTTGGACAAGTCATTGCCTCATAGTTAATTTTCTCATTCGTAAAGTGGGGGTTGTAATAATTGTACTATCTACTTCACAGGGTCATTATGAGATAAGGCATGTATGTAAAGCTCTTTGAAAACCTTAAAAGGTTTCTGCAGGCATAGCCATTGAGAACCTAGACTCACCACCACACCATGATGATGAATCTGGGTAGGATGTTATTGATGCATGCAAGACTAACAATTTATGTATGTATGCATGCACGTCACTTTACGTGTATGTAATTTATGTAAAGTATGTAATACTACTCACTTTAATTCAATTCATGAAGTACTTACATGATCACAAATGAGATAAGCTATGTAAAACTAGCTGGCACAGTGGATAGGGGGCTGGACCTGGAGTCAGGAATTTGTTATTTACTTATTCAGTTCCTTCTGACACTTCATGACCTCATTAACATGTCTGTGGGGTTTTCTTGGCAAAGATACTCGAATGGTCTGCCATTTCCTTCTCCAGTTTATTTTACAGATGAGGAAACTGAGGCAAACAGGATTAAGTGACTTGCTCAGGGTCACACAGCTAGTGAGTGTCTGAGGTCGGATTTGAATTCATGTCTTCTTGACTTCGGGCCAGTGCTCTATTCACTGTACCACCTGTCACCTGAGTAAGGAAGACCTGAGTTCAAATCCACTTACTAACTATTTGACCCTGAGCAAGTGTCGTAAAGTCTCCACAACTGAGTAAAGTGTCGTAAAGTTTCCACAACTGTAAAATGGAGATAATAATAGCACTTACCTTCCAGGGTTGTTGTGAAGATCAAATTGGTTCAAATGAGATAATGAGATAATAATGAGGCAATAATAGCACCTACCTTGTAAGGTTGTTGTGAGGAGCAAATGGGATAGTTTCATTTTTTTTGAAAAGTGCTTAGCACAGTGTTTAGCACACAGTAGGCACTATATAAATGCTCATTCTCTTCTCTTCCCTGCTATAATGTATTGATCAAATATTTACTGAGCATTTCCACCATGTGGAAAGCATTATGCCCAGTGCTGTGTGAGATACAAAGAAGTGTAAGGGACTGTTCCTCTATTCTGCATGAGCTTACAAACTAATTTGGGGACATGAATCACAGACATAACCACCTACAATATGAAGCGTCACCACTCTATATGGCAATACTAATGAGTGATAAAATCTTTTCTCTTCTTAGGATTCTTTGTGGATTAGAGGTTTATTCTCCCCTCCCAGCCCCCAAATCTGAGTTAATGTTTGTATGTGAAATCCCCAGAGAAAAAGCCATAAACACCTTCATCAGATGCCTTTGGTGCGCACTGGAAAGAACAACTAAAGACTGTTTGCCCTAGTCAAGCAACTTAGATTGAAAACTTCCTGGGAAGATTCAGGTCCGTATTAATTGGTTATAATCTTGTATGAATGGATGAAGCTTCCCTGTGGTGCTTAGGATGCAACAGCAAAACAGATAATAATAGATCTTTTCAAAAATCTTTTCCATTGGCAAAGATCATATCTATGTCTAATATTGAACTGTTTGACAATGCTAAGGATTTGGTGGTTCAAACTTTCTTTTCTGGGTCTTCAGTAGCTCTGGCAGCTGAGGAGGCAGAGGTTGTGTCTGGTGCAGAGGCAATTGCCAGGTCACATTTCCACAAGGCTTGCTCCCCTGGACAATGGTTATGTGTGTGTATGTATGTATGTATATGTATGTCTGTATATATCTGCATATACACATACGTACGTGTGTGTCGATGTATATACTTATATACCTATGTGATCTCATACATTAAATGTACATATATAATTTCAATTCTAATTATATTTTGTTATATTGCAATAGTGACATTATGTAATATATTAGCTACATAATTATAATATTACATATTTTATATAGGTATATACATATATGTTATATGTACCTATATAATATTCATTTGTTTCTTGCTTTTTTTGTTTCATTCTTATAACTAGCCAAAAGGATATCCTCCCTTACACACGTTCATAGATTTGAGTGTCTACCTGGACCTGAACAGTTCCACCCAATGTACTCAGGATCATCAGTTAAGATGTTCACAGCTCTTTTATTGGAGAAACTAGATGAAACAGTGGATAGAGTGGTAGGCCTGGAGTCAAGAAGACTCATCTTCTTGCATTCAAATCCAGCCTCAGACACAAAAACTATATGACCCTGGACAAGTCACTTAACCCTGTTTTCCTCATCTGTAAGATGAGTTGGAGAAGGAAATGGCAAACCACTCCTGTATCTTTGCCAAGAAAACCCCAAATGGGGTTATTAAGAGTCAAATATGATTGAAAACAACTAAACATCAGGTCTGGAGTCAGGGAGATTCATCTTCCTGAGTTCAAATCTGGTCTCAGACACTTACTAACCATGTGACCCTGGATAAGTCACTTAACCCTGTTTGCTTCAGTTTCCACATCTGCAAAATGATCTGGAGAAGGAAATGGCAAACCACTCCAGTATCTTGTCCAAGAAAACCCCAAATGGGGTCACGAAGAGTCAGATACAACTGAAAACAACTAAACAACAACAACAATCTTAGCTGTAGGTCTGGCATTCTATACCATATTGCCTCTCATGGTCTATCTGGCATGCTAAAAGTTGCTGACTCTTAAAAAGTTGTTTAGTCATTTCAATTGTATCCAACTCTTTGTGCCCCCATTTTGTGTTTTCTTGGCTAAGATGCTGGAATGGTTTGTCATTTCCTTCTCATTTTACAGTGATTAATTATCAGTATGAAAGAAGAAAAATTAGAGGCCACCAAGTATAACCCCCTCCTTTAACAGAAGAAGAAGCAAGGTTAAGTGCCTTGTCTATGGTCACATAGCTAGTAACTGTCTGAGGCAGGATTCACACTCAGGTCTTTCTGCCTTTTACATGTGCTGGGCTGAGATGAGTGTGTGTTGGGAATTTGAAGGGTACCTGGGGGAAAGTATAGAGAGGAACTGTAGGGAGGAAAGGTAAAAGATGAACTTGGGAATGAACTGGTATGCTTTTTCTCTAGGAGTTCCCCTAGAGTACCACCTGGGAAAAGCCTCCAGCCTCTCCAGTATGCGGCTTCCACAATTGTTTCTCCTGGTTAGTATATCCCTCACTGTTTGTGACCACAATTCTAGAACTGTAGCAGGCATGCTGTGTAATTTGCCTTTAATAGGCCATAGGCCCATGAATTTAGAGCTGAAAAGGACCTTAAAAATGTCCCCATCATACAGTAGAGGAAACTGAGGCAAGCAGAGGTTACGTGACTTGCCCATCATTACACGGCTAATTAGTGTCAGAGGTAGGATTTGAACCTAGGTCTTGGTTGCAGGTCCAGAACTCTACCACTCACCTATCGAGGCCTATTTGGGAAGTTATAGGTTGGACTAGTGTTTGATTGGGGCAGCTAGGTGTCTCAGCTGATAGAGTATGGGCCTAGAGTCCAGAAGACCTGAATTCAAATCCAGGCTTCAGGTACTAGCTGTGTGACCCTGGGAAAGTCACTTAACTTTTGCTTGCCTTAATCCACTGGAAAGGAAATGGCAAGCCACTCCAGTATTTTTTCCAAGAAAACTCCATGGACAGTGTGGTTTGTGGGGTCACAAAGAGTCAGACATGACTGAATGACAATGAAGAGTTTGATTGCTAGTGTAAAAGGAGAAAAATTAATTCTGAAAATAAAAAAAAATATTGGTCAAAACGAGACTCAAGAATTGAGTGCTTGTGCCTGGTGTGTTAAGCACATATGCAAAATCAGCTCCCCTACCCCCGCCCCACCTGCCCTCCAATCAATCCTCCTGTGAGTTCTGTCAGGCCTCATTCCATCAGCGTACAGCTTGGCATGTGACACAGCCACCCCTTTATCACTCATTCAACGGCCCACTTCACAAGTCATGAGTTCTCTCTGGCTACAGAGCTTGGTGTTGTGGAGGTCAGCCAAGGTGAATTCTTAGCCACAAATGACTCACATCTCCTACCTGATGCTCATCTGCTACAGCCTGTTTTGGAGCAATGTCAACACTACTATTTGTCAGGCTTTCTTTCTCTGGTGGTCATGGTGGGACTGATGCTTTGGCAAACCGGGATGTGGCAGTCACCCCCGGCAGGCACTGAAAGGATGTTGAACATCTTTTAAAAATGACCATTTCTTGCCTTATTCTCATTGGGATTCTTTGTTCAGTCATTTCAGTCATGCCTAACTCTTTGTGACCCCATTTGGGGCTTTCTTAGCAAAGATAATAGAGTGATTTGCCATTTTCTTCTCCAGCTCATTTTACAGGTGAGGAAACTGAGGCAGACAGAGTTAAGTGACTCACCCAGGGTCACACAGCTAGTAAATGTCCGAGTCCAGATTTGAACTCAGGGAGAAGAGTCTCCCTAACTCCAGGCCTGGCACTTTGTCCACTACATCGTCTAGCTGCCCCACTGGCATAGCATTGCTTTAATGTATTGTTCATTACTATCAGTACATTTCTCTGGTACTTTATGGTGCTCCGTATACTTACGGTTGTGTGTGTCATTCATTTTCAAAGACAGCCAGCTTTGGATCTAGGAAGACTTGGTTTTAAGTCTGACCTTTCAGTGCCCTACTCCACTCTCTAAGACTAAAATTTGCTGATCTGCATTAACAGAGTTTTCTCACCCAAGAATTCCCTATAACAACTAAATCATTAATCTAGTTCCTATCATAAGATTTATTTATTTTGCATTAAATTTTTTTTGTTAATTTTTTTCGGTTCCAAATTCTCTCCCTCTTTTCACCCACACCTCCACCCATTGAAAAGGCAAGAAATACAATACCCATTATGCATATGAACTCATGCAAAACAATTTCCATATTAGTCACCTATCATAGGCTTTAGAGCCAGAAGGAAACAAAGATAACGAAGTCCAATTCCTGCACTTTCTTAGGTAATACCTAACTCATATAGCACTTTAAGATTTGTTCACAACAGCCCTATGAGGTTGTTAAATGACTTGTCCAAGTCACACAATGAATAAGTATCTGAGGAGGATGTGAACCCTCCTTTGTGACTTCCTGACTTCAAGTCCACCAATCTATCCTCAATGCCACAATTGCCTTTAAGATTCAGGAACTCAGGCACAGAGAAGGAAGGGCCTTAGCCATGGTGATAGAGGTAATACATAGCAGAGCCAAGAACCAGGAGTCAAATCCTGTCTTCTTTCTTCAGAGACAGCATCCTTTCTGCTAAAATCTGTGGTGTGTGGGCCAAAATGATGCATCTTATAGAAGGCTTCTTACTATTGGGAAGTGCAGGTGCTTGTGTAAGCAAATGCTTATATATTTCATCATGTTTTGTGTTTTTGATAGTATAGCCAAATTTTGGCTAGATAAAAAGCTAATGCAGCATGAGTGTTTGGATTTTCATTGTGACTTTCCTACATTTACTATTTTTTAAATGTCTTTATTTCATTAAATATTCTCCAATTACATGCTAAAACAATTGAACATCTTTAAAAAATTTGAGTTGCAAATTCTTTCCCCCTTAAGGCAAGCAATTTGATCTCAAATATGCACACGAAGTCATGCAAACATATTTCCATATTAGCCATATTGCAAAAGAAAATGCAGACTAAAAAAAAGAATTTTAAAGTATGCTTTGATCTTCAGAATTCATCAGTTCTCTCTCTCTGAAGGTGGATAGGCTTTTTCATTATGGGTCCTTTGGAATTGCCTTGGATAATTGTTGATTAGAATAGCTAAGTCTTTCACAGTTAGTTGTTCATCCTTACAATTTTGCTGTTACTGTATACAATGTTCTCATGGTTCTGCTCATTTCACTTTTCATCAATTCATATAAATCTTCTCAGGTTTTTTTAAACCATCCCGCTCATCATTTCTTATAACATAATAGTATTTCATCATAACCAAGTAGCACAACTTGTTCAGCCATTCTCTAATTGATGGGTATTCCCTCAATTTCCAATTCTTTGCCATCTAAAAAAGAGCTGATCTCTTTAGGATACAGACCTAGTTGTGGTATTGCTGGGTCAAGGGGTGTGCATAGTTTTATAGTCCTTTGGGAATAGTTCCAAATTGTTCTCCAGAATGGTTGGACTAGTACACAACTTTACCAGTCATGCATTAGTGTCCCAATTTTTTCACAGCCCCTCCAGCACTTCTCATCTTCTTTTTCTGTCTTGTCAGCCAATCTGATAGCTGTGAAGTGATACCTTAGAGTTGTTTAATTTGCACTTCTCTAACCAGTAGTGATTTGGAACATTTTTTTTCATGTGACTAAAGATAACTTTGGTTTCTTCTTCTGAAAACAGCCTGTTCATATCCTTTGGCCATTTATTGACAAGGGAATAGCTTTTATTTTTATAAATTTGGCTCAATTCCCCATATGTCTGAGAAATGAAGCTTTTGTCAGAGAAACTTGCTGTAAAATTTCCCCCTAGTTTTCTGTTTTCCTTCTAATTTTGGCTGCATTAATTTTGTTTGTGCAAAGGTCTTTTAATTACATGTTATTAAAATAATCCATTTAACTTCCTGTGATCCTCTCTATCTTCAATTTGGTCCTAAACTCTTCATTTATCCATAGACCTGACAGGTACATTTTCCATGCTCCCCTAATTTACTTATGATGGTACCCTTTGTATCTAAATCATGTCCCCATTTTGACCTTATAATGGTATATAGTAGAAGATGTTGGTCTATACCTATTTTCTGCCAAACTGCTTTCCAGTTTTCTGAGCAATTTTTCTTCAAATAGTGAGTTCTTGACCAAAAAGCTTGGATCTTTGAGTTTATTAAAAACTAGACAATGGTCATTTACTATTGTGCATTGTGTACCTAATCTATTCCATTGATTCATCATTTTATTTCTTAGCCAGTACCAGATCATTTTGATGATTGCAGCTTTGTGATATAGTTTGAAATCTGATACTGCTGGGATGCCTTCCTTCATATTTTTTCCCAATGATTCCCTCAAAATTCTTGGCGTTTTGTCTTTCCAGATGAATTTTGTTATTATTTTTTTCTAGTTCTATAAAATAATTCTTCAGTAGTTTGACTGGTATGGCACTGAATAGGTTAACTTAGGTAGAATTGTCATTTGTATTATATTGGCTTGGCCTATCCATGAGCAATTAATATTTCTCTAATTATTTAAATATGTCTTTATTTGTGTGAAGGTGTTTTATAATTATGTTCATATAGTCCCTTGGTTTGTCTTGGCAGATAGACTCTCAAGTATTTTATATTGTCTGCAGTTATTTTAAATAGAATTTCTCTTTCTATCTTGTGCTGCTGAGTTTTGTTGGTAGTATATAGAATTGTGAACGATTTATATGGGTTTATTTTATATTCTGCAACTTTGCTAAAGTTGTTAATTGTTTCAACTAGTTTCTTAGTTGATTCTCTAGGGTTCTCTAAGTATAACATCATATCATCTGCAAAGAGTAGTGGTTTCATTTCTTCATTGTTCATTTTTACCTTTTCAATTTCTTTTTCTTGTCTTATTGCTATAGTTAGCATTTCTAGAACAATGTTAAATAATAGTCGTGATAATGGCTGTTTATCCCCATTACTGATAATACTTGCTCTTAGTTTTAGATAGATACTACTTCTTTTAAGAAAGGCCCCATTTATTCCTATGCTTTCCAATGTTTTTAATGAGAACAGGTATTGCATTTTGTCAAAGGCTTTTTAGTTTCTATTGTTAACTTGACCATGTGACATGTGAGGAAAGACAAAATGATTTCTGTAGCAATCCCTTTGGAATGTTTTCTGACCAATGTGGTGTCTCAGAAGTATAGTAATATGCTCTATGTCCATGAAGCATTCAACTCAAATATATACATAATACTTGGCTTTCCATTCAACCTACACACATATATACACATGTAACACACATATGCCTATATATGCACACATATACATACACATACACATGTGTGCATGGGTATGCACACACATATATGTATGTATATACACTGAAAGGACTGTGCCCCTGGGCATTGTCCTGAGTTCTCACTGCCACTGACTGATGGACTTTGTTCTGTCATTGATGATTTCCCCTTACACAAAGTGCAAAAAGTCCTCACTGCCTTCTAGTATTAGTCTCCAATGTATTATGTGTGGCCCAGAACCAGAGCTATGAATCAGGTTCATTATTGGAGGGTTTTCAAAAGTTTTCTCTTTGATTCATGCCCCTACCCATGGTTTCCTCTAGGAATATTATAATTTTGTTCCTGGGATTTCCTTTGGGACCATCAGAATATAATTAGTGTCTAGGTCACTATTAAAAAAAAGTTTTATCTTGGGGCAGCTAGGTGGCACAGTGAGTAGAGCACCAGCCCTGGAGTCTGGAGGACCTGAGTTCAATTCTGGCCTTAGACACTTGACACACTTACTAGCTGTGTGACCTTGGGCAAGTCACTTAACTCCAATTGCCCTGCCTTCCCCCTCTCCAAAAAAAAAAAGAAATAAAAAAAAGTTTTATCTCATGTCCTTACAATTGATGCAAAGTGAAGTGAGCAAAACTAGGAGAATGTTGTACACAAAATAGCAATATTGCATTGATGATCAACTGTGAAAGACTTAGCTACTCTGATCAATGCAATCATTCAAGACGATTCCAAAGGCCACGATGAAAAATCTTATCCACCTCTAGAGAGAGACCTGATGAATTCTGAGAGCAGATTGAAGCATTTTTCTATTTTCTTTGTGTTTCTTGCTTTTTTTTTTTTTTTTGCTTTTTATTGTTATGGTTTTTGCAACATGGTTAATCTGGAAATGTGTTTTGCCTGACTTCATATGTATAATTGGTATCATATTATCTGCCTTCTCAGTGGTTTGGACAGGGCCAACAGGGAAGGAGAAAATTTGGAACTCAAAATTTTTTTTAAATGAATGTTAAAAATAAAAGAGACCTCAGCTCTCTTGCATTCACTTGTACTACTAATATGTGGAATACTGGGCAAGCTTTAGTGAAACTGACAAAAGCTGAAAAATAGAAAACCCACAGACAGTCGAAACTTTTCTTCCCTCTCTTATTGACTTCTGTTTTGTTCAGCAACCTATAAAACCTTTAGATCAAGAGTTCTTAACTTTGGATCTAACTGTGAAGGGTTTTGTGTATAGATTTCAGGGAGTCCATGAAGTTGGATAAGGAAAAAATTATATCTTTATTTTCACTAACCTTTAACTAAAGTTTAGTATTTCCTTCAATCACAAATTTTTCAAAAACCCAGCACATTTTGGGAAGGGGTCCAAAACCTTTGCCAAAAAGCCAAGGGGAGTCCATGACATACAAACAGGTTAAGAAATCCTGCTCTACTCAATACTGAAATTCCCCCCAAAGCAGAGAATATTCAGAATCATTAGACAGGTAGTGCCTCTTCCTTTGCTGAATTTCACCTCCCTCAGAGACTTATACAATCGTTCAGACCAGGGATGGGAAATCTGCAGCCTCAAGGCCACATGTGGCCCTCTAGGTCCTCAAATGCAGTCCTTTGATTGAATCCAAACCTCACAGAACAAAGCCCCTTAATAAAAGCATTTATTCTGCAAAACTTGGACTCGGTCAAAAGGCTGCCAACTCAAGGACCTAAAGGGCCTCAAGTGGCCTCGAGGCCTCAGTCTAGATTCTAGACTTATGTATTAACCTATGTTGAACACTCCCCCTCCCCCAAACACACACACACACAGAAGATTATTAGACTTAAGTAACTTACCTTTTTGTCCTCCCCCAAAAGAGAAAGAATTTGATGGTACTACAGGTTTGATACATTTTTCCCAGATATACCCAGTCTGCATAACTCAGAACTCATGGAGGGCAAAGTCTGAGTTTCCTTCCACATATTTCAGATTTGTCTTTTGCTGATCCTCAGTTTCTTGCTTGGCACTAGAATTCTTCCACTTATGTTCTCCTCTTTTCTCCAGGAGGTATTTTTTAGAGCTTCCCTTAAGTCATTCTTCTATTGCCTGTGTGGTAGAATCTATTCAACATTGCTGCTGGCTCACATTCCTGAAGCTCTAGACTTGACTCAGCAATTTCTTAACCATTCTCTCATCATGTCTGAATATTGCCATCTCCGGTGCCACATAATTTACTTCTTTCCTGGGACCATGTCTTCCCTCCATATCTGAGCCCATATATTTTTCTAGAGGGGTCTCACAGATGCATAAGTCTAGGGAGTCAAGTCAATTACTTACTTGTGTCTGGTTTTTTTTTAAAAGACCAAAATATCTTTTTTTTTAAAAAAAAAAATAGAAGACTAAGTCCAAGGGCTTGGCTGAAGTAGGTGACTAGCTATGAAGATATTTTCACCTTGTATAAAGAAACAAAACCAGTGTTAGAATGAAAGCACCATCTGGGTTGGCAATTTGATCCCTGGTTAATACTCAGTTGCCTACTCCCTACAGAACTAATCATGTTGCTTTCATTTAAGTTTTCCATTTAACAGGGTTTTTGTCTTTAGTTTTAATTTGTATATCAAGAGAGGATGGCAGTATATTGCTGAGATTATAGTTTTATTTCTCCATTGAGAAATTTCACCTCATAGATGGGTAAAATATTGCAATCACAGAAGGAAAACATTGTGGGCAAACTGTAGGGAGAAATTGAAATACAGGTATTTCTTCACATCTTTTAAAGATTTATAATAATTTGTTAGTGGAGGAACACAGAATTTTAAAGTCAGCGGGGAGGTTTGGGAGCAACCAGTTTAGCTTCCTTATTTTATAAATGAAAAAATAAGGCAAAGATGATTCATCTAAGGTCACATAGCCAGTAAGCATTGGGTATGCTTTCCCCCTGCAGTGATCTAGAAATTTTTCATTCCCTGCCTCAAACCTTGAGGCCTCTACCATCGCATGCCAAGTGTCATGACACCACTCCTTTGTTCTGGGACATCACCCCAGGGTCTTGTCACCATGGTGTCCCTCTCCCAGGGCCTGTCTTCCTGCCAACCTTCCCAGAGGGCTGGAATGTAATTTCTGTGGGACAGGCTGGGGCATCTCTTCTGAAGTGACTGTATCCACTGGTAAACAGTCCTCTATCATACTGCTACCCATCCCTGCAAATTGTTTTTGTCCTAGGTAATAATTTTTTTAAAAATTCCTACTTAAGGTCCTGGCTAAGACTGCAACTCAAGTTAGTAGTTCCTACCATGATGTTCTCTGCTCTACTCCATCTTGGTCCTCTTCAAGAACGGAGGACATACAACAACAACAGTAGATTTCCTGATATGATGTAGTACCCATGTGCCCAGAGGAGTTGGGTTATTTATGTCTCCTTCCCCTGTTGTAGGTGGGCACCTACAGAGTGCATGTAAAGGAAGAGCACTTCTTCTGTTGAAGGGTGACTTGGACCTTGGGGATGGAGACATAAACAGGGAGTGAGCTATATAGGCCTGGAGGCTGTGCAAGGCTAGACAAGAGCTTGTTCAAGGCAGAGATGGGTAGCTGCCCTTAGACCAGAAAGAAGCCTGGACTGTAGGCTACTGTATCCACATGGCCCTCAGAGAGGAGGGATCGCATTCCACACAGGAATGCTGAACTAGCAACCAAGAAACAGAGTGTTGAAGGAGGAAGAAAGGTGGCTTGTTAGGGAATTATTAGACCAAACTGTCTCAATTTGTCATTGTTCAATTGGTTTTTGTGTCTGACTCTTTGTGACCCCATTTGGGGTTTTCTTTGCAGAGATACTAGATGCCATTTCCTTATCCAACTCATTCTACAGATGAAGAAACTGAGGCAAACAGGGTTAAGTAACTTGTCCAGGGTCACACATCTAATAAGTTTCTGAGGCTGGATTTGAACTGGAGAAGGTAAGTCTTCCTGATTCCCAGCCACTCTATCCACTGTGTCACCTAGCTGCCCAGTTTATCACTCAGGTTTAAATTTCTGATATCAAAAGTAATAGAAAATTCACCATCAAATCTCAAAAGATTTTATTAGGCACTTCCTCTCTTTATATACACATTTACATGTAATAACAGCTAACCTCTCTGTTATCTTTCCTCTCTGGTTGAGGGGCTGGATAATAAAGTAAAAAATTATTCCCAAAGTCTCCCTTTATAGCAGGCTGCCAGTTTAATGTCCCCATCTGGTATGGATTCCTGTCTCTTTGGGAGGAGTCATGTGGACACAGGGTCCTCAGAAGAGCCCTCTTGGGGTCTTTGTGCTATCTCCATCTTACACTGACTTTTGCCTGTATGACCACTGCCTCCAGGCAGGCCTCATCCCTCATTTGTCTCAATCTCCATGGTTTGTGTAATCATATATATACATATATATATATGTATATATATACATATATATATACATATATATATATAGACATACATTCCATGTTCAGGTACCTGCTTACCTCTGTTTCTCTGACCCTCTCTGTCTCTCTTTCTTTCTCTCATCTATCTAACTACCCTAGCTATCTATGCATGCATTCATCTACCTACCTATCTATATTTATATCATCATATCTGTATCTAGCTCCAATCTATGTCTATATCTGTATCTCTATTGATGTTCCTATTTGGCAATGAGATATGGAATATAACAGTCTCTGAATAATTATAACTGAATATTACACAACGGGAAACAGAGAGGGGTGGGTGTGAGCAAGGTGCAATAAATAACCAATGAAGAACCTCAAAGGAAAAATGTGAACAAAATATATTATCAAGGAAATGTATGATAGGAAGAAAAATGGTCTGGTCACGTAGCAAGAGAGAGAAATGACAGATGGCCAGTCACAGTTCATCCCGGTTACTTTCTTGATGCCAGTAAAAATCAAGGAAGATCTTCAATATGTGGTAAACCTGCAGGAGTATATGGACAGGAGTTACACAGGGTGGATGGGTCTGGATAGGTTGGGATCTGCATCATTGGAAAGAGCTTCCAAATGTATGAGGTCAATATCCATTTGCTTATTATGCATATACCACTTTTTAGGCAGCTATCGATAATGTAAGCAGGGGCTTAGAGTAGTATAGTTACATGGCATAAGAGCCATGTTGTGTTTAGAACAATCCATACTATGAGGATGAACCATAGTTAAGTTGTCAATCAATCAATAACCCTTTATTAAGTGCCTACTATATGCCAGGCACTGCACTGATTCAAGTCAACAAGCATTTAGTAAGCACCTACTATGCACCTGGTACTCTGCTATGCTCTGGGGCAAAAATAGTCCCTGCTCACAAGGAGCTCAAAAAGGGACAATGGCAATACCTATTCAATCTTGTCAAACATTATGCTTGACCCATTTGTGCACCCAGTTGTTCTTGTGATTGTGGAATACTGAAAGATATCTGTTGTAGTCGACGTAGTATTTGACTTGGTGCCAGGAAGACCTGGGATTGAATCCTCATTCAGATACTTACTACCTCAATGATTCTGAGCAAGTTAGCTAACCTCTCTGGTCTGCCCCCAGTTTCCTCACTGTCAAAATGAGACAGTAGGACGTAGTGACCTCTAAGATCCTTTCTAGCTCAAAATCACTGATCCTATGCAGATTATGTCTTTGAGTTAGTCACTTGAGTGAGCCTGGTGATATGTCATGATCAATCACAAAGGGTCAGAAAGGGTGGGGAGGGAATGTCTGGGTAGACTCTCCCCATTGGCTAAATTGAATTTTTGAATGTTACTAGCAGTGCAACAATATAGGGGATAAGGCTGAAAATTTAGCAGAATTGTAGTTTTATCTAGCTAGTCTCTGAACGCCCATGGAATAGCTGGAATCAAGGAGCAAAGAGGAGCAATTCTGGACCTTGCTCTTCACTGGTACCATGAGCTTTGTAGATTATGTAAGTCTCAGATAAGGGCAGTGGAGTTGACTCTAGTCACCAAAATCATATAGGGTAGAAGTGAAATAGTTCTCTTAAAGTCCTCTGTTCTCAAGTCTTTTTCTTTTGTTGTTATCATTGTTATAAGTTAAACCTATGTTTAAAGCTTTGTTACCTATAGTTATTGTTAGGAAGCCAAGGATCCTGATCCTGAGGTAAAATGAGCCAAAAGATGAAATTTCTACTTAGGTTTTTCCTACAGGGATTTTGTGAAAGGCATTCTCCTCATAAATCACAATTTTATGTTCATATTAGGAAGGATGCTTTGACACCCTGGCTATGTATTCTACATACAATTTGGTTCATTTGTGAAGTTTTTGTAGTTTAGTCATTCAGTCATGTCCAACTCTTCATGATGCCATGGACCATAGTACGCCAAGTCCTTCTATTTTCCACTATCTCCCAAAGTCTATAAAAGTTCATGTTTGTTGATCCCATGACACAGTCCATCTCATCTTCTGCTGTCCCCTTCTTCTTTTGCCTTCAATCTTTCCTAACATCAGAGTCTTTTCCTATGAGTCCTATCTTCTCATTATATGGCCAAGGTACTTAAGTTTTAGCTTCAGTATTTGTCCTTCCAATGAGTAGTCTCAATTAATTTCTTTAAGCACTGACTGATTTGATCTCCTTGCTGTCCAAGGGACTCTCAAAAGTCTTCTTCTCCAGTACCACAATTCAAGAGCAACAATTTTTCAGTGCTTAACTTTCCTTATAGTCCAACTCTCACAATCATACTGGAAAAAATAGCTTTGACTATATGGATGTTTGTTGGCAAGGTGATGTCTCTGCTTTTTAGTATGCTGTCCAGATTTGCCATAGCTTTCCATCTAAGAAGCGAGTGTCTTTTGATTTCATGGCTGCAGTTGCCATCTGCAGTGATGTTTAAGGCCAAGAATATAAAATCTGATACTACTTCCATTTCTTTTCCCTCTGTTTGCCAGAAAGCAGTGAGACCAGTTGCCATGATTTTAGTCTTTTTAATGTTAAGCTTGAAGTCAGCTCTTTCATTCTCCTCAAAAGGCTTTTTAATTGTCTACTTTCTGCCATCAGAGTAGTATCCTCTGCATATCTGAGATTGTTGATTTTTCTCTCAGCAAACTTAATTATGGTTTTTGATTGGTTCAGCCTGGCATTTCACATGATGTACTCCAGCATATATATTAAATATGTAAGATGACAATATACAGCCTTGTTGCACCCCTTCCGCAGTCTTAAACCAATCAGTTGTCCCCTATGCAGTTCTTACTATTGCTTCTTGACCTCATAGGTTCTGTACTTAAGGTTCTTCAGGAGACAAGTAAGATGATCTGGTACTCGCATCTCTTTAAGGACTTGCCACATTTTGTTGCAATCCATGTAGTCAACGGAGCAGAAGTGGATGTTTTCTGGAACTCTCTTGCTTTCTCCACAATCCAACAAATGTTGGCAATTTGGTCTCTAGTTCCTCCACCTCTTAGAAAACCAGCCTGTACTACTGGTAATTCTGGGTTCACATATAGTTGAAGCCTAGCTTGCTGAATCTTAAGCATAACCTTGCTGGTGTGTGAAATGAACACAATTGCTTGCAATTTGAACATTCTTTGGCATTGCCCTTCTTTAAGATTGGGACAAAAATGATTTTTTTCCAATCCAGTGGCTACAGATGAGTTTTCCAAATTTGCTGGCATATTGAGTACAGCACTTTAATAGCATCATCTTTTAGGATTTTAAATAGCTTAGCTGGAATTCCATCACTATCACTGACCTTACTTTAGCAATGCTTCCTAAGGCCCACTTGATTTCATTTTCTACGACGCATGGGTCTAGATCAGTAACCACGCCATCATGGTTATCAGTGATGTTAAGACCTTTCTTGTATAGTTGTCTACAGTTTGTGAACTTATGATATATTTTTAGATATGTGAATCTTCATAAATTATTTTTCAAGTTTTTTTTTCTAATTTTGAAAGGAACCAGAAATGGTCCTCAGGGAGAAAACATATATATTTTCTATTTTCATTACTTTTCTTCTGTTATTTTTCTCTGTTTCTTCTCTCTTCTCCTTAACTTCTAAGATAGTAACAATAAACCATTTTTCCTGCCTTAGAAATAAGTCTTTTATCACCCTAGACTTCATTCAGAATGAGTAACAGCACATCTGTTGATTTTTGTTGTCCCTAAAGGACAAAAATGCTTCTATTTAGAGCCTGAAAAAGAAATGTCCCGTTGTACATTGCCTTTCTTTGTTCTTGACCTTTCTCCTCTCCATTAAAAAAAAGTATTCAGTGCATATAATATCCAGGATGAGTAGCAATATGATTTAGTGGAAAAAACAATGGATTGGAAGTCAGGAGGCCCAGGAAATGAGGAGGTGTCAATGACCAGTTCTGTATTGACTTTGGATTCAACCTCCTCATCTCTCGAATGAAGAGACATGTTAGATGATTTCTAAAGACGCCTCTTGATTTTGTGACCTTGTGAAGGGTCATTTCAGGGCCTCATAGATTTGTCAGTGCATTTCTTTGGCAGCTGAACTTTATGCCCACTTGTTAATTTTTATGAATAAATGTGAGCCAAGTCAATTTCCTAAAGCCAACTGACTTGTCTCAGATTTACACAGGGTGTGACTCACTGAATCATATTTGCCCAAGTGGAATCCAACAATCCTTGTAATTTCCTGGAAGTGTTATTTGTGTTTGTGTGTGTATGTTCTACTTATAGTTTTTTTTAGAGTTGAAATCTAACCCAACCCCTTCATTTTGTAGATGAGGCAACTGAGGCCCAGAGAGGAAAATTGGCTTCCTCAAAGTCACACAGCTTCTTCTGGGTTCAAAAACTCTAGCACTGAGTAGCAAGAAGCAACAGACGAACAACTAAGGCTACGTACTCAACATAAAGACTAAGTAAATCTAAATAATTACTGGATAACAAAAAGGCTCACCCAGAGAAAAATGTTTCCTATATCCCAGGTGATTAATCAACAACTCTCCTTACTTTCCAGTCATCATGCAGAATACAACACAATACAATAAAATACAACAAACATTTTTGAAGTGCCTACTATGTGTAGAGAACACCATGCAAGGGACCGGGCAAGACAAAATGTTTAGATAAGACATAGTCCTTTGCTTTATTGTTTAGTAAAACTATACTATGCCTTAGGACACAGTATGTTGTCAGCCAATCAAGCAATCAATAAGCATTTATTAAGCACCTACTATGCTCTAAATACTGTGCTAGATTCTGGGTATATGAAAACAAAAATAAAACCTTCCTTGTCCTTAAGGAGCTTACATTTTATTAGAAAAGACAACATGTACCCCTCCCCCCCAAAAAAAACCTATTTGCTAAATAAATAATTTGAAGGAAAGGGAAGGCACCAGCAGCTGGGAGCGAAATTAGGAAAGATTTCACAAAGAAAGTGACAGCTAGGTACTGTAAATCTAACCCTCTTTTGTAATCCAAAAATTCTATCTGGTTTCCTTGTTTCTTTTTTGTCATTTCTTTGCCATATTGAAATACGGACCCCAAAATTCTTCTGGGACTCTAGAACAACAGTTCTCAAAATGTGGTCTGAGGACCCCTCAGAATCCCTAAAACCTTTTCAGAAGTCGAAACTATTTTATAATAAGACTAAGATTTTAATTTTCAATATAGTAAATATCAAGAAATATAACCCACATAAACAAAAGCTCTTCAAGGGGGCCTTCAATAATTTTTAAGAGTGCCATGAGATCAAAATATTTAGAACCACTGCTCTAGAAGTAAGCTGGGGCATAGCCAGTCACAGAGGTAATACTGCATTCTATAAAATTCATTTACCTGTTTTGGAAACCAGCTGATGGAACCTCTGTACCTGTTCATTCAACCAACTTCCCTTTAAAAATAATAGTTTGATGACATCTAATTTTAATGATATTGTTTGTAAAGTACCTAGATTTCTCCTTGAATCTGCCATCTCTCCTCCTCTCTCAAGGAGCTATCTCATATAACAAAGATTTTTTTAAAAAAGAAAAAAAAATTGGCAAAACCCATTAACACATTACAAAAAGTGATGACATACAATGTTCACTGCTCATGGACTCCAGCCCCTGCAAAGGAGTGGAGGAAGTGTCCTCTCCTACTTCTTCTTTAGACAACTTTAGTTTTCATGGTCTTGTACTTTCCATTTACATTGTTGTAATCAATGCATATATTGTCTTCATGCACTTTGAACCAGTTCATCTAAATGTTCCTGTGATTCTCTATGTTCATTACTTCTTACTAGATAGCAATATTCCATTATTCTCATGTGATATAGTTTTTTAGCTATCCCCTAACTGATGAGCATCTATTTTGTTTCCATTTCTTTTGTCACCACAGAAAGTGCTGCTATAAATATTTTTGTGCATATGGAGACTTTCTTTTTGTCAGTGACCTTTTTGGGCTATATGCCTAGAAGTAAAATCTGTGGGTCAAAAGATACAGCTATTTTTGCATTTCATTTTTACAATTCCAAATTGCTTTCCAGAATGTTTATGCCAATTCACAACTTCACCACCATGCCCCTTTCTAAAGTGGGCCACTTCCATCCTGGTTAAAATAACCCTAGGGACTTTCATTTGAGCCTTGGTTTCCATAAGGAGTTGGGAAGTTCTCTCTAGAGCACTTTACTGTACCATTTAAGCCAGCAACCATTGGGAATAAATGAATAAGGTAAATTAACTGAGCCTGGGCTCCAAGGTACTATTTAGTGCCCTTAACTGCTATTTAGATTCACAAACACCTGTCACCAGCATGGGAAAAATGTTAAGAATCTTTCCCCTTGCAGTCTTAGGCTTAGTAATGCTACGATTTTATGTGATCAATTGTTGCAGAAAAAGAGTTATAGCATTTCACCCGAGGTCCTGGCCCATATCAAGACTACCAGTTCACCTTGATTTTTAAGATGTAAAGTCATTTAGACTTTGGGTTTGTTTTGTTTTGGTATTGTTTATTTTCTATAAGTCCACTGCTTTGTGGGGTGGGTGTGGTAAAAGGGGCATGTCTTTCCAAATACTGTAGGTAGATTTGATGCCTCAAAACAAAAATATTAAAATGTCATTACTAGAAAAATATCAATCATGGAGAAAGAGAATGAAAGAGAGAAAGAAAGAAAGAAAGAAAGAAAGAAAGAAAGACAGAAAGACAGAAAGAAAAAGAAAGAAAGAAAGAAAGAAAGAAAGAAAGAAAGAAAGAAAGAAAGAAAGAAAGAAAGAAAGAAAGAAAGGAAGGAAGGAAGGAAGGAAGGAAGGAAGGAAGGAAGGAAGGAAGGAAGGAAGGAAGGAAGGAAGGAAGAAGAAAAGGAAGGAAGAGAAAGAAAGAAAAAGAAAGGAAGGAAGGAAAGAAGGAAGGAAGGAAGAAAGAAAAGAAAGAAAGAGAAAGAAAGAAAGATAGAAAGAAGGAAAGAAGGAAAGAGAGTGAGAAAGAGAGAGAGAGAAAGGAAGGAAAGAAAGAAAAGAGAAGGAAGGAAGGAGAGTTGGAAGGAAGAAAAAAGTTAAGGAAAAAGTCACAAGGGAATCATTCTCCCCAACGCCTTGAAACATGTTAGGCAGAGGGCTTTCAAATAAGTCCAAATGATTTACCTTTGTAGCAGCTTCACGTTTGAACGTGTAATGAGATGCCTTACTATTCTGAGACTCTGGGTATGTGCGTTCTCTTAGGCAAATGAATATCAAATCATATTCTGACTCTTGGCTTAATTAGGCCCTCATTAGGAAGGATTTTTCATGATAATTTTATAAAAATTTCCTGTAGTTTCCTTGTTTGCAAGCTTCACTTTTGCTAATTTTAAATATGTGTAAGTGGAAATATTATCTCATGTAGATCAATTACACATGAGACTAGCCCAGAAAATCAAACCTCTGAATTCCCCACCTATAGAATAAAGCAAATTCAGAATGGTGTGACTCTTTTTTTTATCATCTCAGTATCTAACCTGGCAATCTTGTCAATTCCATCGTGTGAAATCTTGCTGAATCAATGAACAAACAATTGTTAAGTGCCTATTATGTCCAAGATTTCTCCTTCTAGGTGTTCTTTAGATCATGGATTTATAGTTGAAAGGGAACTTAGAGGTCGTGTAGTCCAGCTTCATCATTTTATAGGTGAGGAATCTGAGGCTGAGAGAGCTTAAATGACTTGTCTAAGGTCACACAAATAGTGACAGAACCAATATTTGAACCTAGAACCTTTGAGTCCAAATCCAGCATTCTTTAAAGTATACTGCTTTGCCTTTGGGTCTTTATTTTACAACCAGAATCAGAGTGTGTGTGTGCTTTTACCAAACTTCTGATTTCATTGGTAAAGAAAACACCCAGTGAGGAAATTTCCTCTCCTAATGCATATCCACAACTATTCTGAAACATGTGGCCTTAGAGAGTTGCCCTGGCACCCAGAGGCTAAACCCAGATTCATATAGACATTATGTGTCAAGTGAGACTAGAACTAGGTCTTTTTGTCTCCAAGGATGACTTGTCACCCATTACACCATGCTGTTTCTGTCAATTATTTGTTAGAAAGCAGAACCATCAAGAGACTTTTCGTGAATCTCTTTTAAAAGAAAGTTTAAGCATTGAGGCTATCTTAATATAGCTGATAGAATATAAATTTGCTGAAAACAGCAGTAGCCACTTAAAGGTTAACAGACTCATTGGGTGTTTGCAATTATGGTACGCACCTTTGTTTCTACAGAGATTCAAAACCATCATGATCATATGCACAATGATTTTGGTATTCATGAAGCAATTAGATTAAAAAAATTGACCACTTCTGACTTTTAAAAAATGATCTTACAATTTCTCAACCTGTCATCAAAATGTTTCCAAAGAGCCATGAGGGTTTGACATTCAAATACAAACTGAATCCCAACAGATAGTCAGATACATGTACATGCCTTCATTTGCATTCTGAATATTGCACCAGAGTAGGTCCATTGTCCCTTTCTCTTACTCTATAATCATACTTCATCAGCTTAATCATATGATCATTTATGTTCTTCCAATGCAAATGTCAGTTGTAACAACGTTATTAGCAGCTGCTGTGGGGGCATAAGGTCAATAACACCAACACACAGGAGAGCTGCTAGCACAGGTTCTTTGCTCTGCTTTTCTAAGGAAAGCAACTTTAAGGGGTTTACAATGTCACTTTAATTAATCATATCATTCACTTAGTTTAAGGGAAAAAGTCAGCACCCTGAACTTCAGAGAAAACGCAAACAGAAATTATAAGCAAATATCATATAAACATTAATAAAAAATTAGCAGAGGGGGCTTCTGTCTGTCCATAGCAATACATACATAGTTACCAGAGAGAAAAGCACCAACATCTGGGTTTTCAAAGATGAGGAGTTCCCTAATGGCTACCCAGAGTCTCATCTGGCCAAATCACACGAACACTTTTCCAATGAGTGAGCCCCGATGCAAAATGCTAACCTCAGAGTATATACACTGTTCTAATCAAAGACTCTTGATTCAATCAAAGACTCTTGATTCAAACAAAAACAAGACTCAATCAAAGGCATCTGATTGCCTTAGTGCTCAGAAGCACTCCAAACAAAAAAATAGCAAAAAGTCGCACTTTGCTTGCCATTAGATCAGGCTGTTTGAAAAATATGATTGCTGGGCAGGTACTTTACAAGCCAATCTTAAACCCTCACAGTCAATCAGAAATGTTTTGTAGAAACAAACTTTATATTTCTTCTCAACATAGTCAAATTCATGTCTTTTCGACCTTGCTACTGTACTAAAAGAATAGGACCATTAGGATCATAGTAATTCTATGACAATGCAGTCAAAGACAGACTGGCTTTGTCTAATGTAACATTAAAATACTCTTTAAGGGAGTGGTAAACTGGTACATTTAAGTGAAGGAGTTAAGAATTGAAATGGGTTGATCCAATCCACCATGTTGTCACTGATAAGCCCTAGAACTATTAAGAGCTTTGGAGAGAGTCTTCATGATAAGAGTTTACTGAGGATTTTAATGGATCCCACTGAGATAATCCCAGATCCCTACCCACTAAGCTCCTTTTTTTTTTCTTAGTTACTATCACAAAGTTACTACCTACTTACTTAGTTACTACTCCTACAAAGGGCTTATGTTTACAGAGTATAACTCTTTAAGAGCAAGCCAGTAGAAAATATGCTTTCTTAATCTTTGTATTTTCAGTGATTAGCACATATTCAGTCAATCACCAAACAGTTATCAAGAACTTACTATATACCAGGTATTATGCTAGATATTAAAGATAAAAATACAAAAGTAAGACAATCCCTACCTTTAAGAAGCTAGCATCCTAATAGCAGGACATAATATGTTTACAGATAAGTAAATAAAGGATATACAATATAAATGTAGTGATTGGGAGTATAAAGTATAGAACTAACAATTGTGGGAATCCAGAAAATCCTGTTGAAGGAGGGACTTCTTGAGCTGAGCCATGAAGGGAACTAAGGTTTCCAAGAGTGGGGGTGAGATGTAACAGACAGGAATGGGGGACAGCCTTCACAAAGGCATGGAGATAAGAGATGGGAATCAGAATATAGTCCAGTTAGCCTGGAGCAAAGAGTGTAGGAGAGAGAATAATGTATCATCTTCCTAGAAAGGTAGTCTGGAGCCAGATTGTGAAGGTCTTTAAATAACAAACTGTGGAATTCATACTTTGTCCTGAAACAATGGGGAGCTGTTGAAATTTTGGGGGGCAGAGAAATGACAAGTTCAGTCTTAAACTTTAGGAATATTAATTTGGCAGCTATGTGGAAGATACATTGGAGAAGGGAGGGAATGGCTACAGGGAGACCAGCTAGGAGATGATCACAATAGTCCCAGGAATAGGTGACAGAGGCCTGGACTACAGTGGTTGTGTTGAAACTAGAGAGAATAGAATGGACACAAACAATGTTGAGATGAAAGAACTGACAAGATTCGGCAGATTATTGGATCTGGCTAATGAGTGAGCACAAAGAGTCAAGGATGACCTCAGGGTTGTGACCTAGGTTGTGACCCTAGTTTCCTAGAAGAATGGTAGTGCCTTAGAAAGAAATAAGGAAGTTAGGAAGATGGATAGATTCAGGGAGGAAAGACCATTGAGTTCTTTTTTTGACGTGTCGCATTTGAGATGCCTATGGGATGTTCAGGTACTTAATAAATGTTTATTGAACTCAACTAAAAGCCAAGCAAAGCATTTAGCTAAGCCAGGCATAGCAAAAATCAGGGCATAGGGGTTGAGTCATGAGTTCATGATCCGTGGGGTGGGCAGGAAGGATGATTCCCCAGAGATGCATCAGAATGTGGAAACAAACTACTCTAGCTCTGGCTTCAAAATAGAAATGAAATGTAAGCCTTCAGGTATAGGTTAAATCCATACAGGGGTAGAATTTTCTGAATACTGCCCATAAATTCACCCACACATAATTCACTTCTGAACAGTTAGGAGTTGGCTACAATGTTAGTCGTTACCAAATACTTTTTGCTGCAATAGATTAGATTTGGTGGCAGTGGGTGGGGGCAGGGAGGGAAAGTATAAATATAAATCCGAATAGCTATTTTTCCTTTCAAGGATAATATTCAAGATGTTGAATATTTTCTTCAATGACTTGATGATTCATTTGGTTCCTTTTGACTTCAGGCTGATGTATTTTCTAGTTTTTATTCTTTGTTATTCTAAAATATCATACAGACCTCATAACTAATTCAAGAGCCAGGTATTTCTCTTGTATTTGAGCTTCATTATGTTTTCTATCTTTAAAAAATGGAGAGAATTGAAACTTTTTCTAAGGCCATGAGGCAGATTTCCCTACCAAACTTTTTGCAACAGAATTTTGGTCCCTATGGGTGGAAACATTTATCTATGTATTTTTGTAATTCCCAATGCCATGGTATCTAAGCACCTGGAAAATCTAATTAGCCTAGTCTTGATTTACTGTGCAGGAGAGAATGTCGTAATTCTGGCTCTCTTCTCCATCTCTACTAGGGCCATTACTGAAAATGAAGACTCAGTAAGATTTTCCATGAACAGCATCACTGTAGGCTTCTTGTGTGATCTTGTCTGTATAGAGTAATTGCAAATAAATGAAAAGGCAAGCTTACCAACCAGCAAGTAGAAGGAAGGCTCTGCCTGAGGAGAAATCCTGGCAGTACATTTTATTACTATAACCCAGTTTTGCCATTGGCAGCAAACATCCTTCCTACACACACACATACACACGCCCACCTTGTGTGCAGAGAACAGCCTGAAACCAAATTCCCTGGACTGGTATTTCTTGCTAAAACACTGCAATGAGGGAACTGAACTATGGCTCTTAATGGTCCAGTAAAATATTGTCACCAAATTTGACACAAGCCATGAAAGGATCCCACAATCCATCAGACCAGCTGATGGGTTGTAGCATCTGTTCACCATTTTCTGTTTCTCTCCCAAAGTAGCTTTGCTCCTGGTATGCCAGGCTTAGACTGCAATGAAGGCAGAGAGAGTGCCTTTTCTGTCATGATGTACTAAATCTAAGCTTAAAAGGTCAGTAAACAGATACCAACCAAATACCCATTTTCTGCATACCATTTGCCTAAACAGACTGTGCGGTAGGCTGATATGCTATCTTTGTTCATGTTTACAGTGAAATCAATCAAGAAAAGATTTTACTTGTATTTATTTATGTCTTTAGAAGAACTGTTAGAACATTGCACCCTATTTCTGGTTACCTTGCTGTGAAAGCAGGCACCAACTACTAAGTAGATGGGAGTAGGTTAAACATTGTGCACTGAAAACAAGTACTTAGAAGGATAGTCATTGTCTGAAATCAACAGATAGAGACTACATGAGTATGTATAGAAATATATGTACTCTCTCCCCCTTCCCTCCTTCCTCCCTCCTCTCAATCTCTCTCTCTCTCTCTCTCTCTCTCTCTCTCTCTCTCTCTCTCTCTCTCTCACACACACACACACACACACACACACACACACACACACACACACACACACTCCCCCCATCCTCCCCACAGGAGCAATGAAGGGAACCTATGACTTGGGGAAATAAGAGACCTAGAATGCTCTTACCTCCAACTATCACTGTGAGTGAATCAGATACCAGAGGAATGATGGGAAGGAGTGCTGCTGGTTCTGCAGCACCAAAAATATGATTTCAGGCATAGGTAATAGGTTATTTGAGTACTTTATGTATACCATACTGCAGTATGCACTGTATACATATATATGCATTTATGATATGTAATATATACTACAATGTGTACATATACTAGGCTATATATGTACTATATGTATGATAATATATATCTAATATACTATATGTATCATAGCATAAACTACAGTATATATAAGTATATATGTATAAGTATATATGTATATGCACATATATAGTTGCTATTTATGCTTTCAGAAAATAACTGTCCTCTCAAGTACTTATTTTCAGTTCACAGTTTTTAACCTGCTCTCATTCATTCTCTCTGTGTATATATGTATGTATATGTATATATATGTATACCCACTATGATTTCATTAATTTCATCAATGTAAAGAAAATCTTAGAGTGAAAATTCCCTTCATCCACACAGATTGACAATTTGTCTGTAATTTGTACTCCTGGTGTTGCCTAGAAGCACCGACAGGTTAAACAACTTGCTCATCACAGCTAATGCACTATAGTCAGGACTAGAATCCGAGTCTTCCTGACTCCAAGTTCAGGATTCTAACCATAATGCCAAGCTGACCCTTAACAGTAATTTAATAGAGATAAATGTATAAGGGAGTATTAATTAGGAGAATCCTTGATCAATTTAATGAGTTTCTATTGCATGGGATTTTGTCCAAGGCCAAGAAGGAATCTACCTAAAGAATGTAGGCATACTCACTGGGTTTTGGAGACACAAATAACTCGTGACTATTTTTCAGTGACCGAATTGCTTCTAGTATATTTGGGTGGCTGGGACTCAAGCCAAGGAGTCACCCTTCTCTGCTGGCCATAAAAGAGAAGGGCGGACTAGTCTCATCACCTTTTGACCCTGTTTTTGTCTTTTTATACTTTGCACCTATCTTCTAGAGCTTAATGGGGGTAGGCATGGGGAAAGTATTTCTTCCTCCCTCTCCTCTAGGAGCAGTTGATAGTGACTTTCAGTACGTTGAAGGAGGAAATGTGCTTTCAGCTGGCCTAAGAAGAAGTTCCTAAAAGTTTATTTTCCCAGTAGCCTGAGCACTGAGAGAATTGCCTCAGAAGCACATGGCAGAAGCCCACACATGCATGCAAACATAGTCTAAGGAGGGAGTTCATGGACAATGTTCTTGAACCCCAACCTCCTAAGTAGCAGAGGGATGGTTTCAATCTCTTAAGTACTGTGATAGATAAAAGAAGCACAGGACAGAGGATGTATAACCAGACAATAATTCATAGGAAAAAGTGGTGAAGGTTCTAGAAGACTGAAAGCTATATGTGTGTCAAGTAAGATATGGCTGCCGTAAGAGCTAATGGGATTTAGACTGTGTTAAAAGAAGTGATATGATCAGAAAGAAGGAGGTCAAAGTCCCTTTGCCTTCTGCCTTGGTCAGATCTATAGAATTATGCTCAGATCTAGAAACAACATGTCAGGAAAGACTTTGACAAACTGGAGCTAATATCAAGAAGAGCGACCAGGATCATGAGAAGACATCACATTATCATTTACAGAGGAAGAAACTAAGGATATTTAAATTAAAGATGATGAATCTCAGGAGGTCCTTGATAACTCTTTACTTTTTTTGAGGGGGGGAAGGCAGGGCAATTGGGGTTAAGTGACTTGACCAAGGTCACACAGCTAGTCAGTGTGTATCTGGGGTCACATTTGAACTCAGATCCTCTTGATTCCAGGGCCAGTGCACCACCTAGCTTCCCCCTTGAAAACTCTTTAAGTATCTGAAGAACTGTCATGTGGAAAAGAGAATAGTATTCTACTGGACTCAGAGAGAAGAATTAGGAGAAGTAGCTGGAAGTGGCAGAGGTAGATTTCAGAATAGATATGAGGGAAAATAAAAACAACTTTCTAACAAATAGAATTCTCCAAAAACAACTTCATTCAGAAACTAAAGGGTTCTTTAAGCCCTGTGGTTTTAGATTCTAGTCTTCTTACCAGAGAAAGGAATTTTCTTAGGCAGTACCAACCTTGGGAGTTGCCTTGAAGATGATCCTAAATTTAAGCATATGGAGACATTATTTTTGAGCTAGATATATGCTTGCCAGGGATATTATGAAATGGTAATGGTTAGGCTGGGGCAGCTACCTGGTTCAGTGGGCTTGGAATCAGGAAAACTCATTTTCCTGAATTCAAGGGTGGCCTCAGACACCAGCTGTGTGACCTTGGGTAAGTCACTTAACTCTGCCTCAGTTTCCTCATATGTCAAATGAGATGGAGAAGGAAATGACAAACCATTCCAGTACCTTTGCCAAGAAGTACCCAAATGAAGAGTCAGACATGACTGAAATGATCAGACTAGATGACTTTAAAGGTCTCTTCCAACAAATGAGATTCTGTGAGTAATATTTCCTGTATGTTTGGGTAGCTCATAACCCTTTTAACAAACTCTACCTGATTTTCCCTCCCAACGCCCTAGGGAGAGAAAGGAGCAAAATTATTATTCTGGTTTTTGAGATGAGGCAAACCCACCTTCCCAGGCATCTCACAATACTCTCCTATAATCATCCTCCACTCTGGCCAAACCAGTCCATTGTCCAGTCTATTGCTCACACTTTGTGCTTTTCCCGTTCCATGACTTTGCTCATATCAGCTCTCATTTCTTCTTATCCTTTAAGACCTAGCTCAGATATCCTCTTCTCTGCAGAGATTTCCCTGGTCACCCCAAATAGAAGCATTCCTTCACAAGCTGACTCCAGACGATCTTTGAAGACTTACTTTACTCATTCCCCTTGATGTGCTGGTCCTCACACACAACATTCTGTTTCCTGTTTGCACACCTTGCACGAGCAGCTTCCCGTGCCTGGGATACAATCTGTCTTTACTTCTGCCCCTTTGAGCCCTAACCAGACTCAGCTCAAGGTCCACCTGCATTTTAGGTCATTCCTAAAGATCCCTAGAGATACTAGTGCCTTCCCCTCTCAATTAGTGGGTTAGTAAGCATTTATTAAGTCTCTACAATGTGCCAGGCACTGGGCTATATACTGGGGATAAAAGACAAAAGACAGTCCCTGTCCTTGTGGAGTCACAATCTAAGACGGAAGACAATAAGCAATCAAATTATACATGGGAAAAATTGGAAATAATTAACAGAGGAAGGGCACTAGAATCAGGAGGGATTGGCAATGGCTTCAGGAAGAAGAAAAGATTTTAGTTGGGACTTGAAGGAAGCCATTCCCTTGTATGTACTTTAAAAAAATCTCTTATATGTACTTTACACACATTTTATATTTACTTATATGTAGATATGTCGTTTCTCCCCATAGAATGTGAGGACAATAACTGTTTTGTTTTTGTTCCCCTAATGCCTAGCCTAGTGCTTGACACATAGAAGTAATTTAATAAAGGCCAACTGATCGGTAATTGAATTGCTCATGTGGAATTCAACGTGCAATATCATAGTGGTTATTTACCTTATTGCAGTTATTTGTCCAAATTTCATCTCCCCGGCTAGATTGTAAGCTACCAAGAAATGGAAAGCACTCACCTTGAAGTCTGGAGAACCTTAGCTCTATCACTTAATAGCTCTGTGGGCTTGGGTAGTTTGCCTAAGTCTCATTTAAATGAGGTAACTAATAATATCTGTATAACTTTCGGCAGACAGGTAAATAGAGCATGGGATTTCCAGTTAGAAAAACCTGAGTTCATCCTACCTGGAACATTAGCAATGTTACCTTAGGCAAGTCACACAACTTCTCTCAGCCTCAATTGTCTCATCTGTAAAATGGGGGATTGTAATAGCACCTAACTCATAGGCTTATTGTAAGGATCAAATGCAATAATATAAAAAGGGCTTTGCAAAGCTTAGAGCGCAATATAACCGTTAGCTACACTTATCTACTTAATGGAGTTGTTTAATTAAAAAAAGCTTTGTAAATACCTATATAGCTGAGTTGTTATTACTGGAGGGTATCTTTGTATGACCTCCCCCAGGGTACTTGGCACATTGTCAGTGTTCAATAGTCACTTATAAGAATGGGGAATATAGAAGAGAAATCAATTACCTAAAGTCATGTGCCATATGGGCCAGGAATCAATAAGCCTGAGAATGAGTATAGAATTTGTTTAATCACTGAGCTGAGCATAGATGAAATTGTACCATGACAAGTCATTTTCCCTTTAAGAATCAATGATATACTCATGACAAGAAGCATAGTGAGATAGTGGCAATGATGGAAGGAAAACGGAAAGAAACTATGTTTTCATGCTTTTATTTGCCTTTTGTTTCTTTTGTTGTGATTGTTAATGTTGGACCTTGGGGAGGCACGGCACTGAGGAAAGGGGGAAGCAGTTGGTCAAGAATAGACCATTAGCAAAGAGAGAAGTTTCTCCAGACCCTGCCCATCTTCCTACACATCCTGTCTCCCACTGTGGTCACTCAGTGAAACAGCAATCGAGAATGAGTTCTGATTGTGAGCATCACCGAACAGCTGCCAAAGGGTGGGGCAGCCACAGCTGGGGATAGACAGTGGACAGATGGCCTTGAGGTTGGAGAAGCAGCATCAGAAGGAAGCAAGGTGTGGTTTGAAAATGTTTTATAGAAGAAGAGAGATGTGAACTGGCCCTTAGAACATGGGAAATGGAAATAGGGAAATGTCATGTATGGATGTAGTAGGGGTAGGGGAATGGAGAACGGTAGTAAAATTACCAGACAGAATGGAAATAGAACGGCTTCTGGAGAGGAAATCTGGGTGGCATGGTGAATAGAGTGCCTGGCCTGGAGTCAAATCTGGCCTCAGGGACTTAGTAGCTGTGTGCCCCTGGGCAAGTCACTTAACTCTGTTTGCCTTGGTTTCCTCAACTGTAAAATGAGCTGGAGAAGGAAATGGCAAACCACTCTAGTATCTTTGCCAAGAAAATCCCAAATGGGGTCACAGAGAGTCAGACATGACTGAAATGTCTGAACAGCAACAAAAAGAAATCCCAGCTTGCTGGAGCAGAGAGTTTGAGTTGGAGAGTATGAAAAGATAAAGTAGAGAAAGAAGTATATGGGAGGTGGAGGACGGGGAAGGACGGAATCTAGAGGTTTTGAATGTCAGGCTAAGAAGGATCCTCTGGTCAAAGGGGAGCCATTAGAAGTTTTCAATCAATCAGATGAATTATTCACTGAAAATAGTGTTAGGAATCATAAAGACTTAGAGGTCATTTGCTTCCCTAATCCACATTTTACAGATAAAGAAACTGAGGCTGGGGAAGGTCAGTGGGTTTATTCAGAATTACATGGCTCTGAGATAGTATTTGAACCCAGATCCGCTGTTTCTGTAGTCAGTTCACTTCCCACTAATCCCAGCTAATCTAGTCCACTCCTTTGTTTCACAGATGAAGAAACTGAGACCCAGAAATGAATTTTTCAACTGCAAGGATGTATCTATTCATTTTCATGAACACTTAATTTCCATTTACTAGACCCTGTTATCTGGCAATAATACAAAATGTGCTGAACTGTAGAGTAAAGTTAAGCAATCAGCTCCAATTTATTTATAGCAACAGGAAGCAGGTGAGATTCACCTGGAAGGGGAGGACGGGAGGGAATCTTTGAAATGAGGCAAGGGTAACCCCTGCAGGCTCATTGCAAACACTTCCCTGTCTTTTTCCCTCAGGCAACTTCTAGGAACATTTCTTGATGCTCTAAGGTCTGTAGACTGGATTTAGAGTCAAAGGAACTGGGTTTGAATCTTGGATCAGCTACTTAGAACCTGTATGACATTGGGTGAATCACTTGACATCCCTGTTTCTTCATCTATACAGTGAGAGGGTTGGACTTGTAGACCTCTAAGGTCCCTTCTAGTGCTAAATCTATGATTCTATGACTTTTATCTATACCTTTCCTTTTCCTCTGATTTCCCAAATGATTCTTCTCTTCCTTCAAGGATAGAGAACTTCCTAGGAAAGAACAGGGAAGTTAGAGAATCCTAGCTCTGCCGTCCACTAACCAAGTGCGAGCTTGGCAAATCATTCCTACTTTCTGAGCCCCAGCTTCCTAATTTTTAAAATGAGGGAGTTAAATTACCCAAGATGATCTCTAAAGTCCTCTCCACCTCTGCCAGTTCAGCTCACTGTTCTATTTAGTCCCATTCACTGCCCCCTCTCAAATCTATCCCCCACACCAGAGAAGTCAGACATGAAGGGTCCCACAACACTCCTGACTATAGGCTCTATCCAGATTGATATAGAATTGGGAAATACTTAACAAAATAAATAAAAGTACAACAAAACACATATAAAATTACATTTTAAAACTAAGTCAATATGGACCCAAAGGGATTAATGATCCTGTTTTTGAGATTGACACAATTGCTTTATTCCACATGGTTAATTTAAAGTTTTGCATTGTCTGCTTATCACTTAACTCATCTTCTCTATCCACCATTCTAGTTTTCAAACAGTTGTATGGTATGGTATTAAAAAAATTCCTGGCCTATTCAGGGATTACTACAAAGTTTTAGTACAGTTCTCATTTTTTTCTATGTTTTTCCAAAGCTTGTATCATGTGCCTTTGTGTTTGGCATCTGAAATACTGCAAATATTCCTCTCAGAGTCTTCCCTAACAATTATATAATCACATAATCCTCTATGAACATTTGCCTGTTTGTCCTTTGGCTCATACTCTCACGCTGTATCATTTCTAAAGTGGTTCAGCAAGCTGATGATTTCCTTGGCCTCACACTCCAGTTCCCACCATCAGCCTCCCTATTCTCTTCTTTGTGCCTTAGGGAAATCGACAAATGATTATACTAATCCTAATAACTCACATTTATATAGCCATTTACAGAAAGCACATTACTTGTATTAAGGCATTGATCTTTACAATATCCTTGTGAGATGTGTAAAGAAGGGACTGTTAGCCCTATTATACAGATGAAGGAACTGAGGTTCAGTAAAGTTAAATTACTTACCCAAAGTCACATAGTTAAAAGTGGTGGAGAGAGGATTGACACCTGAGTCTTGTGATTCCAAATTTGGCGCAACTGACTCATTAGAGTTGATTTTTTTCTTTATCTCTCTGCTCTTCCCTTTCTCCTCCTCCTCCTTCTCTCTCATTCCTTTCCTCCTTCCCTCCCTCCTCTTTTAAAATTTTTGGGAAATGTTAGTTATATTTTTTAATTTATGAAATAAAACAAGCATTTCCAAAGCATAGTAGAACAAAAAACATGATTGCACATAAAACTGAAAATCTAATATGTACAACTTGTTATTCCTTTTTAAATATATAATAAAGTTATCATGTAAACTTTTTTTCTCTCCTCCCCTATTTTTCTCTCTCGCCTTCCCTCCTTCTTTCTCTTTTTCTCTTTCCTCTTCCTTTCTCTCTTTTCCTCTCTCTCTTTCTCTCAGCATACCTTCCTACATTCTCATTTTTCAAGAATACCTCACAGAATTATAAATCTATTCTCAGAATGTACTTTAAAGATCAGCTAATCCAACTCCTTGATTTTACAGATGAGGAAACTGAGGCTTAAATATATTAAGTGACTTGGCCAAGGTCATACCTGTTCTGTCACTTCCCTGTGTGACCTTGGGAAAATCACTTAATTGCTCTTGACCTCAGTTTTATCATTTGTTGTTCTTCAGTAATTTTTCAGTCATGTCTGATTCTTTGTGACCCCATTTGGGTTTCCCTTTGCTGAAATACTAGAGAGGTTTGCCATTTCCTTCTTCAGCTCATTCTGCAGATAAGGAACTGAGGCAACCAGGGTTAAGTGACTTACCCAGGGTAACGCAGCTACTATGTATCTGAGGCCAGATTCAAATTCAGGAAGATGAGTCTTTCTGACTGTAGGCCTGGCTTTCTATCCACTCTGCCACCTCTAAAGTCCCTTCCAGTTCTGTAACCATGATCCTAAAGCCCAAGTGGCACAGCCAAGATTTGAACCCAAAGCTTTTCAAGCCAAAGCTAGCCCTATTTCCACTATACCAGACTTTCAACATATAGCTCTTTCTCCCACCTCATGTTTGCCTTTTGGTTTTTAGCTACAACTATTACTATTCTCCTGGATATGACCAAGAACAAACAAAGTTCCAGGCTTTGCTTGCTCTGGTCTAATAGAAAGAACCCTAAATGCGGAGTCAGAGGACCTGGATTTGAAATAGCTCAGCTACCTAGCTGCTTGTATGACCCTACGCCCCTCTCTTGGCCACAGCGTCCTTATCTGAAAAAGATGAGAGCTGGACTAAATGATATCGAAGCCTGGCTCTAAAGCTGCCCTCTACCTTTGGGGGAATTTAGGGTCATAGATCTGCAACTGTAAGGGATCACCCACATTTATATGTATCTATGACTATATGCTAGATAGACAGATGGATAGACAGACAGACAGAAGATAGGTAGTGTATCTGTATGTCTAGCCTTTGTATATCCTCCAAAATCCAAGCCTCATAAGCAACTGCTTTTTAGACATCTTTAACTGGATCTCCTGTAGGCATCTTAACCTCAATATTTTCCAAACAGAATTATTCTTAACTTCCCTGTATTTTTAAGGTTATCAGAAATGACTTGCCCAGGATCACACAGCTAATACGTGTCTGAGGTTGAATTTGAACTCAGGCCTCCTGACTCCAGTGCCAGTGCTCTATTTACTGTGATACCTAGCTGCCCCTATTCCCTATTTCCCCTTATTATTGTTAATGGTTGTACCACCTTCCCCAGTCTCCTGGTTCACAACTTGGGTGTAACCTTAACTCTTTTTTTCTCATATATGCAATCAGCTGTTAAATTTTGTTGTTTCTATCTCCACAATATAGCGCCTCTTTTTCCCCTTTTCCCTAACACTATATCCACCTCCCTTGTATGGATTCTTGTCACCTCTCACCTGGACTAGAAGCAATCTGCTTCTAATTGGCCTCCCTTCCTCAAGACTCTCCATACTCCACTCGGCTGCCAAAGTGATTTTTCTAAAGTATGGGTCTGACCGTATCACCCTACGCTCTCTTCATCTCAATAAAATCAAGTGGCTATCTTTTAGCTCAAAGATCGAATATAAAGTCCTCCTCAAACCTTGGCCTTTTCCAGCCTTTCCATTCTTCTTACCTACTGCTCTTCTCCATGTATGCTATGGAGCAGCTCTACAGGCCTACTCATTCATTATAACCCATTTCTCATCTCTGTGCCTTCTCACTAGGCATCCCCATTGCTGGAGAAAGCTGTCCCTCCTCATCTCTCTCTCTAAGAATCCCTGGATTCCTTCCAGATGGCTCAGAGCTTCTCCACACCTTCTGCAGCAAGCTTTTTTCCAGTTGCCCAAGCTGCTAGAGCCTTCTCCTCTAAGGTTACCTCAGGTCTCTTTTTTTTTCTATTTTTTAAAAACTTTTATTTTAGACTCAAGGACCAGAACACAAATACAGAATAGAGAAAAGAAACAAAAACATATCATAAACTTAAATATTGAAACTTAAATACAAAGTAAGAAAGGAAAAAAGCATGTCATGTGCATAGCAGCACATAAGAGAGGATTCAAAATATGTAACAATAAATTTTCATTTCAAGAAAGCCTATATGATAAATAATACATCTTGTGTCAAGAATTGTCCATCTTTTCTTTGCTTCCTTATATTTTCTTTTGTTTTCTGCTGTGCACTTTTTAACTTTCTTCTTTTTTCCCCTCCCCCCGGAAGGTTACAATACAGTTTAGATATGTTTCTTTATAGCTATAGATATGCACATATACATATATACATGTATATATAGACATATACTTTCCCAAACATACTCTACTTCTGATCTTTGTTTTTATGTTTGCATTTATCTCTTGTTTCCTAACCCTCTTGCCTCTTCTACCTTTCTTCTACCTGCTACTTTGCCCTCCCATTTATTACTTGCCTACCCCCCTCCTCTACTGACTACCTTGCCCTCCTATTATTTGCCTTCCCGCCTCCAAGGATCCCTCCCCTATCCTCCCATTCCCATTAATCTAAACACCCTTCTATACCCCCTTTTACCTGTTCCGTCATTCTCCCTCTAAAGATCCCTCCCTTGTCTTCTCCCCTCTCTCTGTGCCCCTACCATTTTATTTCTTCTGTTTAGAAGACTTTTATACTCTTCTAAATATATATGTATTGTTCCCTCCTAAACCCATTCCCAATAAATTAGGTTACCAGAACTACCAGCCCTCCTTCCTCATCTAATTCCTCTATATCCTTTTTTCCTCTTGCACCTCATTTGTATAAAATAGTTACTCTTTTTAGCTGTTCCTAAATGGCTTTACTTCATTAAATTCATATCATAGTCAGGTTTAAGCCCAATCTTTTTTATGAGCTCACCGGTTATTAATAAGAATCTTAGACATACATTTTACATTACATAAAAGGTAAACAGTCTGTCCCCATGAATCCCTTATTAGTCCTTGGTATATACCTTATGTTTCTCTTGGTTCTTGTATGTCAAATCTTATGATAAGTTCAGTATTTATTTTTACAAAGTCTTGAAAATCTGAGAGTTTATCAAATGTCCATTTTTGCATTCAAAATAATACTTAACTTTGCAGGGTATGATATTTTTGACTGGAGCCCCAGGTTTTTTGCTCTTCAATATATTGTGTTCCAAGACCTGTAGTCCTTTAATGTCTCTGCTGCTAGGTCTTGTGTAATTCTGATTGTGGCACTCTCATATTTAAATTGTTTTAATCTTGATCCTTTTAATATTTTATCCTTAAGCTGGGGGTTCTGAATTTGACTATGATATTCCTATGAGTTTTCTTCATTGGATCTCTTTTAAGTGGTGTGTGATGGATTTTTTCTATTTCTAATTCCCTGACTTGTTCTAATGCTTCAGGACAATTTTCTTTAATTATTTCTTGTATTATTGTATCAATATTTTTTTATCATAACTTTCAGTTACTCTAATTATTTTTATATTTTCTCTTGTTGATCTATTCTCCAAATCTGTTTTTTTTCTTATAAGATGTTTCACTTTCTCTTCTATTTTTTCATTACTCATGTTTGTTTAATTATTTCTTGATCTCTTATAATTTCGCTGGCTTCACTTTGCCCAATTCTAATTTTCAAGGTGTCAATTTCCTCCTTAAGATTCTGGATCTCCTTTTCTAATTGGTTGACTTTCCTTTCATAACCTTCTTGTTTTTCTTGGATTATTCTTATTTATTTCCTTTTTTTTTTTTAGTTTTTCCTCCATCTCTGTCATTTGATTTTAAAAGTCTTTTTAAAGATGTATAAATTCTTTTTGGGCAGGTGACCATTTGACGTTACTCTTCGGTTTTTTTTGTTCGTTTTTTTACTTTAATATCCTCCTCTGAAGATGAAACCTGGTCATCTCTATTCCCATAATAGGTTTCTATGATTGGATTCTTTCTCCTTTGCTTGTGCATTTTTGTGGTAATAACTTGATTTTTGTAATCACCTCTAGCTCTGGGATATAGGATATGGGAAATGATGCCTTTTGCCCCAGATCTTCGGTTCTCCCCTCTAGCCTGGAGCCAAAGCCAAACCTCCAACCTCCTGTAACTGCCCACCACCAGGGGCTTCCACACTCACCAGTCCTATGCTGGTTCCCTCTGGCCCCCCCACCACTCTTCTCATCACAGCTGGGTCTTGCATTCCTCGTCAGCAGAGGTTCCCTCAATCCCTCAAACGCCCAACTCTGCTCACAATCCCAGGGTGAAAAGTTCCTGCGGCTAGAGCCAAGGCAGCCTCTCAAGCCAACTGACCCCAGTCCTAGCCTCTAACAAGCGGCTTGCATCTAGTTGTTAAGATGGAACCTAGCCTGGAGCTGTTTACTCTTCTCGGGACCAAACCTCGTTCTGGGATTTTTCTTTGGATCTTCTCAAATTGTCCCAGGAAGACCCAGGTCGTGCCCCTGTTCTTTGTCTCCACCCATACTTTGATCTCCCTAAGGTGCTATTTTAACTCTTTTGCGGGAGAAAATCTGGAGAGCTTGGAATTTTCTGACCTACTCCTCCATCTTCCCAGAATCTTCTGTCCCTTAGGTCTCTTTAATGCACCTGTTAGCACACATGCCATCTCTGCCATGAGAATGTAAGCTCTTCGAAGGCAGAGACTGTTTTTGTTTGCTCGCTTTTGTAAGCTCAGCTCTTATTGGAGTGTTTGGCACGTAGTAAATGCTTGCTAAATGCCTGTTGGTTGATTGATTAGAAGTCAACAAATTACCATAGAATAGAAAGAATGCCAGATTTGGAGTCAGAGGACCTGGGCTCTCATACTAACTCTACCACTTCCTGAGGACCTGGCTTCAAATCCTGCCCTTGGCATATTATTTGTGTGAGTTTCCATTTCCTTATCTGTAAATGAGTGGGTTGAATTAGATGATTTTAAAGGTCTCTACTAGTTGTAGATCTATGATCGAATGAGCTAGTTCAGCTTCTTTCGCTCCCCGCCCCCTCCCATTTTGCCTATGAGGAAACTGAGAACCATAGGGATTGACTTGCCCAACGTCACACATTCATTTATTTCAACCTTCTTGGCGCTGGCCTGTGTGTTGTCCTTTTCTTTAATCCTCTCTATACGTGTTTATTTTGCTCTCCTAGCTCAGTAATTCTTCCAGTCATTGGAAATGACTCATTCCGCTGATGTCCTCTTCCTCATAAGTGTCCGTGTTCTTGGCCTCTTTCCAGTCCAGACCAATTCATTGGAGGAGCTTCAGTGCAGAGAAGCTGAAATTGGCCTTGCTGGAAGCCACACAGTGAGTCAGGGGCTGAGGGGGAACCAAAATGCAGAACTCGTGGGCCTGTATTCCAACCACTAGACCTTGCTGTCTTCCCTAGAGTGCTGAATACACATGGCACGGATCAACATCCTGAAAAAAAAAAATGAAGTAACCATGGCTCTGGGCCAGAAAATCATAAATTTAGAGTTGGGGGAAGGGGAGGGAACTTGAGAGATCTAACTCAATCCTCTTCTTTTCACAGGATCATTGATTTAAAGCTAGAAAGACCTCTGAGTTTCCATATTGCAGATGAGGAAATTAAGGAACAGAGACTTGGTTAAGTGACTTGGTCAGGGTCACACACAGTGCTGTTACAGCAATTATAAGAATGTTGTTGTCGTTCAGTTGTTTCAGTCGTGTCTGACTCTTCGTGGCCCCATCTGGGGTCTTCTTGGCAAAGATACTGGAATGTTTTGCCATTTCCTTTTCCAGCTCATTTTACAGATGAAGAAACTGAGACAAATGGGGTGAAGTGACTAGCCCAAGGTCGCACAGCTAGGAAGTGTTTGAACTCGTGAAGATGATTCTTCCTAACTTCAGGCCAGACACTCTATCCATTGTGCCACCTAGCTGCCCCTCAATTATAACAATACCTTACATTTGTATAGTACTTAATATGTGCTAAACACCGCTAATTCATTTGTTCATTTGATCCTCCCAACAACACTGAGAGGTAGGTGCTCTTATCATTTCCATCTTACAGATGAGAAGAAAAACTGAGGCAAACGGAGGTGAAGTGACTTACCCAGAGTCACACAGCTAATGAGCGTCTGAGGCTATATTTGAACTCGGGTTTTCCCGACTCTAGGGCTGGAATTCTATCCACTGAACAACCTAGCTGCCAGTGGCATGCTGGTAAATACTGGACAATTCAGGACATAGTTTGAGTTTAATTTGCATTATTAACATTTCCTCCATGACTTTCTTAAGCCTAATCAATAAAACCATGAATCAAGCTCTGGTTTATAGCCTTTGTCTATTTCTGAGGTGTAAATGCACGGACACAAGAGCTAGTTCAAGCCAGCACCAACACACTCCCAACTTTGCATAGGCATTAAGGATCGGGGGCAGGAATAGATTCGGGTCTTCCTGATTCGAGGTCCAGCAGTTAGCTGCCTCCTTTCAACAAGTCATGTTTTACAAATGACGAAACTGAGGTCCAGCCCAGTTAGCTGAGGTTAAGTGACTTACCTAAGGTTATACAGCATGTGTGTAGTCATTTCGGTCATGTCCAACCCCTTAGGACCCCATTTCATTTTCCAGGCAAAGATATTGGTTTGCCATTTTCTTTGTTAGCTCATTTTACTTATGAGGAAACTGAACCAAACAGGGTTAAGTGACTTGCCCAAGGTCACACAGCTGGTAAATGACTGAGGCTGGATTTGAACTCAGGTCTTCCTGACTTTGGGCTGGCTGCTCTATCTACTGATCCATCCAGCTACCTCATACATTGTAGCTCCAATTTTAAAAGAAAATTCTGATTTATTTATCATCTATTCCACTCTCTTTTGGCCAAGGAAAGCAAAACAGGTTTAATGAACATTTCATAAACTTGACCTTGCATGTGCTTCATGAAGACAATATAAACAAGTTAAGCAAGACCATAAAGTGAGTGTCGAGAACTGACAAAGAAAAATGGATTTTCCATCACACAATGTCATCTGTAAGAGGTAAGATTAGTACCTTGAGGATTTAACCAAATCAAAGGGCAAAAAAGGAGCCATTTTTCATCATCTGAAGTTGATGTGCTGTACATTGAATAAGGAGGACACATGACTGACATTGCTTTTCCCACTAATGCTGATGGGGTGACACTGAATCATCCCCACCTTTTCCACAAGATGCCCTTGGGACCCACAGCAGACATTTACAGAGCAACTGACTATGGGCAGAAGCGGAAGGCTCTGACTTGGGATAGAGGACCACCGAGTGGCATCGCTATGGCTCCGAGTCATGATCTTGGCCTCATTAACACTCCATCCAACTCCATCCAACCAAGCAAGATAACTTGCCACGGACTTTGTAAGCACCAATCCACGTTCTGCCTTTGTGAAAGTTCCTTAAGCACAAGTCTGAGCACCAGAGCGACCCTTGGGATATTCTGTGAATTGAGCCCACCAGGGCTTATCTAATCACCAGTGCACATTATGAGAGAGCTCAGCTTGGCTTTGAACAGATGATTCACTCTTTTGCAATGGGCCGCATTGTGGATATCAGCCGGGTCTTAATCAGGCAGCATCATGCAGCTTCTTTAACTTTGCTATCAGTGGGAATGGGAGGCTGTTGCTTCTGATTATTCTTTCAGAGGTCCTTCCCCTATCTTGTTCTCCAAGACATTTAAGAATTTTACTTTCAATGCATACCCTCTGTGTGACCTTGACCCTTAACCTCTATATGCCTCAGTCTCTTCATCTGCAGACTGATGTGGGTGGACTACTTGGCCTCACCCATCCCTTGTCTCTGTGATCCTATTGTCACAGAATTAGGATTCCTGTTTCTTCAGCCTAGATTCTGCAAAAGGATTCTTAAGCACCCAACCGAGAAGCCCTGAGTCAAGCAGCAGGAAATAGAAGCCAAACCCCCAAGATAACACGCACAAGTGCTCATGCGCACACACACACACACACACGTACACGCACACACACACAGAGGCAGCTGCACAAAGAATCCCACCCCATCTGTGGACTCGAGCCATGAGAGCATATGCTCCCAACTTCCCCTCTGAGAGACGAGAACTTCATTACACAGCAGGCATATGTGCTGAATTCCGTGGTTTATTGGATTGAAGCGTGTGAGGTGTGTTTGCCAAAAACTGGATCCGAGTGGCCTGCCTTAGTGCATCCTCATTTTGGAGGCTATTATTCATTTCCACTTTGTCATCCTTACGGCTCATGGAAAACATAGTCTATTTCATCTATCAGCAAACCAACAATACAACATGAGACCCTTAGCCATTGGATGACTTTTTAAAAATCCAAAGCATGAGCATAAGGAATCTCTCCTCCCCCCACCCCTTAATTGGGGTAGGGGAAGGGAACAACAGCAGGACAAGGAAGGTGAACCAGAAAAGGAAAGCCAAACACAAGTCCTGATTTCAGGTTGAGGAGGTTCCCAAGAATGAAGAAATGCATAGACATAGGATTGTGTAGCATCTGTAATGCCCCAATGGGCAGTTTGCTGGGATAATTACACAGAAGCACACTTGGGTGCTTTGTTATCTATTTTATTTGAACTAAGATGCCAGGCTTGGCCCACCTCCTTCCCTGCTAGGTCATGGGTCTTGGGTCTGCGATATACAGAGCTTCTACTACTTTTGTATTTTTAATGTTTTTAAAGGTTTTCCTACAAGTCTTACAGAAAAAAAAACCATTTAAAAATGAGGTTAAAAATCCTAAGAATTTGTAGTCTTATAAAAAGAAGTGGGCCTTATCTTTCACAGGCTTCTCTTTCATTAACATCCATGGGTCCTTATCTGGAGGTTATGGGGCCAAGCATTTGCTTTTTATTTATTCCCAGGAATGATCCTCTTAGATTTCCCTTTTTCTTCTGCTATGAAAGTTGCAACTTGCTATAATGAAAGGATCACTAGAGTTGGAAGCACTGGATTCAAATCTTACCTTTGACTTTCTTGTGTGTACATAAGCAATTAATTTAAACTCTCCAGGTCTCGGTGTCTTCACATGTAAAACGGAAGGAATACTCACGCTGCTTACCTCATAGGGGTGTTGAAAGGAGTGCTTTTGTAAAATGAAAGCGATAACAGCTTGAGACTGGGTTGTCACCACCAGAAATGACAGAATTTTCCTTAATGAGCCATCGGCTTTGTGATCAATGCAAAGAAACAGTAAACACTGTGGAACGCATCGCTACCAGCTGTTAATGCACATCCCGACAGTTTGAATTCTATGTCAGAAGCTCCCTCTCTTTCCTAGAGTGCCCAGTGAGTCTCTAGGTGGGAAAGTGGATAGAGTACTGGGCCTGGATTGAGAAAGACCTGAGTTCAAACGCGGCTTCAGACATTTGCTAGCTGGGTGACTCTGTTTGCCTCAGTTTCCTCATCTGTAAAGTGGGGATAATGATAGCACCTATCTCCCAGTGTTATTGTAAGGATCAAATGAGATGATATTTGTGACACACAGCGCAGTGCCTAGCACATAACAAGTGCTATATAATAAATGTCAGTTATATTATCCTGACAAATCCCCATGCTATAAATACAGACTATAAAACATTCTGGAAAACTCAACCCATAACCTTTAGTGGAACCGGACCATTATCAAAGACAAACTCTTGCTTACAGTCAATCAGACATAACGTTGAATCATAGAGACTTAAGAATAATGTTTCTAATTGTTGTTCGGTCATTTCTGACTCTTCGTGACCCCATTTGGGGTTCTCTTGGCAAAGATACTGGAATGATTTGCCATTTCCTTCTCTAGCTCATTTTATAGATGAGGAAACTGAGGCAAACGGGGTTCAGTGACTTGCCCAGAGTCACTCAGCTAGTATCTAAAGCTGGATTTGCACTCAGGTCTTCCTGACTCCAGGCCCAGTGTTCTCCATTGTGACACCTAGCTGCCCTAGTGTTTCTAAGATTTATTGCCAAACACCAAACACATTATCTCCATGCTACAAGGAATGAAAGAGAAAGCCCTTGCAGAGGAGATCCAAATCGTGTGGGAATAGCCTGAGCTTCACGTCATCCTGTTGTCCCATCTGCTCCTGGAGTCGTCCCAAGGATGCTTCCAGTGACCCTGCAGGAAACGAGCTCCCAGCTTAATACTTGTATTGAACCAAAAAGCGGTTATTATATCTACTTGCACAATAGTCTGTAAAATATTCAATAGAAAAGAATAATGGCAGAGTAGAAACTTGTCCAAGGACATTTTCTATCTGAACCATGTTAAAAAAGATGAGACGATAACATCTCCAGGAGAAACTACAGACTGGAACCTTGGTAACTAACATTTATATAGCGCCTTAAGGTTTGCAAAGTGATTTACATCTATATTATTATCTTACTCGACCCTCACAACCTTTTGAGGTAGGTGCTATCATTCCCCTTTTACAGAAGAGGAAATTGAGATTGAGAGATATTAAGTGACTTGGCCAAGTTCACTCAACTAATAAATGTTTGGGAGAAGTTTGAATCCAGATCTTCTCAACTCCAAGTCTGGCCTTCCATCCACTATGCCTCATTTACATTTATAGACTTCCTTCCACTCTACTTCATATCCAAGACTGTCACTATCTAATTCAGGGAATATAAGCCAAGAAGAAAGAAGCTGCCAGATGTCCCAAGGAAGCTGGGCAAATGAAATCAAGGTGAATTAAGTAATGATGTAAAACTGCTACACCTGACGTGGACCGAGGCAAAGGATATTCGCGTGTGGGAGATGCTTTTGTATCTGTTGCCTGAGTGGGGAATTCATAGCAGGGTGTGGGACCCAGGTGTGTGCTGGAAAGCATTTGCAGATGATTGGGAGTTGAGAGTGCCTGAGTACGCCTGCAGGGGAGTCTTGATACTAAGAGGAGCAAGAATGAGAGAGTGATGGGCAGCCAAGTGGTGCAGTGAGTAGAGCACTGGCCCTGGAATCAAGAGGACCTGAGTTTAAATCTGGTCTCAGACACTTGACACTTACTAGCTATGTGACCTTGGGCAAGTCACATAACCCCAATTGCCCTGCCTTCCCCCCTCCAAAAAAAAAAAAAAGAATGAGAAAGTGAAATTTACACTTACTTCGATGCTCACAATGCACTTAGTTTATATTCTCATTGACATATGTTATAACTTTAAATTATTACTATATTCCTTTTTAGAAACACAGAAATTATAATTAAATGCACCTGGAAGACAAATTGATAGTTTTGTTCTTTTATATCACAGTTGTTTCAGGTTATATTCTCTCCCACCCTGTGCCTTTCTCTCCTTGTGCTTACCTAACTTCAACCTCCACCACTTAGTGAGCATTCTCTTATACTTTAATTTTTAAAAATAGGCCAAAACCAACTGCTGGCCATACACGCAAATCTTGCGCCTTAGTTCTTCCACTGCTGTAAGAAATGGACCTTCTATTGCCTGGGTCAAAGATTGGTTATTATAATTACACAGCAGTTGACTTCAGTTTATTGTTCTTTTCATGCACTTTACATTGTCAGACATTTCGACAATGAGATCACCTTTCTTTCCAAGGCCAAACCCTGTATATGTGTCCTTGATTCCACCACTTTCTATCTCATCTAGCAAATCGCAACTGCAATCATCTCTCTCTCTCTCTCTCTCTCTCTCTCTCTCTCTCTCTCTCTCGCTCTCCATCTCTCTCTTTTCTCTCTCTCTCTCTTTCTTTTCCTTTCTCTCTCTCCTTCTCTCTCTCCCCATCTCTCTTTCTCTTTCTCTCTTTTTCTCTCTCTTCTTCTCTCTTTCTTTTCCTTTCTCTCTCTCTCTTCCTCTCTCTCACCCCATTTCTGCCTTTCTCTTTCTCTCTCTTTTCCTCTCTCTCCTCATCTCTCTTCTTCTCTTTCTTTTCCTTTCTCTCTCTTTTCATTTCTTTCTCTCTTTTCCCCTCTCTCTCTCTTCCTCTTTCTCTCTTCCTCTCTCTCCCCATCTCTCTTTTCCTCTGTCTCTCTCTCTCTCTCTCTCTCTCTCTCTCTCTCTCTCTCTCTCTCTCTCTCTCTCTCTCCCTCTCCCTTCCTCCCTAATCTCCAGCCTTTCCTATCTACTCATTCTTTCTCCACTGACTTCAAATAAGTCCAAGTCTCCCCTATCCATTAAAAGCCTTCATTAGATCCTGTCATTCTCTCAAGCTACCATCCTATATCTTACCTCCCTTTCTCAGCCAAAATTCTAAAGAAGTTTATGCCAATAAAATAGACAAACCATTAGCTGAGTTTATTTTTTTTAAAAAAAAATTATAAGTATCAAAAGTGAAAAAGGTGAAGTCACAACTTATGAAGGAATAAAAGAAATTATTGGCAACAATTTTACTCACGTTGGATGAATTAAAATAACAGTTTCAATGAAATTAATGAATATTTACAAAAATATAAAATATTCAGATTAATAAAACAAGAATTAGGGACTTGAATAATCTAATCTCATAAAAAATTGAACAAACTTAATTCCCAAAGTAAAGAACTCAAGACCAGATGGATTTATAAGCTAATTCTGTAAAACATTTAAAGGGCAAATCATTCCAATTATCACATAAACTGTTTGAAAAAACAGGAAAAGAAGGGGTTCTACAAAATTTCTTCTATAACACAAATATGGTCTTGATAACTAAACCAGGGAGAGTCAAAACAGAAAAAGAAAATTATATTCCTAATATATAACAATATAAAAATACTAGATAAAATATTAGCAAAATGACCTCATTAACATATCACAAATTATATACAATGATGAGGTTGGATTTCTATAGGGCTTGTCAATGTTTAGAAAGCAATAAATAAGGCTGTGCCCTAGATTCTTTCTTATTCACTCTAGATACTCTCTCTATACTTAGCTCCCAAGGACTTCATTCTCACCTCCATGCTGATGACTCTCAGATATCCAGGCCTAGTCTCTCTCCTGAGCTTTAATCCCAAATCACCAATCACCTATTGGACATTTCTTTTTTTTATTCAATTTTATTTTATTTTCAGTTCCAGATTCTCTCCCTTTTGCCATTCCTCTCCCACCCGTTGAGAAGGCAAGAAATACAAACCAATTACAAATACGAAGTCATGGAAAACAAATTTCCTTATTAGCTCATTAGCCATTAGCCAACAAAACAAAATAAAACAAAACAAGAAAAAAAGAAAGAAAAAATATGTCTCAGTCTACACTCTGCAAACATCATTTCTCCATGTGGAGATATGTCAATTGGACATTTCAAAGGGATATCTTATAGATATCTCAAACTCAGTATATTTAAAACTGAATTCACATCTTTCTCCCCAAATCCACCCATCTTTTAAACAGTCCGAGCTAAAATCCCACCTTCTACAAGAAGACTTTCCTGATCAGCCTTAATGCTAGTGACTGCCCTCTGTGCCTGTCTCTAATTTTATCCTGTGTATATCTTGTTTGCATGTATTTGTTTATATGTTGTCTCTCTTATTAGACTGAGCTCCTTGAAATCAGAGAATGTTTTTGCTTTTCTTGGTATCCCCAGCTCTTAGCATAGTGCTGGTCACATAATTGGTGCTTAATAAATGCTGGTTGTCATGACAATTGGAGTTAAAGGCATCGCCATTCTTCCGTTCTCTAAGTTACGTAAGTATGGTGCCACCTTGACTTTTTACTTTCCTTCATCCCACATGTACAATCAGTGGACAAATCTTTTGCTCCTCTCTCCATAGTACCTCTTGTGCACATCTCTCTACTCATACCACTGCCACCTGAGATCAGGCCTTCATTATGCCTCATTTAGATTATGATAATAATCACCTAATTAGCCTCTTTCTTTCCTCTGTAGTCTATCCTCCACAGTGAGCTCGTGATTTTTCTTAAGCTCAGATGTAATGGTTACACCTTTACCTAACGAATACCAGCAGCTTGCTATTGCTTCCGGAATCAACTATAAACTCCCCTGTTTAGCTTTTAAATCTTTCAGGACCTTTCCTCAATCTGTTTCTCAAGCTTCTTCCTCTTCTTCCTCCTCCTCCTCATCATCATCTTCATCACCAATATTTATATAACACCTACTATGTGCCTGGTACTGAACTAAGTACTTTATAACGATTATCTCATTGGATCCTCACAATAACCCTTGAAAGTATTACCTCCATTTTGCAGACAAGGAAGCCGAGGCACAGAGGTAAAGTGACTTGCCCAGGATCACCTAGCTAATAAGTTTAGAGGTCAAATTTGAACTCAAGTCTACCTGACTCCAGCCCTGGAACTCTATCCACTGTCGCAGATTCCTCCTCCCATCTTCCCTGATCCAGTCAACCTGGCCTTCTTTTCTTTCCTCACAAACACCATTCCATCTCCCTCTACCTCGGATTTAGCTACTTTATGTTTATTTGTGCTTATTCTTTTAATTTTTTAACATATCCATATCATAACATATGAAATTGGGACTGTTTTATTCATTATATTGGTACCTTCAAGGCCAAACACAGTATCTTCACAGAGAAGGTGCTTAATAAATACTCGTTGATTGATCAACGCGTAATTTTAGAACTGTGTTCTCAGAGGAAAAAAAATCTACCTTATCCCCAATATCAGATTTGCTAGAATTCTACCTTTTGCATTAATCAACTTACCCTTTATCCCCAGAAGAAAGTTAGTTAGAGACCTTACTAATAAAGTTTGCAACTTATCCCATTTTATTCTCAATTCTGTGAGACAGATTGTGTTATTATTTCTATTTTACAGAAGAGAAAACAGGCTAAGAGAGGTTAACAACTAACAAGCCAGAAGCTGGACTCAAACTCTCATGACTCCAAGCCCAGAACTCTTATCTACCATGGTACCGATAAAAATGTTATTCTCAAGCAAAAATATCAAGCAATTTTCAGTCCTTCAATTTTTTTTAAGGCAATCGGGGTTAAGTGGCTTGCTCAGGGTCACACAACTAGTAAGTGTCTGAGGCCACATTGGAACTCAGGTCTTCCTGACTCCAAGGCTGGGGCTCTATCCACTAGCTGCCCCAATGCTTTGTGCATTGAATAAGTGATTTTCTATTCTTTCATTAAAGTTAGCCTCCTGGGTGGGCCATACTATGTATTCCAGGATTTATTTGTACTTCCCTATTGAACCACAACACAACTCAGATATGTCACTACTCCTGGTTTTGCCCTGAAATAGCAAAATCCTCCTTTGATGTATTGTCATGACAAGAAGTCATGTGATGTCTGTTCCTGAGTGGAAGCTTTGGTAAATCCTGCCAATCTGGATAGTAGACCCAGCAATGGATTTTGTATCTATTGTCTGAGGACTTACCTTGATAAATTCACAAAGGCTCAATTGAGACAATTCATTTCCAAAATGTGGGTTGTTATTTTAAACAAAACAACTTTTGAAGATATTTTACAAGATTATTGAGGGATCGTGCTCTGTATCAGAGGAAGGAGCACCTGCATGGATGAAATCATGGGTTGATGTGTTGAAGTAGATAAGAGTATTGTCATCATTAGGTGGCATTTTCCTTGCTACCAGAAAACTTGAGAATCCATCAAGATGACTAATAGATGACAGAGTGGTCCCAACAATACCTTTTTACTGATAAAGACAGGGATTGTATTGACTGAATCAGCAACAAAGTCTAAAATGGCTGTCTCTGAGGGCTATGATTCTGAGACACGTTAAACTGTTATCAAATCCAACAGTTCAATTCCGTATTTACTACTTACCTATTATGTACAAGACTAAAGTCCTCTTCCAGATCCCCATTGTGAGGAAGAAGTGACCCCACATTTTCAACAGATGAACAAAACCCCCCACAAGTTCCAACTGGTTCTGCCAAGCTGAAAAGACTTCTGTAGGGGCCAACTCCTGGGGAAATATGTCTGTCATCTGAACATGAGCCTAGCTTAGATGAAGGAGGCTTGTAATTAGGTTGATAAAAAGGGATAATAAGCAAGTAGATTAAGATCAGGCATTCCTCTCTGATAAACTAATCTAGTAACCATGTCACAAAAGCAAAATGGGTTAGGATGACATGACTTGTTTTTAATGAAAGTATATTAGCTCTCTCCATTTCTAAAGCATGTGCAAACTGTCTACATCATAATATCATGACAAGTAATTAAATTGGCAGACCACGGAGTTAATCTATATTGATATCTGTTTATGTAGATGAGATATATATATATATGAATTTACATTTGCATATAAATAATTTTATATATAGTATGTACATATCAATATGTTAATTACATGTTAAATATGTAAATTTCTATTTCTCAGATAGACAAATAGGTAATCTTGAATATGTAATGCAGATGAACAATAAACTGGGCCCAGGGATAAAAAGGAAAAAGATGAAAAATTATATGGTGCTTTCAATGATTCCAAGCTGAACCCTTGTACAAAAGCCCATCTTTTTAACCTCAATATTCTCCCAATTATACTATATGTGTTTGAATCATGAAATGCATGATCTCAGAAGAATCAAAATGTCAGGTTACTCAAAGGACAAGAGACAGATGTGTTGGATCTAATGAGGCTGTGCCATCCTGGGAACAATGACTTGGGGATGAAAAGCAGCATAGAAGACATCAGCAAGGACACGCATGACTGGAAAAGGAGGTGAATTCTCTCTGAAGCTAGAATCAAGTGCTACATTGGTATCTAAGGAATACTAGAAGCTCCATATCAAGGCCTGGAGTATTTTGGGTTGATTCTCTATGGAAGATTTAAGGAAAGATAAGAATCTTAACAGGATAGAGGAAATTTAAAGGGACCAAGTATTTATTAAACATCTGCCACATGCCCAGCACCGTACTAAAGGCTTTAAAAAACATCACCTGTGGATAAGTTTCAATCTGCCTAGGTAGATACCATTAGACTGTGAGTTCCTTGAGGGAAGGGACTGTTTTGCCTTTCTTTGTATCCCCAGCATTTAGTATAATGCCTGGCACATAGAAGGTGCTTAATTAAAGGCTTATTGATTGAATAACTGATGTACTGATGAGATCCATCAAAATAAATTGAATTAAGAATATGACAGCAGAATAAAAGAAGTCATGAGGGTAACTTGAAGAAAGATCACTTCTTTTTTGGAGGATCAGGGAAGCCATCCTGGAGGATGTGACACCTGAGTAGCCCCTGAAGGATGAGAAGGTTGTCAACTGGCCTACTCTGGGAAGTAGTCCTGGAAGATATCCTGTGCAAATGCAAAGGTAGAATAGGCAGGAATAGAAAGGGGAAAAGTTAGTAGCCCATGTTGGCCAGCATAAGCAGCAGTACACAAAGAAGAGAGGTATGAAATAAGCTAATGCCAGGTTTTGGAAGGCCTTGAATGCCAGGCTAACAAAAATGTGTTTTCTCCAGCAGACATTGGAGAGCCGCTAACAAATTTTGAAGAGGGAAACAATGTGATCAGATCTACTCATCAGAAAAATTATAGTTAAAATAAAATATTTTATATATAATATATATTATATATAATTCTATGTATAAAGTAAAATTATAGTTAAATAGAGAGACAATGAACTGAATGTTAACTAAGCAATTTTTCTGAAAATGGGGCTAACCCGTTGTTCCCTTTCTCCTTCCCTTTTTCTGTCCGCCTTTCTTCCCCCCTGCCCCCATAGTAAACATTTTAAGTAACAACAGATACACTAACAATGACACCTCCTATGATCCTTTGAGTGTAGCACTAACTTCCCTAACTCTACTTACTCCCCAAATAATCACAGTGCTATCCTGTTAGCTTTGAATGAGGGTAGGCATTGTTCTCATTTTATTGGTGTGAAACCTAAAGGGACAAAGGGACAGAGAGACATAGTAAAAGCAGCAGACACAGGAACAGGATGAAAGTTTCATTTGTCATAGTTGGATGCTCTAGTCTAGTATATAGAGGACATCAAAAAACTCGTTAATGGTGTAGCTGCCATATTCCTGTCCCCAGACTCACCACAGCCTCCTCCTGTCCCCACATTCATGGGCCACATCTACTGTTACTGCAACCTTCTTGCCTCATCCCCACTCCCAAAAAAACACTTACTAGTAACCAGAGCCTGCAGCAAACCCAGGCCCAAGTGGATGAAGTGGTAGATATCATGGACTTAATGGGGGCAAGGGTCCTAGAGAGGGACTAGAAGTTATCAGAACTAGATAACCATGTAGGGTCATCTAAAGTCTTGCTTCCCAGTTTGAGACAAGAGCTGTTAAGTTCAAACCCAAATATTGGTGGAAAAACTTCAGAATGATGATCACTCTTAGAGCAATATGCACCATTATCACTTTCCTTGTTTTTTATTACAGCACCTAAGCCCATGGTGGGAGCTGCCCCTGCCCTGAGAAGTACCACTCTGACCCTCAAGGCTCTCCTTTAAAGTCAAATGTTTTGGTGGACCAATAATTCTGCCACTCAGGGTTCTCCTCCATATTCCTACTCCCTGTATTTGGGAGAAGGATCACTGATATTTTCAAAAGGGTCCCTCACACCTGTCCCTCTTACTTTAGCTGGGATAAATTGGGAAACCCTGTTACATTATGACTGTTACCTAGAAGGGGAGACCACCAGCCAATGGGGACTACCACTGTGATAGGGAGGGTGGTGATCAATTAATCACCAAACACTTATTTATGTGTGAGGCACTGTATTAAGTATTGGGGACACAAAAAGGGCAAAATATTGTTCCTAGCCTTAAAGGAGCTTAGACTCTAATGGGGCGGGGGGGGGGGGGGGGGGGGGGAGGAAACATACAAACAAATAGGTAGAAAGCAAGCTATATACAGGATAAATACGGAAATAATTAACAGCAAGAAGGCACCAGAATTAAAAGGGGTCAAAAAAGGCTTCCAGTAAAAGATGTGTGACCCTGGGTAAGTCACTTAACCTTGTTTGCCTCAGTTCCTTATCTGTAAAAATGAGTTGGAGAAGAAAATGGCAAACCATTCCAGTATCTTGGCCAAGAAAAGCCCAAAAGAGATCATGAAGAGTCGAACATGACTGAAAGGTCTCAGCAACAGCAACAACAAAAAGACGGGATTTTAGTTGGGACTTAAAGGAAGCCATGGAGGTCAGTAGGTGGAGTGGAGGAGGGAGAGCATTCCAGGCACTGGAGATGGAGTGCTTTGTTCATAGGACAATCAGGAAGCTGTTGTCATTGGAAGAAAGAGTATGAGTTTAGGAGGTAAGATGTAAGAAGAATGGAAAGGCAGGAGGAGGCTAGATTACAAAGGCCCTTGAATGCTAAACAGAGCATTTTGTATTTGATCTCAGAAGCAATAGGGAGGTAAGGTGGATGAGGAACACCTCACAAATCTTCCATCGGTTTCCTCCCCTCAGAGACGCCTCCTTGTAGGGAATAGAGCAGACTCATTTAGGGCTCCTGGGAGAGTTTGCAAACCCATGTCAATGCCCACCTCCCTTGGCTGCCCCAATAATTCAAGGAAGGAGAAAATAGTAATTGCCAGAATGTGTTGTTGAGGAGGGGAATTCATTTTATTCCTGCATTTCCCCAAGGAGAGAAGGGAATGATCTCAGTAAAATCCTCCAGGCTGAGAGGAGTTGGTGGAGGAAACAATAGGATAAAGAAGTCACTTTAAATGGTATAATTGGGGAAGGGTGGCATTGGGGAGGATACAGTCCTTTTCCTCACCACTAGGTCTCTTCGTCCCCCCATTACACTTTTTGGGAAGGAAGCCTACTGGGCTTGGGGCGGGGTGGAGATCTGGGTGGTTACTTCCTTTATCTCCCATTCTATGGCAAATCCAAAATTGAAAATATGTAGTAAATAAGTGTGTGATGAGAAACGCACACACACACGACCACACATAAACATACACACATAAACTGGTTAATCTTTTAAGGCAGCAAAATTGTTAAGTTGGGAGTAAAAGGTATCCTTCATCTTAAGGCACAAGATTGCTTACCTTTTTATTTGCATTGGGCCAGAGAATCTGTCTTGGCTGAGCACAGTGTTGGCATGCTTGCAAAACTGGCTGCACTTGAAAGACTGCAAATTAATGCCCGAGACTCATCACAGAACTTCAAAATCAGAAAGGGCTTCAGAGGTCATTTATTCCTATCCACATGAGAGAAGCCCTCCTATGATGAGTTACTGCCTTCATCTGGAATCAACCAGCTATGCTTTTGAAGAACTTGAATTCTTTGGAAATTGCCTTTTTATAATGAATTTAAATCTGTTTCTTTTTGTTGTTGTTCTTGTTGTTTTGGGATTTGGGGGGAGAAAATTAGGGTTAAGTGACTTGCCCAGGGTCACACAGCTAGTAAGTGTTTGAGGTTGGATTTGAATTCAGGTCCTCCTGCCTCCAGGGCCAGCACTCTATCCACTGTACCACCTAGCTGATCCCTAAATCAGTTTCTGAAGTAACTACAACCCATCACCTCTAACTCAACCCCCTGGGCAAAGCAAAACAAGACTACTCTGTCTTCAACATAACATATGCTCTTCGATGATTTGGAGATGGATATTATTCTTCCCTTAGGTATTATAGGAGACAGAGCCTTGGTCTTGAAGTCAGGAAGACCCGCATTCAAATGTAATCTCAGACACTTACTATATTTGTAAGTTTTGTAAAACTAAGCACATCATTTAATGTCTCTATGCCTCAGTTTCTTCATCTGTAAAATGAAGAGATAGGGCATCTTCTCCAGTGCTAAATCTGCTTTTCCTATGACCTTAAGTCTCCTCTTCTCCAGGCTATACTTCCCTAGTCTTCCCCATATGGCCATTGGCTCTAGTATCTTCATAATCTGCTCACCCTCCTCTGTGTTATGCTCTGGTTTGTCAATTTCTGGGCCAATGTTGGGTCCAAAACATAAAGCTCTGAGTCTAGTCTGACTGGGCAAGAAAGCTGTTACTGTCACTTCCCTCACTCTAGATACTGTCCTCTTTTAATGGTACCTTTGACTGTGTTCATGTAATTCTTTGGTTTTCCATTTCATACTGTTAAGTTATACTGAGTCCACTAAAATACCCCATTTTTTTTGCACAAACTATTATCCTTATCTGGAGTCGGAAAAATCTGAGTTCAAATCCAGCCTTGGACACTAGTTATGTGACCCTGTCACTTAATTCATGTCTACTTCAGTTTCCTCATTTGCAAGATTTAGATAATAATAGCACCTGCTTCCCAGGATTGTTTTGAGAATCAACTAAGTTATTATATGAAAAGTGTGTTGTAAACCTTAAAGCGCTGTTAACTGTTAGCTCTCCATATTGCTATAAAAGGGCCAAGGACAGATCCCTGGAGAATTCCACTAGAGATCCCCTCCAAGCAGATACTACTCTATCACTGATTACTGTTTCTGTCTTGTCCCTAGCCGGTTCTGTCTCCATTGTCAATCAGCTTGAATACCTTCCTCTTTTCTATAAGGATGGTATGAGAAACTTGTGAAGTTCTTGTTAAAATGGCACTCTCTTGATCTAATCCTGTCGAAAAAGGAAAAAGGGGAGTCTGGCATGACTTGTTTTTGATGAGGTCATATCAGCTCTCAGTGATTTGTAAAGTGGTACAAATTGTCCCCTTAATAATATATTCAAGAATTTTTCCAGGAATTCAAGTTAAGCTCACTAGCTTCCAGTTTGCAGACTCCATCTGCTTCCCTTTTCTGAAAATCTGAATATTTGCCCATCTCCGGTCATGCTGCACTATGATTCAAAGATTGCTGATCATGGCTCAGCTATCCCATCCACCAACAGGTCTTCCATAGCCATGGGTTGGAATTTGTCTGGGCCTGGTGGCTTAAAATCTTGAAGCCTATTTGCCCTTTTACTAAATTTTTACTTACCTACTCTCAATTGCCTACTCATAAGTTTTGTTCCACATTTCTTAGTCTCAGAAGGAAGTAGTACAGGATCTGGATCCTGAGGGCCTGGGTTGGTATCTCAACATTGCCATTTGTATAAATTTAGACAACTCACTTGACTTCACTGAGCCTCAGTTTCTTCATCTGTAAAATGTAGGAGTGGGACTAGATGGCTTCTAAGCTCCTTCAAGCTCTAATCCTATGATCCTGAACATAGATAAATGTCAGTTATTGTTATGATTTTCCCCAGTTATACAAACAGGAAAGGGAGGGAGAAGGGGAAATATCTCAAAAATTGTCTCACCAAGTAGAATGGGATAGCTAGAGAGCTGGGTTCAGAGTCAGGAAGACTTGGGTTCAAATCTTGCCTCTAACACACACTGGTTATGTGATTCTGACCTTTTATACTTAACCTTTTATGCAACTCTGTCTCTAAGACCAGGTGCCAACCTTTATTAAGAAAGACAACATGAATACCACTACTAGGTCTGTATGTATGCCAAAGAGATAAAAGAAAAAAGGAAAAAATCTACATGTAAAAATTAAATATTTATAACAGCTCTTGAACTGGAAATTGAGGGAACACCTATCATTTGGGAAATGCCTAAATAAGTTGTGCTATAGGATTGTGCTATAAGAAGTGATGAGGGAAATGGGTTCAGAGAAACCTGGGAAATCATTTATAAACTGATGCAAAGTAAAGTGAGTAGAACCAGGAGAATATTGTACATAACAACAGCAATATCATAGCAATGATCAACTGTGAAAGACCAATTTCACTTCCAGGAGCCAAGATAGTGGAATAAGCAGTAAGCCACTCTTATTCCTCCTTACTGACCTCGAAAACCCCAGAAAATATTGCCCCAGGAAAAATTCTGGAACAGTAGAACCGGCAGAAAGACAGAAAGATGGGATGTGGCAGTGTTTTAGCAGAGAAGGCTGGGAAGATTAATGGGAAAGGTCATTCTCCCTCCGATGGAAGGGGAGCAGTATAGGATGGGAGGCCTCCTGGCAAGCCCCACCTCAGCAAACCACCAGCAGATCTTGAGTCCCAGGATGGTGAAGCAGGCAAGCACCAACACCAGGACACCTCCCATCCCCCATGTGCCTTGGTACAGCCAGGGGAACCTGCGAACTCCACCTTGGAGAACCACCATGCACCAGTGGCAGGCATCCTCCAGTAGCCAAACCTCCCTGTGCTTCAGCTCCTGGGAGAGCAGGTATTCTCCAGGGGCCAGACCCCACCCCCACCCTGAGAGCTTCAGTGTAGCCCCAAAACCCCACCTGGCCTCAGCACATGCCTGCCAGACCCCTACCGCCTCCAGCTGCCAGTACACAAAGTCCCCGGCCCCCAGCACAGGAAGCTTGGGACAGTGCCCCCTATGCTCCAGCAGGAGAGCTCAATTTTAAAAACCAGGAAATAGGCAAGGATCATGAACAAAAAGTAAAACTGAACAATGACCATAAATACTTTCTATGGGGACAGGGAAGATCAAAACATAAATTCAGAGGAGGACAACACTGTCAATATACCTACATCCAAAACCTCAAAGGAGAATATGAGCTGGTCTGAAGCCCAAAAAGCCTTCTTAGAAGAGCTCAAGCAGGATTTTAAAAGTCAAATAAGAGAGTTAGAAGAAAAATTTTAAAGTACAATAGACAAAATGGAAAAAAGTACACTGAAGAAAATAACCCCTTAAAGAGCAGAATTGGCCAAATGGAAAAAAAAAAGGTACAAAAATTAACTGAAAAAACAATTTGTTGAAAATTAGAATTGGACAAGTGAAAGCTAATGACTCCCTGAGATATCAAGAATCAGTCAAATAAAATCAAAAGAATGAAAAAATAGGAGAAAATGTAAAATACTTCATTGAAAAAACAACTGACCTGGAAAATACATCCAGGAGAGATAATTTCAGAATTAATGGTCTACTTGAGAATCATGATGAAAAAAAGAGCCTGGATAGCATCTTTCAAGAAACCACCAAGGAAAACTGCCCTGAAGTCCTTGAACCAGAGGTTAAAATAGTCACTGAAAGAATCCACCAATCACCTCTTGAAAGAGATCTCAAATTGAAAAAGCCAAGGAATATTGCAGCCAAACCCGAGAATTGACAGATCAAGGAGAAAATACTGCAAGTAGCTAGAAAGAAACAATTCAAATATTGTGAAATCAAAGTCAAGATTATGCAGGACCTTGCAGCTTCTACATTAAAAGATTGGAGGGCTTACAATATGATATTCCGTAAAGCAAAGGAGCTTGGATTACAACCAAGGATCAACTACCCAGCAAAAATAAGCATAATCTTTCAAGGGAGGAGATGGATATTCAATGAAATAGGGGACTTGCAGACTTTCCTGATGAAAAGACCAGAGCTCAATGGGAAATTTGATCTTCAAATACAAGACTCAAGAGAGGCATAAAAAGGTAAACAGGAAAGGAGTAAAAAAATACTTCAATAAGTATTAATGAATACTTTTTAATTAATTAATACTTTTTAAATTAATTAATAGTGTTCAATAAGGACAAACTTTACATTCCTACATGGGAAGATGATACAATTCTTGAGAACTGTATCTTTATTACATCATATAGAAGGGAAATACATAGATGGAAGGGGTGAATTTAAGTTGATTTTGATGTGATGATAAAAAAAGCCTAATTAAGTGCTGAAAAAAGATTATAATAGGAGAAGAGAAAAGGAGGAGGTAGAAAAGAGTAAATTACATTGCAGGAAGAGGCAGAAAGACATATTACACTAGAGGGAAAGAAGGGAGGGTGATGAGCATTGTTTGAACTTTTCTCTCATTGGATTTGCCTCAGGGAGGGAATAGCATACTCAATTAGATATAGAAATCTAACTTGCCCTGGAGCCTGTTGGAGGGGAAAGGGGAAAGAAAGAGGAGGGGTGCTGATGGAAGAGAGGGCAGATTGAGGAAGGTGGTGGTCAAAAGCAAAACTCTAGTGAGGAGGGAAAGAAAGAAAGGAGAAAGAAAAACATAAACAGGAGGGGGATGAGATGTAGAGAAAGACACAAATAGTAATCATAACTGTGAACGTAAATGGGATGAACTCTCCCATAAAACAGAAGTAGATGGCAGAATGGATTAAAAATCATAATCTTGGGGGCAGAGCCAAGATGGCGACTGGAAAGCAGTAACTGGCGTGAGCTCCCCACCAAGTCCCTCCAAAAACCTATAAAAAAATGGCTCTGAACCAATTCTAGAACTGCAGAACACACAAAGTGGCAGAGGGAAGCAGGGCTCCA
>CM053624.1:243005130-243015829 GCA_028646595.1 Phalanger gymnotis
GAATAATATTCACTGGCCTCAAGACCTCGCTCGAACTCCTGGGTCCACACAGGGGTCGGCTCTGCTTCGGATTTTTTTCCAGCTGTAGTTACTTGCCTCTCCTCGCAGCCAAGCCTCTGGCGTTCTCAAGCCCCGCCTCAACGACTAGAGACCAGAGTCCAGAGACCCATTGGTTCCCGAGTTGGCCCCTCTTAAGTGATTAATCTATGCCCACACAGGTTTCACACCTGATAGGGCTTTGGGCCTGGGGCTCAGCACTTAACAGCTGAAAGTACTTTCTCTATAAACACAAAAGCCAAAACTCCTCAAGGGCACCCGTTAAACTAAGCCCATTTTGCCTTACTGGCACAACAATATGATTGGTTACATTAAGGAAAGTGGGCTAACATTCACATGAGGCCAATGACCACCCATCTTTGTTTTAGGAGAATGCTTTATTGATATAGGGCCCATATTCATCCTCTCGGACCAGGGATAGCAGACTCACTCCCTGGCTCTTAGGAAGGAGATAAGACCATTTTTAATTGGACAAGGATGGGCAGTGCATCTTGTTGAAATGTACCAGATCAGCTTGTAGGCCTTCAAAACACTTCAAAATACAAAACACTCTTCCTCTAAAATACTGTTTGTTCTTCCTCCCAAATCTTTCTCTTCAGAAAGGGATCTTTATGAGCAGTGAAATAATTCATAAAACATTGGTGGCTTAGGGAAATTAGCTCTTTAAACCCACTTTCACACTTAATCCAGAAACTAGTCTCCTAGACTAGGCCTCGAACCAAAACATAGGCAGCTGACACTTTGAATCTGAGTCCTACCTTCCAAAGTGCAAACTACAAATTTCGTGTATCTATTTAACACATTCTTTTAATACAAAGAATTATTTACTTCCAAAGGTATAATCACAAATATACAAATTTACTCCTCCAACTTGTGAGAGCCATACTCCTCCTCCTCTCCTATACCATCTTAGTCTTTGGGAAGGGGACATAGATTAGGTTTGTAGGTTAGCTCTATTCCTATAGAGCACAGTCTCAGTTTCAAGTCCAAACCCCCCTCAGACTCAAATCCCAAGGGATTCCATGCCAGCCTAGCTGGCACCACCCCATCTGCAATCCTGTTTCTAAGATCACCATGACTCAAACTACCAGTCCCATGATTGGAATTTTAAGTGCTCACTTTCAGCACTTGAAATTAAGGATAGATAACATAGAAAAGAAACAAATAACTGCAGGCCCATTTTTCCTAGCCAAGATAAAAGAAAAGTAAGTAGGGGAATGGTTTTCCTTCCTCTCTCACCGGTTGAGTTCATGACATCCAAGGAGGGCATAACATTTAGGAGTTTCTGAAGAAGGCACAGCCAAAAGATGGTGGAAAGAAAGAACGAAGGGCTGTTTCTCTTGTTTTAAAGATATTGATAACCAGTAAAAGGAGGCTTCCCTCACCCACATGCAAGGGAGTACAATGGACTCCATACTAAGCAAACTGGATATGCTCAATATATTCCCAGAGAAGCCCAGGTTACATCTATAAACACGAACAAATATTTTATTTGCTATTAACCTGGTGACTTATGAAAAGGATCAAATTACACTAGATTTTAACACCAACTCCAAGGGAACATCATTGGTTTATGTCCCTAGATTGTTAATGCATTTTTAATAAGTTCTTTGGGGTTGATCCTCTATCTAGTTGTATATACACATCATTTAAGAGTTACATCTAGGTTCTGATGAGTGTAAATAATGAATCTTCAAAGTGGTTGAATTATTTGAATTCATGTCACATATTTCCATTAGAATGGAACCAATTCTCATATTTTACGTAATTATAACTTTGAGTCCTGTGAAATCAAACATACCTGACCACTTATGAGGATTCATTGTGTTCACTCATTGGGACCTGACTGTGTATTGACTGGTCAGCTTAGAGTTTCCGAGTTGTTGTTTTTCATGATATAATAATCAAAGTATTCAATTACCTCAATATGTCAAAGAGACATGATTTTCTTAGTTTGAGAACTTCTGTCTCTTATATGTATAGTTCACAACTTACAACTTAATGGCTAAGACAGAAATGGCTATCTAAGGTTTAGAAGGATTAAATAACTTAGAGAAGTAGGCTAGTAGAGTGGACAGCACACTGCACTTGGAGATAGGATGACATAGGTCATTGAATAAATGTAAATAGCAATTGTTTTCTGTTTTGGCCAGAAACTTTGAGGGTCTTCCCTTTTCAGATTGATATCTTTGTGAAAGTAAATTGTTCCACATTTTGTTTCAACTCTTACTCAGCCCTTAGTCATTGAATGGGTGTTGCCTCAGACAAACTGGAACCTGGGAAAGACCTTAATTTAGAAAGGCCAAGGTCACCCACTGCATCCTGGACCATCACCAGTCATCTTGACCTTTGTTTTGTCACTGGACTTCAATGTCTCTGGAGGAGAGAGTGAGGCTGATGAATTTGCACAGCTCTGCCTCACTTTTATCCAATTCATGCACTAGTCAAGAAATCACCCTTGTGATGTCATTGGTCCTCTTTGAGAATGAATGATAACAACAACAAATGTTTATTAATTGTGAGATCCTGGACAAGTCATTTAACCCTAGGGCCCTTAGCTTCCTTATATGTAAAAAACAGGGGTTAAATTAGATGATCTCTAAGGAGCTGTTCAGTTCTAAATTAGCTGTGTGACCCTGGGCAAGTCACTTAACCTATATGTGTTTTGACTTCCTCATCTGTGAAGTGGGGATAAGAATAGCACCTATCTCACAGGGATTGTTGTGAGGACCAAGTAACTTAACACATGTAAAGGACTTTACAAACTTCAAAGCACTATACAAAAATTAGCTGTTATTGTTTGTTATTTTAAAAATAATATTATTGATAATAATATTTTTAAAATCTATAATCTATTGTTTGTAGTTTTATAGTTAGTAAACATCAAAGGTAAGGTTTGAAGCTAGGTCTTCCTGAGTCCAAGCACTATATTCACTATGCCACATTGTCTCTCAAGTAAAGTACTAAAAAGGGAAGAAATTTATGCTCACACATGAAAAAAAATGTTTACAAATGTCATGGGAGATATGTTTCATAAAATCCAACCAAAAGAAAATTTTATTATGGACAATAAAGTTTTCCAAGTGCCTCAAAATTCAGGTGTGCATCAGGTCCTAATTGATCTGAAATCCATGGCATTTGAATAAGTAAGCCTGACTTCTAAATTTAATTAAGAATATATGCCTTATTATCATAGGCAGAAATCCTTAGGCAATGAATTTCTTCAATTTCAAAAGATCTGTGATTTCATCAGTTCCGCTTTTCCTTCCACTGAGATAGATCATAGACCCCTCCATGCCTTGTGGATTCTTCGTGAATTGCTGTGGGCAAAGAAAATGGCCATCAAGTCAGTATTCAACCTTCTGGTAACAACCCTTCTCGGAATAAGGCTGGTTCTCAGATGACAGACAAAAAGTCTTTTGCTGGGATTGGATTCAAAGACATTCCAGCTTGGGGAGATCTGCTAGAACAAACCACTCTATCTTTGCCAAGAAAATCCCAAATGGAGTCACAGAGAGTCAAACTCAACTATAAAACGACTTAACAACAACAAAATGGTGACAAATCAGAGTAGTTTAGGAGGTATTGAATTATTATAACAAAAACTTAAAAGAATCTCGGGACCTCAGAGTTGGAGAGGACCCCACAAGACACCTCAAACCTAAGCAAGAATCCCTTTTATCAGTCATTCACACTGAGTCTCCCAGTCACTACTTGAAGACCTCTAGAGATGGGGAAATTTACTACCTCTGAAGGCAGTCCACTCTACTCTTAGACAGCCCTAACTATTATTCTGTTTTTCCCTCTTACATCAAGTCAAAATCTTCCTCCTTGTAACTTCTATATGTTGCTCCTAATTATGCCCAAGTGGGTCAAGCAGAATAAGATACCCTGCAACTATGTGAAAATTTTGGGCAATGGTAGTACATGCCATTCTTCTGTTAGAACCAAATTAAAGTTCTCCTGTTTCTTTCATAAAGGATATTAGGACATAAAATATAGTAGCCATCCAAATTCTTCTTATGAGTGATTAAATTTCTTTTATGAGGAACAATTATATTTTCCTTTAATTTCATATGTTTGCTCTCTGAATTTTTTCACTTCTCATCTTCCATCCAAAGGGAGGTAAGGAGGTTGGAAAAATATTATTTGTATATTTAAAGGAATTACGGCCAAAAGAAATGGAGATTATCCACATATTAAAAGGAATGTCATTTGAAGAGGTGCCCAACACATAAGAAAAAAAAATGGCAAGATGCTTCTACAAAAGTATGGACTCTCAAAGTCAAACTAGACTATTTCATTTTGCTTGTAATTCATGGTGACACAAAAGATAGGATTCTATGCAAAAACACTGAGTCTCATTGTAAGTATATTGCCATGAAAGTTCTCTTCAGGACAGGGGAAGGCAGAAGGTGGGGAACAAAACCCAAAGGAAATTAGAACCATAGGATGTCATACCAGGAATGCACCTGATAACTCCTTTTTGTGGATGAGGATACTGAGGCTCAGAAGTGAAATACCTTGTTCAAGGTCATACAGATGCACTATGTGGCAGAACCCAAAAAATGTTGAAGGAAGAAATTGTGGGTGCCTCCTTCAAAAATACTACAAGAGTCAGTCCTGACTGAAAGTACCATTTCAACACTTCCTGTCACATCTCTATGTTAAATGTGGTTGTTTAGTCGTGTCCTGTTCTTTGTGACCCCATTTTAGGGTTTCCTTGACAAAGATACTGGAGTGGTTCGCCATTTTGTTTTCCAGCTCATTTTACAGATGAGGAAACTGAGGCAAACAGGGCTAAGTGAATTTCCTAGAGTCACACAGTTAGTAAGTATCTGAAGCCAGATTTGAACTCAGGAAGATGAGTCTTTCTGGTTGCAAGCACAGCACTCTATCCATTGTGCCACCTAGCTATCCTCATGTTAAATATGTTAAATAGCAGAATGAAGACAAACTCATCAAGTGTTGATCTTACAATTCCTACAGAGGACTCCATTCTCAAAATTATGTATGGAGACCACACTACTTTATTTTAATTTATTTGAAAAATAGGTGAAGTTTTTAAAAGACATTTTTTCTACATGTTTTCATGTAAGGCATTAAATTAAAACAATGTAATGCATTACTGTGTGTCATTCTAAATCAGGGAAATGACATAAGACAGCCACCTTTTAAGTATTCAAGTTACTTAGTGGTTACAGCTGTCTCCAAAGAAATAGTTCAAATGGCTACACTGAATTCTGGAAACATCAATGACCCCCTTGTGAAATGTATTAAAATCTTGAGTGGCTCCAAACATGGTTAGACATCACTGTCATCAATGGTAAACAAAATTGGCCAACAAAAACACTTGTCATTGCATAGAGAAATGTGAATGGCACATACTGCAAATATCATTCCCTTTTGAGGACAGAGGGAGTGTTGCACCACATTCTTTTAGAGAAGACTATCTCTATGTTGTGCTGTTGTACAGTGATATCAAACTCAAATAGAAATGGGGCTCATTTACCCATACATAAGGATCCCTCCAAGCTGCATCTTGACTTAGCTTTAAAATGTAATGTTATCTATGTTTTATTATATTTTTATTTAGTTTGTTAAACATTTCCCAATTACATATGAATATGTTTCAGCCAGTATTTAGAAGTGTTCTAAACGCAGGGCTCACATTTAACAATTTCACTTTGGTTCTTGCAAAGATGATTTTTTGAACCCAAGTATAATACTTTACATTTATTCCTGTTTAATTCCATCTTATTTGATTCAGCCAAAAATTCTGGTCGGTCAAGATCTCTTTGGATCCTGACTGTCCTCCAGTGTTAGTCAAATGAATTACTTTGCAAGCCTTAAAATGCCATATAAATGCTAGCTATTATTATTATTATTCCTTCCAGTTTGGCATCATCTGAAAACATGACAACCATAACAACCATGTCATTATCAAAATTATTAATAAAATTTTTAAGCAACACAAGGTCAACACAGAATCCCTGTGCACTTGATTAGCAGTTTCTGTAACTGTTTATATGCATTTGTCAATTGTTAGGTCAGCGTAACACATTTGGAAGAGTATTTGATAGGAAAACATGTGGAGAGGCCAGGATGTACTAGGCAATGTCGCTATGGTGTCCTGGCCTTGGATCTCCTTTCCTTGGGTGATATTCCCATTGTGCTATGGGAGGGTACCATGATGTTGGTATTCTTTTGGGTCATGCCTTGTGCTGAAATAAATCCCAATCATTCACAATGTATATCACTTAAAGGAGCAAGTGATGAAAAAAGCTATAACAGATACCGTTCAGTACTGCTTATCTGAACTCAATCTGCTGAGCTCGTTCCCAGGTCCCATTCCAGGAGAACGGTGTTGATGGCAGCAGTGACGTTTAGCCATATGACCCTTACCGGGGCTCAGAAAATTCTTCTTAAATGGCTGACAAGTCAGTTTCACTCACTATGTGTCTATAGCAAGAAAAGAAACAGGAGCAAAATACTTGCCGAATTATATTATACAAAGTCATCGTTTCTTCTTCTCCCTCCTCTTCTCCAAGGTTCTGATTACTGCACCCAATACACTTATTTTCCTCTTGCTTTTAGATGGAAAAACTTTTTACTGTTATTGTATGTGTAAAGTATTTTCTTTTATTAAGCTGTGGTGATAGATTTCTAGAAAGTCATTCCTCTGAAAAAGAAGTCATCCAAGAGAAGCTGGGGAATTGGCTAAAAATTATAACTTGAGATTGTTCACTCACTGAGCTCAGGACCTGCCAATCACCTCTTTCCTACAAATGACTCTGCCCAGCAGGAGATTCAAGAATCAAAATCAAAGAAAGAAAAGTCTGTTGTTGTCTCTTGGATTTGATATGAGGTAGACAGTCTTCAAAAATGACAGTGTCCACCAGTTGGTTATTCAGTCAGATAGCAAGCATTTATTAAGCACTTACTATGTGCCAGACACTATGCCAAATATTGGAGATACAAGGAAAGGCAAAAATAGAAGCTGATCTCAATAAAGTCACATTCAAATGGGGGAGCCAACTTGTTAATAATAATCAGATATATACAAAACAATTGCAGGAAGGGGTCAGGTTGTGAACTTTAAATACCAAACAGAGGAGTTTATATTTGATCCTAAGATGGTGGTGGCCACTGGAATTTGAGTAAGGAGATAACATGGTAAGACCTGTGCTTTGAAAACATCATTGTATTGGCTGAGTGGAGGATGAATTGGCTTAAAGAGAAACAAAGCAGAGAGGATAATTTTTAATAGTTCCAGTGAGAGACGTTGAAGGCCTAAACTGGGGTAGTCACTGTGTGAGTTGAAAGAAAAGGGTGGATATGTGTGTGTATGTATATATACATACATACATACATATATATATGGGTATGTATGTGTATATGCATATATATGTATATACATGTACATATATGTATGCATATATATGAAAGATTGTGAAGATTTGTCAACCGATTAGATATATGGTGAGAGTGAGGAGTTGAGGATGACACAAAAGTTTCAAACCTGCCTAATTGGAAGGATGGTAGTGTCATCAACAATAAAAGAGATATTCAGAAAAAATAAGGGGTCAACAGCATGGGAGCAGGGAGAGAAGACAATTCTGTTTGGGACATGTTGAGTTTAAGATCCTTACAGGACATCTAGTTTGATATGTTCAAAAGTTAGCTGGTGATAGGAGAATGCAGAGCCAGATAGAGACTGGGGATCATCTAGATAGAGATAATAATTACAAAATAGAATAGTGGGAAAAGAAAAGAGGATATGGGACAAAGTCATGAGGGACAACCACAATTACTGAGTGTCATATGGATGAAGAACCTGCAAAGGAGAGCAAGAAGTGTATAGACAGAGAAGAGAACCAGGAGAGAGCAGCATTACAAGATTCTAGAGAGAAGAAGATGACCAAATCTCAAAGAGAGTTCAATCAGGATGAAAAACTGAGAAAAGCCACTATCTTTGGCATTTGTAACTTTAGACAGAGGAGTTTCAGTTGAATTGCAGAGCACTGAGAATCAAGGGAGAGGAGAGAAAGTTGTGGCTGTGGTTTGTCCTTCACTCCTGAAGAGGACCATGACATCAGAGAGATGATGACACGACTTGCAAATGACTTTGATTAGAATGAGGGAGGGCTGTGAAAAGTCACCAGCCTCACTTTCTCCTCCAGACCCATCTGGATCCAGTGGCCAGATATTGATCAGGATGAGTGGAAATGACCCAGTAGAAGCACTGAGTATAGATGACTTTCTCAAGAAGTTTAGGCGCAAAAAAAAAATTGGAGAGAAATAAGAAAATAACTCATGGTAATAATTGGATCATGTGAGCATATTTTAAGGATGGAGAAGACATAGGTATGGTTTTGGGCAGCAAAGAAAGAGCCAGTAGACGCAGGGAGATTAAAGATGTGTGTGAGAGAGAAGAATAGGGGGAGGAAGAAGGAGAGAGAGGAGGAGGTGCCTCATCATTTCAGACTAGAGTAGATGAGTCAATCAGGGGAAAATGTCTGGGTAATGTGAGCTGGGGAGAAATGGGAGTCCTTTACAAATGGCATATTTTTTTCCCAATGAAGTGCTAGGCAAGATAGCAAAGAAAGTGAGGGAATGAGTGTCATGGGAGATTTGAGAGGAGATGAGACAGTTTGGAACAGTCACAGAGAAGAGTGGGTGAGCTGAATATAGAGAAATAGAATGATTGCCTTGCTACAGTGAGGGCCCAGTTGAGATGAGAACACACAAATTTACTGGGGAGCCAATCATCATGGTTTTGTGATTTCCTCCAGTTCTATCCAGGAGCACATGAATAGTGTAGGAGGTGAGTGGTAAGAGAAAGCCAGGGTTAAGGTTTGGCAAGATAACTGATCATATCTTGCCAAACCTCAACCCTGGATTACTCCTATCATCCACCTTGTATCTATTCATATGATGCTGAACAGCGCTAAAGTAAATTCTATTGTCTTATCAGACAAGGGAGACAAGGATTTTTTCCATATTTTACTATTTAATATTTTTTAGTTTTCAGCATTGATTTCCACAAGATTTTGAGTTTGGGGACAAAGATTTTAAGAGAATGGAGAAGAGAGTAAAACTCAGATTCACTAAGTGGTTGAGATAAGGAAGAGAGGTTATGGTCTGGGAAAGAACCAAGGAATAGAAGACATGAGGTCCATTATGAAGATGAAGAATGGAGTTAGGATCACAAGAACCAAATGAAGATGGCATGATGCAAGGTTACGATCAGATAAAGGAATCTCAGAATTTGTGAACAAGTGAGTGGAATACTTGTGAAAGCCCAGTAAAGGGTATAATGATCTCTTTTTGTAGGGGAGGTAGAGTGGAGGAGCTGGTTGTAAGAACTAAGTAGATTTAGGAACTGGGAAATTAGAGTATTTGAGAGAGTATCAATATGGATATTGAAGTTCCCAATGTGAGAGTAAGAGTTGGAATGAAGAAAAAGATTATAAGCTAGGCAGTGAAATAATTGAGGAAGGACAGAGAATGTCTTGGGGGTGGGTGGGGGTAATGATAGATAATAACCACAAGGATAGGGATTGGGTGATAAATTTGGATCTTTACCTCAGAGAAAGAGAGTGGTGAGTGATGGTCATAGAGGGAGAGTGTGGAAATGGCAGTGGAATGCAAGGAGTATTCATTCCTACCCACCCACCCTGCCTTGAGACCAGTGAGTTGAGTATGAGAGAAAGCATAGTAGTACCGAAAATGGTATCAAGAGAAGCAGTGTCTTCAGAAGTATGCCAGGTCAGGGGGGAGTGACAGAAAAATGGAAGGAGTTATAAAGGAAGAGGTTCTTAATTTTGGGGTAGATATTCCAAAGGGCACAGTAGAAGGAGAAGACAATTTAGAGTGGGACAGTGGGGAAGGAGGGAATACAGTTGAAGTGGATGGGAACAAGAGAGTAGGGCACAGTTGGGGATGGGAAATGGGGTTTGTACACGGGCAGCCTGGAGTTCAGAATCACTGGGATAAGGAGAATATAAGGATGTGGGAATGTGCTAACCATTGAGGAATGAGTCTAGGCTGAGAGGTTGTTGAGGGAGGCATGGGATTACACAGTTCAAGGTTCTTCTTCGAGGTCAGGTAGTTATGTGAGGCCAGCCTCACAATGGGGAGAAGCAGGAGCAGATATGGAAACCTGACTAGTCCATGCTCAGTTTGCACTAGAGAAGACTTTGGATACCAGGAGGTGGGTGAGATCTTTTGAGGGAAAGGTAGGCAAACTCTATAGAAAGCCGGCAGTCCACAGAAGTGCTAGGGGAGGCAACCAAGGCCCGTGGAAGTTAGAAGGCAGGTGGCAGGATATACTGTGATGGTCACGTAGCCACTGGTAAGGCAGACGCTAGCTTAGAACAAGAAAGTAAAAACTGAATTTCACTAAAAACATAGAAAGATCTTAGTGATTTACTTGAGGCAGAATCAGTTTAGTTAAAAAAAAAAAACCTTATTGAGTGCCTAATATAAAAAGAGTTCTAGGGGGGCGGAGCCAAGATGGCGACCAGAAAGCAGTAACTGGCGTGAGCTCCCCACCAAATCCCTCCAAAAACCTATAAAAAAAAATGGCTCTGAACCAATTCCAGAGCTGCAGAACCCACAAAGTGGCAGAGGGAAGCAG
>CM053624.1:243016329-243030655 GCA_028646595.1 Phalanger gymnotis
TTCTCAAGCCCCGCCTCAATGACCAGAGACCATTGGTTCCTGAGCTGGCCCCTCCTAAGTCACCAATCCACACCCACACAGGTTTCACACCTGACAGGGCCCTGGGCCTGGGGCTTAGCACTTAACAGCTGAAAGTACTTCCACTCAAAAGAAACAAAAGCCATGCTAATGAGACAATTTTGCTTAACAACACACCAGCTTACTTTAATTCAGCATACAAATATCAATCACTTAGTTCAGGGGAAAGAACAGCAAACTGAACTTCAGAGCAAAATACAAAGTACAAACATCAACAGACAGATCTTGTCTGATTCAAATCCCAATTCAAATTCATAGTTACCAGAGTTTAACAAAGTCTCAGCATCTGGGTTACAAGCTGGAGGGCCCTTAGCTACAGATGCCAGGAATCTCTACCTCAGCACCACCACGAGTGAGAGCCCTGCGCAAATGGCTCTGTCTTCTCTTCTTATAGGGTTTCAGATGGCATCAAATGGTCATCTGAATGACTAGAACTTAGGCTGCTATGATTGGCTCTTGAGTTAGCACCACCCCTTGGTACCCTGGGAGCTTCACACCCACATAGGCTTAACACTTAATAGGGGTTTGGGCCTGGGGCTTAGCACCTAGTGAGACTCAAGACGGGCATGGCTCTGGAGTTAGCACCTCCCCTTAGTTAGCCCCACCTTGGGCCCCACCTTAGTTACCAATCCACACCCACATAGGTTTTACACCTAATAGGGGTTTGGGCCTGGGGCTTAGCACCTAGTAAGGTTCAATGAAATACACTGAATTACTCAAAGGAAACAAAAGCCAACTAAGTGCTAAGAGCCCATTTTGCTTACCCACACAACTCCCTAAGAAGTACCCTTTGATCCAGTGACACCAGCCTCCTGACTGTTCCATGAACAAGAGGCTCCATCCCTCAGCTCCAGGCATTTTCTGTGACTGTTTCATATGCCTGACACTCCTACTCTCCCTCCTGCGTTCCAACTAATGACCACCCTGGCTTCCTTTAAGTCTCAACTAAAGCCCTACCTTCTATAGGAAGCCTTCCCTAACCTCTCGTAATCCCAGTGCTTTCCCTCTATTAATTATATCCTACTTATCCTGTATATAGCTTGCTTTGTATATATTGTTTGCATGTTGTTTCCCCCTTTAGATTACAAGCTTCATGAGGACAGGAACTGTCTTTTGACTCTTTTTGTACCCTCAGTGCTTAGCACAGTGCTTGGCACATAGGCACTTAATAAATATTGATTGATTGATTCATTGATCTTAACTCTTTTCTCTTCTCATTCTGTCTTCTTGTATTCACTGAGACCTGGCTTCCTGAGGAAGACATAGAATCCTCAGTCACATCTTCCATCACCGGTTTCATTTAAACCCATCTCGTTGCTCCGCATTGCCTCTTGCAGACTCTCTCTATTACCATCATTCAGTAACCTCTCCTCCTTTAAGGTTCAATCCATCCATATTTATTATCATACAAAGATTCTGAAGACTGTTATTTAGTGACCTCCAGGACAATTCCCTTCCTTCCTCTATGAGTATCAGTATAGGTCTGAACATTTCATTCTCCTGTTCTATAATGTCCGCTGATTACCTATTATCTCTAGGATAATATATAAAATTGTCTTTGGTCTTTAAAGCCTTTCATAACCTGGCTCCATCCTGCCTTCCCAGTCTTCTTGTGTTGAATTCATTCCCTTCCATGCACTCTGTTAATTCAGGGACACTGGCCTCCTGACTGTTGGTCGCAGAAGATACTTCATCTCCCAACTTTCGACATTTTCTCTGGTTGTTCCCCATGCCTGGAATGCTCTAATCCTAACCCTAACCCTAACCCTAACTCCCTCTTCATCTCTGACTCTGAGCTTCCTTGGCTTCCTTCAAATCTCAGCTAAAATCATACCTGCTTCAAGAAACTTTTCCATGTTCCCATTAAAGCTAGTGGCCTTCCTCCGAGATTACTTCTCTTCTATCCTGTGCATAGTTGTTTACATATTGTCCCCTCTCCTATTAAAATGTGAGATCCCTGAGAGCAAGGACTGTTCCAGATTTTCTTTGTACCCTCAGTACCTAGTACAGTGACTGGCGCATAGTAAGTGCTTAATAATTGCCTTCTTATCTGAGTGCAGAAGGTTGAAGATGGAAATTGAAGATCTCTTTCCAGATTATCCACTGAAAAGGGGGGCCCAATGCTGGTACCTCATCATTTTCTGCCTGATCTCCTAATGTCCTGGACTTCATCCCTCTCTCCAGTAGCTCAACTTCCTTTGATATTGCCTCAACTCTGGTACTCACAACTGCTTAGTACTCCCTGGCTGGGGGACCCTTCCCTCTCTCTGATTAGAAAAGGTGGGGGGTAGATATCAGATCCTCTCAGATCCTCCATGTAAGGTGGTGGCCTAGGACAGCCACCTCATCATCATCATCACCTGGATACAGGTCTTTATCATTCCCCCACCCACCTAGTACCCTTTCACTCCCCCATCTTTTCACCTTCTTTTTATGTGTTGTCTTCCCCTGTTAGATTGGAAGCTTCTTGAGGATGGGGACTGTCTTTTGCCTTTCTTTATAGCCCCTTTTGTGTTCCCAGAACTTATCACAGTGACTGGCATACAGTCAGCTTTTAATAAATGTTTATTAACTGTCTGACAACTGACTGACACAGAGTAAAGTGAAGATTGGTAAGAAGAGGTCAGATTGGGAAGGGATTTAGAAGTCGAACTGAAGGTTTTATTTTGATCCTATAGGTAATAGGGAGTTATGGGAGTTTATTGAGTAAGGGGGTGGGGGGGTGACAGTCAGAGCTGACTTTAGGAAGATCACTTTGGCAGCTGAGATGAGGATGGCCTGCAGTGGGGAGAGATTTGAAGCAGATCTCCAATTACCAGCCAGAACGTAACTGCAGTAGTCCAGGTATATGATAATAAAGGCCTACACCAGCATGGCCACAGTATCAGAGGGGAAAAGGGAGAGGGTAATAACAAAATGATAATAAGTAGAAGTACCTTCAGCAAGTTATCCTGTTCTTTCCCCTACCTATAAGTTATTCAGCTGTGTCTGACTCTTTGTGATTCTGTGGACCATAGCACACCAATGTTGTCCGCGGTTTTTTTGGCAAAGATATTAGAGGGGTTTGCCATTTCCTTCTCCAGTTCACTTTAGAGATTTAAGACAAACAGCGTTAAGTGACTTGCCCAGGGTCATATAGCTAGTAAGTGTCTGAGGTCAGACTTGAACTCAGGTCTTCCTGACTCCAGGCCCGGTGCTCCATCTAACCACCTACCTACCTCCAAGTAGGATTTCCCTAAATCATTCCAGAGAAACGAAAATCTTGAGATTCATTTCCCACCCTGACCACCGCAGTCATGAGTGACCTTTCTTTTCTCTGAACTCCCGTAACATTTATACATGGTCTGTACCACTCATCGTCACTATTTTGAAGAATCACTGAATTTAAGAGTTGAAAAGGATCTTCCATCTGGCCCTCTAGCCTAATTCACATACAAAAGAAAGCCCGGCTACAACAGATGGTCGGCCTCCACTTGAATACTTCCAACACGGGGTCCTTTGATCGTAGTGCTGGTGGTGGTGGTAACAAGTAACAGAAGACACGATCCCTACTCTCAAGAGATACATAATTGCACTAGGAAAACTATACATTCTTTGGTGGTTTGGGATTTTTTGGCCCAGACCTCTGGGTGAGCGATCTTCCTCCCCCAGGGCGGATACATACCTGCTCTGCAATTTATAATCTTAGAATAGGAGTTCTTATCCTTTTTTGTGTGTGTGTTAGCCATAATGATAGCTATGTAGCATTTACTATGCACCAGGCAGTGTGGTAAGTACCGTACAATCATTATCTCATTTGGGATAGTAAGCACTAGTATTGTCTCCTTTTTACAGATGGGGAAACTGAGGCAAACAGAGACCAAGTGACTTATCCATGGTTACACAGCTAGTATGTGTCAGAAGTAGGGCTTGAACCCAAGACTTCCTGATTTTAGCACTAGTTCTTTTTTAGTTCTTTTCTAAAAAATATATTTATGTATCTAAAACTTAAATACACAGTAAGAAAAGAAAAAGAAACATTGCCATGTGTACAGCAGAACATAAGAGAGGATTCAAAATATAGAGCAATAAATTTCCATTTCAAGAAAGCCTATATAACGACCACTAAGCCTTGGGTTCGGAGCTGTCCAGCTTTTCTTTGCTTGCTTGTAGATTTTCTTTTGTTCTCTGCTGTCCACTTTTTACTTTGTTTCTTTTTTTTTCATCTTTTGGTAACTAGTTCTTTATCTATTATGCCATGCTCTATCTCTATATATGTACTTGAAACCATATATAACAATTGGAGTGTAATGGTCGTTATACTATTGGATTATAGGGACAGCTAGGTGGCAACACAGTGGATAGAATGCTGTGTCTGGAGTCAGAAAGACCTCAGACACTTATTAGCTTTGTGACCCTGGGCAAGTCCCTTCACCTCTGCTTGCCTCAGTTTCTTCATCTGTAAAATAGGAATAGTAATGACCCTTCTCTCCCAGCGTTTTTATGAAGATCAAATGAGATGATAATTGTCATGTGCTTAGCACATAGTAGGTACTTAATAAATGGTTGGTTTTTTTCTTCCCTTCCTCACTCTGTAAGTCTTCCTTCCTCAACTAGATTACAGATTCCTTGAGGTCGGGGACTATGTTTCATGCTTCTCTAATAATTATAACATTTATATAGGACTTTGAAGCTTACAAAGCACTTTTAAGGCACTCGCTGCTTTACACAGATTGGAGGGTTGCTAAGCATCTTTTCAAAACACCAATGACCCATTTCCATGAATAATAATCCTATTGTAAAGTTTTGGTTGGGCCTATGATTTCATTCCTGTAGGGAGCTCGTGGGTGGAGAATTGATATGACACCCCCCTTTACTAGTGCAGATTGGTACCTGGTCTGAAACTTGTATTAGCTTAAAGAGTGGTCTTGGGGCAGCTAGTGAGTAGAGTACCGGCCCTGGAGTCAGGAGGAGCTGTGTTCAAATCCAGCCTCAGACACTTGACACACTTACTAGCTGTGTGACCCTGGGCAAGTCACTTAACCCCAATTGCCTTGCTTTCCCCTTATTTTTCAGTGAGGTTACACTCTTCATGACCCCTTTTGGTCCTTTCTTGGCAAATATACTGAAGTGGTTTGCCATTTCCTTCTCCAGCTCATTTTATGGATGAGGAAACTGAGGCAAATTGGGTTAAGTGACTTGTCCAGGGTCACACAGCTAGTAAGTGTCTGAGGCTGGATTTGAACTCAGGTCTCCCTGACTCCAGGCTGGGTTCTCTCCACTGTGCCACCTAGCTGCCCCAATGTTTATAATAGATATTGCCAAATACCAAACACTTATTATCTCCATGCTACAAGGAATGAAAGAGAGGAGACCAAAATCACAGGGTGGGGGGTCAAACAAGATGGTACTGTGAATATAGTACCAGCCCTGGAGTCAGGAGGACCTGAGTTCCAATCCCGCCTCGGACACTTACTATATGTGTGACCCTGGGCAATTCACTTAACTTCCAAAAAAAAAAATCAGTAGGAGAATTTTCTAGGGGCACTAAAAAGTAGAGTGACTTTCTGAGAATCACACAACTAGTCAGTTTCAGGGGCAGGACCTGAATTCAGGTCTTTCTGACTCTAAGATCAGCCTAGCCACTATGCTATGAATGAAGAATCTGGAAAATTTCTTATTGGTAGAGGATATTTTAGATCTAACCTAAGTTCCTGCAAATGAAGTTTTGTCCTGTGATTCATGCCCAAAACCCATTTCTTTGCAAAATTCTTCAGGCTCAAATTTAAATACTTGTCTTTGTTGAATGCACATTTTCTAGAGGCTCTCTTTTATCTGTATTCAGGCAGGGAAGATGATCTCATTCATAACTACAATTGAACCAAGTGCAACTGAGGACCAGGACAGCTTCCACAGCTTCCCCAGGACTGCATGTTAACACCACTGATTCGCTGTCCTCCCAAAAGGATTCCCTTGCAAACCATGTCCTCTTCCCCAAGTTAGTTCAAAGACGAGTTCAATAGGAAACGTAAATCTTGAGCTGGCCGACTCATGGGGCTATCCTTGGCAGCCAGGCCTTTCCAGCAATGGTGCTGACATTTTCTTTAGGTGAATTTTATTAGAGTGAAACGAGTGTTTGCAAAAACAGAAAAGTGAAACATCAGAGCACAACAATGGAATAAAATTGCCCATCCACATTTATATCTATTCAAAAGACTCTCAGTGCTGCCTCTGTCAAACATATTGATGGATATTAAAGTAGCTCTGCAAAGAGCTGTGGGGGTTTTGTTTTGTTTTTCATTTCTTTGTTCCAGGACTGCACACAACTGCTCTTATCACACAAGATGCCACTGGTGCCACATGATTCTGGCTCTGGAATATCAGCCTCCGTGTATTTGTTTTTCCTTTTGCACCTGCATTGTTACCTGCATTGTAATAAGCCCTCTGTTTGGAAAGGAAACCCAGGGTGGATGTCCCGATGCCAATCCCAGCTTGGAATCTTTAGGATGTTGGCATAGATGACAACAGGCCCCTTCCAGGCCTCACTAAGAGGAAACTCAGTGATTTCTGGGATCCTTGACCTTCTATACTTCTTGGAAGTGTTTTTCTTTTCCCCTTCCTCCTCTCACCTCCTCTCCTCCTCCCCTCCCCCAACTCTTTTTCTCTCCTCTCTCCTTTCCCTTTTCCTTCCTTCTCCCTTCCCCTCTCACTTTCCCTCTTCTTTCCTCTCCCCTCCCCTTCCTGACCCCTCTTTTCCTCTTCTTCTCTCTCCTCCTCTCCCTTCTCTCCTTTTCCCTCTCATTCTCTCTCCCCTCCTTTCCACTCCCCTCTCCTTTCCTCTCTTCTCTCCTCCCTTCCTCTCCTCTTTCTCCCCTTCTTTCCTCTCTTTTTTTCCTCTCCTTTCCTGTCCTTTCTCCTCTCCTGACCCTACTCCTCTCCCCTCTCCTCTATTCACCATTAAATACTGGTTGTCAGGATTGGGGAATGGGCAGGTATGTTCTGGATCTATCATGTTCCTAGGACTCCAGAACTCAACGGACCTTTGCTCTTAAGGGTTTTCCTTCATTCCTTCCCACTTACCAGCCCACTACCTCTGGCTGAATGGAGACTCCATAAAAATTGGGATGGGCAGAAGTTGGCCCAGCTTCTCTTTCTGGTGTGGGTCATACTATACTCTCTGAATTGTTTAAACATAATAATAATAATAGGTCTATCAAGCAGTGATAGGAGAATGAGTATATCTGAAAGAGAACTGAATTTGGAGTCAGAGGTCTTGGGCTTGAGTCTTGGATGAGCCATTTCATAGAATCATATAGAGCTGAAGGGACCTTAAAGGCTATCAACTCCAATCCACCCACTTTACAGATGAAGAAACGGAGGCACAGACAGGTTAATTGACTTGCCCAGGGTCACACAGCTAGTGAGTGTTTAAGGACATGTTTGAACCTAGACCTTTCTGACTCCAAGTCCAGTGATCTATCAAGTATGCCATGCTATTATTACCTACTTACTATGTGACTTTAGACAAGTTACTTAACCTCTCTGGCCCTCAGTTCTTTATTTGTAAACTGAAGAAATTGGACTAAGGTCTTATTTAGCTCTCTTTTATGAGATTTATTCTGTGAAGTTTAGATTCAGTCGAAAGGCTGCACTTGAGGACCTACAGGGCTACATGTGGCCTGCAGGTTCCCCACTACTGGTTTAGAGCAATAGTGTTAAGCTCAAATAGAGACAAATTCCTGCAGGCCGCATACTGCCTTAGAAAACCACAAATTAACATTATTTATGTTGCATTGTACAGGGGCAGTCTGATGTTAGTGGATACAACACTGGGCTTAGAATCAGGAAGACATCTCCATGAGTTCAAATATGGTCTCAGACATTTACCAGCTGTGTGACCCTGGGCAAGTCATTTAACCCTGTTTGCTTCTGTTTATTCATCCATAAAATGAGCTGGATAAGGAAATGGCAAACCACTCTTGTATCTTTGCCAAGAAAACTCCAAAATGGGGTCACGAAGAGTCAGATGTGACTGACCAATAACAACAATGCTGTATTGCATTTTTCATTAATTTTGTCAAACATTTTCTGATTACATTTTAATGAGTGTTTTGGGCCACTCAGAGTTGCACTTAGAGGATAGAAAGCTGGATTTCCAAACAGAAAACTTGGATTCAAATCCTGCCTCTGACCCTTACTAACTGTGAACACTGGATTAGATACACAATCTCTACCAGCCTGTTCCTTCATCTTTAAAAGGACAGGGTGGGCTAGACATCCTCTAAGGTCCCTTCCACGGCTAAGTCTCTAATCTTATTGTCCTAACATGGCATGGAATATTCAGAAGAGATGTCAAGTAAGAGGCAAAAATTAAGCTGGGTTTGGAAGGATGAGTAGGATTTATTTTTGAGGAAAAGAGGAGAGAAGATATCCTGGATGGGAGAAACAGAATGACGAAAGTTAGAGAGGCAGGAATGAATATGGCTTATGTAGGAAACAGCGTGAGAGACTGGCCTTAATACATTTTAATAAATGGTTCTTTCAGATCAGGGCTGGGAATTCTAAAGAGGCAATTATGGCAGCTGGCATGATAAAAACAAATATCTCATCTCAACTCATCAAACAAATGGCCTGCCCCGGGTCTAGGTTCCAAGTCAATAATGAAAAGTTCAAATGTGAGAGGCCCATTCCATGGGTAATTATGAGGGGAGATGCCATCAGTCCTCTGGGCCTCTGATGCTCACATTCTCCTGTCACTCTAAGACCTTTTCCTTCTCTTTTCTTTCTCATTCATCTTCTCGGCTTTTGTTCTGAATTTGGAATCAGCTTAAATTCTGAGCAGAGAAGATTTAGAATAAGACTCTGTGAAGCTTATCCCCCATCAGAATAATACAGTGGGAAAGCACTGTCTTTGGAATTTATTCCAGACCAGAGCTAGACCTGGAGTCACGAAGACTAGGATTGGAATCATGCCTTTGCTCTTACTAGCTGTGTGACCACGGGCGAGTTGGCAAGCCTCTCTAGGGCTCAGTTTACTCATCTCTAAAATAGGGATAGTAATATCTGTGTTTCTTATCTCAAAGGTTTGTTGTGAGGCCTTTGTAAACCTTCAAGTGCTGTATGAAGGTCACCTGTGACTATTATTTGAAGTCTAACTCTGCTGCTTAATACCTCTGTGACCTTAGGCAAGTTAGTTAATCTATGTAGGTCCTAGGTTCCTAACCTGTAAAATGAGGGGGTTCATCAAAATTGTTTCTAAGGTCTGTTCCAGATCTAAATCTTATGATCCCACGTTTGCTTCTCCAGTGACCTCTCTCTCTGAGTTCCTTCAGTACTTAATTGTCTATGTGATTCATTTGCCATTTATTTAATATATTTTTAGGTTGTTATTTCAGTCTTCTGGTCTATGTGTCTTATGTCCCCTTGACTCCAAAGAGTTTCAGTGCCTTTTTTCAGGGTCACAGCTAGGTGAATTTTTAAATTTCCTTTTCTTTTGTTTAATGTTAACCTCAACTGACCAAAACCTCTTCCATTGGAGGTAAAATTTTACTTAGGACCTTAAACATTCCTTAGATGAGAAGTCAGAAGAAGAATCCCAGCTGTCTTTTACTCCTTAGTTTACATAAATCCTCTTCCTGAATCAGTCTATATGTGAATCCTCTAAATGTAATCTATAACCTGACTCAATTTACCTACAGAGTTTCTTTAACAGGTTTGTTTCCTTAGAAGGCGTATGAGATTATGACTCCATTTAACCAAGTTTGTTCAACTTTTAGGACATTGAAGGAAATATGGGATTATGGAACTATCTTTTCTTTCATTTTTATGGCCGAAGAGGACCGTACAAGATCGCAACACGCAAATTAATTATTTCTCTGTCACTCTGACATAATCTTGCCTATAAGAAAGCTTGTTCGAATCCTAATGAGGGTTTAGGTTTTCTCTGAGGCCCGAACCTTTGCTTGAGCATAATACTAAAACCTAGGTTTTTCACTCCATAATTTCTGTGGTAAATAGATATTTTACAGCAGTTCCCTGCCGCATGAATTCAGATAGGAGATATTTCCCCCACAAAATCACACGGTCAGTATGTGTCAGTCACGATTTCGATCCAGATTTTCCTCACTCTGAGGCCGATTCTCTATCCACTATACCATATTGCCACTCATGGGAGACATAAATACTGCCAGCATTTTTATCCCTGTTTTGCAGATGAAGAAGAGTTCATAGAGGTGACAAGACTTTACCCACATTCACACAGTTAGTACCAAGTTCTTCCTGACTCTAAGGCCAACCTTTCCTGCATGATACCACAGTACCTACTACTGGTAGGTAGGCCACCCTACCAGTAATAGTAGACCAGGAGTTGTAAAGGACCTGAGAGATCAATCAGGCAGTTGGCCCTCCCCATCCCTAGTTTAGCTTTTTTTTTTTTTACATTTGAGGAAGCTGAGGCAAAGATAAGTTAAATGATTTGTTCCATGTCACACAGATACTAAGTGGCAGTCAGGATTTGAACCTAGGTCCTCTGACTCTTAACTGCAGTGACCATTTTTACTGTTTCCTATTATTGCTTTGTATTTCCTTGAATTCTTCTACCATCATCCCCCCAACTGCTTCCCTCCCCCACCCCCATACATATACCTTGTGCCAAAGTGGTTTTCTCTGTAGGCATTCGAATATGTTCATTGATTAATCGATAATATTCTTATAAACATTTTCAGAACCAATTGAAGGTATAACCGTGCGAGTTTCTCCAAAAGTACTGTATTTATACTTGAGAACAAAACAACATTATGGATTGTTCTGGAGTAGGAGGAGAAATAAGGGAAGGGAGGGAAATCTGTGATGCCCGAGGCTGATGATTAAGTAATCTTCCATTGATGCAGCAGGACTCAAAATAATAAGCAGGTGGGGCAGCCTTGGGGCATATGCTGGATGTGGCACACAAGAGGTTAATGGAGGTAATTACACCTTCATAAAAATGAATGGTTGACCTCACTCCCCTGTGGGTTATTGAGGCCTTTGCTAAGAGCTAAAGTAAATATTTTAATTACTTTCAGGCTCTTGGCATTCTTGGCAGGCCTGAATTTTCAATCTGCCATTGGGTTTAAAGCACTAACATTTAAAAGAAAAAAAACCTGCCACTGCCCAGTGAGGAAAAACAAATGCCTTTCTTCTTAAAGAGAGAAAAAAATTTCCCCCCAAAAGGTTAATTTTTACCTTTTTTCCCTCTTTTTTTTTGCAAGTTGATTTTTTAATCCCATAGTTCAAACAAACCAACAAGCATGCTAATGAATCAAAACCCAATTCCCCAGGCTACAGTAGGGTTCGCACCTCTAAAACTATTGTGGATTCGATTAGCAGTTTTGTGATGGAAAAGAACCAATAGGTCTAGTAACTTCTCACTAACAAAAACATTTCAGAAGCAACCAATACTTATTAGGTGCCCCCAAAGTGCAAGGCAATTGTGCTAGGGACCTTGCAACAATTTAGAACAAGGGAAGGGTTATGAGGGCCTAGTCTACTGGAAAGAACAGTAAAGTCAGGAGTCAGAAGGACCTTGCTTTGAAGGCCTGACCTTTCTATTTACCTTAAGTTGTAACCTCATTTGGGGTTTTCTTGGCAAAGATACTGGAATAATTTGCCCTTTCCTTCTCCTGCTCATTTGACAGATGAGGAAACTGAGGTAAATGGGGTTGAAAGACTTTCCCAGAGTCACACAGATAGTAAATGTCTGAGGCCAAATGTGAACTCAGGTCTTCCTGACTTCAGGGACAGCACTCTCTCTACTGTACCACCTAGCTGCCCAGCTCTTAACCTTACCAATTCTGTGATCTATGATCCTCCAGGGGTGGGGAACCTGTGTTCTCCAGGCCACATGTGGCCCTCTAAGTCCCCAAGTGTGGCCCTTTGGCTGAATCCAAACTTCACAGAACAAACCCCCTTAATAAAAGGCTTTGTTCTGTAAAACTTGGATTCAGTGAAAAGGCCACACTTGAGGACCTAGAAGGCCACATGTGCCCTGGAGGCCATGGATTCCCCACCCCTGTAACCTAAACTTTGATAGAGGGAGTTTTCCTCACCAGCAGCTCCTTATACCAATAAAATCATGGCTGTAAATCCTCAGAACTGAGCTGTTGATTTGATTAGATGAAGTAGATTGTGGCTGTTCCCACTGGAATTTCCTTCAGGGCTTTAGAAAAGCTGATGTTGAACTTAGACTCAGGAGGAACTGGATTTGAATTCTGCCTCAGACACCCAATAGCATCCTGCTTCACAGTGTTGTTGGGAAAATCAAATCAGACATAGGTAACATGCTTTAGAAACTTCAAGGTTCTATATAAATGTGTGCTATTAGATAATCGGAAAGGGTCTTGGGCATGTGGGATCCAGCTAGGCTGTCGTGGGGGTGAGGTTCATCTGGGATATGGCCACCGACTCTTGACACTATGAGTTCTGTGATGCTAATGGACAGCATTGCAGGGAATGGGGTGGGGAGCATCTCAGGATAATACCCTCTAAATTTCCTCCCCTGAGGTCAAGCTCTAGTCACTCCACCAAAGTTACATCTCAGGCTTGTTCATGGAATCATATCTATAAAGCTAGAAGAGACCTTAGGACAATCTAGTCCTACCTTCTCATAATTCAGGTGAAGAAACAGCCCAGAGAGGTCATTGTCACCTCTGTAATAGGTGTTAGAGGCAGGATTTGAATTCCTGTCCTCTGTATTTTTTCCATTGGACCAGTAACCAGTATTTTTTCCATTGGACCATGTAATACTCCATTAGGGAGGCCAGGTGGAGCAGTGGATAGAGTTCTAGGCCTGGGGTTAGGAAGACTCATCTTTGTGAGTTCAAATCCAACCTCAGACACTATGTGACCTTGAGAAAGTCACTTCATCCCTTTGGCCTCAGTTTCTTCATCTGTAAAATGATCTGGAGAAGGAAATAGCAAACTACTCCAGTATCTTTGCCAAGAAAATCCCAAATGGGGTCACGGAGAGTCAGACATGACTGAAAACAATTGAACAGCAACAAAAATATTCTACTATCTCTAAATAAAGAGATACTAACTCTCTTCAGGGGCTGTTCTCAGGAGAGGCTAAAGAGAGTGAGTTTAAGTGGGACCAGGTGGGAGAAGCAGCTTGGCTCCCACAATAGTAGCACTGGGGCCATGCTGCCTTCTTTTGTGTTGCCACTGAAGTACAGAGGGGTGTTCATAAGGGTCTGAGGTCATGACTCATGCTAGGCCAGAATGTGCACAAAGAGTGCCCCAAAAGGGGGTCAGTGATCGTGAAAGCCATGGCTGGATTCAATCAGGAATTGCCTATGTGAATTATCCGCACTAGCTTTCTCCTGAGTTCCTTGTCCCTATAAAAGAGTGGCCTGGTTGCAATATATACCCAGCAACCACTGGATTTTAAGATCCAAACGATTATGAGCATTGGAAAAAAAGACAAACTAAGAACTTTTCAATATGTAGGAAATGAAGGAAATTGGCTTTTTTGGAAAACAAAAAGCATGGGACCATTTTATGCATATGCTGTTTACAATTCTGCATCACCAAAATGTCAAGGGCCTCAATTCCTGTTAGCAGGGGCAAAGGAGGCAGGGGGAAAATAAATAAAGCCATATGCAGTTAGCAAATGACACACCCACTGAACAGCAGAACCATGTTCAACACAGCGATGGAGAAGGTAAATGTGTGGGCAAAGCAGTAACTAGGCGAGGTCCGCAGCTATCTGGGGCCACTGGTTTACTGTTAACTGACTGACGTAAGAGCTTTGAATGAGCAGACTATAAAATCCTGTGGCAGAGATGACTCTGATGCTGGTGATCTGTTTGAGTTGGAGATGACTGACTTAGGATAATCTGGGCAAGTTTTTGTAGGAGACCAGATACAAAATTTGTGGAGGGAAAACCTAGGAGTTTTTGTTTGCCTCTGGTGGTTTTGGAATATTCTTCCTTCTCACACTGCTATATGAGCTTGTCTGCCTTCCCAGTGTTAACTTTTGCCAGGTCTAGCTCTGGGGAGGCATCTCCTGTCTATGTGTTCCTGGAATAGAGACCTCTGGGTAGCAGATCGTCTGCTGGTCTACTCTTGCCTGCTGTCAGAAGAAAGAAAGTAGGGGACTGTTCTGGGCAGATTAGATCATGAAGGAAGACAAGGAACGATGAGACCTGGTCACAGAGTCTGCTGGATAAACATGTCTCATAGTGTGTCTCTGAGGGTCCCCTTGCCCCCAATCTTAAGAAATCATTCTTGG
>CM053624.1:243030755-243041666 GCA_028646595.1 Phalanger gymnotis
GAAGGGTTATACATAATGATACGCATGTGGCCCATGTTGAATTGCTTGACTTCTTAGGATGGGTGGATGGGAAGGGAAGAGGGGAGAGAATTTGGAACTCGAGGTTTTAAAAAAATAGATGTTCAAAAGTAAAAAAAACAAAAAAACAAAAAAACAAACAAATAGCTTCTCTCTGACATTTTTACTTAGGTATAATGGCTGTTGTTTACTTCACGGGCAGGTCACCCATAAATAGTCTCATTAATGTTGTGTCTTTTTTCTGTGTACTTTATTGACACCCAGTATTCTGGGATTATAATAATGATCAAATGTCGAAGGTTGCTAAGATACCAGACGCTCCAGACGGAACCTTAGTTGGGCTGCTACAATCCCAAAGAAAATAGTTAAAGATCCTTGAACAAATTGTTCTCAAAAAATCCAGAATATGTCAGGAGAATTAAACTATTCTAGGCATCTGAGGGGAGGGTGGTGAGCAGGGAGAGCATTTACAGGGTGGATAGTCCTTGTCCTCAAGGCTGTGTTTTGCATTGTTTTTGGGATGACCAACGCAGGAGCTGAATCTTTATATTCACAATAAATATGCATAACATCTGTCCACTTTTCAAAGAGAAATGATAAAAAAAACCCACCAATATTGGGGACAAAATGTACATTTGGTCAATTATCTGTGAGTTTAAGAAAATAATAATAGCTCAGATTTTAAAAATATTGAATGTGGTAACATGATTCTAATTCAGATGTAACTAAATCAGGGAGGTCTATAAAATGTCAGCAAGGTTAATTCTTTGGCACAAGTGGGATTCAGAAAGAAGAAGAACAGCACCATTTTGTCTGGTGCAAATTAAAAATTGCCATTAGAAAAGATTTAACAATAGTAAAGGAAATAATTGTTAGCCCACACCTGCTCATGCTAGCACTGCAAGTTATATGTACATATATATATACATACACACGTATATAGATATGTATGTATGTATATATATATGTGTGTGTGTGTACAATGAAATATTAGTTAAATCTCACATAAAATGGGGAAAATTATATGAATTTAAGTGAATTTATCCTGGTTTTTATTGCTTTAATAGGAATAATTATAAATACCCACTAATAATTCAAGAAAGGTAGGAAATGTATGATTTCTTCAAGGTGACTAAGTTCCTAAGCTTATATGTTTTTCTGACCTTATATATTTTTCACTTTTATTTGTTTAGTTTATAGAATAAAACAAGCATTTCTATAACATAGCACCATAAGATGACTGCATACGAAACTGCAAATCTATTAGGTACAACTTGCTATTCCTTTTAAATATATAATAAAGTTATCATGTAAATTTCTTTTTTTTCTTCCCTCCTCCTTCCCCTGCCCTAGAGCTGGCTATGATTACAAATAGGTGTGTGTGTGTGCATATATGTATATGTATATATAACTATTCTATACATACTTCTATTTATAAATTCTTTCTCTGGATGTAGATAGTATCTTTCTTCATATGTCCTTTATAGTTAATTTGGATAGTTATAATATTCAAAATGACTTATTCGCTCAAAGTCCTTCTTAAAACAATATTGCAGTTACAGTATACAATGTTCTCTTGGTTCTGCTCACTTCATTCTTCATTATTTCATGCAAATCTTTCCATGTTTTTCTAAGATCACTGAATTGGTCATTTTTATAGCATAGTAGTATTCCATCACAATCACGTACCACAACTTGTTCAGCCATTATTTCCAAAGATAAGTAGCCTTATATTTTAAGCTTATTTTTTCTAACCTTACATATTTTTTCCAGCACTTAGTTTTTTTCAAAGCACTTTCATTTATTCCCCTTTAGTATGAATCCTTAGTTGGCCATACTATTTAGTTTCCTTTAACAGAACAAGAGTTCTAGAGTTATTTTGAGTCCTCTGGAACAAGAAGAGAAGCCATTTCTTTTCTGTGATCCTACCATACCTTCAATATAGGCATGTGTATATATAGATATAGATATAGATATAGATATAGATATAGATATAGATATAGATATAGATATATAGATATAGATATATACATATATATATACACATATACATTCATATATATATAATGTATATACACATGCATACACTCACACAAAGTCATTGGGAGGAGGAATGAAACATTGCAACTGGGAAGCCCAGAAAGTGTTTTGTGTGGAAGGTGGCACTTTGGTTGAGCTTTGAATGAAGCTTGTTATCCCAAGGAGCAGAGGAGAGGAGTGGGAGCATTCTAGGCATGGGATGTGGGGACACTACCTTTGCAAATGCACAAAAACTGGAGATGAAAAGTTGTGTACATGAGAAACAAGAAGAGGGCCAGTAGAGTGCATGCCTAGGACCATCTCATTCACCTTAGCACCCCTTCTCCTTCCCCTCAAGTCCCATAATAGACATAGCTTTCCACAGCTATGATCAGTTAATGCCACTTTCTATGCCTCCCTGTAGGTGTATGCTTTTCCATATTTTCCTTGACAGGTATTCCCAATTCCTCATTAAATAGGCTGCCTGAGGTTTAGGGCCATGCCTACTGTTTCTTTTGCCTCCTCCTGCTATTATTAATAAACTAATTTTTCTTAAGCCCCTGATCTGCCATATCTAAAAATTCTCTATTGCTAAGGAGGAAGAAAGTATGTTCTCTTTTGCCTCCTTTAGGCAGCTAAGGAATGGAGGTAAAAATCCTTGGAACACTAGCTTAGATGATGGAGATGAGGAGAAGCTACATTCATTTCCAATTTTCTTATTTTCTCTCCCCCAAAACACACCCAGAAAGTCTTCAATTTCTCTTTTTTATTGTTGGTTTCAAATATTTTCTGATGGCCTTGTTAAAAAACCTCACTGGGATGAGACGACTCAAATACAACGAGAACTAGAACAGGCTAGGTTGCCTAATGAGGAGTGAGCAGAAACATGAGGGACCAGACGGAGCTAGTACATCCAATAAAAATAGCATTAAATAGGAGGGTTTCCAGATCTGCAGGAGAACCACTTTGCCAAATGTTCATCCAAGGATATAATTGCTTACTTTAGATGTCTGCTTAGAAACTTCCCTTGCTGGATATGTATGCGTCTAATTTAGCAGAGAGGGTGAGGCTTGCAAATCCAGTCAGGTATCACACACTACAGAGGAAAATGATGCCTTCAGCTCCTGTTGTCAAGTGAGGAGTGGGGTAGGAGAGACCATGATGGAATGGTTAGCTTGGTTATAGAGGTAGTATCTTCTCCTCTGTGTGGAAGACTTTCTTCCTCTATGGGTTACACCAGTTGGCTGCTCTAGTTACAACTCTCAGATTCCCTGATCCTGTAGGTAAAAAGTCTCCTGTGTTCCTTTCTTCTTCTCTCCTTCTCTTCTTTTTCCCTCCCCCTCTCCTTCTTCCCTCCCTTCCTTCCTTCCTTCCTTCCTCCCTTCCTCCTTTCCTCTCTTCCTTCCTCCCTTCCTACCTTCCTTTCTTCCTTCCTTCCTTCCTCCCTCCCTTTCTTCCTCCCTTCCTTTCTTCCTTTCTTCCTTCCTTCCTCTCTCCCTCCCTCCCTTCCTTCCTTCCTTCCTTCCTTCCTTCCTTCCTTCCTCCCTTCCTTCCTTCTTTCTTTCCTTCCTTCATTTCTTCCTTCCTTCCTTCTTCCCTCACTTCTCTCCTCCCTCCCTCCTTTCTTTCTTTAATTTGAGCAATTTGTGAATAGATGAGCTTTAACATTTCTTCCAACTCTAAAATTCCATCCTTATTTGAAGACATGAACAAATTGGTGATTTTGTTATTATAATGAATAAGAGCATTGGACTTGGAGTCAGGAAGATGCAGCTCCCATCTCACATCAGACAATTAGTAGCTGTATAATCCTTGACAAGTTCTTAATCTCTCTCAGCCTCGTTTCCACCTTGGTAAACTGGCGATAATAGCACCGACTTTACAGATTTTTTTTTGGTGAGAATCAGGTGAGAACATACATAAAGCACTTTGCAAACTTTAAAGTTTCATGTAAATATCGTCATCCTCGCTGTTGGTGTGGATGCTCACACACAGCCAGTGCAGATCTCAATCTCTCTATGAGTTAGCTAGCCCATGAGTTCTTAACCAGGGGACTGAGAATTTAGGGTTTTTTAAAGTACTTTGATAACTGTTGGTTGTTATTGTTCCTACTCTTCCTACTCTTCGTGACCCCTTGGGGTTTTCTTGGCAAAGATACTGTAGCGGTTTGCCATTTCCTTCTCCTGCTCACTTGACAGATGAAGAAACAGAGTCAAACGGGGTTAAGTGACTTGCCCACGGTCACACAGCTAGCAAGTATCTGAGGCCAGATTTAAACTCGAGAAGATGAGTCTTCCTGACTTCAGGCCCAGCACTCTATCCACTCTATTACCTAGGTATATTTCAATATAATTGATTTCTTTTGTAATCTTATGTATTTAAAAATACTATTCTGAAAAGAGATCCAAAGGTTTAACTAGATTGCCAAAGGAGTCCATGATCCACAAAAGGTTAAGAATCTCTGACTTAGGGGATAATCTTTGAGAGATCCTGTGGCCTCAACTCTTATCATTATGTGAACAGGTAATGAGCCTCTCCATTTAGGTTGGTTAGTAGGCAATAGACATACAGGTCTTTGCTGGACCCATAGTCAAAGTCTTCCTGGCTTGGTAAATCCTGCCAGAGCTTGTGCTTGAGCTAACGTAGTTTTCAAGGACCTAGAATCACTTCCATGCCATGATGAGGCATTATTGTAAACAAGATTTTGTGTGTATATGTGTGTGTGTGTGTGCGAGAGAGAGAGAGAGAGAGAGAGAGAGAGAGAGAGAGAGAGAGACAGAGAGAGACAGAGAGAGAGAGAGAGAGAGAGAGAGAGAGACAGAGAGAGACAGAGAGAGCATTTATATAGTACCTATTATGTGCCAGGCACTGTGCTAAGTGCTTTTACAAATATTATCTCATTTGAGACTCAGAATAACTCTGGGAAATAAGTGTTCTTATTATCTTCATTTTTACTTTGAAGAAATTGAGGCAAATTGAGCTTAGGTGACTCACCCATAGTCACAGCTAATAAGTGTCAATAAGTTAAACTCAAGCCTTCCCCAATCCAGGCCTGCTGCAGCACCAGCTGCCTCCAGGAAAACCTTCTAGAATTCTAGGTATATTATGGCCTATTATCTGTTTACATCATTTTGTGTTCGCTCTTTGATTGTTTCAATGCCCATCTTCTAGTTTAAAACCCAGTACTAGCATGAATGTGCATGTCAAATTCCCCTATTCCTCAAGGAACACAAATTGTCCAAATCTCATTGGGGAAATGCATGTCCTACTAACCTTTCCCTATGTTCTGTTCAAGAGATGATCCATGATCCCTATGTAACAAACCTAGGGCCCTCAGGAAACTACTCCAGGTGTGAGGTCCTCTGTAGATCAGCATCTCCCCAAAGCCATAATTCACAAGCCCCCTGATCAATCATAGAGCACATTAGTTTTTCAAAGCAAATATATATTAGTTAAATATCATTACAAAGAGAGAGTCAATGTGGAGTAGTGGGTAGAAAGCCAGCTTCAAAGTGTGCCCAATGCTCTGGGCAACTCTTACAGAGAAAATTTTGATCTGCATTGGCAGATGGAATTTCCTCATTTAAGAGTTCTTTACTTGTGCTATAAGAAATGAGGAGCAGAAGGACTTCATAATAACCTGGAAAAACTTACATGATCTGATGCTGAGTGAGGGGAGCAGAACCAGGAGAACATTATACACGATTACGGAAACACAATATCCGTGATGACTAACTTTGATAGACTTGGCTCTTCTCAGCAATACAAAATTCTAAGAGAGTTCCAAAAGACTCATGCTGAAAAAAGCTATCCATATCCAGAAAAAGAATTATAGAGTCTGAATGCAGATCGAGGTAAACTATTTGTTCTCTCTCTTTTTTCGGTTTTGTTTCTTCTTTCTCATGATTCATTCCATTGGTTATAATTCTTCATTACAATATGACTATTGTGAAAATAAGTTTAATGTGATGGTGTATGTAGAACCTATATGGGATTACATGCCCTCTTGTGGGGGGAGGGAGGAGGAGAGGGAGGGAGAGAAAATTTGGAGCTCAAAAACTTGTGCAACTGAGTGCTGTAAACTAAAAAGAATGAATAAATAAAAAAATTTTAAAATGTAATTGGGAAATATTTTCCAAAATAAAATAAAATATATAAAAAAAGTTCTTTACATCAGTGATATCATAAGTCTAGTCTATCCCTACCCATAGCAAGTACAGTGATAAGAATAGATCTCACTATACAAATATGAGCTATTCTTCCTTTAGGTTTCCATGCCATCAGTGGGGGAGGACACATGCGGAAGACTTGTATGGCCAAGAAACACTGATGGAGTGCACAGAAAACAGAGGCTACTTTTTGTTTCCAACACAGCTGCCAGCTCTGGTAATGTCACTGTGCTGGTCTTTTTTGGGGGGAGGTTCAGGTTGGGGGGGAGGTCTTTGAGAGTTTCTTCACGCCTCCTCAGCAGCTCTTTGCTGCCATCTACTGGTGGTGGGCTGACTGGTAAGCTTCTCCCTAACAAAGATGAGATGCTCTTTTGGTAACAAGCCTTGGGCTAATAAACTTTCAAATGCCTCAGGATGAGATTTAAATTTGATTTTTGAGTTCTTTCTTTTCAAAGTCCTTAGACCCAGAAAACCATTTGACTTAGGGTTAGAAAATTCCTTTTCCACTTATGTTAAGTCTCTGAGTCTCTGCTCCCAAAACACACTCCATGGACTCTACATCTTGTCAGTCAGTCAATATACATTTATTAAGTGCCTACTATGTGCCACGCACCTCACTAAAAAGCACTACAAGATCTGAGGGTGGGGAAGGGTGCTTACTTTGATAATGCCCCCTAATTAGCATGTAAACACAGTGAGGGTTCAAGAACCAAAGGTTTGGTAAAGCAGGAAGGTTCATTAGCCCTCTATCCTTGAGCAACATTCTTGCCTTTTTTGTATATACATACCAGCAACAAAATCCTTGACTTCTGTGCTGTAGCTAAGGGATACAAAACTTGCTAGAGAGCACTGGCCCTGGAGTCAGGAGGACCTGAGTTCAAATGTGACCTTAGACACTTGCTAGCTGTGAGATCTTGGGCAAGTCACTTAACCCCAATTGCCTCCCCCCCAAAAATATATGATTATAGATAGGATAGGATACCCAGAGATTATTGAGTCTAACTCCCTCTCTTTATAGATAAGGAAATTGAGGCATCCAGAGGTGAAGTGACTTACTCAATATTCAAGACATAGTCAGATGGCTTCTCCCTTCCATCTTAGCAAGTACTATTGCTGTTTTTCATTCACGTCTCTGACACTTCAAAGCAAAGTCAATACTGTCTATGGGGTTTCCTTGGCAAAGCTGCTGGAGTACTTTGCCATTTCCTTCTCCAAAGAATCAAAACAGAGATTAAGTGACTCGCCTGAGATCACACAGGTAGGAAATGTCTGAAGCTGGATTTGAACTCAGGTCAGCTCTCTATCCACTGAGCCACCTAGCTGCCTCAGATGAACTCTTCCTAGACTCATTGTATGGTTGCAATTGCCACAATCTGCTTTTTTAATCTTTGCAAGCATTTTAATATGGTGACTTCAGGGTGCTTCTAGTTCAGGTTGACTATGAAATCAATTGCCAGTCCCCTGAGGATGCTTATTAGCCTCTTCCCCTTCTCTCAATCAGTCCCTGGTGCTTGAAGTCATACTTCAATGACATCGGATCATAGATCTAGAAATATTCTAGAACGATCCCCTCATTTTACAGATAAAGAACCAAAGCGGTTAAATGATCTGTTCATGATCCCAAAGCTAGTATCAGAGGTAAGATCTGAGCCCAGGTCCTTTCACTAGGCGCCCTTTCCACTGCACCTCATGGTTCCTCCCCAGAGTAGCATAAATACTTACCTGAGCTGCTTTGTAGCTTGGGAGTAGTAATGCCCAGGCACTGGTATGAATGTAATCTGAGATCCATCTCTAGGTTTGGTTTCAATCTCTCTCCACCAGGCAGGCATTTGAACCTCTCTACAGGCAATCCTTCTCTGCTTGTGAGGGCTTCAAACCTATTAAGCCATTCCTTGTTCTCAGTGGGAGACCCAGTGGTCAGTTTCCAGGTATTCTCTTCAATTCTTTTCTCTCCAGGGTTTCTAGACCATATCCCTGGTTTGGCTAATTTACAGCATACACACACACACACACACACCCCTCCACTGGCTTCCTTGTACACTTTAATAAGTATTTCACATCACCTGTAAATTGTTCACAGCACTATATATGATACTATATATGAATTTGTCCTCAATATCAGTTGGCATCTCTGAGTATCTTTGAGACTTCAAGTCTACTTCTATTCACCAATGTTCTAAATATATAGTGGTAGTGGTAGCAATAGTAATAGTAGTAGTAGTAATAGTACTGGTAGTGGTAGTGGTAGTGGTAGTGGTAGTGGTAGTAGTAGTAGTAGTGGTGGTGGTGGTAGTAGTAGTAGTAGTAAGGGTGGTGGTGGTGGTGATTATAGAAGTAATAGTAGTGGTAGTGGTGGTGGTAATAGTAGTAGGGGTGGTGGTGGGGGTAATAGTAGTAATAGTAGTGTTGGTGGTGGTGGTAGTGGTAGTAGTAGTAGTAGTAGTAGTAATAGTAGTGGTAGTGGTAGTGGTAGTGGTAGTAGTAGCGGCAGCAGCAAGCATTATATAGCACCCTCTGTTTGGTGCTTTGATCCTCACGACAATTTTGTGAGGTAAGTCCTATCATTTTCCTCATTTCACAGTGAGGCAGAAGGTAAGTGACTTGCCTAGGGTCATGGAGTTAGTAAGTGTCTGAGGCTGTATTTGAACTTGAGTCTTTCTGGCCAGTCCAGTACTCTTATGCACTGGGCCCTAACCATTTAACAACCATTTTGATTATTTCCTTCCTTAAATTATATACAGCAGAACAACAAATGTGAATATTCAATCCCACAACCATGAAATGTCATACAGCAACAGCATAAACTTAGAAGCAATTACATAAAATGAGAGACACAATGTACTGTTCTGCTCAGAAAGAGATTCCTAGGAAGAACAGCAGATTTCAAAGTCTGTCAATACAGAATAAGAAACTGGGGTGGGGGTGGGGAGCTCTGTGGAAAATCAGCTAAATGTAAGTCACTTTAGCTTGCACCAAATACATAAACTTACACGTGCAAAAAGAATGCCCAGTAAACCCCCAACTTCAAAGAAATTGTCTTGCCTTAGACAAGGCCTCTCACAATCACTAGGTGGTAAGTGTCCATAATTTTGTGGTCTTCTAAAGTCATAAGCAGGACCTTCTTGTATGTCTACTTCCGTCTCCTATGTCATCTCTCCCAGGATCCTATATCCTCTTAGAGACAAATTTCTTAACCCACAGTTTGTGAGTTTTTTTTAAATATTAATAATAATTTTGATAATTATATTTCAATGATTTATTATCAAATAATAAATTTGGTCATTCTAATTTTGAAACAGTATTTTAGTGTGATCAATTTCCTTTGTAATCCTGTGGGTTTTCCAAAAGTCTTAGTGCAGTTTTATTGTATTTTGTACATTGAAAAAAATTATTCCAAGAAGTAGGCCATAGGCATCCCCAGACTGCCAAAAGGGTCCTTGACATCAAACAAAAGGATTAAGAGTCAATCAATCTTTTCTATCCATGCCTCCACCTCTCTCCCTGTTGTTTGCTGGGTATAGCTCAGGTCAATGCAGGGATTCAGGCTAGGGACTCACAGGTTCTTGTTTTTCGTCCTTTGTTCTTGACGAGGACTATGAACTCTGGAAGGTGACACCGTGATTTGTAAGTGAATTAGATTTAAATGAGGGAGGGCTGCACAAAGTCACCAGCCTCATTTTCTCCTCAGGTGCCATCCAGTGGCCAGATATACATCAGGATGACTGGAGATGGCCTCAGGCTAGGGACTGGAATGAAATGAAAGACTAGTAGACCACAAGATGCAACAAAAATTACTTTACTTGTAATAAAAGATTTAAAAGGATACTTTTCATAATTATTAAAGTACAAAAGTTGCTCCCATTTGCCTGTATCTTGATCATGGCAGCAGTGCTGAATCAGAAAGACCTCTAGCAGGGCTGTAGGAGTTCCAGAAAAACCTCTGGCACCCCAGCTCTCCATAGGTTTGGTTCTAAGTCCCCCAAATGACAAGCAAGTCCATCAATGGTTCATGCCCTAAGCCTGTGAACCAGCTAATCCTATGGCATCTTTGCCTCCTTAACGGGGACTCAAACTACCCTACATAGAACAAATAATGTCCCTACCACACTCCCTTCTTCCCTTCAGAGCCACTACATTCAAATGTTTCTGTACAAAGGGCTGTTATCTTAGCAAGAAGCTTAATTGGGCTAGAAATAAAGAATAATAAAATATGAGCAGCAAACATGTATATATCAACAAGGACACCTGCCTCAATTCTCACCATCCCTACAGGGCAAGTCTCTGACACAGGCTACCATTTCATAATGAAAGAAACAACAGTCCAGGTTCTCAATGCAAATCTCTCACAGGCACATCAAGCAGAAGGTTTTAGTCACACCTATACAAGCTGGGCACTGAAATTACTACTACTCATTCTCACATCTAGACCGATTCACTCCACTGATTGCATCTGCTGGCTTCTCTGATAAGAGAATGGGAAGTTTCTTCACTGGGTACAGAGGCAGACCAAGGCATGGAGATGATGGGGTGCTCAGGTGCCTGTGCTTGGACCCCAGTTCCAAAATCACATACAATTCTAAAATCACAAAACAGGACAGCATGCCCTAGCAAAATGTTTATCTCTCTTCCTGATATAGTGGCCATCTGCACATGTAGGATTTATTAGTTCGAACCAGCTGTATACTGGCTGAACTGGCTGTGTACT
>CM053624.1:243041766-243104230 GCA_028646595.1 Phalanger gymnotis
CCCCCCCCCCCCCCCCCCCGCCGTGGGCTATTTCCCAGTGAACTCTGGGTAAGATATCTGAGCAGTAGATAGGAAAAGTGCATATTCCTTTAAGAATGGAACACTCCTTAATCACTCCCTAATCCTGCCCTGAACCTAATTAGCATATTTGGCACATGCTTTAATATAGAATAACCTATATAAACTTTACCCATAACCCTCTAAGGTTGCAGTTTCTCTAAGAACTCTTGCCCACTGAAAAGCATAACAATAAATCTTTGCTACCTTGACCTAAAGAATGCTTGAATCCACAAATTCATTCCAGATGGCCTTGACCCTCTCCAGTACTCTGGTCCTTGAGGGGTATCCCCCCCTCAACAACCCTGTCTGGGAACTCCAGTCTTGGGGTTCCTAGACTTTGTCCCAACCTCAACAGAGAGGGATATTCCATTATGCTGCTTAAATATTCTCTTTCTGTCTCTGTCTCTGTCTCTCTCTCTTTCTTTCTCTCTCCTTCCATCTATCTCTCTCCTAATCACTCACTATTTTTCTCTACCTGTCTCTCCCTTCCTGACTCCTTCCCCACTTACCTGGGCCTTTGGGAAATCACCTTCGGAAATCATCTACATGAGAGGTATCAAACACTCCAACTGCAGGCTATATGCAGGCCCCCAACACTCCCAAGATCTGAAACAGATTAAAATTTAATAGGGAAATATTTAACAAAATAAATAAATTTACAATAAAACATAGATAACATTACATTTTAAAGCTAAGTCAATATGCAGCCCAAAGGGATCCTTGTGTATGATTTATTACCACCTCCCCTCCACCATTTTTACTTGAATTTGATGCCACTGATTTACCCTGTATTCACTGTGGCTGAATATGCCTGAGAGCTATACAGGCTGTTAGAGGCTGTCTAGACCATCCTAGATTAAACTATCACAGTCCGTTAAACCTATAAGTACTCACCTTCATGACAATTGACTATAATAACACGTATCTGTAAGAGATATGCTTTATTCCTGGGACAATTATAGGAAGACACACCTCCAGGGGGAAAAATACTGCTCTTTTCCCTCATGGTTTATTTTTGTTGAGTCGTTTCAGTCGTGTCCAGCTCTCTGTGACCCCATTTGGGGTTTTCTTGGCAAAGGTAGAAGAGTGGTTTGCTATTTCCTTCTCCAGCTGATTTTATAGATAAGGAAACTGAGGCAAATGGGGTTAAGTGGCTTACCCAGGGTCACATAGTTAATGAGCGTCTGAGGCCGGACTTGAATTCAGGTCCTCCCAACTCCAGGCCCAGCACTCTATCCACCATACCACTTAGCCACTCCACATTCATCTTTAGAAGCTGAGCCTTCACAAGTTTATGACAACGTAGTCACTGACATATAAGTTGGGACTTATGTCCTCATTTTATTTGCCTTTTTTTTCTTATGCATAGGAGACATGTAAAGAATAACAAAAATCTGGCCAAAATGTGACATGAAACTTTCGACTGAGGAAAGTTGTAGGCTAAGAACATTATGAGAAGATTTCATTTATCTTTATAGTCTGATTCAAGCGTAATGAACTAGGGTGGCCGAGATATCATGGATTCAGAGTCTGTAGCTTTAAAGCTGAATGGAAACTCAGAGAGCGCTGCTGTGGGGTAATAGAAAAGAATATAGAACTGTGGAATGTTAAAACTAGAAGATACCTTAGAAGAGGACTGAGCCCAGGGTCAGGAAGACCTGAGTTCATATCCAGCCCAGATACTATGTGACCTTGTTCAAGTCACTTACCCTCTGCCTCAGTTTCCTCAATGATAAAACAAGGATGATACCTATATCTGCCTCACAGAGTTGTTGTGATGATTCAATGAGATATTTGTAAAGCATTTAGCACAGTGTCTAGCACATAGTAGGCACTATATAAGTGTTTATTCCCTTCTCCTTCCTTTTCCCACTAGCTTTGGACTGCAAGGAACTATGTTTCAAATCTTCATTCTCCTATTTCCTAATTGTGTGACATTGGACAGGGCTCTTCACTGAGTGTCTCTCTTTGGATCTGTATCTTTGTCTTTCTTTGTATCCTGGCCCTAGCATAATGGCGGGGGCGGGGCAGGCATTGTATCCCAGCCCCAGCATGATGGGGAGGATGGGAGTGGAAGTGTAGTAAGTGCTTTAACAAATGCTTGTAACTCTTGACTGACTACCTCAGTTTACTCATCCATAAAATGACTAGATTAGACTAGGTAACCTCCAAAGCCCTTTATAACTTTAGATCCTATGATTCTCTAATGGTCAAGTGTCCCTTATTGTAAATGAGACTTTACAATCTGAATCCAAATAAAGCAAGGCAGGAAGTTATACTTGACTTTTCTCCCTAGCAAATGTAACATTGGTTAACTTAAAAACAAACAAAACCTATAAGCAATTCTGTTCTTATACAAAACAAACAAGCTTAAGCCAAAATGTGCAGGATATACTTAATATAATGGGTTTAATTTTGCTAAAGTAATAATTATCAATCATGGTTAGTGGCGAATCTACATTGTTCTGAGTTGTCAGTCACTTGGGGAAGAAGGCTTGTATGCTTAGCTTCTAGAAAAGCATTGTCAGGTATGATTTTCCCCAGCAGAACGTCCTGAGGAGAACATAGAGTCTTGGGTTATTATTACACTTAAGTGTTTCAATAAAGCTGAGAGGTATGCAAAAGAGATAAAGTCAATGGAATAGACCTAAATGGAAATCATTTTCATAGACTCACGGAGCTAGGAGGAGTATTGGAGGCCAACTACTATAACCTGTTAGTGAGTGCAAGATTCCCTTCTACAGTATCATAGATATCATCTAAACTGTGATTGGATTTCTCCAATTATAGGGAACTCACTACCTGCTGAGTCAGCAGCCCATTCAATTTTTGGAATGCTCTTATTATTACAGAGGGTAGGTAGGTGGCTCAGTGGAAAAGATCACTGGACTTAGAATCAGGAAGACTCAACTTTGAGTGTTCAAATCCAGACTCAGGCCTTTATTAGCTGTGTGATCCTGGGCAAGTCACTTAACCCTGTTTGCCTCAATTTCCTCACCTGTAAAATGGAGCTGGAGGAGGAAACAGCAACCCTCTCCAATAGCTTTGCCAAGAAAACCCTACATGGAATCACAAAGAATCAGACATGACTGAAACAACACAATAACAAAAATTATTAGAGTTCCTCCTATTTTGTATCTCACTGATAAAATTCAAGATCTTGAAAAGTCTGATTTCTCTAAATATTCTTTCTCTTTGAAAGGCTGGAGAAAGGTGGTGCCTGAAAGACCATATTTTAGAAGAGTTAAAGAAAGTTGTGTCTGGTTATTCCCAAATGGAACACTTTGGTTCTGCGTGAAAAATAGGTGGGTGAGACCTAAATGGCAATAAGTAGAAGCGGCACTTGGCATCTTTCTTGGACAGTGTGGATGGGATTGGGGATGGAGGAGGGAAAAGTCATTTAATTCATTAATATTCCTCTGACTTTTCCCAGATCAAATTGGTCTATCTCAACCTTTATCAAAAGGACAGCTAGGCCGCTCAGTGGATAGAGTGCTGGGCCCGGAGTCAGGAAGGCTCATCTTCCTGAATCTAAATCTGGCCTCAGACACTTACTAGCTGTGTGACCCTGGGCAAGTCACTTAACCCTGTTTGTCTCACTTCCTCATCTGTCAAATGAGCTGGAGAAGGAAATGGCAAACCTCTCCAGTATCTTTGACAAGAAAATCCCAAATAGGATCGTGAAGAGTCAAACATGACTGAAAACGACTCCTCATCAATGCAGAGAAAGTGGAAAGCTGGTGGTCATCTGGAGTGCTGATCCGTAGGAGGACCATTCACTTTGTGTCTGCAATAGGTTTGTTGCTTCAGCTGATGGAATCCTCTTTCTAATATAATATTAGGTCCTGGTAGAATGCTTAATGGACAGAACACACTTTGAAATCATGAAATACAAATCACACAGAGGAAAGCACACTCTTAAATACTCCCTCATCTTTCTGACCATTTTCGTAAGATCAAAAACTTTTACGAAGGTCAAATAACTTGCTCTCATTAAAATGTTGAAGCGATGCAATTCTATATTCCCTTACTTATATCACTTGTAGTTTTCTCTACCTTAGGTACGTTGAATTTTTTTCCTCTTAAGCAATTAAGAAATCTGAATAAGAGTAAGGATTGGAGCCTGAATGTGCATGTATTATTTTGGGGGGAGGGTGGGAGTGGCGAGGGGTGGAGAAGTGATTCTGCCCCAAACTCAGAGGTCAGCCCTTGTGTTTATCACAGCCAAACCCACTTTCTGGATCCTCAGTGAACTGATTTGCCTGATGTCTTGGAAATTCAACACACCCAATGGACTCATAAAATGTGTGTGTGTATGTGTGTGTCTGTGTGTGTGTGTGTGTGTTTGCCTATAACTGTGATTTACTTGGTGTCAGAAACTCCCAGTGCTTATGATACTCCTTCTTTCCCAATGTTCTTGAAACTTACAATCTTAGAGGATTGTCTGGGGGCCCAGAGAAGTGGATTGTGTTGCCCAGAATGACAAAGCTGGTGGGTGTCAGAGGCAAGAACGAACCCAGGTTGTCAGCTCCAAAGTCAACCCTCTGTCTACCATGACTCTTCCCTCTCTCTTCTTTCTCTTCTCCACCTCTTTATCTCTCTCCTCCCCTCTTTTCCTCTCTCTCTCTCTCCTCTTCCTCTGCTCCTTCCTCCTTTCTTTCCTCCCTCTTTCCTCCTCCTTCTTCTTCCTTTTTCTCTCTCTTCCTTCCTCTTTCCCTCCTTCTTTCTCTTTCTTTTCTTTTCACTCTCTTTCCATCTACCCTCCCTCCTTCTTCTTGCCCCTTTAGCTTGAGACTTTCATCAAACTTCTTAGCTGAAAGAAGATAGAACTGGAGACCTCTAAAAAGCTCGCTTTTTGCATCTTGAGGAGAAATGTTCAGTGCCTCTATGGATATGTGAGGATGTTTGATTAGTGAAGCTGTCTGCTGCAAACATTGCCCAGGGACCAAAGTTCCCATCTGGGGCAACATCTTTGCCTTTACTGTTATTTAATTCTATACAGGGAACCTTGGAAGGATTGTGCTTTGGTGCCTCATAATTCAATGAAGTTAATGATGTTGGTTTTTAGCCGCTATGATCATATTTGGTGCACTACTCAGACCCGAAAATGATTCTCTTGTCTTCCTTCCTGTTTAGATACTGTCCATGGAAACAGTAGTTAGTGGTCATAAAATATTCGTTGCTTGACCTTTAGAAAGCCATACCAACCACAGATTCTTTTATATGCATAACTATAACTGTTTGTTTATGTAAAGCATATCTTCAGGTTATGGACAGGAAATGCAAATCCAGCAAACTAAATATTGTAACAATAAGGAGCTCCCCATCTCCCTCCTACCACTCCTCCCTCTTCCTCTACCCAGGAAAGATATCTCTAGACAAAGCAATTGTGCCACTGTGGGCACGTTTACAGCCAATCAGTCCCTCTCCAGGCCCTAAAACCTGAAATGGTTTTGAAGGTGCCATGGATCATCACAGAGGCCTGTCTTTGCGCCAAGGCAAACCATTCTAGTTGGTTATAACCTAACTGTAAGTTACCCGGGCCATAATCTGATATAAGAGGTTCAAATATTCAGATGGGTGAAGTTTGATATTGGGGATTCTCCCCAGCAGGAAGAACCCCAGGAGTCTGGACCACACCAGATTCTCCATAAGTCTGTAGAACTTCTTAAAGAACTTACCCATTCATCTGTGTGTCCCTTTAATCAGAAACCAGCCTAACCTTGTATCAGAATCACTAGCGGTATTCTAAGTTTTTCTGAGGTATCTCTAAAGCTTAAGCTCATAAATGCGGGGGATCTCTGAGATTCAAAGAGTTTATGGAATTGTGGGCCCAGCGGTGTTGGGAACCCAAGGAGAGGGAAGAGGAGAGTCTACAACCACTCAATGACACTGATATTTGTGTTGGCCTTTGGATGTCTAAGGGTTCCTTATTTTACAGTGTGAATAAAGTAGTGGAAAATGGTTACCGGTTACAAGGTCATCATAATGGCTAACATCTAGCTAATATGTTACAGAGGGTTTTTTGCTTTTTAAATTGGGAAATGTTTAATAAAATAAATAAAAATATAATAGAAAGTGGATAATGTTAATTTGTGGTTTTTAAAGTCAATATTTGACCTAAAGGATCAACTTCTATTTGCGTTTGATGCTGCTGTCCTAGAGGAATCTCAAGATCCCCTTCGGCTCTCTGATCCTCGGATCATTTCATGTCATTCATTCTTCTCTATTTCTCTACTCATTAAGACTCCACATCACACTCATGCTTCTTGGTCCAGGACATAGTTTTCTCTAGCGTCTGACATGTTGTTTTGAACTTAGGGTTTAGAGACAGAGGAATAGGGAAAAGAAAGGAGATTGACCTGGAGACTTCCTCAAAATGGAGATTCCAGAAGGAATTTCATCTATGGCAGGAAGGGGCCATGAGGCCACGGAATCTTCCAGGGTGAGAACACAGCTGAAGTACTGGTCAAGCCAACGCTGTTTAGTGCCTGATGATTACGGAAAGAGGAGTACGGCTCAATGAATGGAGTGGTGGATCTGGAGTCCAGACCTGGGTTCAAATTACTGCTCAGTCAGTGCACGACCCTAGATGAGTCTTTTAATTTTCTAGGCCTTGATTTCTTTATTCTGTAAAATAAGGGGGTTCTGCTAGACTAGATGGTCTCTAAGGTACCTTCTGCCTCAAACAGTTAATCATCTTATTAGTCAGGAATTTATTTAGGATTCTTGATTCTTTTCCTGTTCTCTTCATTTTAGACCATTTTGGACCATTTTGTAGCATTATGTGACTATACAGAGAAAACAAGATAATGACCTAACATGTCCATTTGGCTGCTAGTTCAATAATGTAACTTGACTAGGAATCAGAAGGATTAGGCTTTAGTACCTAGCTTTGTTACTGATAAGCTGTGTGACCTCATACAAGTCATTTTCCTTTTCTGAGCCTTTGTTTACTCATCTACAAATTTCTTTAGACTAGATGATCTTTTTAAGTCCCTTTCAGTTCTAGAATTTTATGTCTCTATGATTCAATTCAGTTGCTTTGGGAAAATGTTGGGAGGGAGAAAAATGAGCACTAAGAGTCCATAGGAGTGTTTGAATTATCTGGGGACTTAATTTTTAAGTTCTTTTCCTATTGCTAGATATCACTGAAAACTAAAAATTCACTTCATTTCAATTATAATTTAATGTAAGTCACTGAGGGTGATATGAGTCTGCATTCTCCTATTAATTTTTTTCAATTAGTGTTTATTTTCTCTCCCTTCTAGCTTTCCCCATTGGGAAAAATTCGAAAGAAAAATTTCTCATAATAAATATGCATAATTAAACAAAATAAATCCCCACACTAGCCCTGTCCAAAAATACATTTCTCATTCTACAGATTGGATCCATTACCTTTCTGGTCAGTAAATAGGTACTTTTAGAAGTGTAAAATTATCTTTCAACCACCAGAGGGCACAAGCATGGCCCCACAGATAGATCAGGCCCATTGAAGTTTTGGTTCAATTATTTCTTTTCTCTTTACAACAGGACTATCTTACAAATGTTACATTCATTCATTCCATCAGTCTTTATGGCTGTCACACAAATACCGATTTCTACTTTTCTCATGCTCCCGCTCTTTCTCTGTAGTAGTCATGTTAGCCAGGACAGACTGTCAGCCAAACCTTTCTGGAGACTAACTAGAGAAAAGATGGCAATATTTAACACTGATCCTTTTTTCCCTAAAGAATCAGACTTAACATTTGAAAATTATCTCCTTTAGCAAGACCTTTCACCCAAAGACTATCTATTGGTTGACATTTCATTCACCAGACCAGGTTGGGAGGAAGGATATTTGGGTACCAAAAGACTTCTTGGTGTTCCCCAAATTAGAGGAAGCAGGTAACTGTATCCTCCCACTTTTAAGGCCTGTTCTTATTAAAACCACTAGGGCAGGGGTTCTTAACCTTGGATCCACTGGTCCATGGGTAAATTCCCCAGGATCCACGAACTTGGATGGGGAAAAAAAAGAAATCTTTATTTTTACTAACCTCTAATTAAAATTTAACACTTCCTTAAATTATAAATTTTTAAAAAAACTTTATTCTGAGGAAAGATTCATAAGTCAAAGAAACATATGACACCAGAAAAAGTGAAGAACCCTTAAACTAGATAAGTTTTCACCACATATAACATCTAAATCTGCCATCTATGACTTTATTCAAACCAGTGATAAAAGATACTGAGCAGCAAGTTTTCTCCCACAAAATAACTAATATGAAAATGTTTTACATAATTGCACATGTATGACCTATATCAGATGGCTTACTGTTTCAAGGAGGAGGGGCTAGAATTTGGAACTCAAAACTTTAAAAAAACCCAATGAATGTTAAAAATTGCTTTTACACGTAATTGGTGAGAAAAGTAAAATATTCTTTTAAAAAAGATATTTTTTGAAAAGATGCTAAATAAGACCAGGCTAAGGATCCCTAAGGTATGCAAGGTGACCCAAAGTTGGGAGGGACTGTTTGTTAACTGGATGGCAGGATCAGTACCTAAAAGATCCTTACAGATAAGTAGAAAGCCTGAGGGCCAGGTCTAGCCTTCTGCCTCTTTCTGTATGGCCTGTCAGATAAAAAGGGGTTTTATATTTTTAAATATAAATAAATAAATATTTATATATAAAAGATATAAATAATATAGATAGATGAATGAATAAATGAATATATAAATAGATAAACAAATGAATGCATGAATAAATGAATGAATAAATACAAAAGCAGAATGGAGGGGCCAGGTTTGGCCCATGGCAGTAGTTGGAGGACCCAGGGCTAGAGTAATGGGCCAAATCTAACAAGACAACATTTAGTGGGGATAAAAGTAAAGCCCTGTATTTGTTTGTTTCTAAAACCAGTTTCACAAATATAAGATTGGGGCTGGACGACAGCTTGTACGGGGAAAAATCTGTGGGTTTCAGTGGACTGCAAGTTTAACAACAATTACCAGATTGAGGCAATATGGTACAATGGAAAGAGTACTGGGTTTGGATAGAGAACCGGTCAGTCATTTTTCAGTTGTGTCCTACTCTTTGTGGCCCCGTTTGGGGTCTTCTTGGCAAAGATATTGGAATGATTTGCCATTTCCTTCTCCAGCTCATTTTATAGATGTGGAAACTGAGGCAAACAAGGCAAAGTGACTTGTCCAGGGTCACACAGCTAGTAAGTGTTTGAGACCAGATTTGAACTAAGGAAGATGAGTCTTCCTGACTCCAGGCCAGGTACTCCATCCATTGCACCACCTAGCTTACCTGGATTGAGAGCACCTGGGTTTAAGTGCCGGTCTTCAACCCACTTCAGCACTATGAGGCCTTGGGCAAGTCCATGGCCTCTCTGACCCTCAGTTCTTCATTTGTAAAATGAGGAATTTGGCCTTAATGGCTTCTACAATCCTAAATCCATAGTCTTATGACCCGAGGTGCGTAACAAAGCTCATGTGAAATTGGGCTGCAGGAGTGAAGACAAGATGTCCGGAAGGAGGGAGACGACAATCCCATGACATGCAGCCCTGCTTAGGTCACAGCTAGATTATTGTGGTTAACTCTGATTGCCACGTTTTACAAAGAATATTAACAAGCTGGAATGTGTTCAGAGAAGGTGAGAAGACTGGAGCCCCTGCTGCATTGGAATAGGTTGAAGCAGGGGTTGTACTGAAACCAGCCTAAACTGGCTGGGGAGAGCTGATTGTTAAATTTTCAGAGTAAGCATTTAAACCTTGAAAACCAGCAAATGCCACAGATCAGGGCTCAATTAACTATTTTGTTGTTTGTCTAGACTTAAGAAAGTGAGGGAGAAAATGTTAATGATGCAGATTAAATTTAATAGTGTGTCAGTGTAGATAGATAATGCTTAAGAGAGCTTGATGTTAAATATTTTACTAGCACATTCATGAGTGGAAGGAACTAGAGATATTTCACAGGGAGAGAAGAAGACCTGGAGGGCTTAGCTATCTTCATATATGTAAAGTGTTGCCATATGGAAGAGGGAGGAGATTTGTTCCATTTGGCTCCCATGGGTGGAAATTGAAGAAAGGCCAGTTTAGGTATGGAAAAACTCCCCAGCGCTAATGATTAGTGCTGTCTCCAAGTGGAAGAGGCTGTTTCAGGAGGCAGTGAGTCTCCTATAGCTAGAAGTCTTTGGACAGAAATTATTAAAGAAGTTATATGATGTGTGAGGCACGTTGTAGAAGGGGTTCCTGTTCAAGGCCAGGCTGGTCTATGAAGCCCCTTCTGGCTCCCAGATTTTGTGAAATGACTTGTCTAAGGTCACATGGTGACAGCATGATAGAAACCTACAGAAGTACAGCATTGGGCAGATCTTAAAGCAGTCACCCAGCTGCTGCTTCAGGTAAAAAGAGGCAACATCAATGCCTTCAACTGAGACCTCATGCAGTGTCCCTACCCACTTCACTTGCTTCAGGACTAACTTTGGGAAGAATTCTTCCTCTCACTTCAGATTCCTCTTAGTTTTGCCCCAGCTCAGGTTCTTCTACCAAATGCAGATATATAGATTTATATATTTATTTAGGAATATATACATATATGTGTACGTATCCATATATCATTTAGGATCATAGATTTGGAATTGAGAGGGACAGTAGAGGTCATTGAGTGTAATCCTTTTATTTTATAGATGAAGAAATTGAGGCAGATAGAGGGCAAGTAAGTTGCCCAGGGTCACATAGCTGGTACAAAATGTGAACTTAGTTCTTTCTGATGCCAAGTCCATTGCCATATCTACCATAGCAGGCTCCCTCCTCTGCTACTGCAAGTATTTCCAAAGAAAAGAATAGATAAATAGCTAAATTATATCAAGATGACATTTTTATCGTTGTTTCTAGGGCTTTCTAATGGCAGCTCCTTCTCCTTCTCCTCCTCCTCTTCCTCCTCCACCTCCTTCTTCTTTTTCTTCTCTCTCTCTCTCTCTCTCTCTCTCTCTCTCTCTCTCTCTCTCTCTCTCTCTCTCTCTCTCTCTCTTCCCCCTTTACTCCTATTTTTTCCCCTTTTCCCTCTACTTCCACTTCTCCCTCTTCTTCCTCCCACTGTAAGTCACAGACAAATAATTCTGTTCCAGGTATTTAACCTGACTTTTTTTCTCTTTGGTCTATTAGGCATGATTTGTTTTGCTTGGGAGTCAGGGCTTGCTTCACCAGCACCAGGTGGGCCATCTGTGAGCAGGTGAAGTTAGCTGTGCGTAATTTTTAAGAAGTCATTTGTTTTCTGGCAAGTGCAAGCCGGGCGACTCATCCTTCGTTAAATTTCCAGTTTAGAAAAGCAAATCTGACAGTTCCAGTCTTCTGACCTCAGATTTACTTGATTTGTTGATTTCCTCTGAAAGCAGCTTAGGCCCAGGAGGGTGCATATGACTACAAAGGTATCTGTCTGGGTCACATATCAACAGCTGGCTGTCACCTTTCTGGCCCTCTCTTTGTTCCTTTTTTAAAAATTTATTGTTTTTTCTTTGTTCCTTTTTTAAGATGAATGCTATAACTCAATAGATTGTCTAACTCAAGACAATCTCAATTTCTCCTTCCAGCTTTAGCATTCTATGATTCTACCAGATTAAGTCCCAACTCATTAGCCTGACATTCAAGGGCCCCTGCAATCTGTCTCTCACCTACCTTTCCAGACTTATTTTGCCTAAACCAGGGCTACTTACTTTTTTTCTGCTCTCTATCCTTTTGTGTTTCGACAACATTCAGCGGCATGATGGCATGCACAGAGCAAAGCTCATGTTATATGTTCAGAACCAAGGCCGCAGTGAAGTCACATGATGTAACATGGACAAGCATTGCCAGAAACACCTCGGAGTCATTACACCCTTGATTTTGAATTAATTTTTAGTTGTTATGTGTTCAGAATACTTTTACTATTGCCAAATTTTTCACGACCCCCTATGGAGTCACGACCACTAATTTAAGAAGCTCTGAGGTCCTAAACTAATCTTGTCAGTCTCTGAATTTGCCTTACCCTTTTCTGCTTCCATGCATTTCCATCCCCTTTCTATGTGTCTTAAATGCCCTTCTCCGCTCTCCCATTGAAATCTTATTTATTCTTCAAAGCTCAGGTTGGTTATCACCTCCTCAATAAAGCCTTCCTACACTCCTATCTAGAAGTAATCTCTCTGAATGCTCATGGTGCCATGTTTGGACCTCCCTAACATTTATGCTCTCATTTACGTTATAATTATCCCACGCCATCTTCCCTCTCTAAAAGAATGGAAGATCTCTGGGGGCAAGGATTATTTCTAATTTCTCTTTATATCATTCTCAGTGCTTAGGCAGGCACTATATATATATATATATATATATATATACATATTTGTTGGACTGAATTCTCTAAAAATAAGAGGCAGACCACCACAGAAGTGGAAAAATAAACCCAGCCTCTTCTGAATCTCTCAGTGTTGACTTCATCCTTTTCTGTTTGGCTTCTTATCTGTGTTCATTCTGCCTGCTTCTACCTGGTTCCTGGACAGCCTACCAGCGCCATGCCAGGAAACTGAATCACTTCCATTTGAATTGTCTTAGGAAGATTCTGAAGATCACCTGGCAAGATAAGGTACCAGACACTAGGGTCTTTGCTCGAACTAGACTGCCAAGCATTCAAACTGTGCTTCAGAGAGTGAAACTCCAGTGGGCTGGCTGTGTTGTTCTAATGCAAAACGTGAGCTTGCCAAAAAGACTATTTTATGGAGACTTTACACAGGGCAAGTGCTTACATGGTGGTCAAAAGAAGTAATACAAAGACACTCTCAAGGTCTCTCTGAAGAACTTTAGAATCGATTGTGTGACATGGGAAACACGGGCACAGGACCGTTCAGCATGGCGTGCCCACATCAGAGAAGGTGCTGTGCTCTATGAGCAAAGCAGAATTGAAATAGCTCAAAGGAAACCCAGGATGCGCACATTTAGAGTATCCACTCCAAGTGTTCACATGAACTTTGTGCCCAACCGGTGGTAGAGCATTCCGAGCTCGTATTGGTCTGATCAGCCACAGTCAGACACATTGAAACTTGACTCTAACCTAGTGAGGTTATTTTGGCCCTCTTTGAGAATGAAGGACAACAACCAACCAACCAACCAGTCTTATCTACGTATAGAGCAGTAATTCGATTACTTTGGAAACAACCCAAGTGCCTTCTGTTAGCAAAGATCTACATTATGTGTGACTACAAAGGTGCCTTCTACCAGATTCATTCCTTGTTCCTTCTTCCTGTTTCTATTTTGTCATGCAAAATGCATGTCAACATATAAGGTGTTTGCTTGAAGTGGGTTAGTTTGCACTACAATCCCTTGACATTTCTTTGATCATGCACCCAAATCTCAATTTGTTTTCTGTATTTTTCCACTTTAAACATGACAGGCTAAGAAGTTTGGGTGCTATTTGGTATGTAGTGGGTTTAATAATAAGTTGTAATTTTTTTGAGGTCAAACAGATGAGGGGGCATCTAAGTGATACAGCAGATAGCAAGCTAGTCTTGGAGTCAGGAGGACTTGAGTGCTACAGATACTTACAAGCTGTGTAACCCTGAACAAGTCAGTTAGCCCTTTTTGCCTCAGTTTCCTCATCTGTGAAATGAACTAGAGAAGGAAATGGCAAAACACTCTAGTATCTTTACCAAGAAGACCCTAAATGGGTTCATGGAGAGTCAGATGTGATTTGAATGACTCAACAACAAACAAATGATAAGGCAGGGTCTGTATATGAGGTCATATGTCCCAACTCCACATTCAGTTTTTTTTCCACTATTGGTATAGGAACTAGACCTCCTAGGGTGGCTGTGGGGATAAAATGAGATAATATTTGTAAAGTGATTTGCAAACTTAAAAACTATATAACTGCTAACTATTATTATTAATATTCCTATTATGATTATGATTACTATGCCAGACTGTGTCTGGGTAGGTATAGGAGAGAAGGCAGTCCAAAAAAGGGGAACAGGCACAAAACAAAGGCAGAGAAAAGTGAAAAGCACACTGGATACTTGGGTCACCCATTGGATGCTTGGGTTGATTGGATTAAATGGGAGGATCAAATAGGAAAAGCACTAGGGAGGGTGTGGCCCAAACCATCACCTTCTGGAAGTACTATTTACTGATTCCTTGGGCCCTGATAATATCCTGTTGATGTGATTCAAAATGGGCTTCCCTAAGGGAGAGCTACAAGGAAGCAGGGAAACAGAGAGAAAATGGCGGCCATAATAATAGAATCACTGATTTAGAGCTGGGAGGGAACTTAGTTTAACCTTTTAGTTTTTCTGAGGCCCAATGAAGTTCAGTGATTTGTCCAAGGTCACAGATAATAAGTGACTGAGGTGGTTTTTGATTCCAAACCAATTATATCATACTGCTTGAGAGCAGCCAGAAAGAGGGTTGGATGAGTAGAAGGGGCATCTGGGATTTGAATCATTGAGTCACAGAATATCAGAGTTGGGAGGAAGGTGCTGTAAAGATCATTCGCAATCTGGTCCAAACTTCTCATTTCATAAATAAGAAACAGAGGCCTAGAAAGGGAATCTAACTTGTCCTAGATCATATATGTAGTTAGAGTAAATGGGACAAGGATCCAGGCTCCTGACTTCAAGTCCAGAATTCAGTTTGCCTGGAGGTCTGTGGAGTAGCATGGAATTTTGTCCAGGGAAGCAAAGAGATACAGGGAAGACAAGTCTCAGATCCCCTCCATTGCAGTTTTGCTAATTTGACTCCCTACTAGGACTGAGCAAGATATTCAAAAATCCTCAGGGTCCTAGCACAGTGGAAATTGGCCTCAGTGGGGAAGAGGAGATAGTACAATCCTGACATAAGTCTGCGTGCCCTACAACACTAGAGCATATTTGACATCCAAACAACCAACAAGCATTTATTAAGCTCTTACTATTTGCCAAACACTATTTAAGTGCCGGGGATACAAAGAAAGGCAAAGACAAGTTTCTTGCTATCAAGATGCTCACGTTCTAATGCCACTGGTTGCTTACCTTCTATCTATGGTCCTAGTATGCCTCTTAGCACACAGACAAGAGAACACTTTGCTGCAGCCCAAATTATGTATGTCAACATTTGGCTAAATTCCACTCAAATAACGAGTGTTAGAGTGTTTCTCAGAAACAAAAATGATGAAATTCTTTTCCTGGGTCTTTAGGGAGATTCCTATCCCCAACCTGTGCTCTCAAATGAACAGATTAGGGGTAGCAGATCAAAGTGGTCAGTCCCCAGGAGGTTTTAACCAAAACTGTCCAATTAAACACCAAATAATCACAAGGACAGGGCTGCATCTATGTGAGAATCTTAAAGGCAATTTTTTTTTGTAACTGTGTGGTAATGGGAACAGAATCTGGTCCTATGATTTCATCAGTGTAGGGAGATCATAAAATCATAGCTTTAAGGATGGAAGGGACCTTGGACACCATTTAATTCAACCCTCTTATTTTACAGATGAGGAAGATGAGTCCAGGATGTTAAGTGACTTGCCCAGGGTCATATATCCAACATGTATGCGAGAAAGGACTTGAAGCCAAATCATCCTCATATCACAGTTGGTTCTTGATCCATACAACCGCCCTGCCTTACTTTTAGGTGAGCACAGTTTACTAGTTTATGTATGTATGTATGTATGTATGTATACATATTAACATGTATATACACACATATCTACATACACATATATATACACAGAGAGAGAAACTCAAAAGCATTCATTTAATTCAGATTATTGTTTTTCAGTGCATTATTAAAAATACTAAAAGCTCTCTTACCAATTAATTTGAAGAGTACCATAATCTCAATAAGTTTTCTAAACGGATACAGAAATTACATTGTTAATATTTTAACAACTCTGTAAACTTTTTTGTATATGAGCATATGCAGTGCATGCTGCATTCTTCCAAAACAGCCTTTAGATGGTGCTGTGGCTATATGAGTCCTACTACTCAAAGGTGACCCATCTGAGGCACGTGGGGGAGCTTCCTGGTTGAACTGAATTTTGCAAAGAGGACACTTCTGGCTTCATCATGTTACTCTGCTGATATCAGATCTGCTCTTTATAGAAGTTAAGAGAAACAGCTTTTTGCAAATGCTTGTGATCTGACACACTTAACTGAAGCAGGGCAACTTCAGTGCATGAGTACAATGCAGCTGGCAAAGGTTTACAAATTGACTGAACAGGGGAGTTTCCTTCTCAGTAGGCAAACTATGCCCAGGGGTCTCTCAGGGCGGGAAGTGATTAATGATGGTTCTTAACAGCACCATTTTTATAGAAAGGTTAAACCAAAGTGACAGGCTGATGGCCTGGCAGCTTTATTCCTTGGAGCTGTGGCTCTCCCAAATTTTGACCTCGAAGCAAGGAATATGTTGGGTTTTTCTAGGCCTGGGACTCCCACTCCCTTGGATGGTGCCATCTGTGAATCATGTTTTGTACTGGAAGCAGGTTATAAAGGATGCAGATTTCAGAAGCCACAAGGACCTTGATGCTGCCCTCTGGTGGACAGTATCTTTCACTACCACACTTGGCTAAAAATTTGTATGTTGACTGGGGGCCATCTCCAGTCATCTGCTGACTCTGCATAGCCCTCCCTCACTTAAATCCAATTCACTTGCAAGGCATGGCATCACCTTCCAGATGTCATGATCCTCTTTGAGAATGATGGACAAACATCAGCAACATGTTGATTGAGTACACAGACGAGTCCTTTTTTGGGCAGAAACCCCCCCAAAATAAGAACAAAAAAAACCCCTTTCATCTTCATTGTTTTTCTGATTAACAAGAGTTTGCTTCCTCTCTTTTCTTCCTCCCACCCTCCCCCTATTAAATGATTAAAAAGAAAACCTCCATAACAAGTACAGTCAAATGAAACAAATTCCCACATTGGCCATATCATAAAATATGTGTCACATTCCGTGTTTTAATTCCATCCCTTCTCTGGTAGGAGATGGGTAGTATGCTTCATCTTTAGTCTTCTGGAATCATGATAATCATTGTACTGATAAGAGTTTTAAAATCTTTCAAAGTTATTTTTCTTTATAATGTTGTCATGGAATAAATTCTTTTCCTAGCTCTGCTCACTTCATTCTGCAACTGTCCATTTCACCGATTTTTATGGCATGATAATATCTCATTACATTTATATACAATAGTTTGTCTAGCCAGTCTCCAATAGGGAACACCTTGTTAGCATCTATTTTTAGCTACCATAAAAAGAGTTGCTGTAAATTTTTTTTTCAATATGGGTCTTTTTCTTCTCTTTTTGATCTCTTTGTGTTATATGCTTAGTAATAGTATTGTTAGATCAAAGAGTTTTATGTTTTATTGATTTTGTGGGCATAATTCCAATTACTTTCTAGAATGGCTGGACCACTTCACATCTTCTCCAGTAGTATGTCCATTTCCCCAAAGCCTTTCTGGCATTTGTCATTACCTTCTTTTGTCATCTTTGGCAGTCTTATTGGTAAAGGTAAAAACCTCAGAGTTGCTTTAATTTGAATCTCTTCAATTATTAATGGATTGAATCATTTTAACATGATTTTGATAGCGTCCTTTGTGTGAAAAAGCCTGTTCATATCCTTTGGTCATTTGTCTATTGGGGAATGGCTTTTATTCTTACAAATTTGAATTGTCTCCTTATATATCTTGCCTAATATCAGAGAAACCTGTGGAGTATTATCTTTCTTATGATGTGTTAAGAAGAGGCTTTTCTACATTTCTGGTACTCCTCAATATATCTTCCCATCCCCTCTAATTATCATTCTAAATCTAAAAGGGAATTTGCTGCGGTAGATTAGAGCACTGAACTCGATATCAGGAAGACCTGACTTTAAGTCCTGCTTCAGACACTTTTGAGCTATGCGACTCAGGGGAAGTCACGTAAGGCTGAGGCTCTCTGAGCCTCAGTTTTTCCATCTGTAAATAAGGGAATTGGACTTAATATTCTGTTAGGTTCCTTCCAGCTCTACACCTATCTTTTATCATCTCTTCCTTTTTTCAGGTAAACTCCTTGAAAAAGCTATTGACAATTGATGCCTCCACTTCATTTCTTCTCACACTCTTCTAAACTCTGTCCAGTCTGGATTCTTATTTCATTACTCAACTGAAACTGCCTCTCCAAAGTTACCAACAAAAATTTCTTACCTAATATAGATTTTTCTCAATTCTGTTTTCCTGGATCTTATTCCATGTCACACCCACTAATTCTGGCTATACCCTAAGAATCTGTTTTGAGACCTCTTCTCTTTTCTCTTTACACTCTCACCACATTAAGGTGACAATAAGTCACCATATTATCTCCCATAGGTTCACTTATGAACTCAATATGGATGATTCTAAACCCTCATCTCTCTCCTGTGCTTTAGCTCTGCCATCACAAATGGCCTATTACATATTTTAAATTGTTTAAAACAAAATACATTATTTTCAGCCCACCCCTAATTCAACCCTATCCTGGACTTCCATGTCATGTCAAGAGTACCAACATCTGTCCAATCCTCTAGGTTCATAATTTTAATGTCAGCTTAAATTCTTCACTCTCCTTCACTTGATAGGGCTGGTCAGTCTCCAAATGTTGTTGTTTCTACCTCCACAATAGCTTTTACATATGTGTTTCTCTCTCTATTCACATGGCCACCACCCATTTCAGGAATTATTTATCTCTCACCTGTACTATTGCAATATCCTACTATTTGGTCTCCTTGCCTCATCCTCTCCCATGCCAATGAGTCCTTCACTCAGCTCCCAAAATGATTTTTTTAAAGGACAAATCTGACCATATCATTTGCCTTCCTATAATTTCTAGTGAGTCCCTATTACTCCTAGGATGAAACACAAATTCTTGTTTCTGGATGTGATCATTAAAATCTGGGCTTTGTTAAGATCAGCTACAAAAGTGAGAAAAATGAGACACTGATGCACTGTTGGTGGAGTTGTCAATTTATCTGTGTAGAATGGACCCTACCCTGTTTATTTCATTAACCATGCTAGGTTATGTTCCTACTGACTCTCCATATCAGTTTCTGTTGGCAAGTCCTACCTCTGGATCAGAACAGACTCTTGACTGCTCCCCAGCACCAAGGCTATAAGCCCAAAATTATGCAAGGACCCAGGCTGTGAAAATCTGCCTTGCCATGCCTACGTTACTAGATTGGCACTGTATTCTTTGACGCTTGGCAAGGAAACTCACTTCAGAGAAACAAACTACGTCTCTGATCCACACCTGGGTGACAGGCCAGTATGTGGTAGCCCAAATATAAGGTATGACCCTACCCCATCTAGCAGCATTCCTTAGTATCCAGGCTATTTGCTAGTCAGGGGCTAGCCAATGAGATCATAGGCTCATAGATTTAGAACTAGAAGGGAATTTCAAGGTCATCATATCTAACCCTCTCTTTTTACAGATACAGAAACTGAGGCTGAGAGAGGCTAAGTGACCTGCCCATGGTTGCACAACTAGAAGTAACCTGAAGGAGACTTTGTTCTTTAGATGTTTGATAGAATTCCCTTGTAAATCCATCTGGCCCTGGAGATTTTTTCCTAGGGAAAATGGCTTGTTCAATTTCTTTTTCTGAGATGGGTTTATTTAAGTATTGTACTTCCCCTTCTGTTAATCTGGGCAATTTATATTTTTGTAAATATTCATCCATTTCACTAAGATTGTCAAATTTATGGACGTGCACTTGGGCAAAATAGTTCCTAATTATTATTTTAATTTCTTCTTCATTGGTGATGAATTTACCCTTTTCATTTTTGATACTGGTAATTTGGTTTTTTCTTTCTTTTTTTTAAATCAAATTAATCAAAGGTTTATCTATTTTATTGTTTTTCCCCATAAAACCAGCTCTTAGTTTTATTTATTAGTTCAATGGTTTTCTTAATTTCAATTTTATTAGTTTCTCCTTTGGTTTTCAGTACTTCTAATTTGGTATTTAATTGGGGATTTTTCAATTTGTTCTTTTTCTAGCTTTTCATTTGCATGTCTAATTCCTTGATCTGCTCTTTCTTTATTTTATTCATGTAAGCATTCAGAGATATAAGGCTTCCCCTAAGAACTACTTTTGCGGCATCCTATAAGTTTTGGTATGTTGTCTCATTATTGTCATTCTCTTGGATGAAGTTATTAATTGTTTCTATGATTTGTTCTTTGGCCCACTCATTCTTTAGAATTAGATTATTTAGTTTCAATTAATTTTTATTTATCTTTCCTGAATTTCTTTGGACCTGAAAATTGAAAATCTCAAATGCCATGTCTACACACTGCCTGCCCTCTCCTTTCCCCCATCCTTTTCTATTTCCCCAAAGCCCCACAACTTAAGTGCCAAAATTATCTGGACCAAACCTTGTCAGATAGCAAGTTTGGGCTCCACTTGGCATAATCAGTGGTGTGTGGTACTTGGAGTCAGGAAGGCTCGAGTTTGAATCTCACCTCTCATACTCTCTAACTGTGTGACTCTAAATTATTTGACTTCTCTTAGCCTATGTTTTTCAGTCATTTCAGTTGTGTCCAATTCTCCATGACCCCATTTGGGGTTTTATTGGACAAGATACTAGAGTGTTTTGGCATTTCCTTCTCCAGTTTCATTTTACACACGAGGAAACTGAGGCAAACAAGGTTAAGTGACTTACCCAAGATTACCTTGCTAGTAAGTTTCTGAGGCTGGATTTGAACTCAAGTCTCCCTGCCTCCCGGTCCAGCACTTATATCCACCTAGCTGTCCCAGCTAGTTACCTCATAAGTAATATGAGGTTAATAGGGTTGTTGTGAGATTCAAAGGAGACAATACACAGACAGTGCTTCACAAAACTTTAAGTACTATATAAATGTCAGTCATTATTATTAGCGCCACTGGAGAGATCTTGTCCAATAAGGGAGAGTACAAAGAAAAGGCAAGAAGTTGAATTTTTAAAAAGCCGAAAGGATAAACATATAAGGAAAGATGGAAAGGATAAGTTTGACAAGACAGCAGCCAGAGTCCATTCTCAGTAACAGAGTTCCAACTCGGACTATAAAACTTTCAGAGATTGCTCATGTCCTAACATGGTGGTAGCATAGAGCATCGAGAAGCATTAAAACCATTTTTATTAATGCAGAAGCCTTGTATAGTGGATAGAGAGTCAGCCTGAGAATCAGTAAGACCTGGGTTTAAGTCTCATCTCTCTCTACTGTACTGGTTGTGTGACCCTAGGCACATTCCTTAACCTTTCAGTGCTTATTGGTGAAGTTGTGAATGGATCCAACAATTCTGGAGTGCAATTTGGAGCTATGCACAAAGGCCTACAAAACTGTGCACACCCTTTGATCTAGCAATACCACTATTAGGTCTGTATCCCAAAGTGGTTTTTAAAAAGAGAAAAGGACTTATTCGTACATAAATATTTATAGCAGCTCTTTTTGTGGGGGCAAAGAACTGGAAAGGGAGGGGATGCCCATCAATTGGGGAATGGCTGAACAAGTCGTGGTATACGATTGTGATGGAATACTTTGTGCTATTAGAATTGATGGGCAGGATGATTTAAAAAAACATGGGAAGACTCACACAAACTGATGCGATGTGAAGTGAGCAGAACCAGGAGGATATTTTACCCAGTAACAGCAATACTGTATGCTGATGAACTGTGAATGACTTAGCTATTCTCAGTAGTATAATGATTCAAGAAAATTCCAAAGGATTCATGATGAAAAATGCAATCTATCTCCAGAGAAAGAACTGATGGGCTCTGAATGCTTACTATTTTTTTCACTTTTTTTCATGTTTTTTTTTCCTCTGTATTTTCTTTGACAATATGAGAAATATGGTAATATATTTTGCATGATTGAACATATGTAATCTATATAAAATTGCTTATTGTCTCAGGGAAGGAGGAGGTCAGGGAGGGTGGGAGAAAATTTGGAACTCAAAATTTAAGAAAAAGAATATTAAAATTGTCTTTACATGTAATTGGGGAGAAATATAATACTATTTTTTTAAAAAAAAACACCTTTTAGTGCTCTGGGCAATGCTCTAAGACTATAACTTTCAGAATATTTTCCTATGAGCATTGGAAGGGGGGAATTTCCTCACTAGGATTCCCCTACACCAATGAAAGCCCAATTCTGGACAAAATACAAATACAACTAAAATCTTCAAAGCATCAGTTTGGGATTGAAAGTGAGTTATTTCTGTAAGGATTTTAGACAAGGTGCTTGTTTTTAGTGGATTGTATAAGATTTAGGAATTATATTTAGGGAGAGGAGTATGTCAGGTATACTTGATTAAAATCATTAAAATATCTTGCCTTCTCCATAATGATTTTTTCTGCCTCTTCATGGTAGGGGACCAAAACCTTCTCAGATAGCAAGTCTGGGCTCCACTTGGCATAATCAGTGGTGTGTGGTACTTGGAGTCAGGAAGACTTGAGTTTGAATCTTACCTTTCATACTCTCTGTGTGACTAAATTATTTGACTTCTCTTAGCCTATGTTTTTCAGTCATTTCAGTTGTGTCCAATTCTCCATGACCCCATTTGGGGTTTTATTGGACAAGATACTAGAGTGTTTTGGCATTTCCTTCTCCAGTTTCATTTTACACACGAGGAAACTGAGGCAAACAAGGTTAAGTGACTTACCCAAGATTACCTTGCTAGTAAGTGTCTGAGGCTGGATTTGAACTCAAGTCTCCCTGCCTCCCGGTCCAGCACTTACATCCACCTAGCTGTCCCAGCTTTAGTTTCCTCGTAAGTAATTATGAGGATAATAGGGTTGTTGTGAGATTCAAAGGAGACAATACACAGACAGTGCTTCACAAAACTTTAAGTACTATATAAATGTCAGTCATTATTATTAGCGCTACTGGAGAGATCCTGTCCAATAAGGGAGAGTACAAAGAAAAGGCAAGAAGTTGAATTTTTAAAAAGCCGAAAGGATAAACATATAAGGAAAGATGGAAAGGATAAGTTTGACAAGACAGCAGCCAGAGTCCATTCTCAGCAACAGAGTTCCAACTCGGACTATAAAACTTTCAGAGATTGCTCATGTCCTAACATGGTGGTAGCATAGAGCATCGAGAAGCATTAAAACCATTTTTATTAATGCAGAAGCCTTGTATAGTGGATAGAGAGTCAGCCTGAGAATCAGTAAGACCTGAGTTTAAGTCTCATCTCTCTCTACTGTACTGGTTGTGTGATGGTAAACGATGGAGGGAAAATAGCTCCTGTGGTGTCTCGTGAGAGGGGCTGAGGGAGAATGGGAGATGTAGCAAAAGCAGAGACTGAAAGAAGGGAAAGAAAGGGAAAAATCTCAATTCATTGGCAGAAGGTGGTCCTGATGAAGAAAGATATATTCTGTCATAGGAGATTGTATTAGTAAGACAAGATTCATGACCTCGAGGATGACCATGAACATGCCTGAATGGTTCAGAATCGCAAAGCATAAGAAATTCTCTAGGTAGAAGGCAAAGGAAGTATAGCATTATTTAGACTCCAGAGGATAAAATCCCAAGACTAGTAATTCCAATTAAATATAGCAGTAATTATATTCCAAAACCAGTAAGCCCACCTTAAGTGTAGCCACAAGGAAATTATAACACAGTATTATAGCGAGAAACCAAGTAATCCCATAACTTTCCCCACTGCTAGGGCCTTCCTGTAGACAATCACTCATAAATCCTAACTCTTCACTCAGTACTCTCTCTGTAGCTCTGTTGACTCCGAGGTCCTGTTCCTTCTCCTTGGGCTGAATTCCGATTCCTGTAGCTCTCTGTAGATTCTGCTGCTCTCAGTTCTGGGCTCTCTTTATATACAGTTCTAGCTACCATCTGATTGGTTAGAACTAAGCTCTGTGATTGACTGAATTCATGATTGACTAGAAATCAGTATACATACCACTGGCTCTGGTCTTAGCAACTCCCCTTAGGTCCCTGAGGGCTTCATGCCCCAAATGGCTTAATACCTAGTAAGTAGAGGCTTTAGACCTACTTACAAAGATATAATCAAGCTTTCCCACCTAGCACCACCTGAGGCCTATTGACTGAGTGGGGAAGATCTTTGATCCCATTAACACTACAGAGATGGGGACCTTAAATGCACGTGATCTTCAGGGATTTGATGCTGAGAGAGATCACTATCTCCGAGGGACTGTTATGCCTCCATGGACATCACCCTGATCAAGGAGGATAATCAGAGCTCCTTGGGGCAACTCGCTTCAATAAGAGTGGATGGACATAGATCCAGAGAGGATATTTTATGGAGAGGCAGAAAAAATCATTATGGAGAGGGCAAGATATTTTAATGATTTTAATCAGATACACAGGAAAATTTTTACTGTGGAGTAATATTTCTATCCTCTTATCTCCTGCAGGAATTAATATGTCTAAGAGAGAGGCACAACAGAAAAAAAGAAAGAAGGGACAGCATCTACAAGGCAATTAAACAGAAGCTATTTAGAAAAGGGAACTCAAACTAGTTATCTTAAAAGCTTTAATTCCATGAGGAATTATTGTTTTTGTTGTTCTGTTGTGTACAACTCTTCATGACCCCATGGACCACACTGTCCTTGGGGTCTTCTGGGCAAGGATAAGTTTGCCATTTCCTTCTCCAGCTCATTTTACAAGTGAGGAAATGGAGATAAATGGGGTTAGAGGACTTCCCCAGAGTCACACAGCTAGTGAGTGTCTGAGGCCAGATTTGTACTCAGGAAGATGAGTCTTCCTGACTTCAGGCCCAGCACTCTATACACTTGCCATCTAGCTGTCCCTTCCATGAGCAGTACAGACTCTAAAAAAGGAATTAATAAATAAATATAAAGAATATGGACAAAGAATTCAGGTCTAGAATAGAAATAAAGGGAAGAAAACTGATGAAGAGAATGAAGGAAAGAAATCTTTTTTAGAAAAAGGTGTGGAAACTGAAAAAATAACACACAAGAAATTTAAAAGAAGAAAGGAGATTTTCCTTAGCTGAGTGGGAAAAAAAGAAAGGAAGTATTTGATAAGTAGATAAAAGGAAGAAAGAAAAATAATAAATTAAGTAAAACTCCAGAACTATGAGAAAGAGTGACAAATGGAATGAAAACTATAGGGTGAGATGAAGAAAGCTGGTAGAGATAGAGCTGCCTTAAAGTAGATTAAGTAAGGCAGGTATGTCATACAGTGGAAAGAGCACTGGACCTGGAATCAGGAAAATCTGAGTTTCAATCCAACTTCAGACACTAGCAGTATGACTAGCAAGTCACTTAACCCCTATTTGCCTCAGTTCCTCATCTATAAAATAGAGACATGCTAGAGGAAGACATGGCAAACCACTCTAGTATCTTTGTCAAGAAAACCCCATGGATGAGTCTGTGGGGTCGTGAAGACTTGGACATGACTGGATGATTGAACAATAACAACAGCAGCAACAAGGTTAAGTAAAGAAAAACTGAGATAAAGTACTATTTCAAAGTACAGGAGAAGAGAGAAAAAAGAATCTTAATGCAGAAAAAAAATAGAAACCAATGGAGGAAAATACAAACTTAACTTTTATAACTTTAAATGTGAATGGATTACAAAATCCAACAAAATGAAAGACAGTAATAGATTAGATGAGAAAACACTACCTACAATCTGTTGCATATGAGAAACATACCTAAAAAAGCAAAGACATACACAGAATAAGATGCTGGAACAAAAGTTAGGTAAATATTAAGTGAATAAAAAAACCCCAGTAATTGCAATCAAAGAGAAAAAAACTCACAAGATAAAAAGAAGTTAAAAAGAAACTACATTATACTCAAAGGAACAATAGATAATAATATAAATATCAATGATACAAATATTAAACATATATTCCACCTACCTGAGCCTCTAAATTCACAAAAGAAACATTAACTTAATTATAAGACACAGGCAAGTAATGCAATAATATTATGAGATTTGCAGGTCTCTATTAGTTTTGGACAGATTTAGCAGAAAGATAAACAAAAAGGAAAATACAGAATTGAACAAATGCTGGAGACACTAAAAGACATATGATATTTAAAACATGGAATTGTTAAAGAATATACCTATTTTTAGCACCACATAGAATTTTTGTAAAAACTGACCTCTTATTAGGACATAGAGATATTGCAAATAATTGTAAAATGGGGTGGTGGGGAGGCCAAATGCAACCCTTACAGACCATAACTCGGTATTTCAAGAACTATATCAAATGGCAGCAAGGAAAGGGAGTATATTTACTCCCTGTATTTATTGAGAAACTGATAGAGTTTCTTGTTGCATATATTGCTAGCTTTGGGTTTTTCTAACTTCTTAATATAAAAAAAAACACTCCATCTTCCCTTTTATCTACCATGATATTTTAAAATAAGATATAATATTTCAGAACCATATCCTACCTACCTTACCACATCTCAGAGCCATATCAAAATTTACTTCCTTGCAATAAGATCTTTAGTTCTAGTTAGCACTTGCACCTTTTGCAATTGTATATAGACATCTGAAACCACAGACTTTTTTATTGTTTCTTCTCTCTCTACATCTTACTACCTCTTGATATCATCTTCAAGTCTCTCTTCCTCTATTCTATTCTGTTCACTGATGAAGAGGTAGGTAGTCCTTCTCCTCATCAAGATCAATCCCTCTACACACACCCTTGATCTTCTCCCCTCCCTTATTCTCCAGAAGATTGTTCCCACAATCATCACCCCCCAACCAATCTTTAATCTCTTTATACCTACAGATTCCTTCCCTACTGCTTACAAACATGCCTAGGTATCTCCCACTGTAAAATAAAACAAAACACCAAAATAAACCAAAATAAGAAAACAAAAAACCCTCACCAGACTGTACCCTCTTTTATATCCTCCTAGCTTAGCCAGAAAACAGCTTCCGATATTTTTTGTCTCCATTTGACTTCTTAGTTGCATCTCGGTCCTTTGCAATATTTTTAACCTCTTCACTCCACTGAACTTGAACTCTCTCCAAAGTGATCTCTTAATTGTCAAATCTGATGTTCTTTTCACTGTCCTGATTTTTCTTTTTTGCAGCATTTGACACTGTTGACTACCTTCTCCTCCTATATACTCTCTTGTCTCTGGATTATCATGACACTGAACTTTCTTGATTTTTCTGCTTCTTCTAAGTCTCCTTTGCAAGCACATCATCTGTATTAGGTGCTCTCTCTCTCTCTCTCTCTCTCTCTCTCTCTCTCTCTCTCTCTCTCTCTCTCTCTCTCTCTCTTTCTCTCTCTCTCTCTCTCTCTCTCTCTCTCTCTCTCTCTCTCTCTTTCTCTTTTTCTCTCTCTCTCTTTCTCTTTCCTTACTGTGACCATCAGCTCCCATGGTTTAAATATTTCTATGAAAATGCCTTTCCGATCTATATATCAAGCCCTAGTCTTTCTCCTGAGCTTTTAGTCCCATACCAACTGCCTACTGGACATTTTGTCTGCACATGAATCATTAGAAATGGTCATCCATCAGGTTTGACATATATCAGGAGATTCTCTGTAATATCTTCAATATATGTCCCAGGAAGAGAGTTAACTTATCTATTATTAGGTTAGTATATTATAGTATAATATTGTTAGTATATCACTGAGATATTTTTGTTAGTCTCCCTATTGAAATGAAGAGCCTGGGTATACTTTGGGGGTGTCTCACTTATCTGGCTCAATGCCTACACATACGTACACACACACACACACAGAGGAAATCTCTAACTCTCATTACAAGCACACAGTTTTCCAAAGCTGATAACATGGATAGTGGTTTTATTTCTAGGCTAATGGAAAGACATTGAAGTTGCATCTAAATTAACATAAAGTGATGCACCCTTCCACAGGGATCTATCTACCCTTCTCTCAAAGACGTATATAATCATCATGATTTATAATAATGCCCAGATAGGTGTTCAGATAGAAATAGTCCATTTTCTCCTCTGTGTCCCCTCTTTCTGGGCGTCAATTGTGTGCAGTTGCTCTCACTGATGCTGCTTCCCCATTTCTTCTTCCTGTTGCTTTCTTCTATAGTTCTGTTGTGACTGTCCAACAATCTGTGGTGGTCATATTTTCTTCTGTCTTTTTCAATTCCTGCTTCATGAGGCTCTCCACAGTTCCCTCATTGGCTACTCTCTTTTGTGCCCAGCAGATGACTATTTTATTTGCTGTCCTCTGTAGTCCCACTGTTTCATAGCAGAGAGTATTCATTTCCCTTCCAGTAGTCTAGTTCTCTAACTTTGGACTAAATTGAGAAGAGTTTCTGAGAGTCTGCAGTTTGAAATACACCTCTTCTAATCATAAGCCTACTTTTGCACATAACCCCAAGCTTTATACCAAAGATCTCCTGGGAACTATACAAAGCTTCTTTCACTGCTCCTGAAAAGTAAATCTTTATTTACAATCCCAAGTACACTCATGGGAACCCATTTTCATTTGCCTCTTTTTCTCCCTAGTTTTTGGGCAGTGTCTCTCCCTCACATCAGTACCTTCTGTTGGTTCCAGGGATTCAGGCAGGGAGCAGTGCATTCCTTCCCTGATGATCTGACTTCCCCCCCACCGCTCCCCCCAGCCCAGGACAGCTGGGTTGGATTATTTAAATTACCTAAGGCTTCTTCTCAAAACATTCAGAAAAGTGAGGAGTTATGTGATCCAGGGAGGAAGAGTTGTAATCTCTACCATTCTGCTGTTAGTTATAGTTATTGCTAGTATGAAGGGTATGTAAGGTAGTCACCTCATACCTCTTTCTTACGGGCATGTGAACATCTACTCATGCTCTGGACTGGTTTGATCACTCTAATCTGCTCCCACCTTAGCAGGCATAGGTTCCCAGAGAAGGACCACCTCCGCAAGATCACACTCAAACTTTTCAAGGTAACCTTGTGGAGGAACATATCACTCATTGCTTCAGCTCCCAAGTTCCCACTAATATGCTTCTATTTGAACAAAACTAACAATATGACACTTTTAGATCTTAACTATAACCACAATACTTAACAATAAGGTAAAAAGAAATAATGATAACCCTATAGATAATCATACATTAAAACAAAGGCAGGAAGAATAAAATCATTAAATCCATATATAATAACTCAGCCCACACTCTCCCACTTAATGTATTTGGTATTTGTGGGGGAGAATGGGCACAAACACAGAAACGTGCCAAGGAGAACTGGAGTGAGGAAAATCTATGTGCTCAGGGTAACTCACAACACTGGCATTGTAAATGTCTCCATTTTAGGAACTATCTATGAAAGTTTATTGATGAACAAATCTGTGTTGAACAGATGTTGTTACTGTTAAGTGAGTTGATTCATGACATCTTACAGGGCCTAATGGGTAAGTTAAATTAGTCAATGTGTGGAGTGGCCTCTCTGGTTTTATGCTTCCACACTGTGTTTCTGCTCAGATATACTTAGTCTTCAACAGCAAATAAACTATCTATCACTTCCTCATTGAAATTTTGCTGATGAAGTTCTGAAATCTGTTTTTTCACATATCTTATTTATCTTTCTGGATTCAGACTCTGCTTGGGAGTCTTCTCTGGGAATGGACCCAATCTTAGCTTATGGTGGGTAACCAAATTCTCATTTTCTATCTATGAGAAAATAAATAATATTCATCTTATATCAAAGACCAGTTCCGGCATATATGTCATTCAAACACACTACAGCTAGTCACATTCAAAAAGCAATAACTGTCTCAGATCTCTAAATCAGAGTAACTATTTAACTTTGAATTCTGAGCAGATCTATCTCCAAAACAAATGAACTGCCAAAGCACACTTAAACTCTGCAACAAATTGTTGCATGTGAAGGGTAGTACCTTAAAAAGACAATACCCTACACCATTGTGCTTAATAAGCTGATGAATCCTGATTCATGTAGATTTCAATGAGATATCAAGATAGCATCCCCAATGAAACTGTTCTAAAGGATAGGTACTTGAATAACATGGGAAATATGCATCAATTATAGAGCATATGCATCAATTATAGATTTTTTAGAAATAGGAGTTTTGCCTGACAGTTAGCCTGACAGATGAATACAGGAGAATTCTAATGCCTTTGTTTTCAGAAAAATAAACACTGAATATACTGACATCTACCTAGTCCTTTTCGTCTTTAAAACTCATTATAGCTCTCCAAGGGTTCTTTCATCCTTTGACAGCATTGCAAGAAACCAGTTATTAAGTCAGCTTTTGGTGGGCAAGTCACATAACACTGTGTATCTGTTTGCCCTACAGCTAGAGAAAGAGACAATGTCAGAGCCAAAAATGAAATTTAGCAATCTTAGTCTCCCTCCTCAGGCTAGAAATAAAATAGAGAAATACCAATTTTTAACGCTTGTTCATTGTTCAAACTGCCAGGAAGAGTGTTTTTTTTTCATTTCATTTTTATTTGATTTGTATTTTTTTGTTTTAATTTAACCTTCCAGATAGTCATGTTCTCAATGCCAATAACCATGTATGGTTAGCCAGTTCTGGAGAATGTTGACTTAATTTACTTTATTAGCTGTGGAGAACAGGCTGTAGAGCCTAGAGGAAAAACAGGTGGCTCAGAAGAATTTGTGAGTTGGTGAATTTGGGGCCTTTTCTCCAAGCACTCTTACAGACCCTTCTTTGTCATAGTCACCACCTTTAGTTAGACAGATGGCCTAAGATATGGTCAGAATGCCAGATGGTTTCCATGGTGTTTTCTAGAGAGTGTCATTGTGTCCTTGGTGATGGAAGGTTTACATTCCTGGGTAAGGTCATCCTAGGATTCAGAAGATTCCAACTGCAACTCATCCAGACTGCCATCCATTCAAACAAACAACTTTTGAGCATAAAATGTGTATAAAACAGTCACTTAATGTTGATACTATGGTATGGGAGGAGAGGAAAGAGAAAACATAAAAAGGAGAAATTTCTTTTTCAAAAGGGTATATTTTAACTGAGGCACTAGGTCAAATATACAAGGGGAAAAAACTAATCCCTAAAACAATATATAAATTCCAAATAACAGTGCAAACTATATACCTAAATGCTTAGGGAACACACAGCAAGCACCAATAAATATTTTTTGGGAGGGAGGAAGGCAGGGCAATTGGAGTTAAGTGACTTGCTCAAGGTCACACAGCCAGTAAGTGTGTCAAGTGTCTGAGGCCGGATTTGAACTCAGGTCCTCCTGACTCCAGGGCCGGTGCTCTACTCACTGCACCACCTATCTGCCCCTCAATAACTATTTTTAATTTAATTTTTTACTATTTTTTATTTTTAAAATTAAGTTAAATTTTAAAAATTAATTTTTAAATTAATAAATGAAAAATTAGTCATCAGAGTAATGGAAGGACTCTCAGAGGATCAGAATAATTACCCTCACCAAGCCTGTGTGGTTGACATATCTTTGTCACCTTCACTCATGAATAAAAATGGTTATAGAGGATTTCTTACCCACTGCTGAAAAAGTATGGGTTATTGAAGAGTGGTGAGACCTTAATTCTAAAAAGACAATAATATCATGGGATAGGCCAATGGGATTCCTGCCCTCAGAGTATGTTCTCTGCCTGCTACCATAAAGAAGCCTGGTGAGTTTGCTCTAGAAGTTTGTGGTGATGAATAATGGAAGGGTCCTGCTCCCCCATTCACAGCATGCACAGGTCTGCTTCCTCTATGACTATTTGTAGTCTACTTACTACATGCCTTTTGATTAATTACCAAGCCAGAACTAAGTGTGATGCAAAAGGCACTAACTGGATAAATTGAGCTCTCTCTTTCCTGGTGGTGAGAATAAGGAATGAACTGTTGTAAGCCTCCAGGTAGAGAGAACTGTAGTAGAATTGGTAGCACTGAGCTTCTGCTGCCAGCTGCGTGTTGCCCCACTCAGGCCACTGACATGGTGCTCATGTTTCATTGCCTCTCTACATTTGCTCTTTTTCTACCCTAAGGTGAAGGACTGTTAGAGACAGAAGCTAAGACCCCGTCATCTCTGAAAGGTGAGAAGAACCACTGAGTGTCTAGGAACTGGACTCCACACCAAAGTTTTCTGTCACCAGAGCCTGGGAGGCTCTGGAAAGCAAGCTGTTTGACCCTTCCTATTAGTGGACTTTCTCCAAGATAAGTTCTGCTGAAATCCAAGACAATCCCAAAGGATTCATAATGAAAAAAATGTGCTATCTGCCTCCAGAGAAAGAACTGATTTTGTCTGAATACAGACTGAAGCATATTATTTTTTACTTTTTTTTGAGTCTTTTTGTAGAAAATGAATAATGTGAAAATGTTTTACATGATTTTGCACATATAACTTATATCAGAGTGCTTACCTTCTCAGGGAGGGAGCTAAGGAAGGAGGGAGGAAAGAATAGAATTTGGAATTCAAAACTTTTTTAAAAAATTAAAAATTGTTTTAACATGTAATTTGAGAAAAATAAAATACTATTTTTAAAAAGACTGTTTAAAATAAATAATTTTTAAGAGAGACAGAAAGGGAGAAAGAGGGGGGAGGGAGAGAGGAAAGGAAGGAGAGAGAAAGAGAAAGAGAGAGAAAGAAAGATAGAGGGGAAGGGGGAGAGAGAGAGAGAGAGAGAGAGAGAGAGAGAGAGAGAGAGAGGTTCTACTACACCAAGGGGTCAACTTTTTTCTCCCTAGCAAGACCAAGGATGATTTGTCCCTTGTGCTTTCATAGATGTCAAGGGGAGAATATAGCTTTTATTTAGTGATGGCCTGCTCAGCCTGCCTGAAATGTGTGTACTTTAAATGGCATTAAACAAGCTCCTATGAATAGGCCCTTCTTCTCTTCAGATTTCTTTGTGAGACTTCTGTGTCAGTGCTAGTTGAGGCTGCTTGTCTGTCATGGGTGGTTTATTCAACAGCTCAAGAAACCCACTTTTCAGGAATGTATTATGGGCCTCTTGTGGTTCCTTCTTCTTAGAACACCATGATAGCTCTCTCAAGTTTACTCCCTCTCATCTGTTTTAAAATCTCAACCTCTGACTATCAACTCTATATTGACACTTCCAGAATTCTCTTATTTTAGCCTTTTAGAAAACACTATCCAAGTTTCCTCACATGGTGATTAAATTCCGTGCTAATGAAACGAAATATCAAAAACTGCCACTTTTTTCATATCACATTTTCTCCTTTATGAATTGCTTTGAAAGGGGCAGCCAGGTGGCACATTAGTCAGAAGGACCTGAGTTCAAATCTGGCTTCAGACATTTACTAACTGTGTGACCTTGGGCAAGTCACTTAATCCTGATTGCCTCCAGGATAAAAAAATAAATAAATAAATGCTTTGAAAATTGGCTTCATAAGAATTATAGACTTTGGACTGAGAGGAACTTAGTGCAAATCCAAGCTCTGTAATTATGTGACCTTGGGCAAGTTATTTAACTTTGTAAGGGTTTAGTTTCTTCATCTGTAACAAAAAAGAAAAAGGAGGGGTAGAAGGGAAAGGGGAGTTGGAGAAGAGCACTGTGTCTGGAGTGGGAAGACCAGGATTCAAATCCTGCTTCTGATGCTTCCTATGTGAGCTTGGGCAAATCACTTAACCTCTACGGGCCTCAGTTTCCTCCTCCATAAAATGAACAGGTGAAACTAAATAGCTTCTAGGACCCCTTCAAGCTGTAGATCTGTGATCTTGTGACCATCTGTTTTTCTTAACTGTAGCTGTTTACATTTCGAAATGACAGTTCTAGGCAATTACCATGAATTGCAACAAACATTTATTAGGGGCTTAACATGTGTAAGGCACTGTGACACGGTTTGGCAGTTGAATTGCTTATGGTGGGTGAGGGAAAGAGAAGACTTAAGACTGACTCAGAGGGCATGACCATGAGGGACAGAAAAAATGATGGCTATCTCAACAAAAACAGGTCTTAAGAGGAATGGATTTGCTGGGGAGGCTAAGTTCTGCTTTGGATAGTGCTGACACATAGTAGCTACTTAATGCATGCTTGTCGATTGATCCGCTGAGTTTGAGATGTTTTAAGGTTATGGTCGTCAGACAGCTGTGGGGGGTGGGGGTGGAAAGACGGACGACATACATAGACTTCCGCATCATCTGCATGGAAATCATAAGTGAACCCAAGAGAGTAGATAAGTTCATTAAGAGTATAAAAAGAAGACTGAGGACAGACCCAATTTAAGATGAATGATAATCCAGCAATGGGGATAGATAAGTAGGGAAAAAAAGAAGAAAGGAAATTATCCCTGAACCCAATGGAAGAGAGAACATCATCATGAATCTCTTCCCTAAATCCTAAATGAGTACATTCCGATTGGATGATAAAAGACAAATGCTCACATTCAAAGTAGAAATGCTGGAAACAGAAAAATATTCTACAAACCCAAGTTGTGCTTCTTCTACCAGAGTACCTCACATTTCCCTTGTTGTTGTGGTCATCATTTGTCCTTCACTCTTGAAGAGGACCAATGACATCAGGAGTTTGATGTCTTTGCTTGCAAATGAAGTGGATTTAAGTGAGGCAGAACCATATGTGCAAAGTCACCAGCCTCACTCTCTCCTCCAGCACCATTGAAGTCCAGTGACAAGACAAAGGTCATGATGCCTGGAGATGGCCCACATCCCCCATGGATACAAGAGGAAATGTCATGGAGAAGACTGGTTGCTCTCAGAACTAACCTGTACTTTTTTACTCCGGAGACAGATCCATCTATCAATATTTTTAGACCTAGATTTCTATTAATGTAAGTTGTCTTATTTGTAGTATAGAGAACAGATAGTAATTTTCCTCCATTCTGTATTCCCACCGGAAAATACTCAGTATATATGCTCCACAAATATGAATTAAACTAATTGAATTGAAGCAAAAAACATTTCTCACCTGAGGCAAGTAGGCAAACTGTTCGCAAGGCTGATTTAATTAACTTGGCCTCCTCTGTTTCACTCCTGGCTAGTTAAACATCGATTGAACCCAAACTATGTAGAGTACATTGTGCTAGAGGCCATTGAGAATACTAATATAATGAATGGCAGAGTCTCTGCCTGCAGAATTCTTCCCATGCAGCTGAATTCATCTTTCCACCTCCATTGGTCATGGGGACTAGATAATGGGGAGCCGAGATGGCGGTCAGCAAAATGGATTGATCACATAGAATTGGTTCGTCTCCAGTCCTTGAAAGTGGGTGTGGTATAGTGCTAGACTTGGAATCAGGAGACCTGGGTTCAAATCCCACCAAAAATGCTTCCTAGCTACGGGACCATCACTAAGTCATTTAATCTTTATGTTTCCTCACCTGTGAATTGAAAGGTTTGGTTTCCCTTTCTGCTCTAATGATCTTATGGGAAAGTCTTTAATTCACTTTTCAAAATCTTAGTTTCATCATCTGTAAAATGGGAATGATAACACCATACAGGCTGTTGTAAAGAAAGTGCTTTTCTTTTTTCCCCCACTTAACAGTATTTTATTTTTTCCAAGAAAGTGCTTTTCTACCTGTCAGAAGTACAGAAATGTGAGATGTTGTCACTACTCCTTGTTGCCTGTGCTATTCTCCTCACCCTTCTCCAAACATGAGATCAATCAAGGAGAAATAATAGGAAAGGAAGTAGAACAGGTTTCTGGGAAATATTTGGTGTCTCAGAGTCAGGAGCATGTAGTTATCACTGGCATTGGAATAGGAGGCAGAGGAATGGCCAGATGTAGATGTCTGGCAGACGGTAGGTTAAAGGGGTCTGCTGAGCAATGGCAGGGGGTGCCTGAAAGTATATGGAAATAAGCATCAAAACCTCACTTCTCCTCCTAGGCCCCTCGTCTATGGGTTTTCTTATGCAATCACAACCTATTTCACCAGCCTCTATCCTAGGAGAGGATGTAAGAGAGAGCCATGACACTCGTCTGGATTACCTTTCCATGACTTGGGCCCTAGCGTCAGGACTCTACAGAACCAAACTGACTGCATGACTGTTCATTCATTCATTAACATTTGTAGCCCTTCCTGGAACAAGAGAAAAAGAAAAATGTGGTTTTCTTCCAAGAACTAATTGCACCAATATTTCAATAAACACATTCTTATGAAAGGGAAGTACTTTTTTTTCTGGACTCGATAATATCCCTTGAGATTGATTTCTTTTTCCCTGAGAGAGGTATTATTGAGCAGCAAGATTAAAAAAAAAAATGTTTCTAGCATAAGGGAATCAGAGGACAATAGGCAGGATTGAGGTAAGGTTTACAAGCAAAATGCTCAATAGACTAGACCCCAAAATGGTCCAGATATGTCAGAAGCTTGGCCTCCTCAAAATGATCTCAGAAATAGAGGTGCTACAATACTTTTTATATTAGCAAAAGGAAAAAAAGGGAGAGAAAGTGGATGTCTGTCCATTAGAAAATGGCCAGATTGTATCATGTTAAAGTAATGGAATATTATTGCACCACAAGAAATGATGAATATGAGGAATTAAGAGAAATGTGGAAGATATGTATGAGAAGTAAACAGAGCCAAGGGAACAAGGAACACAATGATTACAATAATATTATTGAAAAGAACACTAAGGCAGCACACTGAACATTGTGTGATTGTTATGACCTGTCTTGGCACTGGAGAACAGAGGAAGAAAGGGCCTCCCCTTCCTTTCCTTTGGGGAGCTGGGGGACTACGGGTGCAGAACATTGCATGTGCTGTCAGACGTGTTTGCTGTTTCACTTTGTTTTTTTTTTTTAACTGTTCTTCTTTATTACAAGGGAAGGCTCATTAGAGGTGGGTTTGGGGGGTAGGAAGGGTATATATCAGGAAATGACTAGGTGGGGAAGTCGAAAGAATGCCAGAAATGGAGTCAGGAGACCTGAGTTCGAATGTGACCTCAGACAAATGTCTGCCCCTGGGCAGGTTGCTTAATCTCTGTTGGCCTCAATTTCCTCAACTGTATAGGGGGCAGTGATGCCATCTACTTCCCAGGGTTGTTGGGAGGATCAAGGGAAATAATAATTATAAAGCACTTAGTATGATGCCTAGCATGTAGTAATCACTATATAAATGTTAGTGATTATGATGATGATGATGATGATGATGATGATGATGAAGGAGGAAAAGGAGGAAGAGAATGAGGAGGAGGCAGAGGAGAAGAAGAAGAAGAAGAAGAAGAAGAAGAAGAAGAAGGAGAAGGAGAAGAAGAAGAAGGAGGAGGAGGAGGAGAAGGAGAAGAAAAGAAGATGAAGAAGAAGAAGAAAAGAAGAAGAAGAAGAAGAAGAGAAGGAGGAAGAGGAGGAGAAGAAAACAAAGGGGTCAAAACCTTAATTTTTAAAATAGAGATGCTACACATGAACCACAGATTCAGCGTAGAGGGACCTTAGAGGTCAAATCCAACCCATACATGAAAGGAATCCTCACCATAACATACAAGTAGTAAGTAGACCAGCCCCTTGTTGATGAGGTTTCAGAAGAAGGAACCCATCACCTCTCCCAGCAGCCACTTCTACTTATGGGCTGCTCTAGTTGTTCGGAAGATTGTCCTGATAATAAGCCTAAATCTGCCACCTTGTAATACAGAAGTAGACAAAATCCTGGCCCCCTTTTTGGAAATACTAAGAAATGTAATGGAATATTCCTAAGAAATAATAGAAAGGATGCATTCAAACCTGGTAAGCCTTATTATGAATTAATGGAGAGTGAAGTGAGTAGAACCAAGAGAGTAATTCATGCAGTAACAACATCATAAAGACAAACAATTTTGTAAGACTTAAGAATTCTCATCAATGAATTGATCCACCACAACTCCAGAGGTCTAATGAGGAAGCAGGCTGTTGTTTTTGTTGAGTCATATTAGTCATGTCTGACTCTCTGTGACCTCATTTGGGATTTTCTTGGCAAAGATACTGTAGCGGTTTGCCATTTCCTTCTCCAGACCATTTTATGTATGAGGAAACTGAGGCAAACATGGTTAAGTGACTTGACCAGGATCACACTCCTAGTAAATGTCTGAGACCAGATTTGAATTCACAAAATTGAGTTTTCTGACCCCGAGCTCAGCCCTCTATCCACTGTGCCACCTATCTGCCCACCTTCTGACAGAGATAGTTGATGGACTCAAGGTGCATAATGAAACACAGATTATCAGACATGACTAATGACTATGAATATTTATTACAAGATTTTTGGTTTTTGTTTTTATTTTTCATTGGAAGAAAGAGAAAAGAGTGAAAGCAAATGCTTGTTAATTGAAAAAAAAAATTTAAGAAATTAAAAAAAAAAACATTAAAGAGTTATCCTGGTCCAAAGCTGTAGCAACAATGCGGCTAGCAGATACTGGGGCTGTGTTATACCAATAACAACCAGCACACAGAAGGGCTGCTAACATAGGTTCTTTGATCTGCTTTTTGAAGGAAAGCAACTTTAATGGGTTAACAATCTGAGTTTAATCAAACATACATATACATATATCATTCACTTAGTTCAGGGGGAAAAGATCAGCCTCCTGAAGGTCAGGGCAAATACAAACTGAAATTACAAACACCAACAAACAGACCTTGTCTGATTCAAATCACAATTCATAGTTACCAGAAAAGCATTAACATCTATTCTGTCTGGGTTACAAAGCTGGGGAGGTTATTTCAATGGCTTGCCCAGAGTCTTGTCACTCACATTCTTTCAATGAATGTACCCCAAAAGTCGAAGGCCAATCTCGGATCTTATATACCTGTCTCAAGACCCTGGGGCATTTGATTACCTCAGTGCTGAGAAGCCCTCAAAGTAAGAAAAGCAAAAAGCCCCGCCCTGCACCGCTACAGAAGCCTTTGCTTTAACTTGAAAATTTTCCTCCTCTCATCTCTTCTGATCAGTCCAGGAAGGGCTCCCCACTGAACTAATTAGGGCAGGATTTGAGAAGGGCAAGAGACCTTTGATTGACCCACCTAAGAGTAGTATCCTCTTTTCCTGGGCCCTGAGTGATTAGGATAATGATCTGAAGGACGTCTCTTTGATTACTTCAATTACTGGAGAAATCTCTTTTGCTCATCAGTTGGAAAGGGGAAACCTTGAAGGGAGTGGCCAAAGAGGGATTGAATCTAGGGTGTGCTGGTAAATATTTAACAACCAAAAACAAAAGTATGCAAAAAAATGGGTTCAAGAGGCCTATAAATTGTGACTTTCAGATACTTGTGTCAGAGACTTTCTGAGGGCATGGGGAGATTCTGTCTGGATATTTCTCTAAGCAGGAAAAAAATGCTTATATTTAGAATAAACATAAACTAATAAAATTACTTCTGGCCAGCTTATGCCTAAAACACAGAGTACCAAATTTTCTTCCATGGTAATTCACCGTATCCATTGATGTCTTTGCCAATTTGCTGGTTGTGAGGTGCATTTCTCTTATCAGTGATCTGGAGCACTTTTTTTTATATGGTTACAAATAGTTTGCAATTCTTTTTTGAGAATTGTTGGTGGATATCCTTTGACAACTTCTCTATTAGGAGGTGGCTTTTAGGCCTACATATTTCTAGTATATCAAATCCTCATCCAATATATGTGATACAAGTCCACTGTCGCAGTTATTGTTTATCCTTCATTTTCAAAGAAGACCAACGACATCACAAAGATGACATCTTGACTTGCACGTGAGTTAGATTTAAGTGAGGCAAATGCACAAAGCCGTGGGGCTCACTCTCTTCCAGAGTCGTCGGAGTCCAGTGGCAAGACAAAAGTCAGGATGACTGGCAACAGACCAGGATGCAGTAGATAACCGTGGCTTCTTTGATGTCCGACCAAGCTCTAAGTGCTCCCCAGCGCCTGCTTCAGCTGCCTTCATGGCTGTTGAAACAAATTTTTTTCATTCACCCATTCCTTGGGGGGAAGTCTTCACATCCTTGGGGTAGACATCCCCTGTAATTCATTGATTGGTTTAAAGCCTTGTCGGTTACCCTCTCCCTTCTTATTCTAGTAGCAATAATTTTGTCCATGCAAGAACTTTTAATTTTCATGTAATCAAAATTACCCATGTTATCTTTTGTAATCACCTATTTCTGTCATTTGATTAAAATTCATTCTCTAACCAAAATTGTGAAAGATAGTGAACTGGTGCTTTTCTAATTCTTTACTGGTATAATCTTTACTATTCACGTCGCTATTCATTTTGAATTTATTATGGCATATGATGTAAGATGTTGGACTGAACCTAATTTCTGCCAGACTTCTTTCAGTTTTCCCAGAAGTTCATGAAACATAGGGAGTTTTTCCTAGGTAATTTATGTTCTCCGGCTTATTGAACAATGGGTTATCAAGTTCAGAAATTTTGGAATCTTCCATTGATCTATTTTTCTATTCTTTAATCAGTACTAAGTAGTTTTTGATAATGGTCATGTTCTTTTAAAGTTACACCTTTTGTTAACAAATAAATCAGTTACTTATTCATCAGCCTAGATGACTGAGGAGTTAGTTACTAACCTTAAAATTAATGGCTTTAATCAGAATATAATAGCTAGATGGATAGATATGTGGAACTTTTATTAAGTGTTTGCAATGTTCCAGGCACTGTGCTAGGTTCTGGAGAAACAAATACAAGCAAGTAAGACAGTCCTCCCTTCAAGGAGATTATCTTCTAATGGACAAGTCAATGTATAAAGAAGAAAGAGGACTAGGGTAGGCAAAAAGCTCATCTATGCAGAGCATGAAGATCTAGGAGCGGCAGTTCAAAGTTCTAGTGGGAGCAAGATGAGGATAATGGCAGGAGTAGAAGATGTGATGTGGTGATGGCCAAAAAGTGGCATCAGGTAGGAGTGGAGGGAGCAAGTCCCCAATAAGATAAGGCAAAGCTCACCTATCAAAACCCTGGGACCCAGAGGCTGAGCCCAAGATACTATGAGAGAGAGAGATGAGGTTGCTGGCTGGAGAGCATATCACATGTAACCTCAGTGTCTAGTAGGGCCAACAGATGGCTATCATCTTTATCAAGATTTTTGCCTATAATCTAGCTTTCTTATAAGCAGGTCAAAGAGCCTTTCTTCATATCTGTGAATTGAGGGGAATCATAGAATATGGACTGTTAGGCCAGGAAGGTACAGAAAAGAATGTGAGCTCCTTAGGACAAGAACCGCTTTGTCCAGAATCTGGCACACCACATGGCTAATAGTAGGTAGTTGATAAATGTTACTGAATTGATTTGAACAGAGATCATTTAGTGCAACCCCTCCCCCATTATACAAATATGAAAATTGAAAGTTAGAGAGACAAAAAGACTTTTCTATGGTTTATCATTAGCAAGTGGCATCCCAAGTAATAATTGGCAGAACTGGGACTCAGGCCCTAAATCTCCAACTCTAAGTTCAGTGCTCATTCCATCCCAGCTGTCTAGTTTGGTACAGGATAAGCAAAAAGGTTCCTCTTGTTCCTCTTCTGAACTAACATAGTTTTTGTGGCTCTAGGATTGTATTCTCACATTAGATTATGAAATTTGTATGTGTTAGTCAATTCAGATCAAGTGAGATAATAGAAATGAACTGCTTCACCAACATTAAAGCACTATCGAAATGCTAGCTATTATTAGTTGCTATCATTTAATTAAATTTAATTCAATAAATTCTAACTAAGCACCAACTATTTATAAGGCACTCAGTCAAGTATTGGGAATAAATGAATAATCTTTGCCCTCAAGGAGTTCACATTTGACCTTATCTCTCCAAACTCCCTCAGGGCAGGATGAATCTGCATTTTATATGGAGTAGCACTGCATTTTTTTTCTTTGTATTCCCAAATGCCTTGCACTATGCTTCACACATTAGACACCCAGAGCTATTTTCAGTATGAATAAATAAATCTTGTTCCTTAACAGTTAACACAGAGTAGAAAAAGGGAAATATATATAAAAATATTGTTAGCAACTCTTCACTGTAGCAAAGAATTGGAAATTGAGGGGATGCCCATCAGCTGGAGAATGGCTAAACGAGGTGTGGTTTATGATTGTAATGGAATGCTATAGTGCTGTAAGAAATGATGAGCAGGATAGTTTCAGAAAAAACCTGAAACACATATAACAAAGTGAAGTGAGCAGAGCCAGAAAAACATTGAACACATTAACAGCAATATTGTAAGGATAATCATCTGCGAAAAATCTAGCTACTCTGATCAATACAATAATCCACCACAATTCCAAAAGACTCATGATGAGAAATGCTGTCAACCTCTAGAGAGAGAGTAATGAACACTGAATGCAGAATGGAGCATTTTTTTTCCACTTTCTTTATTTTTATTACTTTTTTTTTTAGAAATCTTGCAACATGGCTAATATGGAAGTATGTTTTACATGACGTCTTACATATAATGGGTATCATACTGCTTGCCTTCTCAATGGGTAGGGGAGAGGCAAGAGGGAGGAAGAGAATCTGGAATTTTAAAAAAATGAATGTTAAAAAAATTAAAAAATTTTTAAAAACTATTTAGTACACTGTGACTGCTACGTATTTCCCAAAAATTGATTGTGTATGTGTGTGTTAGGGGGTTGGGTGGAATAGGGAATCTCTTATTCTGCTGAACTCCATTCACCATCTGGAGAGACTCCTTGTAAAGATAAAAAATATGCTGTAAAGAACAGGGACTACTCATGGTTTCATAAGGAAAAGTGAACTTTTGTATCTTTCCCAAAGACAACCCCAGGGAGAGGGGCAGAGGACTGGGTCTCCTGTTCAGCATACCATGTGCTAAAAAGAGAGGCTTTCTGCAGCTGATACATTGACAGAAAGGAGGGTGGGGGTGGGAGAGGGACTGGAAGGGGGTTGGGAGCTTCAGTCTTTGTTCAGTTCTGTTGCCAAGTTAGCCTCAGACAGGAAGGAAAGGCAATTGTGCCTACTCTTCAAGCGTGGCAATAATTAGCAGCCTCTCTCATTTTCTCCTCTGATCCTCACAGCAAATCCACTCTAAGGTTATTCCCAGATATTCTCAGGACACTGGAAATGAACATGACAACGTGATGATGCTTTCTCAAAATCTCCTATATTTCAAGGAATAACCTTGTAAGTTAAGAACCTTGGAAGTAAGAAATCTCACTGAACTCAAATGTAGCAGGGTCCTCCCCCTTTTTGGCCATGTTTGTATGATCAACAGGCCAGTCAGCAAAGGCTGGTATTACGTCAAACTTAGGAAATGTCAGGAGGCACGGGTTAACCATGCAATAATATTTAACTTTATTACTTAAAACAAGTGGGAAGCCACCTTGTAATAGTCAACCTAGTTTTTATCTCTTAAGTGCAAATAGGAAATCACTGTATCGCCAGCACCTATTTGTTCATTGAGTCTGTTGAATGGATTAAAAAAAATAGATAAGCTCCTGAGAAGCACCACCAAAGACCTTTCCCCTAAGATGGCGCCAAAGGCAAAGAAGGAAGCAGTTGTCCTCCTCACCCCACCATTCCCACAAGACAGAAGCCAAGTCCAAGGCCACAAAAAGAAGAAGATCTGACTATCCCTCACCTTCCAGAAACCTAAGACACTAGGACTTTGAAAGCAGCCCAAATACCCTTGGGAAAGTGCCCCTCGGAGAAACAAGTTTGATCACTATGCCATCATTAAGTTCCTTTTGACCACTGAGTCTACTATGAAGAAGACTGAGGACAACAACACCATAGTCTTTATCGTGGATGTTAAAGTCAAGAAGCGTCAGATCTAGCAGGCGGTAAAGAAGCTGTAAGACATCCACATGGCCAAGGTCAACACCCTGACCCAGCCTAATGGAGAGAAGAAGGCCTATGTTCACCTTACTCTAGATTATGATCCTTTAGATATGGCCAACAAAATTGGAATCATCTAAACTGTGTCCAGCTATCCCACTCCACCTACAATGAAAAGTTTTCCAGTTAAAAAAAATAATATAGGGAACTCCCAATAGGGAACTTCCTTTGTCAATGCAGATGGCACATTTTCTGCAATGTATAGTCTTAGAGAGCTTCCTAGGATATGAAGCGGTTAAGTGACTTGTCCATAGGGTCACATTACCTGTATAGGATATACAGAAAGACTAGCAATTCTGTTGTGAAGACTAGCTAAGGCCTTTTCAGGGCTATTCATCCACCTTTGGTGTTTCACTTGATTCATCCAACTGTCACCTGTGCCTCCAAGAAGCTGTAGCATGTACAGTAGCCACACCCTGGTAAACTGTCTTGGCAGATGAGCTGAACCAGTTTGAGGGTAACCAACAGACCTCAAACACGTTGGTAAGTTAGGGAGATGTCTATTCCAGGCATGTGAAGGCTTCTCTGGGCAGAATGGGTGGATGAGAACAATTTCCTCCATGAAAGTAGCTGAAGCAGGTGCTATGGAGCTAAGACCTTGGTCAGGCACCAACGTCACCAAGGTCATCCCAGACCATTGCCAATTGTCCTGACTTTTGTCTTGCCGCTGGACTTTGATGGCTCTGGAAGAGAGAGTGGGGTTGGTGATTTTGTACAACTCTGCCTCACTTAAATCATACTCATATACAAGTCAAGACATCACCCCATGATGTCACCAGTCATCTTCAAAAATGAATGAGATGCATGGACAACCTCTGGGGAGAAACTCATCACTACTAATCTCATTACCATGCTGCTAACTTAAATCTTGCTTGATATCACCTCTCTCAGCCCCTTCTCGCCTTTGATTGGAGAACTGAAGGGTAGAGTACCAAACCAATGCCTTCCTTTATAGAAACCAAACTCTCAGCTCACTCCACTTAGCATCAGCTGCTCTACCTGGTTTCAACTCCATGGAACAATATGCCCCTATGGGATGTCACACCCACCCCCTTTCCTACCTCTTTTTATGTATTGTCTCACACCATTAGATTATAAGCTCCTTAAGGGCAGGAACTATTTTTCTTTTTTCTATTTTTTTCTATTGTATTTCTGGCACTCAGCACAGTGCCTAGTACATAGTAGGTGCTTAAATGTTTATTGAATTGGATTGGAGTAAGACATGAACACAGACCTTACTAATGGCAAGGCTATTTCTCTAACCCCTACTTCATACTATCTAATACATTTACTTTCACTAAGGGGAGAACTATGAAAAACAAATATTAGGTTATGTTTCCAGCCAAACCTCTTCCTACAGACAAGTCTAAGGCAAAGGTAAGAAAAAAGAAGCATCACAGAAGAAAAAGAGTCAGAGTTAGAGAGAAGGAGGAAAATCCAAGGATTTTGAGATAGAAGGGGCCATCAAAATCATCCAATTAACCTCCTTCATTTTATATATGTAAGATGTGTGTGTGTTTATGTGTTGCCCATGTAAATTATTTGTTTCCACATGGATTTGCCTAGATGTGGCTCCAAGGTATGAATAGCTATCTGTAAAGTCTGCTTTGCCCACCCTTCTCCAAGGAAGACTTTGGTTGGAAATTTTGATTGCTATCAGAGAGCAGGAGAATGGAGTCAGGAGGCTGTTAACTCTGCTTTCCTCAGAGAGGGTGGACCAGGCTAGAATTATGTATACCCATATCCCTCTCCTTCAATTCCCCAAATATTACTAGTCCATGGGAAATAATTATTAGGTTCAAGCTATACTCTTGATCACTATCCCTTAACAGGGAAGGAGTGCCCCAAACTATATTTAAAGCTCTGAATCTTTTACCACTAAATGCTCGATACACAAAGACCATCATACTGCAAGGGCAAGCAAAGTAGAACTTTTTGTTGTCTTTGGTTTTGGGGTGCTTCTCAGCACTAAGGCAATCAAATGCCTTTGATTGAGTCTTGCCTTTGTTTGTAGAAAGGCCCACCCCCTTTTGCTAATTAGGTCACAAGAGGTGTGAACCCTCAAGAGGTATGAAGTCCTCTGACCCTGAAGAAGTGTATCTATACTCTGAGGTTAGCATTTTGTTTGGGGCTCACTCATTGGAAGAGTGTTGGTGTGGAGACTATGAATAGCTATTAAGGAGCTCCCTGGCTTTGAAAACTCAAATGTTGGTGCTTCTCTCTCTAGTAACTATGTATGTATAGCTTTGGTCAGACAGTTAGATGCCAGTCTGTTGATTTGTGTTATTTGCTCAGTTTATATTTTCTCTGTTTGTAATTTCTGTTTGTATTTGCTCTGAAGTTCAGGATGCTGGCTTTTCCCCTTGAACTAAGTGAATGATATATGTATGTTTGATTAAACTGGGATTGTAAACCCCTTAAAATTGTTTTCCTTAAAAAAGCAGATCAAAGAACCTGTGCTAGCAGCCCTCCTCTGTTCTGGTGTTGTTGGTCTTACATCTCCACAGCAGCTGCTAGTAACATTGTTGTTACACATGCATACTGATATAGCATACCAAATAACACACATAGCAAATCACTCCATTTATCCAAGCCAGTAGTGTAATGGTAATTTAAATTTGAAGATCTTTCCCACCCATTAATAGGCCCATGTGACCTGCTTACATCACAGGAAGCCTAAGTTACCTGTAGAGGGAGGAGCTTGCTGAGAGGAATAGAAAAGTGTGCCACAGGAAATTCAGAGAGACAAGTTAGAACCGAGGGAGAGAGCAGATGCAGACAAGCTACCTGGGCTATGGGTGTGTTTGTGGGAAGGCCCCAGCAGGGGGGCAGATGGCTTTGGGATGGAATGTTTCTCTGCTGTGATATCATGTATTGAATTCTTTGCTGCTATGATGGGTTGGGCTTATTGGTTTGGTTATCTGGTTCTCTATTGTCTGAATAAATGGTTTACTTCTTCTGTCTTTTATATGGAGTCTCTTATACTTTGTGATACAGAACTACATAGGCATATTGACAATTATCATCTGTATTGTGATTATTGCCTTGCTAATACAAGTAGCAAATAGAAATTGGAGAAATTTTATAGATTAGAATATATCAGACAAAACACAAAGTAAATGAGCTCTCTCATTGGGGGTAAGATATCTTATCTCAACTGAGAGAGAAAGGTCTCCATCTCAACCATGTTAAGCTGGGAATAGGGAGATGATCAAGGCACTGGCTTCTCTACATGTTGTCTTCTTCTCAGAGTCTTTCTCTCCCTTGAGGAACTCTTTCATAAAGAGAGCCTACAACTATGAATATCCTTTTTCAAATCTAGAAATCAGAAGAACTAGGACTTCTTCTCTCTCAACTCTCCCTCTCACTCTGGCAGAGAACATCAACCACTCTCCATAGAAAAGGAGTGTCATGTAAATGAACTTGAACTCCAAGTTATATGTGTAGGGTGACTGAGGCCCAGATAAAATGATATATAGGCAGTGGAGAATGGTAGAGTATAGCCAAAAATTGCTTCAGGTTCTAATAACAATGTATATTAATAATGTAGAGAGACATGTTTTTCATTGACCAAAATATGTCACCAAAACATGCAAGTTTTGATACTGATAGGTATGCGTAATAAAATTTGGGGAAAGTAGTTGCAAGATATTAACCTTGCCTCTTTAGGTTCCCTTTTGTCTTGGGTAAAATTCATCTGCAGGTAAGCCAAGGGGGATCTTGGAAGTATATAAGAGTGGCTGACTCTAAGTTAGATAGTTTTGTGTAAAAAGGAAAGTGTTGATCTCTCACCCAGACATAGGGGTTAGACTGGAGGCATTCTGCCTACCTTTTGTTTAGCTGATGGTGCCCATAAGTAAAGAGTGTCAGCCTACCATTATATGGTCAGAGAAGTAAGAATGTTTTAGCTATTATACATAAGTAGACTTGAGACCTAGCAAGGATCTAGTGAAGCAACACAGCCTGGGTAGAAGAGGCTCAGTAGACATGTCCATTGCCTAGCTCAACTGGCCTAGTTAACCCAGTGGAGCAATGAGCCTAGTAAGGCAAAGGCTTTGCAGAGTCCTAGAAGAGATGGCTTGCTTAGCAAGAAGCAGGTCTAGTCAAAGCAAGGTACTCATCCTGCAGTGTTGGAAATGTGAGTTTTCCTTTTGTCTGTATTCCAGTGGTGTGGGTACTTTATGGGTCATCCTTATGTATACTTACTCTCTCCAGTAAGATAGAGTAAACTCAGTAATATAGTAAAACAGAGTAAGGTAGAATATGCCCTAAGTTTTTAGGGACAGTGTTGTATTGCAAGCTTTCTTACCATCTGAACTAATTGTGTCCACTTGCTGCCTGGAGAAAAGCAGATGTATCAGTGTGGACTTGCGAGCTATCATTTCCAAGTGATGAGAACCCATAGAGTACCTTGAACCTATTCTGGGGAACCACACAATCAAGAGAGGGGTGCTACAAGTATAAGAATAATAATGATAACAGATATATATATATGTGTGTGTCTGTATGTATACAGACACACACATATGAAACACTTTAGGGCAGTGGTACTAAACTCAGAAATGCAGGATATGGATATGGATTTAGATATAGATATAGATATATTGACTTAGAAAGCTACAAATTACCATGATCTCTATTGTATTGCAGTTTTATTTATTTATTTATTTATTGTGTTAAACATTTCTCATCTATATTATTAATCTGGTATGGGCCCACTTAGGAGTTTTGCAGGCCACATGTAGCCAATAGGCTGTGAGTTTGACACCTCTGCTCTAAGGTTTTCAAAGCTCTTTATGTCATTTCATTTAACCTTACAATAACCCTGTGGGTTTGGTGCTACTATTATACCCATTTGAAAGATGAGAATACTGAATCTCAAAGAAATTAAATGACTTGAATAGGATTATGCAACTTGATTAATACCCAGGCCTTTTTAGTTCTATATTCAGCCCTCTATATTTTATGCTATGTTGCCTAACAATGATATATAGACATGTGGACAGGGTGAATTGAGACTAAAACATTTTGTTTTGCCAGTGATTCTCTTAATTCCTGTGTAAAGTAGAACTCTTGTTTTCCAGGCTCTGAGGCTAGTTCTCTATCCTTTATGCTACTGTGCTATTATAAACATATTCTATGTGATAACACTGAGAATTTAAAAGAAATAGAGAAATAATTATAAAATATTAAATATCCAGTTTAACAGAACATGAAATAGACATCTTAAACAATTTGTGATTGGACCTATTTACAAGAATCGCTCCTTCCATGCCACCAACATGATTTAGTCTCTAAAAAGTGACAAATTCAGGACTTGATTAGTCCAGATGCTTCCCTTCATACAGTTTCCTTGTGGCCTCTGGCAGTGTTGACATGATTTTCTTCATAAGAGGTCCCCTCCTGTTGCGGTTTGGTGCCCTTCCCACTCAGTAAATACCAGAAAACCAAATGAGTCACCAGGCTCTCCCCTGCTGAACAGATGCATTTGCATATGGAAATGAGTGGGGCCACATCTATAGACCCTAAGTACTCTTGTATCTTTCTTTCATATCTTTACTGGGTTAGGGCTAAGTAAAATTCCTTTTGTTAACTGTTCAATGACCTACTTTCTCCAACATCAAACCTGAACAAGCAAGGTTCTGCCCATCAGACCTGCCCCTAAAACAAATCAATCTCAGAAAATAAAAATTGGACTAATTAAAGAAAAAATAATAACAGCCCTGGTCCTGTTGGATTTATGAATTCTATCAAACACCTAAAAAACTAATGCATATGCTACCCAAATGATTCACTGAAATTTGGAGAAAACACTCTACCAAACTCCTTTTATGTGACATAGTTTTAATACCTAAACCTGGAAAGAATAAAGCTAAGAAATAGAAATATGTGCCACTATCACTAATGTACATTAAGCAAATAAAATCCTAGCAAAAACACTATAGCAATATGTCAAATAATAGTTTCCTATGACCAAATTGGAATTATATCATGGATATAAGGATGGATAAACATGAGGCAAACAATTAATAAAATTAATCAAACTAAACACAAAATACCCCAAAACACAACTCTATTGATTGTTGTGGAAAGACTTTATCAAAGTATGTGTGGGATAAAAGACCCTCACCAATTAAAAGGTAATTTATAATAAGGAGCCATCTCAGGATGGGAAGAGAAATAAATTTTATTCCATTCTCAAGAATTGGGTGTCCTCCGCTAGCAGAGCAGAACCAGCAAAGGAAGCAAAGTACAAGAGGCAAAGCACAAATAATTATATCTAACACAAGAGAATTCCCACCCACCTCTGGGAGGCAGGCTTACAATCTGAGCACAAAAGCTAGACAAAGAACCAGGAAATCAAGGCACAGAAACGCCAATTCCCACTCCCTTAGTTAATGATTACAACTGAAGTGACATCTATAAATCTAAAGAAGGAAACTAGGATAAGGGGAGAGCGAGACCCTCTCCATTCTTCTACAGTACTTTTACAGTAAAGGAAAGCAGGTCACAGTGACCCTATTCTTACTGAGCAAATCTTTAAACCAGAACCAGAAGAAAGAACAAAAAGTTTCGGGGTAAACTTTCCCAGAGGCTGAGCCATCAGACTCTTATGGCCTCAGAATTTTCCACTTCCCTATTTCTTGATTTTTAAACATTTCTTAGCATAGATATAGATACGTATTTATACATATCTTCCCTGTAAAGTCTTCATATTTTATTCACCTCACACAAAGTACAACACATTTATATTTTTAAATAAAATAATAACTTAAAGAAATGGGGGTATTGAATGCTCATAATTAGATTGCACAAATCTGATAAAATGGAGATATTATCTAAATTAATTTATAGGTTTAGTGCTATGCAAATCAAGCTAATAAGAGGGTATTTTATAGAGCTAGACAAAACAATAACAAAATTCATTTGGAAGGAAAAAAATGTCAAGAATCTCAAGGGAAATAATACAAAAGAAAAGTAGGAATATCAGGGGAACAGCATATCCAGACCTCAAATTATATTATGGAGAAGTAATGATGAAAACTATTTGGCACTGTTAAAAAATAAAATAGAAAACTAGATCAAAGGAACTGACTAGATTAAGAACAACGAGCGACAATTCAACTCAATAATCTATACTAAAGCTGAGAACATGAGCTGCTTGGGGAAGAATTTCCTACCTGATAAAGACTTCTGGGGGGAAAATGGAAAGCTATTGGGCAGATATTACTTTAGGGGAGCATCTTACATGAAGGGTAAAATACAATATATGATAAGCTCAAAATGTATATGTGACTTGAATACTAAAGGTCACTTTATAGAATAAAAATTAGAAAACAACAAGACCAGAAACTTTTCATAGTTATGTTTGGGGAGAGTTAACCAACAATTACAGAAGAAAAAGAAATGGTTCATTTTGATTGCACGAAATTGAGAAAATTCCTCCACAAAGAAAATCAGTGTAGCCCATAATAAAAAGGGAAGGAAACCAACGATTAAGAAAAAAATCTTTGTATCAAATATCTCTGATAAGAGTATTTTTCCCAGGGGCAGGTAGGTGGCAGAGTGAGTAGAGCACTGGCCCTGGAGTTAAGAGGACTTGAGTTCAATTCCAGCCTCAGACACTTGACACACTAGCTGCGTGACCTTGGGCAAGTTATTTAACCCCAATTTCCCTGCCTTCCCTCCTCCAAAAAAAAAGAGTATTTTTTATTTTTGTAATCTTCTTTCTTGAATTGACCCAGAAGTAGCAGGTACCGGTGAAATTCAAGAGAACTAGATGGCACAGTGGATAGAGCACCTGAATTCAAATTCTGCTTAAGCCATTTATTAGCTGTTTAACCCTGGGCAGGTAGCTTAACTTCTGTCTTCCTCAGCTTCTTAATTTTAAATGGGGATAATAACCTCACCAACTTCCCAAGGTGGTTGTGGGCATCAAATGAATATTTGTAAAGCATTTACCATATTAAGTACCCAGCACATAGTAGGCACTTAATAAATGCATATTTCCCTTCAAAGAAAACTTTATTTCGGCTAATGCTTCAGTTATATAACATCTCCGCCAGGCACTGACTCATCGGTCTTCTTCTTTTGCTACATATTCATCATCTTTTAGAAAAAGCTCAGAGAGTCAAAATGAAACAAAACAAATGACAACAACAAACAAAAACAAAAGTAGGAAACAAAGTGACAATGCACCAACGGTGAAATAGCTGAACAGCTTGTGCTGAAGGTATGAATGGAACATTATTGCACCAGGAGAAATTCTAAATGTGAGAAATTCAGAGAAACATGGAGTGATTTGTATGTCCGGAGTAGAATAAGCAGAACCAGAGGAACAGCACACACAATGACAACAACAATTTAAAGAAACTAGCACTGAACAGCAGCTCTTTGTTTTTCATTAGTTTATGACTTTCTCTCCTTTGACATATGGACACCAACCATCGAGAGTCCCCTTTGAATTGTTAGATATACTACTTTGTAACTCTCAGTAATCTGTTACATGTTGATGCTATTTTGTTCTCTCTGGTGTGATGAAAGTCATTCTTGCTTTTTTGGTTTTTTTGCGAAGCAGTCAGGGTGACTCAGACAAGTGACTTTCCCAGGATTACACAGCTAGTAAGTGTCAAATGTTTTAGCTCAGATTTGAACTCAGGTCCTCCTGACTCCAGGGCTAGTGCTCTATCCATTACACCACCTAGCTGCCCCCTTGATTAAAAAAATTTTTTTTAATGTCTTCTAGAGTTCCTTCTAGTACTGAGTCTTGGATCATATGATCCTCCATAGAGAGGTGGGAGACTACGGATTCAGACTGCTGGTTCACACGGAAAGCTGGTCAGTTCAGCTGACTTTTTCTTTGTTAGAAGGGAGAATTTAATGGTGGTGGTGGGATTGGTAATACCAGGAAATGATCTAAGTGTATAAAACAAAAGGCATCAATAAAAATTTTAAAAGCCCTACACAATTTATATTCTAGCCACCCTTTGCTTTTTGAGTATCTCATGACCTATGGGATTTGTGTGCTATGGCAACCACAAGGTTGTTTTGTTGTTTTATTGTATTTATGTCATTTGTAACTTTTCCACTTTCCATCTCTGCGTAAGGAGCCCACGAGGTGTTTAATATCAGCTGAATTCTTGCTATGACTAGGTCAGAGGAGCTTGCCTGCGGGTTGTTTTTTTTTGGGGGGGGGTGGGGTGGGGAACGGGTGTTTCTTTTGTTTTTTGTTTTTCCTTTGCTCTGTCCAGACATGTATTCCTTAAGGGTGTGAACTTGCTCTATAAGGCCAAGTTCATGTTTAGGAAGCCCTTGGAGGCAGAAAATTGTCCTAACTTTTAACAGTCTGAAATCTGGATAAAAGGAGATATCTTTTGCTGAGCTAGCACAATTCCGCTCCCTGCACCAGTCTTCACCATTACCAAATAAGAATCTTGAGGTCATCCTCCCATTGTACTAGGTTTTCATTTAATGAATTCTGCCCAGAAATTGAGGCCTTAAGACTCTGACAGGAACAGAGAGAACTTGGAGAAGATACAAGGCAGAACAGCAAAAAATGGTTATGGGATTGAAAACAAAATCCCCAAGGAAAAGTTAACGAAATTAAAATAATTGCCCGAAGACAGAGAGAATGAAGGGAAACTGAACACGGAGGATAGGAAGCTATTTTACGGTGGATCGTGACCAACTGTTTTCCACATCCACACAGGAGAAAGATGAAAGCAACTTAAATTGTAGCTAAAAGGGATTTAAATTAGAAATGAGGAAAATTTTTCTCACACTTAGCTTTAAATATCTGAATGATTTACTGAGGGAAATTTTGAGTTCTCTTCCTTTAGGAAATCTTTTAAAGTGAGATAGATCTTTCTCTTTCGAAAATCATAGCTGGAAGTAAGAGACCATCTAATCTAAATTTTTCATTTTACCTGTTAGATGGATTTTTTGGGCCCTTGCCCATTGTGGACCAAGTTAGCCTTTGGGATCTCTTTCGATAAAAAACATTCCAGCTTTTTTCCCCCTAATCAGGATGTTTTCTCCACCTGGGGTAAAAATTTGGCTTGAATGTTTCTAAGGCTCGCCTGGAACTATTCAGGCTAACAGGATATTCACTAGTAGGACAAAAGACTTGAACTCAAGCCCTCAGCAGTCAGGAAAATTTCCTTCCCCTTTACAATGGATATAGAGCGGTTTTTGTCTCTGGTGGTTCTCATTTTCCCTTTGGATCTACACAATCCACAATTCTCATGATATCATTGAACAGATAGGCCCAGATAGCTTCTCAAAGCAAGGCCTTCATTGTTATACAGTTAGAAGCAGTCAGGTGGCACAGTGAAAAGTGGAGTCCAGAAGACGTGAGTTCAAATTCTGCCTCATATTATCTGCAACTCTAGGCAAATCACTTAATTTCTCTCAGACTCACTTTACTCATTTGTACAATGAGGGTTTTGGATCTGATGGTCTCTAAGGTTCTTTCTAGCTCTAAATCTATCAAGGGAGAGAGAATAAGCATTTATATAGCACCTACTGTATGCCAAGCACTATGCTAAGCATTTGATAAAATCAAATCATTTGATTTTATCCTTACAACAATCTTGCAAGGTGGGTACTGTAATAACAGTTTTACAATTGAGGAAACTGAGTCAAACCCGGGTCAAACATCTAGTAAGTAATGTGGATGTCTGAGGGCCAGATTTGAACAATCTTGTTATTCAGTCATTTTTTATTGTGCCCAACTCTTCATGACCCTATTTGGCATTTTCTTGGCAAAGATATTGGAGTGATTTGCCATTTCCTTCTCCAACTTATTTTACAGATGAAGAACTGAAGCAAACAGGGTTAAGTGACTTACCCAGGGTCACACAGCTAACACATGTTTGAGGCCAGATTTGAGCTCAGGAAGATGAATCTTCTTGACTCCAGGCCCAGCACTCTATTTACTGTGTCACCTAACAACTTGCATTTCACTGGTACATGCCACTCTTGGGTCAATTCAATACTCTAACTATTATACCACCCAGCTGTCTCAGTGATCCCTTCATCCCCTCCCAGGCTTTGCATATAGTTTTGGTGTGCAAGCCTCTCCCTAGATCCAGGTGACACTAGGCAACAACTTTCCTGATCCCTTTCTTCTTTCACCAAGGCTTCCATATTTCCATGTGCCTACAGTGGCCATGAGGCTGCCCAGACTTTTCTCTGGGCTCTCTTTCTTGTAACCCAACTGTCTCTGCTTATGTTCCTCTTTGAGTCTGTCAGTGTTTCCTATGTGTGTCTCACAGGTTGTAAGCCTGAGAACAAAGAAAGGTTTGGCATCTTGGGGGCAACCTCACCACACTATCTACCAGCAGAAAACCACCAGGCAAGATGAAGAGAAAAACTATCAGTATGCCTCCCTTTTCTCATTGGAGAGGCACTGGACTATAAATGCGAAAAGATATAGGTTGCCAGGTATAGCCAATATATGCTTTATTTTTCTTATCTGTACTTATTTTCTTTCAAGAGATGTATGGAGGGAATAATTATTGGGGAGTGATAGTGTAAATAAGCATCCAGAAACCACTTAAAATTTTTATATAAGGAGTTCGAATCCTGGCTCTCTTGCTTACTGCCTATAAGACAATAGGCAAGTCACTTTATCCCTCCAGAACTTACTTTTCTCATCTGAAAAATGAGGATAGAGCACTGGGCCTGAAGTCAGGAAGACCTGAGTTCAAAGCTAGCTTCAGACACTTAGTATCTGTATGACTTTGGGCAAGTCACTTGACCTTTGTTTGCCTCAATTTCTTCATCTGTAAGATGGGGATGATAACAGCACCAACCTCCCAGGGTTCTTGTGAGGATCTAATGAGACAATATTTGTGAAGTGCTTAGCACAGTGCCTGGCACATAGTAAGCGCTGTATAAATGTTAGTTGTTTTTGTTGGTCCTTCATTCTCAAAGAGGATCAATGATATCATGAGGGTGATGTCTTGACTTGTGAACGACTTGGATTTAAGTGAGACAGAGCTTTGCAAAGTCATCAGCATCACTCTCTCCTCCAGTCACCGAAGTTCAGTGACAGAACAAAAGTCAAGACAATGGCGATGGCTCAGAATGCAGTGGGGGACCTTGGCTTTTTAAAATTAGGTCTTTCCTAGGTCTTATTTTGTCTGAGGCAACACCTATTCAGTGACTAAGGGCTAGGTAAGAATTGAGACGAAAGATGGCCCAATTTTCCCTCACAAAACTATCAGTCTAGGAGGGGGAAACCCTTAGAATTTCTGTCTAGAACAGAAAACAATTGCTATTTACTGATCTTTTTGGTTTTGATGGCTTAAAATGAGTGTATATTATTATTGTTATAAACTATCTTTCAACTCTAATTTTCTGTCATTTGCTTTTTTTCTTCCTTCTAAAGCATTTGTTCTTTTTCTCCAATTCCCGTAGGTCGTGGGAGTCGTTTAGATGTTAGGGTTCAGTCAACTCTATTAAATTTTAACTTGCCAGCCCTGACATTCATTGAAACATTGCAAGGAAAGAGATGAACTAGTGTACTCGGAAGGTGCTCTGACGATTTTCTGCTGTTGCCAAACTCGTGTTTTCCCTAGTTTGGTCACAGAGGAAGATGTAGTGCTTGTAAACTTAGGTTAACCCTTGAGTTTGTGACTTTTTCATTAAGTTCCCTATGCTTCGCATCTACAAAATCGAGATCTGGAACTATCATGTGCTTCCAAGGGGATGAGACAAAGTTAATGTTATACCTCATCCCACCCCACCCCACCCCACCCCACCCCTAGTTGCTAATGCCTTTACCTTTCAGGTTATTTTCATCTCCTCACAGGTTGTTGTTGTGTTTGTCCTTTGTTCTTGAAGAGGACCATGACATCAGGGAAATGATGACATGACTTGCAGCTGACTTTGATTTGAGCGAGGGAGGGCTGTGCAAGGTCACCAGCCTCACTTTCTCCTCCAGAGCCATCTGGGTCCAGTGGCCAGATATTCATCAGGATGACTGGAGATGGCCCAGGATGCACTGCGAGCATCTACTTAGTAAATGCTTCATGTGCACCTACTAATTTATACGTAGTCTCCACCATTAGAATGGATGTTCCTGGAAGACAGGAAACGTCTTTTGCCTTTGTACCCACAGCATTTAGCACAAAGGCTGGCACATTGTGTGCACTTAGTAAGTTCTTGTTGACTAACTCACTCCCCCTGGAAGAGTGCTAGACTGGTAATCAGAAAGGCCTAAATTAAAATCCTGTCTCAGACACTCACTGCCTGTGTGACTCTAGGCAAGTCAATTAACCTCTCTCTTTCTGCCTCAGTTTCCTTATCTGGTAAGTGGGGTAATAATACCATTTACCTCACAGGATCATCACAAACTAAATAATGAATGCAAAGTGTTTTGTAAACCTTTAAGCCCTATATAAATGTCGTTGTTTTTACTATTATGTCAATGTGAAGATTTCCATATATTTTTGGATCATCAGATTATAGAGTTTGAGCTGGAAGGCACCTTAAAGATCCTCTAGTCTAACCCCATCGTTTTACATAAGAGGACACTAAGGACCAGAGAGATGAAATTACTTAGACAAGATCACACAATTATATTGAATATACTCTCATTTGCTCTCCCAGAGCCAGGGGTACCCGGAGGGATTTGGGCCACTTTTTCTATTTTTATCAGCTGAAGTCTCAGCCAGTTGTGTTCCACTCATCATTAGGTGCCACTGAGAAGTATTATAGTTTCATTTAAGTGCTTGACACCACTTAGCTCTTACTATTTACTTGAAACTATAGCAAGAACAAGTACAAACTTTTCCCCCAACACCTGAAGGCAATTTTCCCCATCCCATTTCTATCTCTGGGGAAAATGGGTCCACACTAAGTTGGGTTTCTACATATTAATTCACCAAGTTCATCACTTTTAGATAAGGCATGATTTCTGATAGCTCTCATCCCAATTGCCATTGGACTAGGACCCGAGCATCAATACTGAAGGTCACTCCTTGGTCCTTGAGATATCATTTCTAGGCTGGCTGCAAAACCCAATGTAGACTCTGATTCCTAGAGTCAGTAGCTTGCTCTTCTGACCTTTAGAAACTCACGAGGTCACATTCTCCAATCCCTTCACCTAAATTCAAGGAATAAATGAGAGGCAGGCAAAGAACACAAGCCTATATCCATAGGTCATATATCTGCTTCAGTGGGGAGAAGGCCCAAGTCTTCTCCCCTTATCAGATGCCATAAGCAAAGGAGTCAAACCAAGAGAGGACAGAGGAAGGGAAAAGACTGAGCAGGATTAAGGACTTTTGATGATACTCTTTCATTCCAGCTATGCAACTAATCAAAAAGGCTTTTCCTAACCACATGATAATGGACCAGAACCAGTTATAATGCATCTATGCATCCTCCAGTGTCTCTCTCCAAGGCTCTTCCACCACCCATCGTCAGGCTCCACAGCCTGAGGAAGCATTCCATACATGTGCCTGTCTCTGTTACATAATGAGTAGGTTGCAAAGCCATGATTTGAGAGCTGGTCCCCAGATTCCCAATCTAATGTTCTTTCCTTTATATCATGCTACCTCTCAGGAGTCCAACATGTCTCCTTGTGATCCTCGAATGCCATAACCTTAGCTTTGACTGGGAAATTTGGACATGGAAATTAGTTATTGAAAAGAATCCCATGAAGGGAATGCTATTTAATCTTAAACCCTGCTCGCTGGTTAATTGTTGTCATTCTGTTGTTCAGTCATGACCCCATGAATCATAATGCCCATGGGATTTTCTTGACTGAAATACTGGAGTGGTTTGTCATTTCCTTCTCCAGTGAACTAAGACAAATGGAGGTCAAATGACTTGCCCAGGGTCAAACAGCTAGGAAAAGTGTTTGAGGCCAGATTTAAACTCTGGTCTTCCTGACTCCAGGCCCAGTACTCTATCTCCTTCATTGGTTAGCAGCTATTCAAATTCGTAGCTCAGCTCTAGGTATGCAAATTCTAAATTGTAGAGAGCCTAGACTTTCTGCTTTGATTCAGAGTATCCCAAGTAGAACTGATCTTTCTCTGGTAGCTAAATGACTGGAGAATGGGGACAGTTAGGTCAATTCCCATTTAGTTCTAAACAGAGGTATGTAGCTCATTCTGGAGAAGAAACAACCTAATTATTTAGTACCCAGTTATATTCCAATATCCCAATCTTCCTAGCTCCTGTAGCTTTGGGGTTAATCAGAGGCAGGCTACACTTCTCCGAGCAGCTCTAAGACAGATGAATAAATTACTTATCATGTAATTACAGTCACCTATAAATAGCTTTTCTTCCTTTTGGATAATAAACTATACGACATTAGAGATTATTTATATCTTAGCACAGTGATTTGCACAGTGGGTGCTTAAAAATGCTTGAGAATTGAATTGCTTTGTAAATATTCCTAGTTCCCCATAGAAGCAGCCCCCATAGTGGACGGAGCCCTGAGCATGGAGTTACAAAGACCATGATCTGAATATATCACCTCAGGTATTTATTTGTTGTAGGACTTTGAGCAAGTCGTGTCTGAGCCTCAGTTACTGCATCTGTCAAATGGAGATAAAATTTGCTCCTACCTTGCAAGGTTCTTGTAAAGGTCGAATGAGAGAATATATGTAAAGAGCTTTGCAAACTTTAAAGGAATATATTTTTTTGCAATATATTGTTCATTCATTCAGTTGTGTCCAATTTTTGGTGAACTATACATAGCGCATCAAGGCTTTCTCTCCTATCTCCAAAAGTTTGTCCAAGCTCATGATCATTGCTTTCATGACACTGTCTAGCCATCTCCTCCTCTGCCAACCCCTTGTCCTTCTGCCTCCAATCTTTCCCAGTATCAGAATCTTTTCCAATGAATCCTGTCTTCTCATTATGTGGCCAGAGTATATAAGCTTCAGCTTCACCAATATATTCATGTGAGCTATTATTATTTTCCTTTTTGATGGGGTCCAAATAAAAATGGTTCTGAGAGGTCACTGCAATTATTCTTTCATATTTAATGTTCTAAGAACTATTTACTATACAAGTGAATCAAATAACTTCTCTTCGTAGGTGAATAAAATATTAAAATATAAAATTGTGGTCCCCTAAAGGGGGCTAACCCCAAGTATCCTTGATACAACACTAGTAGCAGACAGGACAACAGGAATGCTATGTCATCACAAGACACTATGGTACAGCGAGGATGCCGCACCAACGATACTATCTGCGTGACCTTGGGCAAGTTACTTAATATCTCTAGGCTTCAATTTCCTTGTCTAGAAAATAAGCACATTGAACTAGATGGCCTCTGTTATTGCTTCTGGCTCCAAGCCTATTTATGGCATTCTGTTTCCAAATGATTTTTATTTTTTCTGTTAGGTTTCTATATTTTGAAAAGTGCCCCATGAAGCTTGGAGCTTATGCACATTTGTTACGACAATATCTTTCAAAAAGCATCATTCTTATATTTTTACTGAGCACATTTTATTCTCAGGCAATTGTGGACAACAGTTCAGTCTCAGAAAATGGTCCATTTTCCATACAGTTATTGAAGTCTGTATGGGGATTTGATGTTTGCCAATAATGAAAGACGGTGAGCTTCTTTCTATCGTGTAATTCTAACCATATCATGTCTTATGAGGTACTCAGTACATACTCAATTATTACAACTTATAGTGATATGTCGCACAGTTTCTACAGTTTCTTTGCATCATTTCCATTGATCACTAAATCCAGTCTCCTTAAAGAAAACCCTTTGAAATTTCTGTTGACAATGATATGGTCCTGACATTTGTTTTCACAAACAAATCTCCACTTCTTTGTTGACATATTGTTGGCTGAGTTAACGTAGATAGCTCTCATGGATTGCCTTTTTATTTCTCTCTCAGATCTTAGCTATATCTAAAGTTCCATTCCCAAGTAAACCACTTTCAGTTACATTAAAGATATCCAGTGGTGGGTACCCAAACCAGTCTTGACTGTTCCTTGGTGAAGGGACATCTACTTGTTCCAAAAGGTATTTTCATAGGTTTTCAAACTTATTTATCATGTGTTCTAAGGATGTCCATCAGTCTTCCTTTTTTTTTTTGGTAAGGGAGTATCTATTTTTCTATAGCTGTCATGTATTTTCTTAATATTTATTGTTTTTTTAAACTAGGTTGTTTTCCTAATCTATTCAAAAGCCAGCAAAATAAGGAGGAGAAGAGGGAGCAGGAGGAGCATGGACAGGAGGAAGTAGGACCAGTGGCCCATGAACCCTCAAGTGTGAAAAGGTAATCCTGGAATCAATCAGTAATCACGCTATTCAACACCTCACATGCTTATCTGCTCCTTTCCACCAGAGTCTCACTTTTTAAAGTGAAGCCTTGTGAAATCAGGTCATACTGTTCTTCCCCTTGGCCTGATGCCGCTGTTGAATTGCAGTCTCTCCACACCATTAGTTCTGTTTCAAAATCTCCATGTACTCCAGGCAAATAGAGGGGAATTATTCCTGTTTTCCAATGAAGAGTAAAAACCCTAGTAACTCCAGCAAGTAAAAACCAGAATGTACCAGAAAGCCTGAAACTTTGAGTAAGGCAGATTGACCCAGAAGGGGCTAAGCCTCTGACATGGGTAGAAGAATGGAACAGTAATTGGAGTTCTGTAGTCTCTCAAATTCAGAAGTTTCTTTTCGGAAGTTTGTTAGTCAAGGTTTACTGCTTCCAAAGGAACAGTGGTGTTGAAAGTTTTAAGGTTGTTTGGCTGCCCCTGCCCCTGCTTTTAACATCTCTCCACTGCCAACAACAAAAAGTACTTTGTATTTATTCTGCAGGGCAGCTAGGTGGTGCAGCAGATAGAGTGTTGGGCCTGGAATTAGGAAGACTTATTTCTTACATTCAAATATGGCCTCAGACACTTACTAGTTTTGCAACCTTAGGCAAGTCACTTAACCCTGCTTGCCTCAGTTTCCTCATCTGTAAAATTAGTTGTAGAAAGAAATGGCAAATCACTCCATTGTCTCTACCAAGAAAACACCAAATAGGGTCACAAAGACTGAAAATGACTGGACAACAAAAATTTGTTCTGCATGTATTTTGTATGTGTACATGTTACCCTCCATAGATTGCAAACTCCTTCAAAGCAGGGACTGTATAATTTATGTCTCCATTTCCCATCACCATGTCACTGATACCTGGAATGAGTTTTCTATTGGAAACCTTTGTTCCCTTCAAAACTCTACTGAAGGGGGGTGGAGCCAAGATGGCAGCTGGAAAGCAGGGACTCCCCACCAAGTCCCTCCAAAAACCTATAAAAAATGGCTCTGAACCAATTCTAGAACTGCAGAACCCACAAAGTGACAGAAGGAAGCAGGGCTCTAGCCCAGGACAGCCTGGATGGTCTCTGGGTAAGGTCTATCCTGCACGGAGCTGGGAGCTGAGGGGAGCAGAGCTGAGCCGAGCAGAGCCCAGAGTGGGCGGCGCAGACCGACCAGACTGCAGACTGACCAGAACGGGAGCCGGGCAGAGTGCGCCCTAGCGCCCTGAATCAGTGAGCTCTGGCATTTACCAGACCTCTCAACCCACAAACAGCAGACAACAGAGAAGGTTAGTGGGAAAAGCTGCGGGCACAGGGAGTTTGCAGTTTGGCTACCGTCCCTGGGGAAGCAGAGGTGGGGCAGCTACAGAAATACAGCTGCAGTTGCTTCTGGCCCCAGGCCCACCTGGTGGGAGGAATTAAGTGCAGGATCAGAGCAGGAATGAAGAGCCTGCTGAAGATCTAAGTCCAGTCCAGGTAGGGGGTTCTTGGGGAAGGAAGCGTGCTGG